>CM054793.1:8947500-10147500 GCA_028984075.1 Pieris mannii | reverse complement strand
ATTATTATTATTATTATTAGCGTTCATGCACACATCCCAGAACAAACAGGCTCGTTAATAATATTAGATAATTTAAACCATTTTACACATTCAGTTACCTACTTTATACATAAAATATACACTACATTATATTATACTAGCGGACCCTACAGACGTTGTCCTGTCTACACGTCTTTAATTTAAAATTTCAAACTTTTTTTAATAAGCTAAAACATTCTGGACCATTTTGATGAAAATTATTATTCAAATGTTATGACAATATCTAACGATCCAGCACATGGTCTACAATAACACAGTGATAACAAAACTTTTTTTTAATTTGATCGCAGCGCTAACTGTCGGGATAGACTAAAATTAAAATTCGAATATTATTTAAAATTTGACACTGCGATGGTAGCGCCGTCTGTCGGATCCAATGTAAAACATTCCAAAATCAACAACTACTAATAAATTAAAAATTAATTAAAAAAACATTGTCCAGCGGACAAAATTGTGAATCTAAACCATTCCCAGATCCCCTTGAACACACACAAAAAATTTCGTCAAAATCGGTCCAGTCGTTTGAGAGAAGTTCAGTGACATACACACTCACAGAAGAATTATATATATAAAGATTAAGATGCGGCTTTCGTTAGGGAGAAAGCCTCCTCCAATTATTTACACTATGTATAATATCAGTTATAAAAAATCTATATTTAAGAAACAACTTGTAACGAATCTTTCAATAGATCTACGACTCGTTGCAATTACGATTGGTATCAGGTCAAATCATCGTTAAATGTACTCAAAAGTATCGCTGTCTGTATCTTCTTATCATCAAAGAATAATGTGTCAAGTTAATTTGTTTGCCGTGATTCGAACGTTAGTGAATACGAGGAATTTAACAGATTTCTGACTATTTTATTTCTATTTATTCGTAAAAGAAAAAGTTGTGGCTTCAGAGTGCAACTCTCATCCCTGAGAGCGAAGGTTGGATCCCCGGCTGTGAACCAAAGAACTTTCTTTCTATCAGCTCATTTCACATTCGCTCGATACCAGCTTGCCGTAGTTACAAGTCGACTGCGGGTATGACACAGGCTATTCATCTATTCGCCTTATAGATTGAGATTGATTAAAGTTGGCCAGTTTATTGCCAGTTCTTCTCTTCCGTTCTACGCCCTTGTTTTGAGAACTGACAGTTAACGTAAAATTAGAATCATTTAATGAATATATCTTTTTTTTGACGTTCATAAGTGTACATTATGTTATCTATATGAATAAATGATTTTTGTTTTGTTTGTATTAGGTTTTATTTTTGTAAAACTGCACGATTACATTGGCCGTAACGTTCTGGAGATTTAGTTCTGATATTTAGTTTTCCCTTTCTAACAAATAGAAAAAGATTTTCTTCTAAGTTTCGTAGTCAAATGGTTTATTTAGAGTAAATCTTTCTTAGTACAACTGTAATTGCAAAAGAAAGAATAGCTAAACGTTTCACCGACCATTACATCTATTAAGTCCTTTCACGTTGACAAACATTACTAGATGCGCGATAGTTATTTTCAGCATACCCTCATATTTGTTTACGATAATATGAAGTCATTGTTTTTTTTTTTCAAAATCATTGTGCACTTGTATGCATGTTCTATGACTGACTGATCCAATCACGTAAGCTAATGGGAAATTTAGAGTTATTTGAAAGCCGCTTAATTCAGACAAGATTAAAAAACGACCTTTACTGGTGAAGGTGTGGTCCTTTACTTTGTACTTCGCTCACTCCAGTGCACTTCCGTCCTGCCTTCAGGCGATTGAACATCCACCACGGCCCATGCCTAGGTCAATCATTGCACCTCCTTCCGAGCACCTACAGAGATTCCTACAGATTATTTAAATTATTCACTACATTTAGTAAATATTTTTAAAATGGAGCCAATTAGTCAAAAAGCATACATTAACACCGTTCAAACTGTATTAAACACGTATGTTTTGTAACTCAAAAGGCGAAGAGAGAGAAGAGACGAGAATGTCATCCCCATTCTACGATAATCCCGATATGGTACTATGTTTAATACCGATGATTCTAAAATCTTCCAACTCTTTGTTAATCGTTTTTGAATTAGTAGTATTATTTGACGGTAGGACAGAAATTTGTTTTATTTATGATAACAGACACTTTCTGTACTAAAACCATTTCGTTTGATATTCACCACATCATTAAATAATCTGTTGTAAGTGTAAATTCTCAATAATTCTCTTTAGCTTGGGAACCGTAGATCATGTGATCTATCCTTACCAGCCAATGGTTTTTCATTTTATGTAAGTTTAAACAATCTCAAATACTTAGCGTTTTTTTTGTCTTTTCTTACCACAACTTTGTGAAACAGCTTCTATATCTAAATACGTTTTAGGAGCTTTCTATAAATAGTACCTACCACATCAAATATACACTTATTACACTTATTATATTTGCCTTAAATATTAGATTAGAATCTCAATCAGGCTTATTATATATTGATACAAAGAGACGAATTTATTGATTCTAGATTACCGTTTTTTAAAACAGAACGGACACGGGAGCGTCTTTATTAACAACTTCACGTTTTAATCTTAATACTATTTTTTAGTAATTTTCATTATAACGTCTAAATAAATCTCCACTGAAAAACTTAACAAAAGTTCCGGTACATAATTCACTCGAAAACAGGAAATCTCTGACTCAAGTACGTACTTCATTATTTGAAACAAAACTTTCCGTTTTGAGTGGAGTGTAAACATTTTAAAATATGAAATGCCCTTGAAGCTTATCTTCAGGAACAATTCTGTTTATGGTAAAGTTTTAATTAGTTAATTGAATGGCTTAGTTGATAAAGCTATCATCTGATGCTGGGTTCGATTTCCATCGAAACCCAGCTTATTTTAGAGATACCCAGAGCATTCTGATAAACGAGCTAGGTCTGGATAGCCATAGTTGCTCCTAAGTAATTACACACTGAAATCAAATTTCGTATTTTATTCTCTTTTTGCTTGTAATGTTTGCCTATATGTGCTTGTAACATTAATTTTGTATTTTTTTTGACAATATTATTAGTATACCGAGCGCGCATGTATTTTTATATTTGAATAAATGGTCAGCTATTTTTGCGTTAATAACCACCTTGAATGAATATCATAACCATAACTTGTAAACTACCTAGCTAATTCTATAAAGCAGTTTTTCTACCGTAAAATGTAGTGAAATTTGACCAAGTCATTTGATTTAATCCTTTTCGACTTAACCTTCAGTTATTATGTAATATGCATAACTATGTCATATACTGACCATTTCATGTTTTAAATAAGCACTGAAGTATTTCCGAACCAATTCGAATTTTGAGAGTCCTTTAAGAAAAGTGCGTACCAATTCTTAAAATGCTTGCAACGCACATGCGGGCCTTCTGGCAATGTATTCACATTTCATCACAGTCCATGCGCGGTATTACTTAACATCAGATATCCTGTCTATTTGCCCCCGTACCTTAGTAAATGTATAATGTCTTTAGTCTGGTAATTGGAGGTTTATTTTTTGTACAATGTAATTAATATCATTGATCTATGGAATTTATGCCTGCTACGACTAGACGACAAATTAACTACTGCCTGATTGGTTAAAACATTGCTTATCACTGAACAACTCAACAAGCCCGCTTGCCTCCTGTAAAAAAAATACTAAAAACGTTTCCAGTAACTATATACATGTAGGCCATTTGAGACTAGCATTACAGTATCCTCATTAAAGAGCTCTATAATCAACGCTTTTCTTTTACAGCGATTCTAAGTAATTACATCAAATTTCAGTGCTTCTTAATGATGATGATTTTGTGATACCAAAAACATTGATTCACACATACATGTATGGGGGGCAATAACCACCATTAAAATCATAACTCTGAAAGCTTAACAACAGGGAGAATGGTCAATTTTTTTTACAAAAATTACAAAAAAAAAATATTTTTTTATAGAACACAGGGCGCATGGGCAGATGGTTTTAACCTGATGTTTAGTGATACCACTCATGGATACACTAAACGCCAGAGAGCTCGCGAGTGCGCTGCCGGGCCTTTAACAATTGCTACGCTCTGAAGGATCCTACGTGGAATTGGTTTGCAAATACTTCAGTTGACAGTTCCACACGTCGTGATACTTCGTTCGTTCGGTTGGTATTTCGTATTCTCTCTCGAAGAAGCTGTAACAAGTTTCTAAGAAAATAAGCGTCCGCCCACGTTTCATTTCTATGTTTAAGTGGCAATGTAATAATAATATACCACATTTTAAAGAGATGATACATAGAGTCTAATCAAAATCTTATTGGTTAAACCCGCGAAGCTATAATTGATTTTAACACCACACAAATCAAAACGCCGATCACGTATTGTTCCAAAGAGATTTTTCAAATAAATTCCTAAGAAAATTCAGACAGGGTCCCAAAATGGGAGGATTACTGTTCATAAGTTAGGGCCTTGAATGCGCGCACGTGACGTCATTATGTACGTGGCCTAATGCTAGTTGAAAGCCTGGATAGGTAATAGGTATGAACTCTGAAATCTAGCTGTTGAATAATAGCTTATGTTTACAGAACGAACGGATTTCAAAAGACGCTGCAATACAAAAAGTTTGTGTCTAGTGGCTTCAGCTGCTCTCCTCCTCGATGTCAAAGGTTCGATCCCCGGCTGTTCACCTATTGATTTTCTTTTTAAGTCCGCATTTAACATTCACTCAAACGGTGAAATAAAAGCTTGACTTAGGCCCTAAAAGTCGAGAGCGTGTATGAAGAACAGGAAGCTGATTAATAGATTTTTAATATATTTATAATATATTTTTATAAATTTTGACATTTTTTTCTTTAATAAAATCAAAAAGACAAAAACTAATGGATAAGTGATTAGAATTGAAGATAAGGTAATTCTTCTTCGAATTCGAGTTTTTGCATTTTCTGAGAAAATTTACAATACACACACACATATATATTTTTTTCACCATCGGAAAGTAGAGATTTCAACGAACAGTAAACATACCAACTTTTTGTATATTTTTTAAATTAAAAATAGAATTAGTGCATAAATAGGTTAAAAAACGGAACACGGGATATTTTAAGTGATAGTTTTACATAATAAATTGTGAACAAATAACACAGTGATTAGTTAGTCGTGATCGAACAATTTTTTTTCCCAACTGTCTAGAAAACAATAACACCACAAAATGATGACTCGCAAAGCTACAACTAAAGATATTGAAATGAGACTGAAGCAGGCTTTGTTGGAGCAGAAGAAATTGCAGGAACTCAATAATAGATTGCTGCAAGAACGCGAGGATAGTGAATGGGAAATTCAAAATATTGTTAAGAAAAACACTGAACTTAAATGTGAACTATCTGAAATACATATTAAATATTCAGATATTGTGGATCAGTGTGTGCATTTACAGGATATTGTTGACTCTTACAAACAGTGCTATGATACTCATGAGCAGGCTTTGAATCGCATCAGTGACTTGGAATTAAGTTTGTCAGAGGCACATAAAACTGTGCAAATACTTGAAAATAAGGTTGCCATAGAAGCTGATGCCTCTCAGAGCTTGTTCAGTGAGTTAAACAGCTGTGATCCAGGTATTGTAAATGAACAATGTAACAATATTGATAGTGGGTGCAATAAGTCAAACCCAATTGGTTCCTTATTTATAAGTAGGAAAAGATTTAAAAAATATGTCCGGCTTAATAAATTTATTAAAAAAACCAACAAATTAATTAAAAGGAAAAATCATTTGAAACATCACTTATTACTAAGACAACAACATACATTATTAAAACAGAAATGGAAAACTTGTAAAGAAAATGTAATTAAAAGTCAATGTTCATATGAGAACATTAACAAACAATTAAATATTAAAATTAATCAACTGGAGCAATGTATAAATAATATGTGTCATAATCATCATGTTATGTTTAAACAAATTATAGATTACCAAGTATCTGCAAGGCATGACATGATTGATTTATGTAATTATAGTACTGAGAGGTATGCATCTCTCACTAGTAAGCATTGTAGTTGTGCTACTGAGCAAAGTAATAAGTTAATTTATAATGACCAAGTTCCTTCACAGCTGAATAGAGATAATTCATCACCAAAGTCCCCCATGCCAGAGTTTTCTCCTACAAGCAGTTCAAACACTCAAAGAACTAATACATACATATTTTCAGATAGATTGGGGCAAGGGCTGGGACAGTTACTGGGATATGAGTTATCTCAAAATGTCCTTAATATTTGTTTACCTGGAATATCTTACCAAGGAATTGTAGATAAAATATTACATTATCATTCTGTAGATAGCAGCTCTAAATTAATAGTATTGTGTGGTGACAGTATTGGG
The DNA here is from genome assembly GCA_028984075.1 of Pieris mannii. NCBI lineage: Eukaryota > Metazoa > Arthropoda > Insecta > Lepidoptera > Pieridae > Pieris > Pieris mannii. The sequence continues at coordinate 10,141,119 of CM054793.1, read as the reverse complement.
ATTAAAAAAACCCACATTACTCAAGCTATCACTAAACTTTTGGAATTTGGCAGAGAAAAAAAATGTAAAATAACACTTTGTTCTTTTCCATATGCAAGCAATATGGATTATAAATTTAATCAACAGATTTATATTTTAAATAAATTTATACACCATCTGACATGTCGTCATAGTGACGTATTTTTATATTTTGATTGTAACAAGTTTGTTACTAAATTTACACTGACCAAAGATACATTGTATCTTCCTTATAAAATAAAAAAACAAATTGCTAAGCTGTTAGCATATAATTTTAAAGAGACTGTCACATTGACAAATTGTGAGTATAATAAAAAGGTATCCGTGACATATAGTAAAACAGTCATGAAAAATGTACCTTTTACAAATTTAAACTAGAACATGAGACAAAAGCCAAGCCAGTTTTATTAAATATTGTTTATCAAAATGTACAAGGTTTGGCTGGCAAGGAATTAGAATTAGAACTGTTTACAAAAAGTCGCGAAATTGAAGTTATTTGCATTACGGAACATTGGCTAAGAAGTAATGAAGCTGTTGTCATTGACAACTTCCAATTGTGTAGCATATTCATGAGAAGTAGTTCTATTCGTGGTGGTTCATTAATATTAGTTTATAGTACTGTCAAATACAAAGACCGTAAGGATATTGTAAGTCTATCAATTGAATGTGTTATTGAATTATCTTGTGTAGAACTGGAGAATTATGTTATAGTATGCGTGTACCGGCCCCCTTCCGGGGATTACTACAAATTTGAGTCAGTAATTGAAGATGTACTTAAAAGACTGACTAGTAAACGAAAATCGGTCATTATTTGCGGAGACTTTAACATAAACATACTTGAAAGTACTTCAGTAAGCACTAGATTTATTTCAATTTTTAAATGTTTCAATTTAGTAAACCAATTCTTTAATTTCGTCAAAAAATTTAAAAATTGTGAATTTACATTTACTGCCAGTTCTCAAATCAAGGGCGTAGAACGGAAGAGAAGAACTGGCAATAAACTCTCCGCCACTCTTTTTAATCGCCAAGTTTTTTTTTTTTACACAATGCTTGTAAGGAGCTGCGACCACTACACCATGTTCCATATGACATATTGAGTAATAAAGAATAAAAAAACAAATTAAAAACAAAGATTTGTCCTCTATCAGCAGGAGGCATGGTGAAATAGGAGCACGCACTTACACACTCGTGAGAACAACACGCAAATACGTAGTATAAACAACTAATATCACCGCATACACGAATTCAAGTACGACCAGTCACCACAAGTAGCACCCGTTCACGAGTATGACGCATGGCCAGCCATCGGCCCCCTCGCCATATTTTAGGGAGAGAGACAACCCGACGCATGGACGCCGCCACAAGCAATGACATTTGAGTGAGCATGACGATCCTTGAAATGTGCACTTGGCTACACAAGAAAATAGTAATAATACTAATTATACTGAAATAATTTGATACCACATGAATCACGGTTTGTTCCCACTTTACATTAAAAAAAAGTCGTAGATGTCGACGATCGCCCCATAGTCTGAAAATGCAGCCGAGAGATTCTGTCGCGTTACCTATTTATACTGAAGCAATTCATATCCAAGCATTATGATCGTTTAAGTATTCATTTATATTATAATAGGCCTTAGCAAGCAGTTTTACTTTAATGTACGATTTAAATTTATTTATTGACAATATTTGTATCTCACTAGGGATTTTGTTGAAAAAACGTATGCAATTGCCTTGGAAAGAATTACTCGTTTTATGCAGCCTCGTGGTTGGTGCGCTAATTTTGTCTTTATTACGAGTACTATAATTATGGAAGCTACTATTCTTTTTAAAGATATCTATATTTTTCCGCACATACAAAATATTCTCATAAATGTATTGACTTGCCAAAGTTAAAATATTTAATTCCTTAAGCTTATTTCGGACTGACTCCCGTGGGGACAACCCACAGATCGCTCTTATAGCCCGTTTTTGCACTACAAATATCGAATTAATGTCAGCGGCATTACCCCACAAAATAACACCATATGACATGATACTATGAAAATAGCTGAAATAAACGAGCTTTGCTGTATTCTCATCCGTAAGATCGCGTATCTTTTTCACTGCGAACGCTGCAGAACTTAGCCTATTCGAAAGACCTTCTATGTGTTGGCCCCACTGGAGTTTACTATCTAAAGTAATTCCCAAGAACACCGCACTATCAACAAAGTCTATTTCCTCGTCTTTAATTATTATTTGAGAATGACTACTTTTTACATTTGTAGTTTCAAATTTAATACATTTTGTCTTCTTCTCGTTTAACTTAAGATTATTTGTACTAAACCAGTGAACCACACTGGAGATGGCACTGTTTACATTCTCAAGTGATGGATTTCGTCGTTTCACTTTAAATAAAAGCGAAGTGTCATCAGCAAACAGTACTATCTCGTGAAGCTCCTTTACAAGAAATGGTAGGTCATTTATATAGACGAGGAATAAGAAGGGACCAAGTATGGAGCCCTGCGGTACGCCCATAGTAACAGACGATCCCTGTGTAATAGCTCCATTTACATTTACCTTCTGAATTCTACCGCTCAGGTATGATTCCACAAGATTTAGCGCTTTTTCGCCAATGCCATAGTGTTGAAGTTTTTTGATAAGGATTTCGTGATAGACACAGTCAAAAGCCTTTGATAAATCGCAAAAAACTCCAATGGCATCATGAGAATTTTCCCAAGCATTTAAAATCTCGGAAATTAATTTAACGCCAGCATCGGCTGTAGAGCGACCTCTTGTAAAACCATACTGCTGGCTATGCATAAGTTTATTATTATTAAAATGTATCAGTAATTGATCTAGAATTATTTTCTCAAAAATTTTACTCAATGCAGGCAGCACAGATATGGGTCTAAAATTTGTGGGGTCAGAAGTGCTGCCCGTTTTGAATAACGGTGTGATTTTACTAAACTTCATCTGGTCTGGAAAGACTCCACAATCTATACATTCATTAAATATTATAGCCAACTCTGAACTGATAGCATCGATTACCGATTGTACAATGAAAACAGATACACCCCAAAGATCTTTAGTTTTTTTTATTTTTAGCTGTTTAAATGTTTTTATAATATCATTGCAGCTAATGCGGCTAAATATAAACTCACGATTGCATACAGGAACATTCTGTTGCAATAATAAAAGGGCGGCTGATGGCGAAGAATTTAGAACGCTGGTTGTATTTAGTGGAATATTAGTAAAAAACTCTTCAAATGCAGAGGCTACTTCGAGGTCGGAACTAATTACTTTACCGTTTATGTTCATCTTATATTCAGAATCCTTTCTGGAGGTTCTTCCAGTCTCCTCGTTTATAATTTTCCAAGTAGCCTTTATCTTATCAGAGCTGTTGTTTATTTTATTACTTAAATGTTTTGCTTTAGCGATTTTACACTCTTGCCTAAATTTTTTTGAAAATGTCCTAACATGAGTTTTAAATTCTTCACTGTCATTATACTGTTTTTCATCATACAATTCATACAATTTTAGCCTTTTTTTGTGTAGTTCCGGAGGTGCCCAGTCACAAAAGGTAGGTTTCTCCGAGACCAAAAAAGTCTTTGGAGTGAACACATTTTTGAATTCATCAATAAATGATTCAAAGAATGTGTTATATAAATTATTAGGGCATTGGTTACCACGCAAAAATGGCGTATTAAATATAATTTTTTTTCTAAATTTGTCTAACCGATCATATGTTACAGGAATTGTGCATATTGTCTTTTTTGGATCTTTACATTTAAGTATATTTTGAAATTCAAACAATTGACCAGAGTGGTCAGATGTAAGTTTGTTGATAATACAGGTGTTGAGAGGAACTATATTACTATAGATATTGTCAATACATGTTGCCGTAGTGGCTGTTACTGTAGTAGGTACAATAAAATTATTAATTAAATTATATGATTTAAACAGATTAAGCATAAGTTTACTTGAATTACAGTTGTCTAGCAAATTTACATTAAAGTCTCCACTAACGACCAACTTTTTCTTGGATTTTTGCAATTTGTACAGAACTTGCTCTAATATTTTTTCTAAACTATCATATTGAGCTGAAGGAGGGCTATACAAACTAACAATGATAAATTGCTCCAGCTCCACACAAGATACTTCAATAAGGCGTTCCACAGAGAGGCTCACTATGTCCTTCCTTTCTTTAAATTTTAATTTTTTATGAAGCAATATTAATGAGCCACCGCGTATTGCATTTCCTCTGCAGAACGAACTACCAATCTGATGATTGCAAAAATTGAACATAAGTTCACATGTCTTTAACCAGTGTTCTGAAATACACAATATGTCAATATTTTCACTGCTCAAAAACAACTCAATTTCTAGTAATTTACTTTTCATGCCTTGTATATTTTGGTGAACCAGATTGATAGTTTTATTATTATTATTCTTAAATTTACTTATCTTACTGACTAATTCTTTGCCAGAGAGACTCTCTGTTGTCTTAGTAACTAATTTAAATTATAAATACTATGTCTTGGAATATCTTCCAAGGTCTTACTAACTAAAACCTGCTCAATAGAAGCAGGTTGTCGAGCCAAATTCTTGGCTGTTATAAACAATAAATATGATAGCGAAAGCTAAGTGATATGCCTTCAATAGGAGTATTGAATCCTCTCAATATCGATCACGGTTATTAGTTAGTTGCCTATGTTAACCATGAGTATAACACATCCTTAGAATAAGCTGCTTTTGATGATATTTTACTACGACGTTTATTTCCAACACACAATCTACATTATTCGATATTCTTAAGCAGGAATAATAATTAAAATTTGATGAATAGAAAATTAAAACAAATTTTAAACATTTGTTTGCTATGGCAGCGTTTTCTTGGTATTGTAAGAAACAAAACCTTATTACTGAGATCGCTGTAGGTATCCATATTGGAAGATACTTACAATGTAGTTGTTACTGTAACTATGCGGAATAAGCTGCCCAGTGAAATATTTTCGAACCAATTCGTCTTAGGGTCCTTCATGAAAAGAGCATCCCAATTCTTAAAAGGCTGGCAACGCACTTGCGAGCAATGTGAGTGTGCGACGGTCTTACTTAACATCATTTGAGCTTCCATTCGCCTTCTATTACATAAAAAAAATTCTGAGGCATTTATTTAGAGGTATTTTTTTTTGTTTAGATTCAAAGGATGCTATTTTTACGTTGCTTAATTAATGTAATACTTGACATTTAATAACAATTAGAGGTAAATGGATGTAGAGGTATGCGAAATGGAGATTTAAACTTACATCTAAAACAACACACAATCTGAATATAAAAAGAAACCATTGCTTGCGAAAATATGTAACACATACCCATCAATATGATATCTTAGCAAAAGTTGCTTAACTATAACTATCCCCAAGCCTTAAGACATTCAGTTAATTTTAATACTTTGAAATGGTCCATTGACTCACAGTTTCACACTATTCAAAGTGTATTCGATTCACTGAACAAAACTCTGAAACTATTCACTTCATTACACATTCAAATATAACTTAAGTTTTTGCAATATATTTTGTTTGTAAGTTAGCAAACGAAATCGTTTTATAAAAGGATTATTTAATCCTATTAAATATCAATACGATGATCTGGACCAGGGAACTGTTTCTTGTATCAACCGTCCTGTTAAATTTTTAGTTAAATAAATATATTTCGTATTCAATTCAACAAATTTAATATAATAACTGTCAAGGGACTCTTAATTTTGTAGTCTAAATGGTACATCATTTATACATATTATTTATTATTTCTATGAAATAATATCAGGATAGACATTCGAACAAGTCGACAGAAAGTCTATTGGTGTACAGTCGGGATTTGAACCTACGGCCTCAGGAATGAGACACGTGGAAGCCACTTCACACTAACACTTAAATATATAAATTTGGAACCAGAAATCAATAAATTTGGTCTAAATTTAAAATTTACTGAGAATATAGAATTCAACAATGCAGTTACCAAGCAGGGATTGTATAAGCTTTGTATGTTCGAATTTAATTCAAATTGTACCAGTAGTTTAAGAATTATAACTACTTTAATTTTCTAATTATGACACTCACAAAGTGATCGATCATAATAACTCTAAGGCACTTCTAGCAGACAGAAGATTCAAATCGATGTATTTATTTAAAACATAAAATATTTTTAATATTTATAGGGTCCTTATAAGGTGTTGATAGGTTAACTATACGTATAACTGATGACAAAAGGTCCTTTATGTATTGAGTGAAAAAATTAGCTGACTTGGTTTTAGTCAACATCTTAGTGTCGTTTTTTCTTCAACCGTAGAATAAGGCGAATGATAAAAAAAATCATCTTGTTACGGTAAAGAAGTATAACTTCTAACACATAAGTAGGTACATACACGTTTTTGTCCCTTTCACTCTTAACATATGTTTTAAGTGCTTTGCACTCTTGCGCTCATCTCAATCTTTTTCATATCTATTCTTTCTACTTAATTATTTTTACTATATTTATGTATAACTCTGCAACGAACTGTTAATAAATAAAAATTAGAACTGTATGGTTTTTGCGTCGATTTAAATGACTGAATTAATCTTTAATCCTGTTGCTAATATGTACCGTAACTGTTTGCTAATATGTACCATATTAGACTTGTGATAATGTGTTTTGTATGTAATGCTTATATTATATAATTGATTGCATATGTTTGATTTGTACCGTCATATTCTCTTCTATTTTGTAAGAAAACATGTTGTTCAACTTATAAAATTAATTAATTATGCTTCGTGTAAGTTAATACTGACTACGCCGCGATACCCAACACATTCCTTAATTACCTTTTGTTAGAATGTTATGTTACTAAAAATATCGTAAAACAATAAAATCAATTATATTATCAAAATAGAATATACCCATACCGATGGAAGCATGCACATGATTGCCAAAATTGGCCTCGAGAATTCTCCAGTATATTTAAGCCAACTGAAAGCGCTCTAACAATGATGGAGAAACTGTAGTGCTGAACCAATCCTATTAATAAGTCCAGTTACATCAAACGAACACAGTTTAGATGCGGACAGTTTTAACGTATCATATTTAAAACATTATTTATAAGGCGCTGATAAAGAAAATTGGAGTATGCCAAAGGAGCAGTCTTCGGATAACAGATTTCGTAACAAAAATGAGGGTATTTTTGCTACGAAATCTGTTTTTTTTTCTGTTATTTTTTGGAATGGAAGGAAAAAGAGACGACGCCCACCAGGAACCTTAGAAGATGGAATAAAAGGTATAGCGGGGAAGGATTGGTAAAATAGCGAATAACCTTATCAACTAGTACTTAACCACATAAAGTACATGATATTGCTTTATATAGACTTTATTGCCAGTTCTTCTCTTCCGTTCTACGCCCTTGATTTGAGAACTGGCAGTAAATGTAAAATTAGAATCATGTAAAGTATATTTTGACGTTCATAATTGTTTGGCAAAGTATTAGTTAGACTGTTAATATACTCTATATTAACCCAACCTCTCTCATTGTTCTCATACTAATATCCATCGTCTTAAGGATATCAAGGTGAGGTATGTACAGGACTAATTTTTTAACTTAAAACAATGCATCAACAACCGAACCGTATTTGTGTGTATTGTCCATAATACAACTGTGGCTGTTTCAATATATTTCACCCAACATTCTCTATTGACACGGGCCAACAGATAACGAACCATTGATACTTGATAAAATTAAAATAAAATGTGTGATATTCTCACACTCATTCAATACTCCAGTATTTTTCCTTGTCTTGAGGTTTTCACCGGATAAGGAAAACTCCTAAAATGTTCTATACTATTCGAATGTTGAAAAAAACGCAAAATATGTGTTAAAAACTACTATTTCGAATTCTATTAATTGTATAGGTTACGGCCAGCTGCCGCGTGATTATAATTAGCATGTTTGGGTATTTTTTTGTCTCGAAAATCATCACAAATTATTTCAAATTTAAATTTCCCGATTTTTTTTTTTTGATTATCCTTTGATCATTATCAAATCCAGATTAAAATCTTACATTATTATTCTTAAGTTATATTTTTGAGTAAATTTAGATGCTACTTAGTAATTTCTTAATTTAACGTATTAAGTTTATTAAGATACTAATTATAATGATACTAGTTCGCAATGGTCAATCGGTGACCGGTCAAGCTATTATTAACTTATCAAAGATGAAATCATTATTTTCCTTGTATTGTTGTTGTCGTCAAACAAGTGTCATATAGAAGTTACATCCTTTTTATTAACGGGAATTCATGATCACTTTAACACAAATTATTTAGTGGCACGGCAGTGCGCAAAAAAGCAACCTTTTTTCACAGCAGTTCAGGCCAATTTCGAATACCTATAACATTGTTGTGGATGAAATATAATTTTTACATACTAAGCAAGATATGTATAAACACGGTATATTTTAAATAACAATCGTTTTGGATCCACCGTTACACAATAACGCGTTTTTCAAGGCAGTTTTTGCCGCGCACCACCTCTTTGTGGAACCGGCTGCCCACTGAAGTATTTCCGAACCAATTCGACTTTGAGTCCTTCACGATCAAGTACAAATTCTTAAAAGGCCGGCAACGCACTCGAGCATCGAGTCCTCTGGCATCGAGAGTGTCCATGGGCGGCGGTATCACTTAACATCAGGTGAGCCTCCTGCCCGTTTTCCCCCTGTTTTATAAAAAAAACCAGTAGTTAAAGAAATAAAACTAGTACAATTGCCTAATTCTGTCACTAATTCAAAATTCTAAGGCATTTTTTATAGCAGACATAGCTTTAAAATTTAAGTATATAAATCAGGGTTAAATCCTAAATATTTTGCAATTTCGGTCCGGTTTTCTAGAATCAATACCATGCCCAACTCAATGTGTTCATTTTTTTAAATACTCATATTTTCAGTATAAGATATTGTTAGGTTAGCTACGTACGTAATTAAGACAGAAGTACCTTTAATTAGGGACTTAATTTAATCTTAATTATGGAAGCCTTAAGAGACTTGGTTTTATTACAATTTATATTTTGATGGCATCACGTATAAGGTTTCGTATAACCGTGATTCGACGAAATAATAATCGTTTCCTATTAAATACAAAATCCGATAAATATTTCCTAATAAAAGTTTTTGAACGCATGAGGTAAACGTTACGCAAAGTGTGATCGGGCAAGTTGAGGGTGTAACCAAGAGACAGCAGTGCGCGCGCACATTTTCTTTCTCTCTTCCTCTCATAGCCAAATACGTTCCGTATATCTAACACACTTCTGTTTTTTTATAAGCTGGATTTACTGATGTATCCAATAATGAAAACCCTGAATAAAAATAAAAGATCTAAGTATGCAAAAACATTAATTTACCAATGAAAACATGAAATAAATTTAAATATTTGTAGAAAATTAATATATATATTGATATATACACATACAGATGGAGTGAAAGAAGTTTCACTTCAGTCGTGTGGTCATAAGCACATAGATTTTTTACAAAAGTCCTAGAAGTCACAAACACGATATTGCCGGTAACCTGACGTATTAAGATGGGTTTTTATCTAAACAGGTTTCAAAGTTGCGCAGACGCTCGAGTGTAATGGTAGTTATCTAATGCGAGAAGTGAATAGTGTTTGTGTAGGTAAACAGCCTCAGAGACTTTAAGGCCGTGTGATTAATACAGTTATAGAATGATAAAAATCCTTTCAATACTGTTTTTGCGCCTGTTATATGCGCATGCGCAAAAAACATGGACATTACTTGGAAATCCGCTGGTCGCTGTCTACCCTTGTAACGAGACACGGGATGTATTAATTCAGTATGAGCCCGGAAAGCCTCCAGAGGACGAAAACGAATATATCTTAAAAATCACACAAACTTTTCCAGTGACTACACGCATAGAAATAAAATTCGATTCACCCGCTGCTGTCACTTTGGTAATTGTCTATTTCCCTTATACTTGAAATTTCATGAATTAAGTCTCTTTTCAATACAGCTGCAATTCGAGAAGTTAGCAAGAGTTATTGGGACTAATATAATTATGTTAATGGTATAATCTAAGCTTAGAATAAAAAAATATTGTGTTTATTGCACCGCCTAGATATTAATTAGTGGCTTCAGTGTACGACTCTCATCTCTGAGGTCGTAAGTTCGATCCACGGCTGTACCAATGGCTTTGTTGTCTATGTGCGCATTTAACATTCGCTTGAAAGAAAACATCGTGACGAAACCGGCTTAGACCCCAAAAGTCGACGACCTGTCTCCGGTCATCGGCAGGAGGCTTCTTACCTCGTTCGCCAAATAATCATGAAACAAATGCATAAATCTGATACCTAAACCTAATTAATTTTTAGAGTCACTGGTAATAAAACGAGAAATTAAACATTTTGCAAAATATTAAACTGAAATATTTATGGAATCAATCAAAATTTTATCACTTCGTTTGTTTGCATATTCTATGACGCCTGCGCACAAATTCAATACAAAATAGAAAAGCACGTTATAAAAAATTACAGTGAGGAAATTAAATAAGACCGAGCTGAAAACTTTCTTAAATCGCTTAAGTTCAATAGAAATTAAGAACTTTCGTTTAAAGTAGATATAAATTCCCGTTCTAATTTTAAAGCAGTGTTGGCCTAGTGGCTTCAGTGTGCGACTCTCATACCTGAGGTCGTAGGTTTGATCCCCGGCTGTGCACCAATAGACTTTCTTTCTATATGCGCATTTAACATTTGCTCGAACGGTGAAAGAAAACATCGTGAGGAAACCGACATGTCTTAGACCCAAAAAGTAGACGACGTGTGTCAGGCACATCGTCTACTTTTGGAGGAGGCTGATCACCTACTTGCCAATTAGATTATGTATAAAAATGATCAAATCAAATCAAAATATCTTTATTCATTTAGGTAAACATGTACACTTATGAACGTCAAGAAAAACAAATTAAATCATGAAACAGATTCAGAAATCTGAGGCCAGGACCTAAAGAGGTTGTAGCGCCACTGATTTATTTTATTATTAATTTTAGAACTTCAAACCTCGATTTTCAGTCCGGCAACACACCTGCGAGAGTGTCCACTGAAAAGGATTTCATTGTTGTAAAGTTCTTCAAGGACGCAAAAGGCATTGTGCTCATTGTGAGAGGTCCCAGAAACACCCCCGTGGTACCATATATGACCTATTTGAACATTAATCGCGAGGAATATTGCCAGAACGCAAAAGTGGTATGTTTAGTTTTTTATATTACTAAAACTCTACCAGAAATCGCCCGAGGCAGGAGTCTTAACGCCTGGTCCGCATCCCACCACGCTATCAGCCGTTAAAATCTGTACTCTGCTATAGGCCGAGAGAAAAAGCCGGCGTAAAAAACACTCGGTACTCTTTTAAAATAGCAAATCATCAAAATGTTAAGAGGAAGAAATATAGAACAGAAGAGCATAGTGTTATACTGGCCACTGTCTAACTTTTAATAGTAACTTGCACTTTTCACTTTGCCTTTTAATTCTTCTCACTAGTCTCTTTTAACGGCCTAGACATTCACTTGATAGCGAAGCCTTCGTACGTGAGCTCCATAAATTTTAATTGTACTGTCGACGTCCTCCAATTGAACTGATTAATATCTAATTCATGTTTCTATTTCCTAGATCAGTTTTATTTATAGTCAAATAAGTGAGTCTTTTTGAGCTATAGCCCAGGATCCTCAGATACAAAAGGCGCACCGTCCCTTAAATTAAAAAAATATATCTGAGATTAAAAACAATCCAATCATAGTGTTGGAATCCCTGAGATCAATCAACTCACTTGCGATCTGCAACTATCGAACGGAACTGGTAATTCCCCGTTGCTTGTTTTCGCATTAAGATCGCGTGTGCGTCTATTACGGGGAATTCCCCGTAGTAGCCCATACCCCACAAATTTACAATCCGCACAAAATTCGACGAATTTGGCCAATTGGCAAAAATACCAATGTTTCGCTAGGGTCAGTAAGCTAAATACACTCATTGATCTATTTCATCTCTTCCCCTCAAATTGTAATTTGTATGATGAAAAAAAAACATATGTTTAATTTAGTTGAGTTTATAGGGCTATCTAGACTCATTCATTCAAGGATACAAAAACCACGCAGAAATTCAACCCCAAAGAAACAGCCCGTCGTGCGGTAAATCTAAAATAACATACACACAACTTATAGTGAATGGTGATGTCACGCAGCCTGGTGATTGGCCATGGCATACCGCTATATATAGGTTGGATAAAAATAATATAAAATATATATGTGGAGGTAGTTTGATCTCCAAGAATTTTGTACTCACCGGTGCGTATGACTTATTCTCTTATTCGTCTATTAAAATAATTTACAAAATCATATGTTCACCAGAGTTGGTCTAGAGAGAGAGACGTAAACCCAAGCTTTGCACCAATGGCCTGTCTATGTGTGGATCTACCACTCGCTCGTGAAAGAAAACAGGAAAATGGCGAAGGAAAATCGTGAGGAAACCAGCATGTCACAATGACTTGTGTCAGATAGGAGGTTGAATACCTATTTGTCTCTAAAATAAAAATAATCAAAGAAACGGCTTCAATCTGAGCTTAAGCCTACTTATAACCCTAGTTATAGTACCACTGCATTATTATTTTTATTATTACATCCCCATTCCTATAATGGATATCAAAAACTACCATACCTCGTTAAAGAAAGAAACACATTAAAGTTTAGTGTCTATGCATTGTAAACATGGAGTCTTACACGGGCAAACTATTCCGATACAAACAAAACACATGTTTAGTTCGCCAACCGAATTGGTTTACGAATCTTCAGAGGCCTTACTTTATTTTGGCATGATTCTGAGGTTCAATAAACTACACAGATACAGGGCACTGTTTACAACAATGAAAAGTAATAATCTTCGTAAATGTTATTATTATTATTTTTTATTATTGTATATAATTTATATTAAGATATTATTATACATGTTGCAAGCTTAGTCAGTATAATAGCATTTTCGTATAGTAATGCCGCCTCCCATGGACACTCAGATTGCAAGAAGGCTCGCAAGTGCGATACCGGGCTTTTAACTTAGTAATCTCATTTCTTGAAAGCAATCAGGCTTCAATGGAACCAGCTGCATTATCTCCGAACCTATCCGAGTTAGGGTACCAATTCTTAAAAGGCCGGCAACACGTTTGCGAGCAGAAAAAAGGCATTGGCTGACTGTATTTTGTAATCGAAATTAAAAAATAGAGTAAGAATATATAATAGTGAGAATTTGAGTTTTTTTTATATTTTCAGCTGCACATTGCACAACCGTTCGTGGTGTTGCGTTACTGCCAGAACTACTGAGTGTTGTACTAGGAAAATACAACCTTATTGGAGGTGATGTAGGATCTGAAGAAAGGGAGGTAGACATTTAAAAAGTTTGGTCCCTGTGGCAGTGTACTTTTAGCGCTGGCAGCATTTCCTTACTGTATTGCGATACTTATTCCTTGAGCGATGAAATTCAAAGTCACCGGTATTGTCTACCAAGCACCAACTTCAATCTTTCAGAATTAATTGAGACTTTAAAAAAAAATTAAGATTTTTTGTGTTCCTAATGGCGCGGTTTAATTTAATTTTATTTATATTTAATTATTTCATTTAGGTACATTCAATAATAGTTCACGAGGATTTCCAACTTCCATACTTGCATAATGACATTTCACTTTTGAAATTGAAAACGGAAGTGACTTATACCGATTACATACAACCAGCTTGTCTATGGTATAAAGCGGCTTTTGATTATCTGCCAACAAACCAAATAAATGGAACTGTAAGTAACGACGCCCACAGTTATTTCTTAATTATACATTTATCTTTACTTGCTTTCAATAGCTTCTCCGTAAAGTGCCATCTCAGGCTTCATCAGAGCATCATCATCATCATTCAGAGACCTTGGGAACAAATAAATAGGAAGCTAAGTTTCATCATCGGATGTCAAGGCAGAATACAAAATGCCATCCGTATCACCTCTACGACCGTCAATCGTTCCGTCGTTTTTGCTGCGGACCACTACTATGTGGCTGATGCCACCAGCTGCTGAAACCAAATGCCCACTAAATTATGTCCCAACCAATTTGACTTCGAGTGCTACAATTCCAGCAACGCAGCGAGTCTTCTGGTAATGTAAGTGTACATGGGCGGTTGTATCACTTATCACCAGATGAGCATCCTGCCCGTTTGCCTCCTGTTCTATAGAAAATAATCTAATTTAAATTATTTGATAATTACTGTTTGAGACGTACATAATATATATGTCTAGGTTATACAATATAGTTTTCTACTAAAATTCTAAATAATTTTAATTTAATTTAACGTTTAACTCCTTGCGTCCAAACAAAGCAAACCTATACTTAATAGTATTTTATTGAACCCGATTAGATTAATTTGTGTCCATCTATTATATAAATAAAAAAACCTGAATTATGGGAGATTAGTTTATTTAAATCCATCATTAACTAATCAGGAATTAAGACGTCTGATGTTGAGAAGTTTACCGTAAATCGTAAAATTTCAGGTCGTTGGCTGGGGATTTGACGTAACAGACAATTTATCTCCAAAATTAAATAAAGCAACCTTAATGATAGTATCAGAAGGAACTTGTATAAAGAAAAATCCCCTATTGTATGCAACTGTGCTGAAAGATAGCAAATTTTGCGCAGGAAATGCGGACGGTATGTGTATATTATAGTGATGGTTTAGTAGTTCTACATACGACTCTTAGGCCGTAACTTCGTTTCCCGGCAGTGCACTACAGGACTTAATATGTATATATTTAACACTCGCTCGTAAGATGGAAGAAAACATCGTTCAGACTGACATGCCTTAGACTTAAAAACTATTAAGAAAAATAAATTATCACAAAACAGATACATCAATCTGAGGTAAAGATCAAAAAGGTCGCAACATTATTATGCATTTTAGGCTGTTTTTAAAAACTACATTAAAATAAATTATTGATGCTTTATTTTATAATTTTAGGAATATCCGCCTGTAATGGCGACAGTGGTGGCGGGTACCATGTTTTTGTGCCAGACACTCCCAAGGATAATTCACCCAACGCCACCGGATCCTGGTATGTTCGAGGCATTGTATCTCTAACTGCGAGGCGAAGTGACGCAGCGATATGTGATCCCCATCAGTACACTGTATTCACTGATGTAGCTAAATTTACAAATTGGATTGAAAAGTATGTCAATTAAAATATTGAAAAACTCATTGTTTTTTATTTACCTGTTTTTTATGCTACAGCGGGCAAACGGGCAGGAGCCTCACCTGAAGTTAAGTGATACCGCTGCCCAATTGAATCCAACGGGCCAAGAGTGTCTACTCCAAAGGGATCAAAATCAAAGTTCGTCTATTATATTTCTGCTAACATTTCCGCCTGCTCAGCACACGCGCCAGTCCTCGCCCCATGCCTCGTCCCAAGAAATCGCAAACATCTTATCCGACCGCTTACCATCGCGACGTCCCTAGCGATTCCTGTAGAGTCCAAAATGGCTGGAGATAAAATTTATCGAATTCTAGACAGTTCTATCATTACAATCATTGGTGCTTGATTGTAAAGATATTTGTGTACGGTAAAAATCAAAATACATTTAAAACTAAGACCAAACCAACCTAGACAATTATTCATTAATAAATATATATTCTTACCCCTTTTGTTATATTTTAAATAATATTTTATTGCGTAAGAATTTTTAAATCAGGCATTCGAATACCAATTATTAATATTGTTACAATAGTGGATTTGCTTTTGGGTAATAAAATTTATCTAGTACAACAAACTGTCTTCTTATTTGTTACAGAGCAAAGCGAAGGTACAACAGTCATAGAAAGGCGCGAAATTTACCATAGAATATACAGGATAAATGATAGACAACTTATATTTTAACAAATATTAATAGATTTACGATCTAAATAGACTTTTTTTTAATTTGACTTACATGAGTCTGAAGAAGCCTTTTAAATTAATAAGTTACCATTCATTAACGTTTATATTACTAACCAATCCCTAAACAATGTCGTATATACAACTATCATGTTTTGCTTTGTATCTTATTTTTTATCAGTGATACTTTTTGTGGATATATCCAATGTGCATATCTTTTACTTTTTATTTTATAGATACGTATGCCTGCATATGTATGTAATCACATTGCCATTATAATAACGCACAAGAGCTCAACGCTTAAAGGATTATCAAAATTTGAATTAAATCGGTTAAGCAGTTTGGTCACGATAATGCTTTTTTCGTTTTTTACAACAAACAACATATTGTATATAATAAAAATATAATGGATAGTTCACATTTATAATTTTTACAAGAGATGTTGCTGTTTTGTGTTACGATATTGTGCGTAAGAAATGGAAATCTATCTAGCACAAATATTGGAAAACGTAATATTTTAGTTAATGTTGGCAGCATTTCCTCGGTGTATTGTTATACTTATTCGTTGAGCGAGGAAAGCACCAGCTCTGGGGTCACTATGTACTAGGAGTACCGTATCTATAAATATTTTAAATTCTAGGTTATTAAATGGCGCCAAAAACCGCTTGGCCACAGATAAGTAAAACTCGACAGACGATTTGCACGTCCAGCAAAACTAATAATGAAACCTCTTTGTTACAAACTACATGGAAATGTGAATTTGTATCAAAATAAAATTCTATATATAAAATTCTAACGGTGCCATTATTTGAAAACAATGTATGAAACCACTCAGCTCAGGTAAGATAAAACAACATTCGCAATAAACTGTATCAAACAAAGAACAACAATTTTAAAGCGTCGTACAATTTTGCGATACGAATCAAAACCGAAGCATTTGACATGATCAGTGTATACGGAACACAGGGTTATTGGAGGGTGTTTGGGCACTGCGGGAATTGTATATATGTGTGGCTTTAATGTGCGACCTTCATCTTTAAGGTATTTCGAACCCCGGCTGTGCACCTATGGACTTTCTGTCCATCTGCGCATTTACACTCGCTCATAGGGTGAATGAAAACATCGTGAGAAAATCTTGCCGTACTGTAATGCCATTGTTTATTATAATGTAACAGTATTCCATTATTCAGTTGTGACAGATATAATAGAGGATCACACGCCTTTAAATCAATAGAGAGGAAAGATCTACAAGTTACAACTTGATGGAAAACAGTATCACATGGCGTTCTTTAGTTTCATAGGCTCACTGAGCGATTGACAGACTGAAATAAATATATAAATTTTAGTGAAACTAATGAGTAATTTACATCATACTAATAATGCTAAAGTCCTGAGTTGTTCAATAATAAATTAATAAAGTAATATTAAAATTGTTTCTAATCCTTCTAACAATATCTATACTGGTGTTCATTAAATGCTTTATCACTCAGCAACAAACACATTAAATGTTAGTTACAGACTATAGCCATTAGGCATTAAAACCGAACATTAAAGTTAAGACGATGAAGATATGGCAAAACGAGTCTTCGAGGATTATGTATACAGTTAAACCTGGGTATGTGAGAACTGGATAAGTGAGAAAACTCTATAAGTGAGAGTAATAGCCAGGACCCGTCATTTTAAGCTCCCAAAACCTCTATTAGCGAGAAACAGAAACCTCTGTAAGAGAGAGTGGTTTTTCCCTCTTGGACCTCCGTAAGTGAGACTGCTACTTATCTATACCTCTATAAGCGACAGTCGAGCTTCATTTATTTATGTATATTATTTAGGAGGAACAAATGACAAATTTAACATCTGCTATTTTATGACTCATTCTTAACTTTCGTGGAACTTCTTAGCATTGTTAAGAAAATTCCAATGAAGCTAGCTTTAAATGCGTTGGAGACGGTCCATCAGTACTTTGAATACGCGGCGGTTGTTGATCAAGCTATACTCGACAAAATTTATGAGTTAGAGAAACACATTCAAAATACAAAAACAGAAACCCAAACGAAATTTACGGATTTTTTTAAGTGTAAATAAGTTCTAAATAAAATAAAATTACAAAGTGCATGAATATATGTCTTGTTATTGCTGCGTACCTCTATAAGAGAGAAACGCTACACATGTACCTGCATTAGCGAGAAACTCGGGTTAGTGAGAAACCTCTATCGAGAATGAGATTGTGCTCCCTTGTTAAGGAATAGAACCGATATTTCCCTTATAACTCAGCTATTGCAACACATCACTACTATGTATCAGCAGATAACCACTGAATTATTTCCGAACCAATACGATCTATGGTTCAAGAAAAGAGCTTTCCAATCGCGAACCCTCTGGTATTGGGTCCGTTAGTGGTATCACTTAGAATCTCGTGAACCTCCTGGGCCCCTTGTTCTATAAAAAAATTGTTTTTGTTGGCGTTGATTTAGCAAAGGACTCATCTGATGTAACGAATGCGACTTAACATACAGAGTTGATTTACACTAAGTATTATATCATACTTAGCACTAGATATTAAATCTGATTCTGACACTGTTTCTCATAGACATCTTGCCAGAAAATTCGACACTTTCTCTGCATTTTAATTGGTTCGTTTTTGAATGTTTTGGTATTTGTTTCCACATTATTATACATTATACATTATTATTATTATATATTCCACAGTATTTTATATTTACTTACTCAAGTGGTCTAATACGAAAATCATAAATGTTTTAATATAACGAAATTTCCATAAATCGAACAAACTTTCATTACTTTATATTATTCTTTACGTAATAAATAGGATTAAGTTGACTTTGTTCTTTTGCAAGAAATATTTTTTTTATATTATTTGTAGTATTAATTCAATCTAAATTAAATGAGATTATTAGGAATAATTGAATATCGATGGAATGATGATATTTCTCCAACATGTTTATTTAAAGAAAAATACTTTTTTACGGATTATAGTTATGTATTATTGTATTTAAACTTATAACTATTTTAAATTTAACCGACGTTTCGCGTGCTTTACAGCGTGCGTTGTCACGGTGACTGAAGACAAAGGTGTTAAATGTCAAAAAGTATCACAGCTGTAGAAAATGTGGTATTATCTGTATTTATTTCCCCGGAGTTGGTATCGACTAAAAGATGTAGGGTTTCTGCAGAAATTGCTCACGGTGTCCTCCATTTTCGCGGATTGTTTGTGTTGAGATTTTAATTTGGATATCATTGGATCCCAGGTGTTTGAAAATTTTAGGCCGTCCTCTCTATTGAAATCTTTAAAAGTGTAAAAGTTATGTTAATAAAAGACAATACTATGTGCAACATGTTTATTTTTATATTCACCAGTGCGTTCATACCTGTTTCTACGTTTGAAACGTAAAGAAACCTAACCTCGGGGATTTCAAAATCAGGACAAGACCCTCCATTATTTATGTAGAGTCGTTTCAGTTGCATCTCTACAAACTCCTTTGGTTTACATTATTAAATGAACATAAAAAGAACTGAAGCGTAAATGAAATAGGTAGGGGTTTCGAGGCATTGTCTACCATTTTAGGTTATAAATACAATTTATATCGGATTTAGGCCCATTTATAATGCAATGATGCGAATGCTTTGAAATTTACATTTGTAATATAGACGTTATCGTATTGGTGCTCGCGAGTTGGTAAAAGTAAAATGTTTTCGGTAAACATTCAAACTTCATTATTGCATACAGTATCAAAGCAGTGTTAGACGGGTGACTTATAAAGTCGTGTACCCTATTAATAATAATAATAAATTGTTTGTTTGCAATGAAAGTGATACATGATTGATATAAAAAGCTATTTTATATGGCACGCAAATATTATATTAATTATCATAATAATAAGATCAGTTATTTTAATAGTTGCAAAATTTATGGTCTAAATACTCTAGCACGCTATAAACCTTGCTTTAAAGAAAGTTACAAAATTAAGAAAGCTTAGCTTAATTTGCTTTAATTATACAAATTTATTTATTCATAGAGAGCATTTGGTTATTATTGTGAGTTACAATATTTACCTAAATATTATATTAGTAGGTTAGCTTTAAAGAATAATATTAAGAAGTACATGTGCAGTTCATTGTTATCCATGCGTGGCGTAAATGTAATGAATCTTACTCCTGAGAATGTAAAACAAAAGACGAAACGATTGCCCTTTGTTTATGGTGAACACGATCAATAGACAAACGTGCTTTGACTTGAAACATCACTTTACATCTGTGGTCATATCGCCTTTCATTATCACCTGTCTATTATCAAATCAAGCACATATAAAAAAAAATACAAAGCTTTTTAATTTTTGATGATGATGACGGTGTACTTATATTTCACACTGATTGTGAAATAATTTATACCTTTTTCATATTGGCTTAAAGTTTATACGGAAGCGAAACTAGAAAAAAATCACTGTTAAAGCGAATTTCACAAGCACTAGATAAGTATAGACACTTGTGAATAGGAATTACTAGTTCTTTGAATAGAAAAACTAGAATTAAATGTACTGGATCCACCAATTAATTTGAATTAATAATATATATATATATATATATATATAATATATATAAAAAAGCTTTTTTATTTCTTGCATAAAAACAAAAAAAGCTTTTATGATATTTTTTTAAATGAATTACACAATTTTCTTACCATTTTTTATCTGTAATAACTTATATATCTATTTCCTAATTACTTTGCAAGAATCCTTCCGGTGCTCTCTAAGGCATCTCTAAGGATCCCCAGGTATCTCGTCAGGAGAAGGTTCTTATGAAATAAAAAATGAAGATAATTGCGCAAAAAATTAGAAAATTTACGAATATTTAACCACCATATTATGTAATCCCGACTATTGCAATTTTGTTTTTTCAGTGCATAGTGCTTTTATAGACTTGTATGTAGCCTTATGACGTTTGACATAACATTGACAGAATGGGTACAGCAAATATCGTCGAAGGATGTTAGAAAAATTAATATCGTTTAAAACAAATGCTTCGATCGCAGTAAATTGATAAATACATATAAAAGTAATTGTTTGGGGCAATAATCTTGAAAATTCATGTTTTTCTCATGGCTAGATATATGTCGCCTGTTCCCGTTCCGAATACCAACAAAACTATTTATATATGCGCCAGAAAATAAAGGATGTGGTGTATCATAAAGCGTTACTAAGCACATTGTTTCTGAAATATTTTTACCAATTATAATTTATAACAATTCAAAATCAATATTTGTAGTTAAGACGGGAGTCTATCGGGTCCACTAGAGGCTCATTATTTATTCACAGAAAAAATGTGTATCGGCGACCACCACTACCGTGTAACTATCTATAGTTTTGTGGTAGCAGAGCGTAGTTTACAAGATTATATTAGGTGGGCTGAAAGTTCGTAGGCTGACATATAGATGACGCTACTAGTATAAAAAAATATTTTAGTTACTCCTAACCTTCCAAAGACATGTATAAGTTTGAAAACTATCGCACGATTAGTTTGTACATACCTGTCAAAAACCAATTTATTTACAAAAAATAAACATCAGAAACAAATCACGTATTTACTCATTTATATAACCCAACGTTTCAACTGCTTGACAGCGATACATTCATTGTTTTTTTATTTTCTTTTATAGAACAGGGGGAAACAGGCAGGAGGTTCACCTGCTAAGTAATACCGATGCCAGACGGTTCTAGAGTGCGTTACGGCCTAAAAATAAAACCACTGAGAAGAAATGTGTCTATATTATTGGACTGTCACGTCTAGTTCTGAACATCTGCGCATGGTACCTACTCGGACTAGATTGACAATAAGGCACACTCTCAGCACAATTTTCAATGCACTATCGTTTCTCCAGCTTAATTCGATTGCATTTTCGTAGCTTTTCAACGGTATCGAACAAGGGGCTAAATCCTTTTTAGAGATTCTTTGAATCGTGTTAGCAGAGTTTTTAAATAGTATTGTTCTGGTATTCTTGGCGAATCCCGAGGAATCTGTTTTTGACAGTATCAACTTTTTAAATTCATAATATACCAATATTAATCTTACTGCAATTTAGGTATTGAATTAGTAAATTAAAAAATTAATTCAATTCTTTTTCAACTTTAATTCTATTTTAATCTAGCCTATTTTATCTAACAAATACCCATTAGTTAACCGTTAATTTATATTAAGTTAATAATATAAGGGCGTAGAATTTATGATAACGCCATGGAACAGTCTCAAGTTGGCATATACTGCTACACGTAATGTCGTGCAAATTTGTGTACATTCTGTGTGAAGGAATTTCACACAGAATGTACATAAATAGTCATATCATTATAGTCATTTACTATATAACTTGTAGCGATAAAATATCACATTATTAAAATATATTATTATGTTATCAAATTATTATTTGTTATAATGTTGCACGCAAATAGTCATTTTAAAATAATTGGAACTTTCCTGGAAGCTAAGTAACGCCACTTACCCTCCATTATTATATCTATTTTATAAACTTGCAAAGAAGTGTTAATAAATAAATAAATAGTAAAAAACCGGTGAATAGCATACATCACTACATAGTATAAAACAAATTCGCTTTCTCTGTCCCTATGTCCCTTTGTATGCTAAAATCTTTGAAACTACGCAACGGATTTTGATGCGGTTTATTTTAAGATAGAGTTTTATTTAGTTTAGATAGAGTGATTCAAGAGGAAGGTTTATATGTATAATAACATCCATTAAATAGTGAAAAAGTACTCTTATTTTTGTGGTTTCTAATGTGATGTCGTAAATAATTACATTTTTTTCCGCTTACATTGCAAACGCAGGCTGAACCCTACGAGTTTTATCAAAATAATGTACTAAGTATTGTACACATTGAAAAGGTCTACAGAAAAGTCCGTAGATGTGATGGTCCGTAGAAGTGATGGTATATGGATGACATCTCTTGGATATGATACCTCTTATGGATAACACACAATAACTTTTTTTTGTCATTTACTTTTTACGACAAATAATGGCTAATTTTCGAAGCGATTTCAATCAATACAGCATTAATCCTTAACCAATTAAATACCTTGAATACATTGTTCATTTAATATAGATCTATGCAGCCCATTACAGCTTATTTAGCAGCGATCGAACGCGTATATTATCGGAGCTTTCCAGCGACGGAAATAACAATACATAATAAAAACCTGCTTTTCATCAGCATTGCACCCGTGCGAAGCTGGGGCGGGTCACTAGTATATAATAATAATAACGTTGTACGTTTATATATAATATATATATATAACTAATGAATAAATCAGTGACGCTACAATCTTTGTCGGTCTGGACCTCAGATTTCTGTATCTACATACAGTGCACAGCCGAGCACGAACCTACGACCTCATGGATGAAACCACTAGGCCAACACGGCCCATTATACATATACATATTTGTTTAATATTTAACTAAATACAATATACAGCTAGCATATTTCTACATTCAAACAAGTTTATAAATAATTTAAATATTAAGAGAAATCTTATTTAATAGACAAAACAAAAAAGTGTCTGAAAAATGCGAATAATAAATAAATTGGGTCAATTTGATTCATCAATGACAGTGAGTGAATTGTCCCGAAAAATAACTGACGGAATTAGATGTCTGCCTTTCGAGATAACGGGACATCGTCAAGAATGTGCCAAACTCGGATATGGTATATATATCCTTCAATAAAAGAGCGTACCAATTCTTAAAAGGCCGGCAACGCACTTGCGAGCCCTCTGGCATTGAAAGTGTCCATGGGAGGCGTATCACTTAACATCAGGTGAGCCCCCTGCCCGTTTGCCCCCTGTTCTATAAAAAAATGGTTTTTATCTTTACAATTATCTGATAAATTTTCGACTACTGAATCACTTAATGATTTTCTGAGTGAATAATTTTCTTTGATTACAAAGAACTAAGTATCAACTACTATTCATTATCAATGGTTATACAGCCCCTTGTGGGCCTTAGCCTCCTCAATTACACTTCGCCATCGCGATCTGTCTAGTGCTTCCCGCGTCCAATTGCGAACCCCTATTGTTTCGAGGTCCTTGACAACTCCATCCCACCATGCACCACTATTAGGTACCACTTAATAGGGTAAATACAGTATTAGTTGACTGTGACCTCAAATACTATACAAATATTGTTTTATTGTGAACCGAATCTAGGACGTGCAATTTTATGTTAGTGATTAAAACCATGAGAATGTCGAGGCTTTTCAACTACTTGACACCACAGGCCTAGTGAGAAGATTGAAAAGTGTAGTGTTAGTGCACGTTAGTCTAAAGTGCTAAACAATTGTAAGTGAAAAAAACTCAAGGACAGGGTGTATACACATAAACATAAGAAAGTGTCCAATAACTCAGTCTCTATTACATTTCCTTATGATAAATAACCTTATTAATAAATTGGGTTAGAGGAAAATTACATAATAGTCTTAAGTTAGACTAAATCGTTATGTACCGTATGTCTCAGTAAAACACATGTATTAAAAAAATATTATATAGATTTAGGTTCGCAGAATCAGCCAAAAAAAACTTGCAAATATTTGAAAATATTTTTATTTTCATTTTAAATAACTCGCGTTAAAAGTTTTTACTTTACTATTAATTCATTGCAATTTAACACCGACTGAGGAAATTTACCCGATATTTCGAACCCAGTATGACTTCTTCACCAATAAGGGCTGATAAACCTCTGGTATAAAAGTACGACATCCACACATTCTAGCTGCCATTAGTTCCCTTATCTTGGCGAAGCAGAAAGTGGAATTATTGTATTTCTTACGAAATAAAATAGATTGAATACATTGATTACATTATAATATTGTGTACCTAGCAATACATTCACAAGACCATCTATCCAAATTACTCTTCATTATACCTCCTTTTTTTCGCTACAAAGCACAACTGCTTAGTGTGGGGGGAGAATTATGTGTGATTTGCGATACCCAAAAAAAACACCACGCCACCAACAGTCGCCTTACGGATGTGGTAACAGCTTATCCTTATATCCTTATCCGCTGCCCCATGCTATCCGGCCGCGTCTCCATGCCTATTGTTAGTTTATTAAGAATCTTGACACAGAAAGTATCCTTCACAGACCGGGCTGTTAGATCTAGGTATTACTTGGATGAGTATGCCATCTTTAATATACCGCCTTTTTCGTTAGTATGTAAGTACTGGAGTACATGGAGTACGTTGCTTCTTTACGGTTTAGCCTGGAAGCTTTAATACCGTTGAGCCCTTAATTATTTAATGACGATATTATTAATACTGATAAATTTGTTACCATTTCAATTACGTTCTTTCAATCCGTAGCGCTGATATCTCCTTAGGTCTCCTGGTAAAACATCTCAATGATACAATTATTTTATTATTAATTATCATGAAATGAACTAAGAACAATATAAAGTTAAATATACTTCGATTTCTGAATCTGTTTCATGATCATTTGCCGATCTAATAGGCAAGTAGGTGATCAACCTGAACCTGACACACACCGTCGAATTTTGGTTGCAAGCCGTTTCCTCAATGTTTTCCTTCACCGAGCGAATTTTAAATGCGCACATAGAAAGAAAGTCCATTGTTTCACAGCCGGAGAATGAACCTACGACATCAAGGATGAGACTCGCATGCCAGAGCCACTAGGCCAATACTGCATACGTACAATTTATACTGCGTACGTATTTATTTCTCATTTATAAGGACTCTTAAAGTAACCTAAATCTAAAGCGCCATAGGCAATCTCCAATTCTTCATAAAAGGTGACCTACAATGAAAATCCTTGTTAACTTAAGTTTGCATTGCACTTCAATTTGTAAAGCCTGTGTATCCAGGTCAGAGTGGAAAAATAGGCCGGCACTAAAACTGTGTCCTATTCACAAACGAAGTATAAGCTGTAAAGTGTTTTGATCATTAGTTAAGATTGAGTTAACATAACGTTTGATTTAAAAAAAAGCAGGCATAACTGCAAAGTAGACATTTTAAATTGCGTATGTGTATTTCTTAGTGTAGTACATTGTCTGTTATACAAAGGGGGAACGCTGCCAATATCTTCAAAACCTTGCCTAAAGGGTCAAAATATATTTTCATAACTATTTTTTAAGGGAAGTTAATGTTTGTTGTAATTTAGTTAAATTATATATGTCCCTATTTGAACCTTTAACTTTGAATAATTACTTTTAGTAAGAAGCACTAACATAAAAATTTTTTTAACATTTAATTCCCTTTGCGTCAAGGGATGTTTCGTTTAATACAATTAAAATTTCCTTGTGAAATAAATCATCGTGAAGACACCAGCAGACGGCGCCACTGGGCGCTACAATCCAATTTAATATTAGTACGTTTATGAATACGCAAATAAAAACTAATATAATTTTCACTTTATATACAGACCATAAAGATTTTTTGGTTTTATTTTATGTAATAGTACCTGAGACTCACCTGATGATAAGTGATACCCATAGACCATATCTAAGTAGTTGCCAGAGGGCTCGCAAGTGTGTTGCCGGTATTTTAAGAATTGAAACGCTCTTTTCTTGAAGGACCCCAACCCTGAGTTGAGTATTGAAAACATTGGGATTATTTGGTTCTCATACACATTGAAACTTGAAAATACATCGTTTAACCAAAACTGAGTCAAAGCTAGTTTCTATTGGGAATACATAAAATTGCATTACCCATTCAGAGTTGCATTACAATACAATTTAAATATTTCACGGCTCAAGACTGAATGAGCGCTGTATAGCGTTCGGTTAGTGCGGAGAGAGATTTTTTATTTGTATAGAACGTTTCATTTTATTTTATTTATAGAATTAAACAGTTTAATAGATTTGAGATCTACATATTTGGTTGGTTGGCCTTTATTATGTTTTATGTGTTTCGGTGAAGAATACAGCCAATTTAAAATGGCAACCTCTTTTGAATAAGTGGAATTTTCATACATACTTTAGTTGAAGAGTTTATAAATAAGTTTTCCAAATTTATAATTAGGCTTGATATTTCTAGACATTTTTTCCAACACAGAAATATATGATATTCTTAACCTAAATAGCAGTAATAATAATAATTGAAACTGATAAATACCAAATTGAAACATTGGCTCCCGTTGCAATTTTTTAAATATTTGTGCCTCTTGATAGATAACAATAGTCCTAGGTACATAATTTATAAATATTTTTTAATGAATATTTTATATCTATAACGTATGTCTGGTTTATACATTTGGTATATCTGTATAGTTCTTCAGTTGGAGCCAAATAATCGTGATATAATAGTGGCTACGATAATTTATTTTGCATTAATAGTTCAATTAAGTAGTCTATTAGTATAAATATAGGTTATAGCCAATTAGGTAATTTTATCAATATTAAGGCTAGATCGTAATATTTGCATGGTCGTAATTTATAAAAATAAAAAATGTCTAACCAATACAAGAATAAAAAATCGCTTCCTTACTTATATAGCACTTGTATTCCAATCACCCATCGAGGCTACAGCTGCCTAGGTAATCTAATTATGTCTAACTTTATCTAGCCACTTTCATTACTTAAGCCTGTAATTTAAGTGACACTGTGTTGAAGTGATAACTTGACAAACAAAAAAATGTTTACTGTTGACAGTGGGCCTCAAATAATCACCGTTTTTTAAAATGATTTTAAAACATTATAATTAATGGTTCAAAGATTAGTTTAAGTTATCTCTTCTGTCGGGCGTTCCGAGACATACACATTTTTTTAAATCTTCTTTATAAACGTATTGACATGTTTTCGTTCATCAATTACAATGTCTATTCTTCTATCTGACTAAAATTAGAACACAATCCATAATTTTTTAATTACATTGTAAAACAATGAAATTTCGTTTTATGAAGTTCCGAAAAAAATGGGATTTTCTAAGAAAAACGTATGAACTACTACTATATTGACGGCGCGTTTAATCACCTTCATGGCGCGAATTAAAGCGGTCGATCCGCTATTAACTAATATTGTATGTGTTAAACCTGTCAGAAGTTGTCATTCGCGATTGTATCTAAGCCACAATGTTCCAATTGTAACTATTTACCCGATAACAGTCTCACATCCGTAGAGCATTTTTACAAACAACAAATAAAAAATAAATTGTACTATTTATTTGTGTGTTTTATACCAATTTAGAGCGCAATAAAATGCCATTCCTACTAAAGGCAGTGAAGCGATGCGTAAGAATAAAGGCGCGTTTACATTTTGGATAGATTTATATAACAACTCCGTACATAATAAAGCTGCGATCTTACAAATAACCGACTGATGGACTGTGGAAAAAATATGTTAATACAAATTTGACACATGATGTTCTATATATTTATTAAAGTTCATATCATATAAATCTATATCTACAGAATATATTACATTTTTTTCTAAAATACATGCCATTTGTGTCAAACATAAATATTTAAAAAATGAAAATTATATAAAAACATTTCCACTTTAAGAATTTACTAGGATTTTTTAACAATAAACTTGAAGTGTAAGTCGCTGACCACGACTGTTGTATAAAAATTGTATAAAAAATTACAAAAACTATTTTTTAGGTTTGTGCATATTTATAATATAATTACAAATTTTTGTTATATGAATTTTTGATTGAATTTTTAAAGGCAAAGTGTTAAGAGTTTTATAGCGTGAACGAATATCTAGATTATAAGTTTGACACAGATTTTAAATACCTAACTTAACTTGGATACTATTGTTTGTATTATAATATATGACATTATAAATTAATATGACATTTGCATGCCTATTTATATGCGGCGGATCTGAGGTGTAGCTAATTGTACCACTGTTCTAGCAAATAAACTATTTGATTTGATTTGATTTGAATAGGCAAAATAACGTATCAGGTATGAAATAGGCGTTTGACAATGCTTAGCTACTAAGTAAGGCGTGTCTCTGTGTGTATAATGGGATCATACACATCTAAAGTTTCCACCAATTACAGAGGGAACAGCTTTATGGTATACTTAGTAAGTAAGTTACTAATATGCTGTTAATATTTCGCAATAAATAAAATAAAAAATAAGTGTTTTTTTTTTCATAGAAAACTTACATAAACGAGGCTACCTGATGTTAATTTATACCGCCCATGGACACTCTCAATGCCAGATTGCTCGCTAATGCGGTGTCGGCTTTTTAACAATTGGTAGAAATGTTATGTTATTTACTTGCTGTATGAATAAGCTTCAGTCTATTTTTTATATTTCTATTTTCATATTATTTCCTCAATAACCCTGATGAGCTTGAAATTGACAAGTTAACTCTAGTTAAGTTAAAACAAGACTTAAACAAATGAATACCCGCCCTTATACGAAGTTAAAGAATGTAGTCTATTTAGTCCTGAGTTAAATTTATAGTTTCAATGAAACAGATTCGTTTCAGACGCTCCTTAGTAACCGTTTCATGAGACCCATACTTAGTCACTGACTTAAGATTTTGTTTAGAATAAAAAGGAAAATTTATTTTCCTTTCTTCAAAAAGTACCTATTAGTAACTTAAAAGTTTTGTTTAGTTATGGAAAAATTGTAATTTCAAATAGTTTATAATATTCAAGATTTCAGTCTACAAATTTATTTTCGCTCATACATTATTTAATTAAATTTCAATAAATAAATATATATAATAATTTGTATTTGTGTCAGACGTCATTGAATATTAAATATTCAAATTCTAGGAGTCGTACAGAAAACTTGAATCAAAGATTCTATAATCCGAAGAAACAATAAATATATCTGCCCTATGGCCCGCGTCCCACGTGTAAAGTTTCCTCTTCCTTATCATTTCCCTTGAGGCACTATAAATGTAATATCTTTATCAAAATTAATAATAAGCTAATGTTTCTCGACTATCTTTTATTACGTAATCAAACAAGCTGCCTAAACGTTTACGTGGAAACCAGGTTAAGGGTTAAAGTCCACTCAAAGCTATCTATGTCAAAATGAAATTACAAGATTAAAAGAATTACTAGTTGCCTCTTCCAAAAATTTTCATATGAAGAAGAAATTTACATTTATTGTTCAAGTGATCTCCGTTCTTATCTACACATCGTCGCATTTGATGGAACCACTGAGAATAGAAGTGCCTATTCTTCCTTAGGGGTCTCGTCTATGGCATTCGTACGCTTTCACCGCATCTTCAGGGTTCGTCAAAAGCGAATACCTCGAATTTTATCTTTAGTTCTTGCCACCAATTCACAAAAACAAATGACTAATGAATGCAATATATGTACATTAAAACATTAGTTTAGCAAAGAGTTCTAAAATTGAATTCAAGAAAGTTTTTATTAGCAATGTTTCTAACAGGCCAGTTCAAAGCATTTTCAGTGTTATAAAAAATAATGCTGCGGATAACTAAATTATTATTTAGATACATGGTGCTCCTATCTTTAAGCTTTGTTTTAACTAATCGGGCAGTAGTAAAGTGTCGTCCGGTCGTTACAGAATTTTTTCCATCGAGTGACTCCACGTGTAACCAACACATTG
The DNA here is from genome assembly GCA_028984075.1 of Pieris mannii. Taxonomy (NCBI): domain Eukaryota; kingdom Metazoa; phylum Arthropoda; class Insecta; order Lepidoptera; family Pieridae; genus Pieris; species Pieris mannii. The sequence goes on along the minus strand of CM054793.1, from coordinate 10,110,570 downwards.
GTTGCGTCGGGTTGTCTCTCTCCCTAAAATATGGCGAGGGGGCCGATGGCTGGCCATGCGTCATACTCGTGAACGGGTGCTACTTGTGGTGCCTGGTCGTACTTGAATTCGTGTATGCGGTGATATTAGTTGTTTATACTACGTATTTGCGTGTTGTTCTCGCGAGTGTGTAAGTGCGTGCTCCTATTTCACCATGCCTCCTGCTGATAGAGGACAAATCTTTGCTTTTAATTTGTTTTTTTATTCTTTATTACTCAATATGTCATATGGAACATGGTGTAATGGTCGCAGCTCCTTACAAGCATTGTGTAAAAAAAACTTATTTAAAAAGAGTGGCGGAGAGTTTATTGCCAGTTCTTCTCTTCCGTTCTACGCCCTTGATTTGAGAACTGGCAGTAAATGTAAATTCACAATTTTTAAATTTTTTGACGTTCATAAGTGTACATTGTTACCTACATGAATAAATAAATTTTGTTGTTGTTGTTGTATTTGTAATGTTAAATACCTCCTATGACTAGACTAAGGAGATTTTAGTGTACCAGGGGTCAAGTGATACCACCGCCCACGGACAGAAGGCAAGTGCGTTGCCAGCTTTTAATAATTGTTACGCTCTTTTCTTTAAGGATCCTAAATCGAATTGGTTCGGAAATACTTCAGTAGGCAGCTGGTTCCTCATAGTGGTGGTGCTTGGCAAAAAGAAACGCTTAGTTGTGGTTTGATGGATGTCGAAGTGATACGGATGGTATTTTGTATCGAAAACTTAGCTGCTGAAGCCGAGTCCATTTTAGATTCAAGCGCCGAAGGTTCAAGCGTTAAGCCTAAATGCAGAAACTTATTCCAATCGATCAATCAATCTGATTTTTGTTCGGTATTATCTAGTGGATTATTATATTAATAACCCAAGATGTATTTAAAGAGACGATTCTAATTTGTTGGGTTGTTTATTTAAAGTTTTACATCTTTGTTTCAGTAATTCATTCTGAAATTTATGGCCTCAAAACCAACAACAACGTCAGTCCTCCAATGTAAGGATATGACTGTTGAATCTAAGGCAGTGGTGAAAATCCTTAGACCATACCCATTTACTTTGTTAGCTAATGGGGCCGTGGAAAGGTCATAAACGTAAACACCATGTATATTGCTCTATTTTCCTGTGTATCAAGAAGATTTATTCACTAGTTGATGTTAGTAGGCTAATCTCGTTCAGTTGAAACTTCGATTCTGCTAATCCTAGACTATTTCCAATCAACTTAAAACCAAAGTTGATGATTAAGGTGATAAATCATTAGATCGCGCTTACTCTGGCTCTGCAAGCCAAAATCTCTTGGCATCTGAAACGAGAAACTTCTAGCGCTCTACGTCCTATGCCACCAATTAACCATAATTGTCTATTCTCTATTATTTATTAACTTTTGTCGATCCGAAGTAGTGAAGGCCTGATGACCTGTAACATAAAAAGAAGAATGACAATTATTTACATTCATTAATAAATAGTTGTAACTTTTCATGTATAAAATTTGTGAGAAAATAAATAAAGATTATTATTAATTGCTAGCTCTCAGCTACAGCAAGTCCACTCCGTTGATCGAAACCTTGCCCGTCTCTAGGTCGGCTCATGTAGCTGCCTTCACCACTCGATAATAGCCAATTTGGATAAGGTAGAAATATCAAAATATAAAATGGAGGAGGCCTTTACCCTTTTTTCATTTTCTAAACATTTTCAGTGTTACCTAGGTATCGGATCTTAAGTTTAGCAGCACTGAGACCTTTATCAATGAAGCGCAACTTGGTGAGCACGTCCATATCCTATGTTAAGAATTTCCAATTGAGAGTTCCTAAATTGTTTTCGAGAAGCTATTTCGAACAAGTAAACACTCCGAGAAACACGAAATAAAATTACAAACTTTCAAATTTCCAGTTTTATAGAAAATTTTGAAAAGTTTGAAGTTCAGTATACATTATTTGAATATTTTTAACTGAAGAAAAAAAATATTTGTTTTGTTTGATATAGCATATTTATAGTAAATTTATTAAGAAAGATTTAGAGCTTACAATAATTCTGTACTAAAACCTCTTTTTAGACCAAAAAATCTATTAATTAAGTACTTAATAATAGACTAGTACAAATAAAATTATTTAATAACCAAGAAAACAACAATATTTATTTCACTATAGAATTCAGATGTTAGAGCTTTCATCGCCACCACAACACTCCAGGTGTAAAGGTCAATCAGCAGTTCTTAAAGTTACCTGCCGCCTTAACCATAAAGCTGTTTCCTCTGTAATTAACAAGGGCAGATCTACTTAAGGGCTTTTTGGTCTGAAAACAATAGGCGATATTAAAAAACGCCAATCACAAGGTACCCAGTCATCCCACGTGCAATGCACGTCTATCGAACGGGGAATAATCTAACAGAAGGGGGAATTCCCCGTCGCATATTTTCGCTCGGTGTATTTTTCGCCAGTGCGTCTATTACGGGACTTCCCCCCCACAAATTCACGATCCCATAGTTAATGATTAGAATAGACTTGATTGTATTCAATAAACACCTTTATTTATGTAAATCTATTACAAATAGATATTTTAAGGAGTTTTGGAATTGAAACAACGATCCCTAAAACATCCCAAAGCCTAATTTGGTCATGAAAAATAAAGTTACGAAAGAAAAATATAATTTAGCGTTATGAAGGAACAGGAAAGGTCATTTATCAATCACATTTTGTATTGCTCCTGCTTAATTTATTGCAAAGATTTATAAATGTCAGCGGGTATTAAGTTGTTTTTGGGAAATGTGATAACGTCGTTGGAATGGATTTATAAGGCATCTGGCATCTATAGAGTACAAAAAATAAGAAAATCTCTACATAAAAGTGCGTGCGCACAAAGTTCACACGTCAGAAGTGAAACTTGTTTGTAATTTAATTATTACTAAGGTAAAAGGCCTAATAGATGATCTTGTTCCAGTTTATAATCACTCCATATCCATACTTCATACTCAATTTGTATATCTAGACATAGACCTAAAAATATGCGTTTACTGCTCAAGACGTTATGCGACAGAATTGCCATCTAAAAAAGTACATTAGAACTACAGATTAATGTAACTACTATAATAATAATAATAATAAGTCCTTATTCATTTTAAGTAGGTACATCTTTTCATAGTGTAAGATTTGGGAACCCTTTTAAGTAAAAATACCTGTGTTCGGGTTCCCAGCTCTTCCATAACAAACATAATTACTTAAAATATCATTATTTAACCAATTCGTTTTCTTTTTCTTTTTTTTTTAACTACTAAACGAGTACATCAACCAATAGCGTGTATCTTTTCTCGATCTTCCTTAGGTACTTATTTTTCGTGGGGAAGTGCGTTACGCATTCCCTCCCGCGGCACGGTTGACTGTTGGTGAAGGGGAACTCCCTACTGTGCATACCCACTACAACCCCATGGCGCTACCAACAATCGCCCGCGTCCGCATCCAGCCACGCGATCAGCCGTTAAAACTCACGGTCTTCTGCGGCCATTAATGATGTCAAATGATCCTTACTCTCTCTCTCTATATCTTTCTCACTATAGCTCCCACTCGTCGCTCCATGACTACTTGTTTCACACTGCGTTCGACCTTTCTCAGTCTCTCTCAATCGGTCTCTCACCCTTCACTTCGATAAAAACGCTGCACATCTTCGTGACGCTTATATTATTTTTATTGCGTTTCAACCGTAACAATTTTACCGTCATGTGCCTAATAAAATTTCACTTCAAAAATAGGAAGACCCCAGAATGTTTTTGTATGGGATATGTATGTATGTACATACAATATGATTCAGTTTTCACCATTATAAAATATAGGTACGTATACTTACTAATGGCGCTACAAACATTATGGTCTGGGCCCCAATTTTCGTATGCATTTCTTAATAATTTATGTTTCTTAATGGGCAAATCAGCTCAGTGACCGTTTTTTTGTGCCTGACAAACGCTATTGAAGTGTTCTGTCTAAGTCATGCCGGTTTCTTAAAACGTTTTTCTTTACCGTACGGGGCCATTATCAGTCATTTAAACAAACAAGTCATTTTACAAAGATTTTTCTCACGATTTCCTGAAACTGCCGGTCCGCCATTTTCCAATAAGTAATTACGTTAATTCATTCTTCTTTAAACACATTTTATTACAGATATATTGAATAATTAAAGCTAAATAAGCAAAATATTGTAGCAATATTGAATTTCCAGTTAATTAAAATGAAAACATATACAGGTGTTTGTCTGGATTTTGTCTAATTTAAGTGAAAAAAGGGAGTTGATGTTATTAGAAACATTTATATCACAATAAATATTATTATATTATATTATATATATTTAATGTGCAATAAAAAACAAAGGGGGAACGCTGCTGGTATCTTCGGTACCTTGCCTAAAGGGACTCCTTTTAATAATATATTTTAATTATTATATTTTAAGATTAGATATTATATTTTGTTACATCAATTTATGTTATGGGGCTTCTAAACGGGCCATGTTTTGCTGCAATTGATACCTGCACTATTGCAAAGTAATTGCCCGGCCATCACAAAAATGTTTTAGTGCAGCTGATGGCCGAGCAATCTATGGCCGGCCATGTGTTGCAATATGACAGCAATTGTATGGCCCACGATACAGACTCCTAAACGGGCTACACATACCGGCAACAATGGCGAACGAAATCACACTTGTCGCAGCAGCTTATATTGTTTAAAAAAAACAAACAGAAAAAGAAGAGATTGTGGATTCGACCTTACTTAAACCTATTTAAGAAACGTGAAACTGTAGATAATTTGAGTCTAGAAATAAGCCTTGATAATAAATTATTCAAGAAATATTATTATTATTTTTACGTAGTTGTCAAAATGCAGCTGATGGCAAAACACAGAATAGAGCAACATATCGCGTAGAAAAGGATACACTGTGCTATAACAAAGGGAGTGACTGAAACAACAATAAAACTGGCTGTTCGCAGTTGAATTCGATTGCCTAGCGATCGTCCGGCAACCCATCGGGGCAATACCGGCCATAAGTGGCTATACAAAACATGTTTGGCTATATGGCCGGGACATTACTGCAATATTGCATAGTGTGGCTGCTATTGTTTGCAATGTTGCCGGGCAACTGTATTGCAGCCATCATTGCAGCAAAACATGGCCCGTTTAGAAGCCCCATTAGCAATGCAATATATGTGTAATTGTTGCACAGCTTTTTTTTAAATGCGTAAAAATGTGGCAGACGAAATATATTAGTATTATGACGATAATATTTTTTCAATAAACATGTATCTGGACACTCAGCCGAAGTGGACAATGAGACTCGAGAACTTTTCACATAAACCCCTTTTTATTGGTCAGATCCTTCCGAAGGCCAGTCGCGCGATTTTGGCCTAATTCATACGACTTAGCGAATTTAACATTTATATCATATAACGACCTTGGCTTCCGAAATAATACTAACTGAATAAAATTTAATAAAAACTAAATGAAAATGGATAGTCGTTAAAAACACATCTTGAACATAACTCATTGTTTTATTTTAATGAAGTACGTTTATTTTTCAGTATTTGTTGTAGTAAGTAGTATGTTATCAAACAGCGTGTTAAGCTAAGTTAAAAAAAAAAAATACGACTGCTATGTTTTTTACGTTTTACGCCAATCCAAGTACCTATAGTCCTCTTTGTTCTCATCTCCTGTCCTTACCGCACCCATTTCCTAAACACCACTCGGTGTCTCATGCCATATCCAAGTGTAGGAGAAGGCACCATTCTTCATGATCCCGCGCTGCAGAGAAGACCGCCGACCCGAGGTCACGTTTCTTATGCTTACACTTTTATTTGTCATTTCTTCCATGGAGAGAGGTAAGGAGACAGAAGAGTATTCCTTTTTCCTTTTCTTCGCCTTTACAAATATTTTGACTTACTGAACATTATAGACTTTTCACTATCTTCAAGAAAATGTATAGTGACCAATTATATTTTTTCATTTATTTTAAATGGCAACGCGACCCTTGGTAATGTGAGGCTCCGTAAGTGGTATCACCCAACATCTATCTATGATCTATGATTAATGATGATCACTACCTTCCTTTTAACAACTTTTTGCATAACATTTACAGCAAATTCCAGAAAGATCCTCTAAACCTTTATTGAACATTATTTCATCTAAGTTCGTCTCTGTTACTTTTATTTACATAGCTTCTTCAGTGTTATACCAGTCGTATTCATACATTGGACAATCGGTCAGAACATGTGACACCGTCTCTTCACCTGTGTTGCTACAGACAGGCAGCACTTTCTCTAACCCAGAACCTATCAAATATATTATCAGCTTCCTGACACTAGAATCGCGAATAGTTTAGCAAAACGAGTCTTTATTAAAAGATTGTTATAAGGTCGCGTATAGTTTGTACCACAAGCCAATGCTAGCAAGTGGGAGTACACAAACTGTCATAAAACACAACCCACATCGAAACAGTAAAACGCAGATTCGCGCAAACTTCGCAGCACTCATCAATTTATATGTATTTTATTTCTTTTGTATCTCTTCCAAGGAAATAAAATTAGGGATACGTAAACTTATCGACAGTCGAAATGGAATATTGCCCATTATCTAGAGTTTACTTTATTTATTGTAAAGTTGTGATTAACCACAGCATTTGAATATTTTCATTTGTTTATATGCTTTAAATAAAAATATATCTGCAGTACATGTTACGAACTGTCTGAAATATTTGACAGTTATGGTAGGCATAAGCAAATCAAAACAGCGGATTAGCCTTATCAGATAGGATAGGATACTTAAGTCCTATATTGGTTTTGGCAGACGGAATTTGGAAAGTTCTGCTGATTGATTTATTTATTTATTTAGTAGTCCTACAGCTAACATAAATTATATATAATTAAAAACAAATACACTGAGAATATAGCCAAAGATGGAATACATGATACATTTTACAACAAAAAGATTTATAAAAGGGAACAAACAAACAAAGTATTTAATACATTTAACTAATTGTGATTTAATTTATTTAACTAAGCATAAATTGGTTGTGTTGTGTGATGGTGTAAAGTGTGGGTATGTACGTGATGGTGTGTATGTGGGGTTAACTTAATTCAAAAAGATATTTAAAGTGTACAATCGTGATATTTATGACGATATCCTTCTTTTTTTACCACTACTTGAATTAAGGCTAACCTGTTATACACTTTTTTTGGGTTTTGGAAAATCGTGTGTTAAAGTTTTGCTTCATTAACAGCTTTCTTCTTTGTACTCAGAAGAAAACTATTACTTAGCTCCAAATTAAGCGACGATTATGCAAATGTATGAAAAACAAAACATTTTGTTAAAGAGAACTTAGATAGCAGAGAACAGAATATAGACGCTATTGTAGAAATATTTTGAGAACTTTAGAGTTGTACAATTAGTACAATAGACAAGAGAAACTTTTAATTTTCCGGTGATATCTCAGAAATCCTTTTTCAAATAATTTTGATACAATATCCAGTCAAAAAGAGTCTACGCTTATTTATTGTATCAAGAAATACTTGTTTTTAATAGATAAAATAAAAAAATCAAATCATTTACAATGAACGGCACTGCTTGTGAATAATATAGCATTCTGTTCAAAAACAAAACAACACCGAACCTAACGACAATTACATTTGTGTTAATGTTGCCGGAAATAAACAAGCCGACTGGGAGCTTCAAAAATTCAGCTAAGTCTTGTAATAATAATGTAAGGTGAAATTTTTGCTCTATAGACGATGCCTTATCTGAAATCTCAGAATGGTATTGTATTAGTAGAAAGTACTGTGATTAAAGTACTTAACAGCTTACCTTTAAAGCTAAAAGCAAGAAAAATAATAATGTAAACACGGAAATCTGCGTGTTTAAATCCGCAATCAGTAAACAAAAACTTTCATTTAAAAGGTGGTCATTTCTAGAATAATAGCAAATCCTTTAATACTATAATGACAATACTAGCTTGTGTTTAGAAAAGGAACATAGTTATTAAAAAATGTCTCTTTAATACTTGTATAATACCTTTACCAACATATGGATACTACAGGTGTGTCAAAGATCGACGGAACGATATCAGAGGAAAGAACAGAATAGAAAAAATCAAATCAAATTAAAAAATCATTTATTCATATAGGTAACATAATATACACTTACGAACGTCAAAATATACTTTAAATGATTCAAATTTTACATTTATTGCCAGTTCTCAAATCAAGGGCGTAGAACGGAAGAGAAGAACTGGCAATAAACTCTCCGCCACTCTTTATAATCGCCAAATTTTTTTTACACAATATTTGTAAGGAGCTGCAACCAATACACCATGTTCCATATGACATATCAAGTAATAAAGAATAATAAAATAAATTAAAAACAAAGATTTGTCCTCTATCAGCAGGAGGCATGGTGAAATAGGAGCACGCACTTACATACTCGTGAGAACAACACGCAAATGATTAATACACCTTTAAGAAAAAACTAAGGTAACAGATACAATAAAAATAAATAAACTAAAGTGGAAATGAGCGGAGTACATGGCGACAGGAACAGAAAAGTTAAAAAGAAAGAAGCTAAACTAGTGCCCAAGTTACAGCAAACGAAAAGGGGGAAGATAATTAAGAAGCACCAGCAGGTGGTATAGGGCAGAGAGTGGCACATTGCACTCTCTGCAATGTCTGCTGAAAGTCGGGTTTTAGAGGAAACTCTTTCCAAAAAAGGGCACAAATATAGCTAAAAGAAGATTTAAATAGAAACATGTTTATTATTATTAAATATCTATATATATCTTTTAAGAAAAGAGCGTACCGATTCTTAAAAGGCCAGCAACGTACTTGCGAACGATCTAGCATGGAAAGTGTCTATCGGCACTATAATCATGATATCACTCAACATCAACTGGGGTATCAAAAATATATAAAAAAATTTAAATAAAAATCAGTGGCGCTACAACCTCTTTAGGTTCTTGGCCTCAGATTTCTGAATCTGTTTCATCATCATTATTAAATCTAGCAAGTAGGTGATCAGCCTCCAGTGGCTGACACACGTCGTCGACTTTTTGGGTCTAAGACATGCCGGTTTCCTCACGATGTTTTCCTTCACCGTTCGAGAAAAGGTATGAGAGTCGCACGATGAAGCCACTCAAAAATATATACATATTAAAAAATATATTGATTCTACGATCAGGCGTTACATATTCCAGACGGACACAAAGACGTAAAAAGTGAGCAAAATTCCTTATTAGAATTCAAATAACTTTTATTTTGAATAATTTTATAAAGCTATATAATACAAGTGATGTTTCAGTATCTTTATTGTTCACAGTTTGATGGCCCAATACAATTGAACATCAGTGAATTGCTGTTAATTTCCAAACGCCCGCCCTAAACGGTTTTCATTGCTTCATTTTCATTATTGACACTTTTTATATCTCAATAACCGAGCGAGCAGGTTTAAAAGCTATAAAATGTCCGTTCATTTTATTGTGTCTATAAAGACAATATTGTTTTTACACTGGCTGTTTGTTTATGTTTTAAAGATTTGTTTTTTATAACGGCTTACGATTAATGCTTACAACATACTTTGTGTACTTTTAAATCAACTTATTAGTATTTACGCCTACCTTTTACGAAGGCAATTGTCTAATGACACAACTAATCTCTTTTAAATGGAAGACACTATGTTCCCTTTCTAACTTCTCACTAGGCTCGTGGTGTTCTAGTGGGTCAGCCTCGATATTCACGTGAGGGTTTGTGCTTGGGCTCCAACAATCTTTTTGATTACTGTGATCATCAACATTAAGGTCCCGATGGAGGTTTTTTTACGAATGTACACTTTACTATTAAATATGCAATATATAATATTATTTCAAATACAAAAATTAAATTATACTTGCTGGTGTTTTATTAAAATTTATTTTTTATTTCACAGATATTTGTCTCTCAATGTCGACAATGAAAGCAAAACATGTCTTCAAAAACCTAGTAAAATAAATTTCATTAAAAAAAAAATTAGCAATCATTACAGATTACTCCAATACAAAAACGTTTTACATTACATTTAAAACAATACACACATGGCAAAAACATAACAATATTACACAATGTTTTGTCAGTTCACTCAACGGATAATTAAAATCGTCTGTTAATCTATTGAATCATACCAAGTGGTTCCTAGTAATTTTCTATTACATTTTAGCTTTATTATCTGTGAAAGGATCAGTATTATGATTATCTTCCTCATCCGAATTCACCTGTAATTAAAATATCGATTACTTAATTGTAATTATTACTTCAAATTATTTCTCGTTTATTGAGCTATAAACGCTTTATTCTGTATAAGACGGAATTGGATATTCGGTCTGAAAGCCTTAGTCTTGAAATAACAATATAATTTATTTTAATTATAGCATGGTAGCATAGCAGTGTTGGCCTAGTTTTAGGCTTAACTCGTAACTCTGAGTTCCTGCATATGATTTCCGGCTGATTACCATGGATTTGTCTATATGTATCGCTATAGTGAAGGAAAACATGGAAAGAATCTAAAGTATGATTAATAACTTATTTTTAAATAAATATTTTTATTTGTAGAAAAAAAGATCAATGCTATATTATATTTACTTACATTCACACAAATGTCGCGACACTTCTTTGAACTTTTTTTATTTAAAACAGCGCCATCTTGTGAAGAAATCTGAAACGACAACAATTTTACGGGTTCTTTCAAAAAAATATTATTTACATTAATACATGGATTAAACAATAGATGTCGTATAGGTAAATTACAGACTTTCAATTACACAACAAAGTCAGCAGTTATTTATTATATGTTTTACTGTCTACATAGAATTTCAGAAGGAATCAAACAAGCGGTGTTCATTAAAATTGTTTTTGCGGAAATGAACGTACTAGTTTCCAAAGTCGGTACTGCTCCAGAAAAACAACAGGTTAGGCGTAGATGTCTCCTATACCGGACAAATTTAAAAACAAAACTTCTAGAATGAAGCTACATACCATATACAATCTTATGCAAATCGTTCGTAATTTGTAATTAATCTGAATAATTACAGAAAAATTCCAATTAATTACATAATAAAGGATAATTAGGTGCATAAGCAGAAATGCAAAGGTAAAGGAATCGTGCGTATGCGCAGAATAGATAACGCGGTCCAATATGGACGCCGTAATGAGCATTTGTAGACCTTGTGTGGAATACATTGTGAGAACAAAGTATGATTGGAGCTGGCGTTGTTACTACTTTTTAAAGGTACTAAAAAAACTTTATTATCACACAAACATATTCAATTCACGGCTTACTTATTACGACAAACGAGTATAGTCTCCTTTGACGTTCTTTTATCTCTAGGTTATTGCGTTTTGTCAAATTGTTTTTATATTAAAAAAATACAGACATATTGTTTGTTTTGAGGCTTCCCCAATTATATTTCAACTGGTACGAGACTCAAAAGGAGGAGATATGGAGTTGTACATTTGTGAATAAGAGATGTAATTAATAAATTTCGTTTGTATCAAATTAACTCAAAATTCATTAATTTATGTTGTTAATTATGAACCCTGATGAAGGGTCTTCATTTCAAAAATGGGGTCATTAGAAAGGATCCTTTATTTACTGCCAGTTTCCAAATTAAGAGCGGTGAGCGGGCGAGAAATTATCCGCCATTGTTTTTAATCGCAAAGTTTTTCAAAAAATGTAAAGGAACTTCAACCGTATAACTAAGTCTTTATTTATTTATTGTTTATATAATCAGAAAAATAAAGCTTACAATAATGTGGTGGAAATATTACTGGACATAGTTTTTCTGTCCATTAAGAGATTTAAATTTTGTGAAGTATACAATGGTTTGGTTCAGCATTTTCTGCTGTTAAGTGATTCCGCCCATGGACACTCACACTGCCAGAAGGCACCCGATGGGCTCGGAAATACTACAGTGGTGTGCAGCTAAAACTACCAAAAAGTTCGCTCGGCTGTGGAACGACAGACGTCGAGGAGATTTTGTATTCTCTCTTCTGCATCTCATTTGCAGGGATTAATGCGAAGCACTCATCAGCCCACATATCTATACAATGTCAAGGGATCAAGCCTCAGAGGTGAGAACAGTAGGTACTCCATGTAGGGCGGAACTCTTTCTACGGTACACTTTACATGCGTAAAGTTACATACTATATGTCACAGAGAATATCATATAAAACTATTAAAATGTAATTTAAAAAAAGGCTTCAGAATTAAATCTACTTTTAGAAAGTCTCTACAGATGTATCTATCCACTTGACAGAGGGCGGGGTCATTCACCCCCGATATCGGACTTAACCCTAACTGTCTAGGTTCCTTCTATGACTAATCTAGACATCTTTAACGCGGAAGGCTAGTAATTACCTTTATTTTACTAATATCTGTAACAGCCATCTTAATATTTATATGTGCATATAAATCTTTGTAAATTCTGAAACGTAATTAAATAATCAATGGCAATACAACCCTTTTGGGTTTGAGCCTCAGGTTTCTGTATCTGTTTTATTTTCATTTGACAATGTAATACACAAGTAGGTGATCAGCCTCCGTTTGACACACGCCATCGCAGGGCGAGCCGGTTTCTTATTTTACTTCGCCGTACGAGCGACTGTTAAGTGCATACATTGGCGCCGGGGTTTGAACCTACGACCTCAGTGATGATTGTTGCATGCTGAAGCAACTAGCCAACACTGCTCAGTAAGTAACCTAAGTGCTAGTACAATTTTTATTTATTTGAGGGGAATGCACAGTGTGGGACTCGCTCTGAAAGCCCTACCCACTAAACACCTCAAACCAATCACATGACTGTCGGGGTAACTTGGGGTCGTGTAAGAATTCTACCAAGAGACCGCGTGACTGGTTGCTGGAGTATTACTAGATACTATGGTTTCTGGCAACGCACATATGAAATTGTCTATGTACGCTATTAACTTATAAAAAGGTTTTACATAAACAGTTTGTATAGGGTGTCAGTAATAAAATCCTGATAAACATTGATTATTTTCGTTAATAGGCCAGATAGTACCTATTTAGACCATAAGCTTTGACAACAATTAAACTAACTGTTGTAAAAATAAGAACATAACATTATGATAACTAATGACATTTGCATGCCTATTTTTACGTTGTGCGTTTTTTTTAAATAATTAATCAATCTTTCTTTGTAAAAAAAAACGATTTATTATTATTATTGGAAATTCCGAACTGAGATTGTTGTTCCCCGGTTAGCGTACCCTGTACCTAAAATTACATATACTGATAAAAGGATCATTTTGGCAATAATGGCAATTTGTATAAAGTATATTTGAAATTAAAAATTTAGTTTGAAGGACAGTTAGCGCGAATTTCAGTAAAAAATTTCACATCTGCCGAGACACAAAAAAACAACCTCTCAAGAAGGATTCCTTAAATTAAGCCTTCACGTTAAGGCAGGGCTACATGAAGCGGAAAGAGAATAAATTTTTCGTATTTATAGAAAGTAGATTTCACTGTTTAACAATGGTTTATAAAAAAATGGTTCCGATAGTGGATTTTACCCATAAACTATAATTTATATTCTTTATAATATATGTTAATTATAATAGATGTGTTATTTAGTTTTAAGAACAAATAAATAAGTAAAATTAATATAACGTCATATTATAATTCACTAGATGTGATGTGCGGTTCTACCCGCATCAATTCGGTTGTAGCACGATTTTTTCTAGCCTACTTTTCTCGGTAAATAGACTTTTAAATTTAAAAAGAGAATTATTTTGTTACATATATCGTATCGTCGTAGTTTTTAATATCACATATATTTAACCTCTTTCTTAATAATAAGCAAACATTGTGTATTTGTGCAAATCCAGCTACACTATACAACTATTCAGTAAAGAAATATTTCTTAATGTATTTTGTATCGGGTTCTGGCTTTAATAAATTACGGACAAAATATTAAATAACCACATCCTTTTCATCGTTCAAAAAACATATCATTATATGGACATTATATTAACAATCCGTGTTCATGTGAATAGTTGCAACCCTACTACAGTTACTAACGACAAATTCAAATCCTCCCGCGCGGCAAATAATAGTCAACTTAGATTACGGTAAAAAATTTCCTTCACCGGGTAAGGCGTGGACCATTCGTCCTTCGCTCACTCCACTAAGCTACCGTGCTGCCCTTCAGACGATTGAAAACCCCGCGACGGCCTAAGCCGAGGTCCGTGCCTCGCAGAAGACGCCCTTAGTCGCGGGAAAAACGCCCATTCAAAACAGCCTAAGCTGAGCTGTAAAGGCCCTTAAGGCTAACAGCGAGAATTCATAAAAAATAAATAAATATAAAGTCAGTTAGCACCCAACTTCAAACAATGTGTTTTTTTAGTGTAATGGGGGGCAAACGAGCCTGCGGGACGCCCAAAAAGGGCCACCATCGCACCCACAAAAAATGAGTGTCTACGGGCTCCAACAACCGCCACTTACCTCGATGCTAGTTAGTTTTAAAGATGGTTCTACCTTCACTTAACAAATTATAATTTTCATTTGAACGTATGTTCGAGTAAATAATAAGGATTACATTAAGTATGTGTATATTTTATATTAGTATACGACGTCTGATGGAGTGAAGGCCACCTCCAATTGCTTCCATGTCCGCTTTCATCTCCGCTCTCATGTTTTCCAATCCTTCCCTGCAATCTCTTTTCTTTCATGTATAATGAAAGTTACATAATCAATCTCTGTCGTTGCATTAAATTAGTTTTAAACCAATAATTTGTTTAAAAGTGAGGCATAAAAGTAATGTTCCCGGCAAAACAATTTTTCTATATAGGTACAGTAAGTTGTGTTTTTTGGAAATTATATTTGAGTACGAATTACATACAATATGAATATAATTATCGAATAAAGATAATTATATTCATATTTAAGTTTTTATGTGACTGACATCTTTAAACGAGCAATTCTATGTTTAAGTTGATAAAACACGAATGAAATGACATTTACTAGAAATGATTCCTAGATAGATCGATTTATGGCCCCGAAAACCCCCTTATACTAAATTTCATGAAAATCATTGGAGCCGATTCCGAGATTCCAATTATATATATATATATATATATACAAGAATTGCTCGTCTAAAGATATAAGATAAGGCTTTTATACCAGCGCCATATAAATTTCCCACCATACATCTGTCAGGGTCTGTCCTAAATTTTGAAGAACCGTAAAATTATTCGAAACCAATCATTTATTTTTGTAAAAAAGATTAATAGCCATCAACCTGGAAACACTCATTGTTCGGAGTCAATTTAAATATAATACCGTTCCTAGAATATAGCAACATATATTTAAACTGAGAAGGGTATTCTCAAGGTAAGTTCAAATTCTTCAAACACAGGTATGTTTCTTTTTTTTTTTTGTTACACTTGTTGTTTTTTTTTTGTTACACATAGCAATACCAATGAATGTAAGCCAAACAATTAATGGCGCTACAACGCTTTATGTTTTTGATGTGATAGGCAAACGGGCAGGAGGCTGATCTGGTGTTAAGTGATACCGCCGCCCATGGATACTCACATTGCCAGAAGGTTTCAAAAATAGAAAAAAAGGACTTCCAAGAATTGGTACCCTCTTTTCTTGAAGGACCCTAAGCCGAATTGGTTCGGAAAAACTTCAGTAGGCAGATGGTTCCACATAGTGAAGGTGCGCGGCAAAAACTGCCTTAGAAATCGCGTAGTTGTGGAACGATGGACGTCGAAGAGATACGGATAGTATTTTGTATACTGTCTGGACGTTCAATAATGAAACTCAGCTGCAGGTATTAGACCGAACAATTATCTATGGTAAATGCGGTAGACAGCAGAATCTAGTGTCTCTCTGCATCTTAGAAGATAACATCTCACACTCTCCAGACACCACATCTCTACGCAACACCATGGGATCAAGCCGCACGGAAAGTGACAGGTCGTTGAACTTATAAATCAATTTAAAAAATGTGGCGGTTACAATTTCAATTTGCCATGTATTACTTGCTGTCTGTGACTGTAATCAATGCATTATTTACCTTTTACAGTGTAATGAAAATAATCAAACACCAAACTTACATAAGAAAGCCTGGCTGGATGACAATCGGAATCAAAATAGTTGTAAAACGAGTGATCCCTTGACACTTGGCAAAGGAATTTTAGACATTCGAAGACATCCTCTTAAAAAATAGTACCTACCGGCTCCAAACTAATTATTGCTGTAGTCTAGAATTATTTCAAAAATCTTTGCCACCTATTAGTATAACGATTATAGAACAATTTCAAAAATAGATAGCAAATTAAAATCTATTTAAAACTAACTGAATAGTTCGCAAAGTTCGCTATAATTGTGAAAAGTTTCTGAATTTATACTGAAATGATAATTAGGTAATATCGTGCTGAGGCGCGATTAGCGATTTGTACGTTTATTTAAAGCGCGTTTCACCCTGTGACATTTGATACAGATTAGGCAGATTATCGACGGACGTCTTTTCTATCCAAATACGAATCAGCTAGCGATAGAGGCAAACTTATCAGCTACGAAAAAATATGCTTTAAACAGTATGATAGACATTTTTCAGAATAATGGACCATTAAGAAGGGGTTTAATTTCCCTTAGTTATAAAAATCTTAATTGTGATACGTTGTCGATTGCGTTGTGATGAGCCCTCTATAATTCCTACTGACTCTTTCTTTCCTCATCGGAATTATTACGATTATAGTTCGAATAAAAATCAATTATTTAACACAGTTTATAAGTATTCATAGCAATCAAATATACAGTATTTGCAATTTTCTTACTCAAAATTAGAAGGAATGAACATTAACTAATTAACGATTTAATAACTTGTACAGGGCATGTCAAATTTAAAACCATCGAAATTCAAAATCCTCCATAAGTTAAAATCTCTATAACTCAAAGTTTTAGGCGTCTCCCTTGATGTTCGAGTAATATAATTCTGATCATAAAAATTGGCTCAAGCCTACGATTCTAAATAAAATAATCGCTCGAGTACACTATACCTAAACCACTTCCGTTGTCTGAATGTAGCTTTTAACATTGTAATGGAGTTAATGTTTCTGTTGAGGCCATTTGTGATAACGATTATTATCATTTAGCTTTGAAATTGGATACAATTGAACCTCATATATTACACAAATAGGTGTTTGAACCACGCATTAAGACAATGTTATTACTATATTCAAACACAGTATTGTTTTCATGTATTTTCAATTGATTTGATTATATACATGGTAGCTGACATAACCAATGTATTGCCGTATCAAGATTAGACAGGAATTATTAAAATAGGAATGGTAAAAAATACAAAACAAAAAAATAAAAAAAAATAATTATACCCTTTTCAAGTTTGGACTCGAAATGACCAGATATTACTAAAATATTTTATAAAAATCTAGGCGTTTCGCATTTTGATTACATTTTTTTTTCGATCTAGCCTAACTTAAGAATAATATTTATTTTTTATATAATAAGGGGGCAAACGAGCCTGCGGGATGCCCAGACTAACCTAGTTTGTTAATAAGGATTTCGAACAGAATATAGTGTCCGATACTACTTTCAGTCTCTCTAATTGGAATTGGAAGACACTATTCTTGTTTTAATTTTATTCACTAACCACTGTTCCGCACTCACTAATTCACTAGTTCAAATGGTTTTGTCCTTGTCAGTCTTCTCACTAGGCCCGTGGTGTCGAGAAGTAGAATAGCCCCAACATTCACGTGATGGAGCCTACGAACGTACAGAACGATTACAAGATGACGAACTTTATGACACTAAAATTTAACAGACATATTCAACATAAGTTAAAACAACAATATTAATTATGCTATAGATACAATCTGTTGGCGTCGAATTGGCTGGCGGTTAAGTTCGTATCTTTGACAATGAGGGGTTTTCATACAACCGTTCACTAGATCATTTCACTCGCTTTAGTTCGATTGTAGCTTATAAATAAAATGAAACGCAGGATATGATGCTAAGCGCAAAACTGAAAGACGTCTAAACAACAATTTTTTACGGATGAAACACAATAATAATGATATTAGCGTCACGAAAATGTGCAGTGTTCTTGTCCAAAAAAAGAGGGAGTGAATGTCGCATTACTCATAGTGCCATGGAGTGAGAGTTGGGATAGAGCTATAATGAGAAATAGTGAGAGAGAGTAAGGGAGATCGAGAAAAAAGTCGAGAAGTCGTTTAGTGATAACATATCAAAACTTAAGATACCAATTCTGTCGCATAACGTACTGAGCAGTAAACGCAGATTTTCATTTTTCATTTATTATATTATCATTAGCACGTATACAGTGTGAATATAGATATACAAATACGTGGAATGATCATACGTAAATACTGGTAAATGATCATCTATTGGGGCATTAACCTTAGTAATAATTAATTTTCAAAGAAGTTCACTTCTGACATGTGTACTTTGTACGCACGCACTTTTTTATTTACTCATTGATCTCTAAGGTTTTAATGGAGATAAAAATGCTTATGTTTTTATTTCGGAAAAGTTCTCTATGTTCTCTATGTGAGGGTGTAGGGATTCGTTTTATTTTATATATAATGTGTAATTATCACCAGATTAATACATATTATTTTATTTTGGAGTTGTATTTACGTTAACACTGATTACATTTGCGTCCTTGATTAGATTATGGCACCGGTAATAACATCGTGACATTGTGAAGGCATTGCTCACCGCCCCTATGTTTTAGCATATTTTCCGCATTTGTTTTATTCAAGGTTTTACACTAAAAATATTATGATATTGAGGAAATGAAAATATTTTTATAGCTAGGTAGGTATAACAAAATTCTAATGCAACTAAATATCATGATTCTATGATGTACATGAAAGCTTTGTTAAGTGCCTATCTCATACCTCGCTGTTTCGCGGGTAATTTATTTTTTCTGGTTCACTCCCGACGAGGCTTCCCGCTTCCCTGGGAAGAAGAGAGGAGGAGGAAGAGGGGGAAAAACCGAGACCGGAGCTCCGATTGTTAAAAATACATCTTACTGTTTTTAATGGCTTTTCTCTTAACATGTAAATGACTACTTATTTATTTATTATTTTGTATGTATATGTTACAAGAATCTAAAATAAAAATACCAGTAATTTTTGTGAATGAGAAAAAATATTACCAGCAAAGCAGTGGATTAGGTACGAGATAGGCACTTAACAATACTTTCTTCAAAATTGGTCAGCCGACTTCCGATATATATCCAGCTCCGGATAAGTATACTATTGAATACGTTAGTTAATTATAAAATGGCGATCTCTTAAATTAATTACTGTAATACGCAATATATGCAACAGATTTTACGAGAATCAAGTACTAAGCCAGCGAGCGGGTGATATTAAAAATAATGAGAAAGTGAACATTTAAATAGCAAAGCGTGTTCTCCTGCGCAGGTGCATAAATTCCAATATGGCCACTGGCGTGTCGTTCGGTTCCCATATCTCAATGTAAGCAAACACTTCTAATTAGTAGTTCACAGCTACTGGGCATAGATAATGGGCACGGGTAACCACAGACATTGTTCTAGATATATACATATAGGCAGTTTACATTGAAAGTTTAAGATTAACCTTTTCTGGCATAGTTTTTAGTGATTTTAGGTTTGAAATTTTAAGTTTGATTCCCAGCAAAATTTCGATGAAGACTCTTTTAATTTTAATTTTACCTGATTAAAATGGGCTTTTATTTGCCGAGTTCTATGGGAAACAATAAAGGATTCTATTAATAGAAAAATGAATACAAGAATCGCTATGTTCAGAGCTAAGTCTAAACACCTTCGTTTTATTTTTAGTTAGCTTTGTTAGCATAACGCGTTTAGTTGTCCACATAAAGTTGTGATACACTTGGGTAAATACAATAATAAATAGCCTTCATACTAGAAAGAATTATCGAGATACTAAATACCATCCCTATCACCTCGTCCATCGTCGTTAAGGCAGATATTGCCGCGCACCACCAGGAACCAGCTGCCCACTGAAGTCCGAACCAATTCGACTTAGTTTCTTTAAGAAAGGAGCGTACTAATTCTTAAAAAGTCGGCCAATAATTACCCATTATCTCTTTTATTTCATCTTCCCAGGTTTCTGGTGGGCGTCTTCTTTGTCTTCCCTCTGGGCCATGCCAACCTTTTTGACCTTTTGACCGGCCTATTTCCACCTTCATTTGTATTAATGTAATGTTTTGGCTATTTTTATATTTCTAAACCTGGTAAGAAAAGGTGGTAAAAAAAACTATTTTAAGTTTCCGCAACATTGAGAACTTTTTGAAACTATGCTTGCTCAATCTCTAACTCCACTAGTACAGTGCATCACTCAAGCAAATTAAGCCTTATCTTCTGAAACAAGACAACCGCCGCCGCGCGCGACCTGCTCAATAAATTACGTAAAATACACGTATTGTACCACAAGCTTAGGACAAAAACGATGTGTTTATAATGTAAAAGGGCTTGCAAATGCAATTTAGGTTTCATTTACTTTCTAAGTGCAGGCACGCTTCACTACTTAGTGCAAAAATAAACCTTGGTATTTCCTAGATCTACTAGATATCGGGCTATACTGTACCAGGGATGTATTCAAAATAATCTATTTAATACAACAGTTGTTGGATTGGTGAGAAAGAAATAACGCCTTGCGAAAGAGACTGCGTTTTACTGGTTTAATTTGGTTTGAAGCAAATGATAGCTTTCATGTGCTTATTTTAGTAATTAGCTTGTAAGTGTAATTTGAAACTAAAAATCATAATAAGGCGAACTACGTTTTTAGCCTACCTTTTTAGTAGCTACATACCATACATAACATATGGTAACATTTTGTTATAGAGGCAGTTTTCTTTATGGTATAAAAACCTACAAAATTTTGCATCTAATTTCCTTAAAACTATCCTCGCTGTTCAAGGAATAAATATTAAAAATATATTCGAATCGGTCCAGCAGTCTTTTGTTTTGCGCCCAAAATATTTTGGGATTCATTTTTTTATAGATAAAAGCCTTATCTTACTTTTGCTTATTAAATTATAATCACTATATGTAAATTATAATAATAAAATTTAATTACCTTGTAAATCAGTACCTGTATTGACAATGCAAGTGTTCGGATTCATCATTGATCAAACATGGATGATATTAGCGTGTTATGTTAATTACTTGAATAACAAAGTCTTTACCCTTATGAGACGGACATCTGCGCATCACTTATTATTACTTTTATTACTTTTTATAGAACTCTTAATGCCAGACAGCTCGCAAGTGTGTTGCTATTTTCTTGGTGGACCCGAATAGAATTGCTTCGGAAATACTTTAGTGGGCTGCTGGTCCCAAATAATGGTGGCGCGCGGCAGAAAGTGCCTTCTAAAACGCTGGAAGACGAGTGGAATTTTAATTCTGACTCAACGAACGATGATGAAATTCCTCACCAGGTATTAATCCGAACAAATCTTACGTACACTTTCCATTATAAATGCAGTAGAAAATGCTGCGTGACTACGCAACGCCAAGGGATCAAGCCATTCGGAAAGGGGTTGACGATTAGAACTGCTCTTTGCTGATTACGGTCAAAAGGAAGAAGGTGGTACTGGGGAGTTCCCGCCCAGAGGTAAGAACAGTACTCCATGTGGGGATTCCGAATTTCTGCTTTATACAGTTGCAAGCGGCGGTCAGGAGTGAAGTACAGTCTTGCCTTGCTGAACACACCAAGCTTTTTGGAGGCTAATTATCCTTTCCCTCCAAACAACTGGGAAACTGCACGTCGTTCGATACGTGAACGCCAAGTTTTCCGATACTGTCTGTGGCTTTAAGAAGAGCCTTCTTCTAAAAAAAACTAATTTACATTATTTAAAAAACGCTATTTGCAGCGTACTTAATAGTTTCTAGTTTACAAGTTGTAAATTAAAATAGCTTACTAAAAATGCTAAATCTTTTTTATTTAATGTATGGTGTAACTCCTTGCGTTGACACTAAGCAAACCTTTACTTAAACGTCCGGCAAAGATGATTCGTGATTTCTTTTTCGTCCTAGCAGAGTGTTTACGGGTACATACTGTGTGCCTCCCGCCCGTTACTAACACGTGATACTAAAAATCTATCATAATATTAATGTAGGTAACGCGGAAATTTGTCGGCTTTGATTCGCCATTAACAGCCACTGTTGAAATTTAAAGGCATTGGATACGAATAATAAGACAAACTAATTATAAACTCAAAACATGCGCACTGTACCCACGGACGCAGTTTTACGTCCGGTCACACATCCGACTCATATTATGCACATGCATTATATGCATTCACGAATATATAATTTGATTTTTAAATTATAGAGCCACCATTGATTTAACGATTGATTTAAATCAAATTTATGCGACAGTGGGAGACGCTTAATATTATCTAAATTATTAATGGGTGCAGATACCGGCAAACATCTTGAACAAATGGATTGTTTGGTATCACTTGGAGGGTGGGGGGAGAGAGACGTGTCGATCGCGTGATTGTTAAATCAGTTGACATTTGAGTCCCGCACTGCGATACGATGCGCAAAGTGCAAACTTCCTTGTTTAATGATCAAGAAGTTTGCTGGTATGTGTACGAGGAGCTGCTATTAAGTGCAGAGAAGTCAATAGATCCAGACTTCCAAGTAGATTTTAGAAGATATTGCAATCGAATTAAGGTTTCGTCTATTCTGCCTGCTGACTCAATAATTATATGACTAATTTTGCAGTGCATATATCGTCATTGTCGATATTATCTGACAAATAGCAAACTTTACAGGGCGGCCATTTCAATATACATAATATAATGTTAATTTACATTTAGATTTATTTATTTATACAAAACAAATAACATAATACGTAAAGATATACCTAATAACTCAATTTTAATGTTATTTTAACTGTTATAACTATTTTAAATAATATTCCGTTATTATGAAAATTGGCATACAAGCAAACAAAAGAGTTTGTTTTGAAACAAAATAAAAATTATAACATTGAATTACACAGTTTTCTAGAAAAATCACGTGCTTCTATCAAATCTGTCACCTTACCGACTGATAAATTTGATATTTAAAACACATGGATTTTTATTTATTACTTTCTGCATTTGTTATAAGTCAGTAAACTTAAGGTGTTCTAATATTAAATCTAAAACTATTTAAATTATTAGGAAAAAGAAAATATTGACATGACAAACCTAAGTTGGTTAGGCCAAGAACTTACAGGCGTGAATTGACATTTTTACACTACTCCATCACTGAAAAAGTTTGCCTAAAGAACTCCAGCTAAACACGATTTTAACTTAAGAAACCCCGGTACATGTGAAAAAACCCGTATTCTAAACAAAGAAATTCCTAAAAGAATTTATTGGCGGTATAACGTATTCCTTTTTAATTTCTCGGAAGATTAAGATTTGTATACAGGTTTATAATTACCCTTTATTTTACTTTGCCCGCTTGAGTTTTGTACGTTTTTGCCTTGCTGTTATGATTAAATTAATAACCACCTTCGAACGGGATGTCGACTCCCCGTGGGATGAATTTTAAATCTATAGTAATTTTAAAGTGCAACAACGGTTGCTTTCTTTTAATTTACCAGTTTATTCTGGTATATTCTGCCACGCGCTACTATGAGGATCCAGCTGCCCATCGAAGTAGAACTGGACATGTAGCAATCCATGAAAGGCCAACGGACTCGCTGTCCCTCTGCCATTGTGTGTCCATGGGCACTCATGGGCAGTGATTATAATCACTAGTGATTACATCATAGTTTTCTGCTAAAAATGATAAATAATTTAAATTTAATGTACCTATGGTGTAACTCCTCGCGCCCAAACATGCTTTGTTTTGTCTTAACAAAGCAAAAAGGCCGGCAAAGCATACGCGATTTCCTCATCGTTCTGGCAGTGTATAGTATATGGGCAGCAGCAGTATACTACATTAAGCACTAAATCTTTTCTTTTTCTCTATAAAACTACAAAATCTTTGAATCAAGATTCTGCTTGGGAATATATTTTAGAACCCTTCGGAGTGCATCGCCTATTTTCAATTTGCGTCGCTTCTTCTGTTGATTAATCGGGGTTTCTCGGCAGCACTCCCAGATTTATTCTACTATTAATTAAAAAATGTCTACTGGATTAAACGTCCCACTATAATTTAAGAATTATTTTTATCATTTGATAAGTGATAATAAAACGGAAATATGCAAAAATTCTTAAAATCTAAATAAGTTGCAATCTTGTGACTAAAGTACTCTTTCATCACATTCTATCAAATTTATGCTGAAACGGAACAAATGATCATCTAAAACCGCTATCATAAAGAAACATCTAAAAACGCGTTGTACTGATATTTACAGTTTTCTTAATAACAATACCTATTATAATTGCTTTCCACTCTTATCTTATCAGAATTCTCTAAAATATAATCTTAATTAGTTAGATAACTAATGACTGAATATTATGCAGACGGTTTGAAATTAATTATCATCTTTAAATGTACTTTTCTATTATACTAATAAATTTAAGCAATGTTGATTTCTTTGGGTGGCTCCGAATTGTTTTGGTTTTCGATTCAATACCATTCTTGTCTGATGTATATGACGTATCTATATGATCGGAAATATTACTTTTTGGCCAAATAATGTACCGTTAATTCAAATTGAGCTGGTACGTTTGGTCACATTGTTTTTATTAAATTAATTTTATAATTAATTTAATAAAAACAATGTAATAAACAATGTAACAATGATAAATTTATATTTATCTGTATGTTTTTAAATATTTCGACTACAGAACTTTACGTTGTTTACAGAACACTATTTTGACAGACGCACAATTTCTTTTGAATTTTATGATCGTTCAGGCAATGATTGACTGACTATTATACATAGGTAGGTACATAGTTTTTAACAATTTTCGTTCCCTAAGATATGCTCAAAGCACTTGATGAAAGTCTTTTCTTTATTTCAAGTCATGATAACTTCATTCATATCGGTAAACAAGTACACTTATGAAGTCAGAGAAGAAGTTTGTAAATTTACATTTACTACCAGTTCGTAAGTCAAGGACGTAGAGTGGGCAAGAATAGTAATCGCTAAGTTTTTAGTCATAGAAATGGTTTGAACTGGAAAATATTCGTCAAATTTATAAAAAATCTTTATTGATTAATTTACGTTTAACGAAAATTTTGAATTTATTTAGTGATAATTCTCTAATGTCGCTTTGGAGTTTGCTGTAAAAACGAATCCATATAAGGAGTGGTTATCTTCTGGAGTCTGGTTGATCGAACGCTTAAATTAGTTCCGTTTCGAGTATTATACTGGTGAAAGTGACCATTTGTTTTAAAATTATATTATTGTACAAACAACAAGGCTTCCAAAATATATTGACCAGATAGTGTCATAATATTTAAAGTTCTTTAGGATTGAGCTATGAGTTCGACAAGAATTGAATTCTCCAAAGTCGATTTGGTTCAGAAATACTGTAGCGGGCAGCTGGTTCTTAACATTAACACAGGATGGGTAAATGTTAAAGAGTAAAGCACAATAGGAATCCTTGCGGAACATCGGATTCAGTTCTCAATTCATCCATCCATCAATGAGAAAGAAGAGAAAGAATCTATCCAACAGAGAAGAGAAATCATCAAATTCAAATTCAAAAATAATTTATTAATGTAGGTTTCATTCATAATGCACACTTATGAACGTCAAACAAAGAAATATACATTAAAGCTTCTAATTTTCAATTAACTACCAGTTGAGAAGAAGAACTGGCAATAAACTCTATACGCACCGTTGATAAATCATTAAACCTATTAATCAGTGAGAAAGATGTCGTGGTACTCCTATTTCCAGTAAAGTTCTTCAAAGAAATTTTATATGATGGTGTCAAATGCTTTCCTAAATCAATGATGCGCATGCATACGGGCTAAGTATAGACTGACAAGATGTTTAAAAAGATCTGGGGCTTAAACCTTCGCTAACAAGTTTTAAATTTATTGTTAGAAAGTAGGGCCAGAACAAGATCGCAATGAATTCAAATTAAATTTACTAATATGTATGCACGTCTCATCCTACTTGCATCATACACGTGGATTGTTCTAGATTCTACTTGGATATGGAAATAATCTTCAACTATATAACAATCTACAATATAATTATACATAGAGTGTACTTGGATTATTTGAAGTCACATAGGAAATACCGACAAATACTGGCCACAGTTCATAAAAATATGAATATGCTATATTTACCAACCTTTTTTGGGCCACTAGGAAATTGTTAACGAACCACAGTAACTAAACTTTTAAAAATATATACTGAAAAACTCAAATTCAAATTCCAAATAATTCCTACCCCTCTGAGGCATGTGCTCCACGTTGGGAAAATTTTATGCCATGTAAAAGTATCCTTGTTTCCCAAACCTTCGTCCGTGTACTAACGATGTTAAAGTATTATGATGATTAATGTCTCATATATCAGTTGACTGACAAATTTTCAGGTTTAAAAAGTAGCGTTCAAACTCTTGCTTCATGTTCATGTTAACTTGCTTTAGGGTTACTCAACGCAAATGATGGCTTCCGCTCAAAACCCATACTCAGCAGTAGACCACTAGAACGTTCAGAACTGGCATAATATTCTATATATTTAACAGGTATCATAGTAGCACCTCGACGTCCACCGTTACACAACTGCACGTTTTTCTAGGCAGTTTTTGCCGTGCACCACCACTTTCTGGAACGAGCTGCCCACTGAAGTATTTCCGAACCAATTCGACTTAGGGTCCTTCAAGAAAAGAGCGTATAAATTCTTAAAAGGCCGGCAATGCACTCGCGGGCCCTCTGGCATTAAGAGTGTCCATGGGCGACGGTATCACTTAACATCAGGTGAGCCTCCTGCCCGTTTGCCCCTGTTCTATAAAAAAAACAAAAAAAGGTGAACTCTAGAACTCTCTTACGAGAGTTCTTAGAGTTCCAAAATCCGGACCAATTAGAAATCTGTTCGTCCAACGGCTTTCGATATATTTGCTTTATACCTTTGCCTTGTAATAAGTATCAATAGCTCTAACAGCGATGCAAAAATCTCGTGCAATTGTAAGAATATAATCTATGATTCTTCATGGAACATTCATTGTTAAGTAGCCCGTCTGGCAGACTTTGTATGGTTGGGAATTTGGATAAACTTTCCAATATGACCCGTCGATTTGAATGCTCAATTTTTTTTTGTAGATAGTACTCACCATAAGAAAGCGTTTTGTAAAGTATTAAGTTGCGGAAACTTACGGTTCATGAGATATATTTATTTATACTTTCCATACAAATGGATAAATATCATCCCATAACACGCCATAACACAATGAATTTGACAATTAACTGATGTCAAACGTTAACCATTTCACGTATCGATACTACTAAACTTTACAATATGGACCATAGATTATTTGTAACTTATGATAAAATTAATTATTTGTAATAAAAAAATTTAATTATGATCTAGTTCGGTTAGGTTATGTTAGTATATGAATATTTTTTTTATAACATTTTATTTAATAACCTAAAAGTACCCAACACCGAATCAGAGCACCCCACTATCCACGTGGTCTTGTCTGCCCTACCCCTAGAGCCGTTCAAAAACCGAATTATTATCTAGTTCGGTTAGGTTATGTTAGTATATGAATATTTTTTTTTATAACATTTTATTTAATAACCTAAAAGTACCCAACACCGAATCAGAGCACCCCACTATCCACGTGGTCTTGTCTGCCCTACCCCTAGAGCCGTTCAAAAACCGAATTATTATCTAGTTCGGTTAGGTTATGTTAGTATATGAATATTTTTTTTTATAACATTTTATTTAATAACCTAAAAGTACCCAACACCGAATCAGAGCACCCCACTATCCACGTGGTCTTGTCTGCCCTACCCCTACAGCCTGTCAAAAACCGAATTATGATCTAGTTCGGTTAGGTTAGGTTAGTATATGAATATTTTTTTTTATAACATTTTATTTAATTACCTAAAAGTACCCAACACCGAATCAGAGCACCCCACTATCCACGTGGTCTTGTCTGCCCTACCCCTAGAGCCGTTCAAAAACCGAATTATTATCTAGTTCGGTTAGGTTATGTTAGTATATGAATATTTTTTTTTATAACATTTTATTTAATAACCTAAAAGTACCCAACACCGAATCAGAGCACCCCACTATCCACGTGGTCTTGTCTGCCCTACCCCTACAGCCTGTCAAAAACCGAATTATGATCTAGTTCGGTTAGGTTAGGTTAGTATATGAATATTTTTTTTTATAACATTTTATTTAATTACCTAAAAGTACCCAACACCGAATCAGAGCACCCCACTATCCACGTGGTCTTGTCTGCCCTACCCCTAGAGCCGTTCAAAAACCGAATTATTATCTAGTTCGGTTAGGTTATGTTAGTATATGAATATTTTTTTTTTATAACATTTTATTTAATAACCTAAAAGTACCCAACACCGAATCAGAGCACCCCACTATCCACGTGGTCTTGTCTGCCCTACCCCTAGAGCCGTTCAAAAACCTAATTATTATCTAGTTCGGTTAGGTTATGTTAGTATATGAATATTTTTTTTTATAACATTTTATTTAATAACCTAAAAGTACCCAACACCGAATCAGAGCACCCCACTATCCACGTGGTCTTGTCTGCCCTACCCCTAGAGCCGTTCAAAAACCGAATTATTATCTAGTTCGGTTAGGTTATGTTAGTATATGAATATTTTTTTTTATAACATTTTATTTAATAACCTAAAAGTACCCAACACCGAATCAGAGCACCCCACTATCCACGTGGTCTTGTCTGCCCTACCCCTAGAGCCGTTCAAAAACCGAATTATTATCTAGTTCGGTTAGGTTATGTTAGTATATGAATATTTTTTTTTATAACATTTTATTTAATAACCTAAAAGTACCCAACACCGAATCAGAGCACCCCACTATCCACGTGGTCTTGTCTGCCCTACCCCTAGAGCCGTTCAAAAACCGAATTATTATCTAGTTCGGTTAGGTTATGTTAGTATATGAATATTTTTTTTTATAACATTTTATTTAATAACCTAAAAGTACCCAACACCGAATCAGAGCACCCCACTATCCACGTGGTCTTGTCTGCCCTACCCCTAGAGCCGTTCAAAAACCGAATTATTATCTAGTTCGGTTAGGTTATGTTAGTATATGAATATTTTTTTTATAACATTTTATTTAATAACCTAAAAGTACCCAACACCGAATCAGAGCACCCCACTATCCACGTGGTCTTGTCTGCCCTACCCCTAGAGCCGTTCAAAAACCGAATTATTATCTAGTTCGGTTAGGTTATGTTAGTATATGAATATTTTTTTTATAACATTTTATTTAATAACCTAAAAGTACCCAACACCGAATCAGAGCACCCCACTATCCACGTGGTCTTGTCTGCCCTACCCCTACAGCCTGTCAAAAACCGAATTATGATCTAGTTCGGTTAGGTTAGGTTAGTATATGAATTTTTTTTTCTAAGAACTGTTTCTGAAATCATCAATAAACATATAAAAAACTAATATTTATATCATATTATTATATTTGAATAAAATTCAAGTTTTTATTCTAAAAAAAACATCAAACAACAAAAAACGATTTTGATGCAAAATGTCACGTCTCTAATAACTAATGGAATCTGTATGGCTAAAGTCCTTGGCCTTTCCCATTAGGGATAAATTGAAAATAAAAAAAAATAAGCAATGGAAAATGTACGATTTATTTACGAATTTCTATACATTATACAGGTTTAAATAATCTTTATTAATATTTAGACGCAACTCCGGCAGAAAAAATAACTTGGAGGTGTTCCATTAAAGGTAAAGAGACACTTACATAATCAGTATTATCAAATTCAGGGACACATTTCTAAATTGTTACCATTCTAGCCTTAAAATTTTAAACATGAATATCTCCGTAACTATGGGTTTCCGCAGGTTGGGAATGACACAGGGGGTATTTCTCCATCCCCTCTTCCATCTCCCATCAAAAAAACCTCAAAAATCGACGGGTCATATTGGAAAGTTTAACCGGGAATTTTTTTTTTTAATAACTTTTAATTTATTTTAACCTTTTTTATGCAAGGAAAATATAGCATGTTATATAACCTGTTTTTTTCAAGTCTTCCGTTCAGTCAGCGTTGTCCACAGTCTCAATAGCTCAGCATTAAGCTTAAAAGTTGGGGTTAAAGCACGCTAAACGTCGAGTGCAGTTCCAAATAAACATTTCTAATATGCCTTTAGTAAAAGACTTTACTTCATCATGCTTCCTAACCATATAAACTAAGCCTAAGTTCACGAACTATGTATGTGAGAGTCTAAATTTGTATACAACAATATTATCAAACATAAAAAAAAAACACACTGTTGTTTTGTTCTGTCCATGGTAAAGCCGCTACTAGAGACATAAAATATTTCAGTTGAGACCATAACAATGCCATTACATGACCGTCATAACACTTTTACATAACCAAATCGTTATTTAATAGCAATTTGAATTTGCGATTGTTTGAAAACGCCAAGAAAAAGTAGAACCACTTTTGCCCAAAGCGGACCGGTATTGCAAACTAGCATTTTATTACTCGAAGGTCAGATAACTAGCTTGCCCTGACTTCACTTCAGTTGCAAACCGACGCTGGCGTTGAACGCACGCGCCGTCCACCAAAACTTTCTAACTGTATTAGTGTTACAAACAAGTTAACTGTGTTTTTTGTTGTGTGTGTGTGTTTTAATCTTATTCGGTAAGTTATAAACACGTTTTTATTATCAGGTTACTGTGTAACTTAAAAGTTGTTTTACTTTTATAAGTTAATGCAACTGACGCTCATACAAGGTTCAGATTTTACGTTTTATTTTTCAACGGTCGAATTAATTCGCTTCAAGTTACATGTTGGTTTTAATTACAAGGTAAATTAAATGATTAAGATCGAAGCTTTAGAAAAATATCTGCTGCCTGACCAACTTGATATAGCCTTAAGGTAACAAATGCACCTAGCACCTAGCGTAAATATTGAAAGAATTCAAACTTTAAGTGTGAGAGCTATTTGTATCGACACTGTAATTTACCTATTTAAATTTTGATTCTTGTAATCTTAAATTATCTTATTAGTTTTACCAGTTTTGAGACTACAGCTGACAGTTGACATCTACAGACTATAAAGTCTAAAGCCTAGAATTTATAGACTGCACAACTCGTGTTACAACCATGGAACCGGTGGTAAAAACTAAAAATGTATGATGAAGGCTTGCAATGTAATACGAATTAGGCGTTTTCTGCATACGTCTGGATAATTGAAGTCAGGCTGGGTAAGGCACGGCTTGACCTGAGAGCCTGACCAATAAGAGCCCATTTTTATTATTTATAATTGTACCTTTAGTAACGAGTGAAAATCTATACTATAATCTATAAGTACTTGTTTTATTAGATCTTAATTGAGATACAGATTCATAGATTTTATAAATTTTTGTTTTGGTTTATCTTCCTAGTATAACATTTTATAAATTGCTGTAGATCAAAACGAAATATATATGTAATAGAAAGAAAGATAGTTTAGAAACCTTCCTACTGATAGGATTAGTTTCGAAATCGGTTTAGCAGTTCAGAAATTTCTAAGAATTCAATTCCAAAAAAAAACTCATTTTTGCGTCTTGTGCCCGCCATTTGGCGTGAATCACAATATCCTTTGCGTTAGTATTAATGTTTTTGTATCAGTTCTCGTGACCCCTATAATTCTGGTTTTGGGTGAATCAGTTTCACACACTATTTATAAAGGAAATCAGACATGTAAATTTAAAAAAAGTTGTATTCCAAATTTAATTATGGCGAAATTTCGATGTTAACTGCCATGCCTACACTATTTTTCTTGAGTTTGTATATAATTTCGGGAAATCTCTCCCATTGGAAATACGAAAAATAATCATTGATAATTATACTTATAGTTTAATAGCTAAGTTAATAAAATTCGGTTACTTTTTTAAATACCAACTGGAATTGCTACGAGCCGTGCTTTTTAATATAGCGTTTCACAGCATTTACAAAGAACTTAAGTCTCGTTTAAACTTCTGATGCAAAATATTGCTAAGACGATCTACATGACACACCCACCCGTTGATTAAAAACATTTTGATTTAAAATGTTTAAAGAAAAGTGCGAATTGTCACTTTCACTAACATCGATTTCTCGAAATTCTTAACGCAACCTAGTAACACAACCAAAAGTATTTATTTTGTGATTTGAGATAGTAAAGAATCTTTAGATCGGGGCTGGTTTATTCAATCGTCATTCTAAATGATAAAATAAAAATATAATTTAGTAGTATACATTTATTTAATAATAAACGCCTAAAATATCTAATATAAGAGTCTTTCCTCCATCTTCGATTTGGTTCTCTTTGGAGTAAAGACTGTGGTTGTTGGGTTCAAGTGTAAAGGTGCTAATGAAATCTATATGTTGGCGCTTGGTACATAGTATTGGTGACTCCAAAGCTAGTGCTTCCCTCGCTCAACTAATAAATATCGCAAAACAGCGAGGAAATGCCGCCTGCGTTAATGGTGCCACAGCGACCAAGAATTTTTGGATTTATTTTATATTCTATTTAGTAATTTTTCATTATTATTACTTAGGGTCCTTCAAGAAAAGTGCGTACAAACTATTAAAAGGCAGGCAACGCACTCGCGAGCCCTCTTGCATCGAAAGTGTCCATGGGCGGCGGTATCACTTAACATCAGATGAGCCTTCTACCTGTTTGCCCTAATGTCCCTGTTCAGTAAAAAAAAATATTATTACGTAGTTATTAGTAGGTAAGAAAATTGTAACAACTGTATATGTGCGTTGTATATAAACACTATTATGTGCTGCATTTAGTAGTATACTGTCATGTTGTGGGGATAAGATAAAAAGTTTAAAATAATTACGGCTAATGAGCACTACTTATATATTATATATTTAGTGATTTTATTTACCCCAATTACATTGTATCGCTTGCTCCATCTATTTAGGAATGATATACCATCATACGTAACAGATGTCTTAAATTATAGCCTAGATAAA
This sequence comes from Pieris mannii, assembly GCA_028984075.1. Lineage (NCBI taxonomy): Eukaryota > Metazoa > Arthropoda > Insecta > Lepidoptera > Pieridae > Pieris > Pieris mannii. The sequence continues at coordinate 10,077,367 of CM054793.1, read as the reverse complement.
GTAATCCAAATGCCAAGTCAGCGTTTAACAAAAGAAATGTTAAAAACCGGTCAACTATTCCGGAAAAAGTTCTATTGACTAAGCCACGTGGAATGTTTTAAATATTCATCAGAATCATTAAACGTATGCTAACTTCGATTCGTTTATGGTAACTTGCTTTTGCTCCTTATAGAAACTTGTTTGATCTTTTATTTGGGGTTTTATCGTTATTAATGGTTTATGACCATTTTATCTACTTGCCTGTAATTCGTGAGAACACAATTTTGATAAAATTAGTACCTAGAGTTTTTAGGCTTAATGGTTTCATTAGGCTCTAAGTATCGATTAAATTAGATCACCATAGACTTGGAAGCTAGTTTTTACTGGCCTGTAAATACTTCCTATAGCAGTATTGCCTTCATAGCTTTAACATTTGACTCTCAATGCTGAGGCCATAGATTCGAATCACGGCTGTGTACTAACACTCTGAAAGAAAATATTGATAGAAAACCGATATGCCCAGTGTTTCCCAACTCGAACTCATATTATTATTCTTAAGAAAGCCTTATGCTTCGTAGTATAAGTATGTTCATGTACGTATGTTATACTTAAAGGTTTCTGATATATGAAAAAGTATTTACTTTTTCATAAAAAAATACGTTTATTATGCAACAGAAGAAAGACAGGCATCACTTATTCCACGTCATTAAATTTTAACCTGTAGGCATTCCTACTCATCGACAAAGAAGACAGAGGGTGTAGCCAATAGCTTTAATTAAATAGTTCTGTGCCATTAATCGAATCGATTAAACTTCAATATTTTTTATTTTACAAAGATGTTCGACTTTTATTATCGAGACGATTTTGGATTACGATAACTAGTTCATTGTTGCATGCCATTGCAATAGTGCAACATTATATACTAGGACCACAGTGTATGGACTATCATAAGAAAAGAGTGTTAATTCTTAAAAGGCTAAAAACTCGCGATCCCTCTGCCATTGAGTGTAAAAACGGCCGTAGAACATCAGATGAGCCTGCACGTTTATTAGTTCTATAAAAAAATTGGTTGAGATGGTTTATTGGTTGTGTTGTGAGATTAAAAAATATATATTTGGTTAATTTGTCCATGAACTATAAACTTCACTTTTACGGTATTAATCAATAAAGCTTTTTCATAAATTTGACGAATATTTAAATGATCCTAATCCTTAGGATTGATTTGCTTTAGAACATATTTTGTAGGACTAAAAACTCGTCCCGGTAGAATGCGATAGCGACCCCGGAGCCTCTGTAACGCGGCTTTGTAGGAATTTGTCGAGGTGTTTTTAGTGGGTATTGTTCACCCAGTCTCTGAATAGCAGAGATTTTGGTGTGGGTCGAGTCCCACATACCCCTGCAACTTTCTAGAGCAGGGGATGCGCAAATGCATTTCCACCTCGAATAAATAAAAAAAAAGGACTAAAAACTTAGCGACTAAGAATGGCGGAGAGTTTATCGCCAGTCGCCTGCTCTACGCGCTTGAATTATATGAACTGTAAATTTAGTACCAATTTAACATCTTTTCTGTTGACGTTAATTAGTGTAATGAATTAAGTTATTGTGAGTTTCTTGCCAGAATTTTTACGTGTGACAATTTAATAATTCTAATTGTTTTATTTTTTAATTCTTACAATAACAATATTTAAATTATATTTCAAGTAAAGAATTGTGAAAAAAATTAAAGAAATTGACGGAAATTATGAACCCTATCTTCTATGTACTGTGGTACTAGCCCTCTTGAAAGATGCCAGTGTAGCGATATCTATAAATTCACAATTTTTTACTCCGCAGACCTGCAATTGCTTTATAGTGCAATAATTTCTTAATGCCCTCGAAGAAGTTTCACTTTTTAAATCAAGAACTCGCTTAATTACCTCGGTACTTGAGTAATTAATAGTAAACTTTATGGATTTTTAATATCATTAACGATTCAGTTTATTCTTAACTAAACTAAGTGATATAACGTGTTGTCACTAACGTGTTGTAACTAAATAAAAACCATAATCATACATTCTAACCATCGTTAATTACTATTTTATTACTTGTATGATATTTTTGTTATACTTATCTACATTTACTTATTTACTTGTTTTTTTTTTAATTTCACTTAAGATTCTTAACTTCTCATTGGTCAAATAAGTCACTATTTTGGATTACTATGTTAAAAATGTATATCCATACCTTTCTCAGTAATCAATTTATAAGTAAAATTCCTTTTTTGCTGTCGTAGTAATTCCTTAAACTCTTTTATGATTAACTTGATAACCATATTTAATAATAGTTTGACGGAAAGAAATTGTATTTTTTTATAAAGGAGCCTGCGAGGCAAATTTCTTTTTTTTGAACGGAATGCCATGCCTCCTTCATTTATTAAAGTTCAACATGTTAAACATATGCATCTAAAGTATATGTTACAAGCTATCTTTTCTAAAATATATGACGATTATTTAATTATTAATTTATTGCATTTCAAGAAGATTTACAATATTTTAACAGAATGTAAATTATGATTACAATAAAATAAAAACAGTACTAATTATAAATCTCCACCTATAGATAAACCATAAATACATTAGGGAGACAGAAAGAATAAAATTAACAATGATGGATTTATAAACTACGGAACAATTAAAAGATTGATATTAAGTATGAAAAAGCAGAAGATTTAACTATTCTAATGGAAACAACTGGATGGTAAGTATTATGGTAAACCTAAATTCTCCAAAAAAAAATTCACACATAAATAACTTCCAGTCTTTTCACTAGACACTTTAGGAAGGTAATGTGGAACATCAACATGGCTAATTGACACCATATTTTTTGCATAAGAATGAGATTGCGTTACTAAGTGAACATAGGTAAGTATGTAAGTGGACTAATAAATACCCAAAATAGTATTGCGAAAATGCATAGTACTTTCAAATCCAACATTGACCTATAGAAATAAAACGGCTAATCCGAAGATTATGCGTGCCCAATTTATAATCAAACAATTAGATCAAGGTTAGATAACGCTTTCCTTTTTATTAGGGGAAATTCGTTTAAATGTTTAGAAATTTTTGGGAGAATTATGATTGCATAAGAATTCTTGGTAGGGTTTTTGCAATAAAACTATTATAACTAAATTTATAATTTCAACATATATTTTTGTTATTATACCGAAGTTAGTCTTAGGTTAGGCTATATCGTAATGGTCCACGATGTCTTAAAGACACATGTATAAAAAAAGCTAAATATACTATTGTCTTTTATTAACATAACTTTTACACATTTAAAGAGAAACACTTTTTCACGGATTATAGTTATGTAATATTGTATTTAAACTTATAATTATTTAGACATAATTTTAAATTTAACCGACGTTTCGCGTGCTTTACAACCCTACATCTTTCGACTGAAAGATGTAGGGTTTCTGCAGAAATTGCTCACGGTGTCCTCCATTTTCGCGGATTGTTTGTGTTGAGATTTTAAATTGGATATTATTGGATCCCAGGTGTTTGATAATTTTAGGCCGTCCTCTCTATTGACATTGGCGTGTTTTTTGATTTCAATGGCTTCGCGTACAATTTAAATACAATAATACATAACTATAATCCGTAAAAAAGTATTTTTCTTTAAGTTAGATATGTATACGTTAAATAATAATATCAATGTTTGTTAGTATTGGAATTGAATTAAAATGCTACAACTAACCTAAGTAACATTTATATTTATTTACGAAATATATAGTGCTTGGTACAGGCATCCGATAATTAAATATGAAAAAAATACATAGCTTGTTCACGGCCTAAAACCTGCAGGTTCCTTTTCCGGCAATTCACGTAGGCTTTGGCACAAGCCTTTTATAAAAACAAACTTTTAAATATATTTATTTAAACTTCCTGGCAAGAAATACAGTACAATTAAAATAATGAAGTAATAAATACGGGCGGCCTGTTCGCTTTCGAGTGATCGTTTCCAGTCAACCACTGTAAGGTGAGAAAATAAAGAGGTGAGCGCAAAAAGTGCAAAACAACATAAGATATACATATATTACTTAGACTAAAAATTGAACAGAACAGCAATTATAATCAATGAAAATGGCCATATGAACCTTACATATCACGATAATTTCAGTGTTATCAGTTAGTACGAAAGAGATACTACATGAATTACCCATTCATTTGCTTGTACAATAGAGATTTACACCCAAACCCAATAACCTATCTCAATCCATTCGTGACCATCTGAGATAGATATCTTAATCCAAATATTAAAAGTGCCGATAACCTATCTTAAGATTTTAACTTACACCAGTTTTTAAAATAATTAAAAATGAGTTTAAAGAGCGAAGAGTTTGCATTCTATCCGTCGCAGAAAATGGATTGTCTTCGTATGGTCTGGGTTATTGGGTTGCAGATAGGAGATCGATTGACTGTCACGGTTGATTGTTTTCAATCTGAGATTGTGGATTAATTATTGGGTTCAGGCGTTAAAGGAAGGTTGAGACAAGCGGATACTTCATAAATCACCTAAGAAATTACCCAGCTCAGCTGTTCTTACTAAATCTGATCACATTTGTGGTTAACTAAACACAATGCAATAATTGTGACTAATTCCGTGTACGAAGAATTGTGGTAAATGCGTACAATAAATATTGCAGGATATATTCAATTATTCAATTAGATTTTTATTAAAGTTCCAAAGTTTAATTTAGTCATCTAAAAGAATCGCGCGAACGCATGAACTTGTAACTTATTTGAGGGATAACATTCAGCCATTTTCTTATATTAAAATGGACATTACATGTGCTGTCACGTATTGACATATGTCATAATAGACAGTATTAATTTGTTATGTAGGCCTAGTGGATTGAGCGTGCGACTTTTTTTTATAGAACAAGGGGCAAACGGGCAGCAGGCTCACCTGTTGTTAAGTGATACTGCCGCCCACGGACACTCTCAATGCCAGAGGGCTCGCGAGTGCGTTGCCGGCCTTTTAAGAATTAAAAAGACTCTCATCGCTAAGATCGTAGGTGCGATCTCCGGCTGTGCACCAGGTGGCTTTTTTTCTGTGTGTATTTAAAATTCGATCTAACAGTGTAGGAAAATATAGTGAGGAAACCGGCTTGCCTTAGAACCAAAAAATCGACGGAGTGTATCAGGCACATTATACTGATAACCTACTCGCCTGTTAGATTGACAAATTATCATGAAACAGACACAGAAATCTGACCTAAAAGATTGCAGCGCCACTGATTTAATTGTATTAAAAAAATCGCTTTTCAACTTGTCAGTGACTTGAATATCTGCATTATCTATGTGTGATATAGGAAAAACCAGACTTGTAATAATAATCTATACTGTTCATCTACTAAAAGTGAAAAACAATTATGTCTTGTTTTTATATTCCCCAAATGTACTCAAAATATAAACCACGTAAAGATTTAAACACTTATAGTTAAAACAAAAAACACACTAACAAAGATTTAATGTCACTGAATCAAGCTGATTTAAACAATATATGGGTACATGCATTCTCTCTGTAATATGAGTCTGTCAACCTTTTAATTGGGGTTTAAGTAATAGATTATGTAATTGTGTTTAGTAAGGTTTTTAAGTTTATTTCGAAATTATTATTATTAATTTTTCCGGGTTTCGTACTATAAGTTAGAACGAAACCTTCCAACAAGGAAGCTCTTCAAATTATAATGATCTAAACAATTGCGGAAAAAATACCAATGACGCGTATATTCACGTTAATATTACGGTGATGAGCTGAAGTTAGTCACGATTTGCTAATGGATTCCAATATCCTAATTGAGTATTTTTATATTAAGAAACACCGCCTGCGTAGCTTAGTCACGTTTTGATCTATTCAAATCTGCACGTTTACGCTGGCCCTTTTGAGGTCTAGATCACAGATTTTTGTATCTGTTTCATTTTCGTCAACAAATCATATTTTTTAACTTAATGTTAAATTATTATTATTTACTTATATGTGTACTTATTGTACATTATGCAATAAAATGGCGGTCAAGTGGAACACACTTTCACAAGAGATTAATTTTTGGGTTATCACTTATCAATTGACACAATTTCTAGTTATTCGATAAGATAAACAAAAATTGCGTTCTATATATGTTATAAGCTATTTAGTCTTTACGCTATAACTATATAGTCAAGATAAATAATTTTAAATATTAATGATAACAAAAATCATCGATAGAATCTTCATATTTCTTAAGGATTTTATTAAAATATAGGAATGACTTACAGCAAAGTTCTTTATTGTAACAGCAAATAACTCCTTCGTAAGTTATGATGTCAGACAGCTTAACTAAATGCCCTCTTTTAATAATCAAATTTGATTAAAAACTTCGAGAACATCGTTTTTTATAAGAAGAGCAGATTTACCTGATGTTAGACAATACCGCCGCCAGATGGCTCGCGATTCCAGAGCCGGCAATTATTGCAAGACATGTTAAAAATGTTACAAGTATTGCGCGCACTAGTCGAAAGTCTTTCACTAAGTCCACTAACCTTGGCCAATCGCTGACCGTTGCACTAATTTTGTCAACCCGTTATTATACCAGTTATAATCGACGTGTGACCTCGATTTAAAACAAAAGAACTAAATTGCCTTCTGCTCTTTGAAACTTCGAGATAATTTTAAATTTCGAACAAAGGTTTTTACTGTGTCTTAATTACGATAAAGTACTGACTGCATTGTGGCTTTGACAAGTTTGACAAAGTATATAAGTTTGCGTGAGATGTATGAATTTTGGTTTTAGTTTTTGATGTGAAACATCTATAGCCGCACGTAAAACCGATTTCTGGCGTGGCGACGCATGCCGTGGCGACGCATGCCGTGGCGACGCATCGCCACGCTATGGCGCTAATATCGTTGGTATATACATACAATCTATGTGCAGTAGTAAATTTTTGTACTTAATGAAAATAAATGTTTATTCAATAAATAGTCATCGTTATCTGGAAAACAAAATCGTAATATTTTATTTTATCATTATGACATATTTAGTTCCTATCACAATCTGTTCTTTTCTGCATATTACTTGACAAAATAATTTCGATATTTCACATCTGCCAGGCGTCCCGTGACGGCTCACATTTTTTTTTATTCAGAAGGCGCTGGGCAGTTGCAAGGTCTTTTGGACACTCGGTTATCTTATTAGTATTTTTATAGAAGGAGCGAGCCAATTGCTATAGGGGCGGCACCTCACATTGCTAGAACGCTCGCAAGTGAGTATTTAAGAATTAGAAGACAATAGAATTCAATCCAACTAATAAGTATTTCCGATGCAATTTTACAATTTTGACTATGTTCAAGGTTCTAAGTTGTATATATAAAAAAAAAAAATTAACCTCAAATTAAAAATCGTGTTGTCAATGTTTGACATCAAGGTATATAACATTAACGACATTCATACTCGCACTCCAATGCACAAATGACATGCGATTCAGAACAAAGTAAAGCTACAGATTCAAAATTCATTTGTCAATTGTCAAAGCACAGACTAAAAGAATCTAAATATATCTTTCCTTAAAAAGTCGCAATACTTTTATGACGCATAGAAAATGCACTTTATTCAACCTAACAAGTTTATTTTTCATAGAGTTGACATGAAGAATGTAGTCCTTTCTAAGTCTAGTGCACAGGGACGGCTTCACAACTACTCTGAGGCCTTGAGTTAAATTATGAACTTTTCAAAATAACGATTGAAGCAATAAGTTTCAATTAATATTTATTAAGAAGACGAAAATATGTAAACAATCTTACAATCACAAATTTATAATTATTCTTTGATTTTCGCAGGCCAAAAAAGGACCGTACCTCGGACACACGAATATTATGTCAAAATAGTATAAAATAAAATGCTGTTAATGAACTAATGAACTTCACTTGTGTTGTAGAAAATTAGACAAGATAATTGTATAGGCTAGATTGTAATTAAATTAGAGTCGCATTCTCTTTTGTAAAGTTTATTGTAATAAAATCTGAATAGTTCCATTTAATACGCACTCAAAAAGTTAGTAATTGAATAATACATTTTATTTAAAAACAGATAAAATATAACTATTAAATAGACCACTTTGTTTTAAGTCGCGTATTCGTCATGGCAAGCTCAGTTTATCTACTTCAAAGTATTTCCAAATTCGTCCCTGTGCTGCAGCTAGGCTGAACATAAATAACCAGAATGTATGATGTATTGAACCCGACATCTATCATCCGACGTCGCTTGGCAAAAAGGAAATTACTTTTTACATAGCATTCTTAGCTTTATTAGTTTTTAAGTGGAAAGCTCTGATTTTAATTGATAGGTCTCTATATTATAAGTCTTTATACAAACTAAGTTAATTCACTACCATTATGTTAGTAGTAGATAAATACACAACACACAAAACTCAGAAATACAATCCAATAATAATGTATAAAATATTATTATTGTATTGTATTATTCGTGGAACTACATAATGAAAATATTAATTTGTTTTACAAAAGTCTGACAATTAACCGTATCTTTGTTTATCGTGCTCTTAATGAGGTTTAAGTTTTCATTTCGTTTTGGTATTAATCTTATTGTAATTTTTTAGTTTTGTTATATTATTTTTATTTTGTGGTTGTTCATTTTTATCCTTTGATAGATAAATTTGTGATGTCATACTTTCTTGTATTTTATGGATTGTTTTAGAACCAGTAAATAAAATAATCAGGATTACATTAAGTCCATGATATTATGTTTAACAATACAATTTTAAGAATGTTTAACCAATTCGACTTAGGGTCCTTCAAGAAAAGAGCGTACCAAATCTTAAAAGGCCGGCAACGCACTCGCGAGCCCTCTGGCATTGAGAGTGTCCATGGGCGGCGGTATCACTTAACATCAGATGAGCCTCCTGCCCGTTTGCCCCCTGTTCTATAAAAAAAAAACACAGGCATCCAGCTGAGTGAAGGCTCCCAAATTCTTCCACTTGACTCTCACTTTCGCCATCAATCCTTCCACGCTATTACTTTTATACCAACTTCCCAGGTTTCTTTTTGGGGTCCTCGCTTTTATTTTCTAATAACAATAGTCACTGCACTGTTAAGTTTTTGTTGGAGTCCTTACTTAGGAACGAAGAAATCAATATCGTTTTTAAAATTGCTTTAGAAATAATTGTTTTTTGAAGAGTATAAAGCAATTCCAGATCAGCCCTTGAGGGAAAAAACAATAGCAAAGGCCGAATGAGATCACACAGCCTCATCCATCAAGTTTCGATACATCAATCTCACACACCCACTAGCTTTTTATTATCAAATTAATAAACGAATTTGTGCTCCATTGATATTTTTAAATTATGATTGATTCTTATAATTGATCTTGAAGCTTTATAAGTATATAGGAAATACCTTCCTAACATAATATCTTGTATGTTAGATGAGTATTGAAACAATATATTGCCGATGAATACAGTATAATGAATTTGATAATGATTTTTACGCTATGTACAGTTTCGACACATTGCGCTAAGAGGCCGTGCAAGTATTACGTAAGCACTATAGGGGGCAGGGGAGTCTTTGATTTTCTTATTTGGTGATTACGTTAACAGTAATTATTTACTTTTTTACACATATTACCCACATATTGTCTATGCTTAAAAACTAAATGTACCACCACATAACTAATAAAAGAGCTGCGATGACTGTCCTTTGTTAGCGTCCCTCAGGCTCGTTTGCTTCTCTATTATATTACAAAAAAAATGTATTAGCCAAGTGGGTGATCACCTGTCTGTGCCTGACACACGTTGTCGACTTTTTTGGTTTAGACATGTCGGTTTCCTCACGATGTTACCATTCAAGCGAATGCACATAAAACGAAAGTCCATAGGTGTACAGGCGGGGATCGAACCTACGATTTCAGGGATGAGCACGCTGTAGCCACTAAGCTAACATCCTTTTACAACAACCAAAATAAAACAGCACAATTTTCTTTGAATAGTTTGAGTGTTTGCCGCGAAAAACCTCAGCCGTCATAAAACCTTCGACGTGTATAGACTTAAAATCTCTCGGCATCCGTAAATCCTTTTCACCTGTCAATTTTGCTTTTAATTGCAGAATTCCAAGTAAAGAACTCGTAACCACGGATTATTTTCTAATTGAGGGGCCTAATGAGGCCGTTACTCATTACAGAGTAATTAAAGTGTCTGTGGTAATTGATTATCCCGGAATGGATAAAGGAATGTTTTAGTGCTACTTATATTATTACTCGTTGGAAAGATTTTAACTCACTAAGATTCTGTTTTACAGTACAAGCAATAAAAGTATGCTTTTAAGTCTACAACATCATACATATTACGAAATCTACTGATTATATTATAAAATCTTCTATCTAATATGTAAGACAATTTACGTAAACATAAGTTTACACACAATAAAATAAAATTACCAAGAATTTTGGTACTTAAAGCAGAAAAAAATATCAGCAAACAGCGAATTAGTTTCGAGAAAAGCACCCAACAATGCTTTCTCTAAAGCTGATCAGCCCACTACCGAAAATATCCAGCTCCGGATTAGCTGTGTTCAATCCGTTAAAGTCGCCAATTGGAAACGAGAGGAACCTGAACTCCAAGAAAAAACTTGGAAAATATTGGTGATGTTAGACCTAGGGAATGAGGATGGGACTACAATTTTAATATCCTGTAAGAAGTCATTACTACTTACTGTACATTTGCATGTTGGAACTATATAATTATAATAAACTAGCGGATCCGACAGACAAATCATACTTGACTCTACTTGAACACACAAAAAATTTCATCAAATACTGTCCAGCCTTTTAACGAATCTTTTGTACATATAGGTGCATAAAAGAGCGTACCAATTGTTACTAAAGGCCGGCAACGCACTCGCGAGCTGTCTGGCATTGAGTGTCAGCAAAAGTAAGCAAAGTTCTCAAAAATAATAATACAGAAACGTATAATTTTTTGTGGAAATACTTGAACCTCCCTCCCCCCTCCCATAGTGCCTAAACGACGGCAGTAATGAAGAATGTGACTAAAGAAAAACCTTTCAACAAATGCTAGGGCATACATTTCTATTTCTCCCTCATTCAATTTATTTTTTGATAGAAAGGCTTACAAAATATACAGAATCTCCTTTTTACAGTCGGTTAAAAACGTATGCAAATATTGCTGATCAGTAAACAGATATTACGTATTGATGTATTTATCTCAAATGTGATCTTGGCTGATTAATTTGGTGTTTTGAGGCGTCGTTACTGACTCGAGATTCGTTTAAGATAATTTTTTATGCATGAATATTTATCATTTAGACTGAATGGCATACCGCAGTAGTCTCTTGAGATTACCTTTACAAATACTTAAATATTTTTATTAAAAAAGTGTTTGGAAAAATTAAACCGACGTCAAGTGCCTGTCGTTGCAAACGGAAACATTTAAAAGTTATAATAATAATTAACAATACACACAAGTCAAACTGATAACGTCATTTTGTAAACCAGTTAAAAGGTTAGGTACGTTGTAGATATAGCATGAAAAACTGACTAGAGAATCACACTGACTGGATTTAAGGAAAGCGCTATGTCCTCTAACAACTCTTGTTACACTAGACATACCAATCATGGGCACCTCATAAGGTTGCTCCAGCGCTTTCCAGTCTGGTTCGTTGCCAGATCACGGCAAGAATATCCAGTGCAGAATCATACAAAAGTATATGCATTACAAATCTAGGATAAATATTAAATAATTCGTTTATGATTCGTATAACGCCCACTAAAGCACGGTATACAAAGCTAAAGGTGTGACCGGAAGAACAGAATAGACAAAATGAAGAATACAGCTTTCAGAAAAACAACTAAGGTAACAGATGTTATAATAAAAATTAACTAAAGTGTAAATGGTCGGGGACATAGAAAGAAGAACAGAAAAGTACAGTTGAACTGGTGCCCAAGGTACAACAAAACCAAAAAAAGGATACTACACCAGGTGGTACATGGGCCATTGCAGAGAGTGGCACAGTGCAGAGAGAAGTGGCGGAATGTGGAGGAAGCCTTTGTCAAAAAAGTGCACACAGATACCGATGAAATGTGTTTAAGTGTAAAAGAATCTGAAAACCAATATTAATATTCGCATGAGCGTTTAAGTTTTGCGTAACATAAACCTATTTACTTTAATATATAGCTTTAATACACTTAACTAGACGTTCAAATAGCACTGGTTAAATATAACTTAATATTTGTTCGGTCGAAAGCAAAATTGTATGCTTATGTATTTTAAAAATAAAATCTTCAGCTTTTTTTATAGAGCGCAAGTCACGTTTAAACTTTTATTGAAATTGTTTTTTGTTTACAGTAGTAGCCTCACACACACTATTATTATTGAGACTCGGAAATAACTTTTGAAATTGTAGGTAAACAATGACTATAGGTATTAACAAAAACTTTAAAATAGGTCAAAAGAATCATCTATCGTCCATACATGTAGAGAAAGTACAGTAAACAAAAGATACATTCAGAAATATTCACGCTAATTCCGGTCTTAGGTAACTGGTATAAAGACTTAAATGATATGAACAGTTTTATACTTAGAAAGTATTGCGACATCCTTTGTTTTGTGCCCTTTGTTTTTCTGGCAGTGACAAACTTAGCTTTTACGATTGGTACTTAGAATCTTTCACGGAGCTTTGCATATATAAAAATAACAATTCCTTTCATAGTAGAGAGCACTGTTAGCATAGTGGTTTCAGTGTGTCCCATCTCTGAGGTCGTAGGATCGATACCGGGCTGCGCTTTCATGGACTTTCAAAAAAAAAAATTCACGGGGTCTCTTGGTAGAATGCTTACGCGACCCCAAGTTACCCCAACAGTGACATGATTGGTGGGAGGGGTTAAGTGGGTAGGGCTTTTAGAGCGAGTCCCACACTCTATGCGGAAATGCATTCCCCTCAATTAAAAAAAAAAAAGACCCAAAATTTGATGGCGTCTGTCAGGCACACCGCTGATCACCTGGCAAATGAGCATCGAACAGATACGCCAGCGATCCATTTTTAACTTTGCTCTTGCTTACTTACTTTTGTTGGATTAGATCTATTATGGAATCTATAATTTGCAACGATTTATTGCTAGTTCAAAACAAAGGGGTAACACGGATGAGAAGAATTTATGTCCCTAATGTAAATCAATTCTTATCATTCGTTGAATGATTTTAGATGCTCAATCATTAACCTAAAATATAATTAGCAACTATTTTGATTACTTGCAGGAATACGCAAAGGGAATCATAAAAACGTAAAAAATATATGAGTAATGTAAATAGAATCGTGGTTCAGTTCAATGTTTTTTAATGATGCTTTACGAGCTGACTGGTTATAGTAATTACTTAAGAGTATGTACACTACACTATCAACTTATAATATCCCTTTATCTGGGATAAATGCCGTATTTATATTGCTACAACATATATATTAATAGCGTGTAAGGTATATTTCAACTAACTGGCTGAATTCACCAGCATTGCATAATCTTGTATGTGCATCAGATTCCTGTATCTGTTTTATGGTTATTCGTCAAAATATAAGCAAGTAGGTGATCAGCCTCCTGTGCCTGACACACACCGTCGACTTTTTGTGTCTAAGGCAAACCGGTTTCGGCACTTTCACTTCAACGTGCGTACATAGACAGTCCATTAGTGCACAGGCCGGAATCGAACCTACGACTATAGGGATAAGAGACGCACGCTAAACACCAACACTGTTTTTTTTAAAAGCAAGTGCAAGATGCGGTATAAATAATTCCTGAGTTTCATCACGTAAAAATAATTAATAATAACATTTTCGTCATACCACAAAGTATAGACAAAATTTGCACATACACGATCATCCTAAGCGTGAGAGAGCTGATTACTTCCTCTTAATAAACCATTAGTCATGCATAGCCTGAGGTTATCCAAAGCACGGATGATTTGATCATCAGTAGTTAATTTTTTGTACTTATGACTTAATGGACCGCCGCGATAATCACGCTAGTGCGTGAACGTTAAACGCCAAGTTTAAATATCAGAAAAAACTAGTCATAGTTCATCGTATAGCATGTATATGTATGTTGTTTTCAATTAACTCAAAACTAATAACATGCGGCTGCCCAATGAATTTGTAAATTGATTGAATCATAGCGATAATTGTATTTTGAAATGTTGGAAGTCAAATCAAAAGCCTTCGACTTTAATTTAAGACGAATTTTCTATATTAATTTAAACAGATCATCAAAACAAAATCTGCCTCCACCAGCTCTTGCACAGCACCGCTTTTATTTTTGATCTACAGTTTTGAGGACAATGAGTATTTTCCCTAAATAGTCACTCATTTTAACCAATTTGAAACACTCAAAGGAATGGGGCGAGTTTACGTTTTTTTGTGACTATGTAATGGTAACATACTTTTTTTTGCTACCAATATATCGTATTGTAGTATTTGCGAACTAGACTAGAGTACTTTAGAACATATTAGCAAAGTAACAATTGATTAAATATTTATTTTTTGACGTTCATAAGTGTACATTGTGTGTAGTTATATGAATAAATGATTTTGATTTTTAATAATTCCTTTAAGGGATATAAACGGGGCTTTTTTACATAACTCGAAGTTTCGAGTGCTTACAGTCGCGGTCAACGGCTCAACGACTCTGCTGTTCTTATAGAAACATTGAAAAAAAATATTGGTGCTGTAACCTTTTTAGGTCTGGGACTCAGATTTCTGTTTTATGATCATTGGTCAATCTAATAGGCAAGTACGGGTAACACTGAAAATGTTTAGAGCTGGCCAGTTAGAAAAATTGCTAATGGAAACTTTTTTGAATTTCAATTTTAGAACTCTTTGGTAACCTAATGTAGTATATTGCATTCATTTGTCATTTGTTTTTGTGAAATGGCGGCAAATCTAAAACTCTTGTTGCTAGTGAAAATGAAGCTAACGCTAGAAAATTTTCAATTTTAAACATTTTCAGTATTCCCTAGGTAGGTGATCAGTCCCCTGTGACCCGTGCCTTACACGTGTCGTCGTCTTTTTGAGACTATGGCAAGCAGATTTCCTAACGATGTTTTCTATTGAGCGAAAATTGGTTGACACCCGTGGATCGAACCTACGATCTCGATGAAGAGTCGCTGAAGCTACTAGGCCAATACTGCTAATTAGTCTATAGAACTTTTCTAATAGTATTTCGTATTAAAACCCAGGCCCCTTTGTCTAATACATACAGGCGGATATGCATAGGCCATCTGGCTACTGTATTGCTCAATACAATTATTATTTAAACTGGTATTTGACACAACGTGATGTTCGGGGCCTTGTGTTGCAAAAACTATAGTTTTAATACTTGATGTAACCATGGTCAAACATACTGTCTATATGGCGATTAAAAAGAATGGCGGAGAGTTTATTGCTAGTTCTTCTCTTCCGTTCTACGCCCTTGATTTGAGAACTGGAAGAAGATGTAAAATTAGAAGCATTTAATGTATATTTCTTTTTTTGACGTTCATATGTGTACTTTCGTGATTTTCGACTTTGACTTTGACTACAGTATATTGTCTTATGTTTCATCCATTCCTGGTACCAGGTTGGTTAATATATTCTTGAAGCCTGTATGTACAAATATTTTTTTTATAGAAAAGCAAACGGGCAGGAGGCTCACCTGATGTTAAGTGATACCGATATGGACACTCTCGATGCCAGAGGGCTCGCGAGTGCGTTGCCGGCCTTTTAAGAATTTTTACGCTCTTTTCTTGAAGGACACTTAGTCTAAATATAAATTAGATAAAAAGAAACGGTGAATTTCACCAGGAAAATACTCGAAAAGGAACTAATCTCAGCGTACAACACACCAGGCTCGAGAAGATAAATAACTCCTTATATGGAAAATGTATTCGTTTTTACAACAAACTTTCAAGCCAAATTAGAGATTTATTACTGAATAAATTTAAAACTCACCTTAAACGTAAAGTTATCAATAAAGCGGTTTATAGTGATGTCTATTCTTAAAATGATCATAATCTTTGGGATTGATTTGATCCAACAATTTCTATGACTCAAAACTCGGCGATTTAAAAGGGTGGCGGAGAGTTTCTTTCCGCTTTACGTCTTTGACTTGCAAACTGGTAGTAAATGTCAATTTAGAATTAATTTAACGTCTTTTCTGTTAACGTTTATAAGTGTACTTGGTTATTTATATAAAAAAGTAATGTTGAGTTTGTATAAAGTACAAATAGCTTTTATTAACACTGACTTGTTCTGGTTTCCCATGGAGATTTATTCCTCACAATATTTTTTTATTTATATATACATTCTAAAACAATGAGTATGCCTAAAAAATACAAGAAAATATGACATCACAAATTTAACACACTTACACATACACATCAATTTTACATTAGAACTTAAGCAATATATCAATAGAAAAACAAAAGAAACGGCCACAAAATGAACAAATTACTAATAATATAAATAAAAACTAAAAAGATAAAAATAACAGTAATAAACAAATACAGCCAGGTATAATGTGCTATCCTAGTGGTAAAAGAGATCACACTCAAACAGGAGAAAGTATTAATTTATTTACATTCGTTGCAAGAAATACAGTATAATTTAATAAAAGACAACAGGTGTCGCTATCGAGCGATCTCATCCAGGCGTTCGCCAGTGGTTAGTGTAAGGAAAAATAAAATTGAGCACAAGTGCAAAACTTCAAATGAATTACGTATAACATATACAGTTCAGTTGAGTTTATTGATTACAAAAACACAAATAGTTCCTATTAATTATTAGGTATAGGAGAAAAATCCTAACATTATGTTTCATCTGGGCAAAACTTACGTTTTAATATTTTTCTCCATTTTTCATGGCGTATCGTAGCATATGCCCTTCTCCATATCCGCCCATCTCCATTTAATTTGGTCTATCTTAATAAGATACGTAACACCTGTTTTTGCTCGTCTGTGTTTTTTTGCTAGTCTAATTTTCTTATTCTCAGCATGCTTATTTCCATGGCTGGTGGTCCGTGTGCTGGTTATAGAATGCCCTAGTATCGAAGCCACGTATAACAGAGACGATACGGGTTGTTAAAGACTTTGCTCTATAATTTTTCCTGATCTTTGGTTATATGTTTTTTATTGTATATAATTGATGTTACCTGGAATACGTAATAAATAAACATCTCTGTAAAAGCTTATCTAAATAGTAGGCAACTTCAACTATTAAACACTTGTATGATCAAATAGGCTTTAAGTAGGCAGTTAATAAGTAGGGCACGTTCACTTTCGGCGCGAACTAGTTTAGTTACTCGTCGTTACTCGGAGCTTTCGCTTAGGTATTGTTCTAGAATTTACTACTTTCACTTAGTTTGATATATTGTTGTGTCCTTGAAAAATTACCGCTAAAGCTGACCGTGGGTCGTTGATCTACCCCTACATAAAATATAAATTTTCAAATTATTGTAGCGTACTTTTCGTCTCTTTCTGTCTAATTGTGTTTACGCTGTGATGAAGAGAGAAATTAGTACTTTAGTGAAAACTGATTGATTTTGGGTTTATCTATTATTCATAAATAAAGAAACTTGATTCCATTTCATTGAACTTATCGTACGTAAAATATTGCTTACTCTACTATAAAGATAATCTAAGTATTTAAAAGATTTGTAGCCGAGACAGTGAAAAAAATTATTTTAATTGCTTCTTGTTAATTAAAAACTCAATTTAATAAATTTAAATGGATTTTGAAATAAAAATTAGTGGCGGTACAACCTTTTTGGGTCTGGCCAGATATCTGTATGTGTTTCATGATCATTTGTCAAGCTAACAGGCAAGTAGGTGCTCTGCCTCGTGTGCCTGACATGATGACTTTTTGGGTACAAGGCAAGCCGGTTCAGATAGTTTTCTTTCACCGTTCGTCCAGGCGTTTTGCACAGCCGGGGATCAAACCTATGGCCTCAGGAATGAGATTCGCACGCTGAAACCACTAGGCTGACACTACTCTGAATTGTATCTAGAAATTGGATTGACAAATTTATTCTTTACCGCCTGGGCACTTAAACTTACCGGCATAAGAGTCTCCACTCCAAAAGATACAAAATCAGACTTGGAAAAAATGAATTATGTTTAAATTTATGTTTTTTTGTTACAGATACCCCAGATACATAACAGGTAAGTTTTTCTTTTCACAAATATCATCCAAGAGAATCCCTCGAGCGATCCATTCAAGATATCTGCAAGCATCCCAAGTGAATTTAATTAAACGCATAGCCAACTTAAGCGATGACATAAATGTAAAATGCATAATAAATTAATTATTCTAAAATTGATACAGATCACAGCAGAGTTTCACCGCTGTGCAATTTAAACTCCAATCATCAAGATACGTGTTATGACGCAAATTACGTGCGATTAAAATAATTTGTATTAAATTGTTTATGTTTTGTAATTGTAGATTCTAGATTCATATGCACATGCAGGCTTACATTGAATTCTTCACTCAAAAACATTATGTTAGTTGTAAATGAGAATTTTAAGATTATTAAAGGAAGCTAAATTGCATCTAAGCGGTGGCACTATTTAAAAATTAAATTATATCTAATATTACCCATATTTATTAAAGTACATCTCTCTTTAGTCGGTAGCTCATGAGAGCGTGAGAGAAAGGAAACATGGAGCAGACCGTGTCTGTACAACTCCTCTCTTATCTTGTACAGTTATGAGGACCATGAATCTTTTACTTGATCGATGTGGCTGGTAAAAGGCCACGTGATCTTTAACCTTGTGTGTTATGATCAGCCTCCAATCTCTCCTTCTCATCGCCTCTGCGAATTTTGTGGCCGGAATATGACATAATTGGTTGTCGGCAGGCGAGTTTCGAGTTGCAATCCCTCTTATTCTTAACATTCGCCTTCAGGCCCACAACTCTCTTTCTCCTGCCAAGCTTCAAATGTGCTATTTTGGGTAATAAATGATTTGATTTGTTTTGAAGACGTCGCACGGGCGTCAATAATTCTACCGTCGCGTCGAACTTTTCTCATGGTAGCTAAAGCCTACTTATTCATTGATTCTTCCTTTATGACCTCGTATGCCGCATCTTACTAGATATGACCTATTGGCGTTTGAATCAATTAAAATTGTGTGTTCTTTTTTATACAGAACCTATAATTGTAAGATGAATTATTCACTAATAACACCTTTCAAAGCCATTGTAAGCTAATCGACTGAGTTTGATTGACTTGTGTGACGAAATTTATTCAGTTCAATCCGTTGGCGTATGTCACTCAAAGGCATAAACACGCGTTTTTGATTTTCTTATTTGGTGGTACAAATATTACCCACACTTGTCTATTACGTTTACAAAATATTATTTCTTGAGAGCTTTGCTTACTTTTGCTGACAAGAGGGGGGGGGGGGATAAATTGCAGTAATTTTCTTACTTAGTACTTGAACGGCCCCAAATACTCGTATATGATAGAATCATCTGCTTGTTTGCTAGAAATAATATATCGGTTTCTATTATTTTTTTGCTATAACCGCTTCCTATGACTGTGTTTATTAGTGTCAAATTATTTATTTAACAAACAAAAGACCTAATTTGCTAATTATTTTATCAACAAGTCAAGGTAATTCGTTTTAATATATTGATTATTTCGATTTCATACCGATTAAACTAATTAAAACTTAAATTGGATCGTTCAGTGCATGAAATTAAGATTATAATTAGCAATATAAGTTTGATTAAAACTATATAACCTCCGGTATTGTATGTTGATTATCTTAAATTGCTTTATACATTTAATTATTTCGTAAATGTACCTATTAGACTTAATATTTGTCCAAAGTAGAGGGCAAACTAAGTAATCAAATACAAAATTTAATACAATAATATTTAATTCATAAAGATTAAATTTCAAACACCTATATAGTTATAATATTAATTTAAAATGGCTGACTAGAAAACTAAAAAATAAATGACTTTTAAATATTAATACTTTAATAAGAAGACAAATTCAAGATACATACACCGTTCATTAATAATACAACATGTGATAAAACAGTTTGTTATTATGTTTGTTTATATGGCAATATTTAAAATTTATATACCAAAAAATATATATATCATTCGTGTTGCAACCTTTTTAGGTAAGAAATAGATTTTTGTATCTATTTCATGATCATTTCAATCAATCTAAGAGGCAAGTAGATAATCGTCCTCCAGTGCCTGACGCACGCTGTCGACTTTCTGTATCTAAGGCGGTTACCTCACAATGTTATCCGCTGTCCATTGGTGCAAGGATCGACCTCAGATATGAGAGTCGCAAGCTAAAGACACTAGGCCAACCCTGCTGCTATATTTATAAGAGGTTTAAAATCTCGGAAAAGCGAGATATAGAAGAACCGTGTTTTATTAAGATTAATCCTGATTTAATATCTGCGATAATTTATTATTACTAACCTAATCAAAAATCTCTAACGGAAAGGTTTCGTCTTCAAGTATCTAGCGCTCATTATGCGTTAATCACTCGTTTGAAATATGTTTCTCGCATAATCAAAGGCAAGTCAAAAATCATTTATTCATATAGGTATATAAGGGGCCCTAGTTATACCAAAAAATTAGTTTTTCCTAAGAAATAATAATAATTTATTTCAAGTTTGTTTCACAGGAAAAGCTTGTATCTAATTGCGCTAGTTATATAAATAAAATAAGTTAGGTTTATCTGACGCTAAACTAGGGGTGAACCTGTAGTTTAGTATGCAGCGCCCAACTCCGTAAATATATCAGACAATAACTCTAGCATCAAGTCCATAAATCAATGGGAAAACTTATATGTTCTAATTTAAAATCTATTTTACAACATATTATTGTGTGGAGTGTTCACGTGTCCTTATCTCGTTCTCGTCCTCTCACTGTGAGTAAGGCAAGAGGGTGTATGTGTGTGTGGGCGAGTGTGTTAAATACTATATAACGCAAAAATACTATAATATTATTTTTTTATACCTGTACATAAATAACATAATAAATGCCTTTCAATTTTTCTATATTAATCATGTGGAATAGTTATTTCTACAAGTAGTTATATCTATTCATTTATCACCAAGTCTTCCTCAGCTTTATCGTAATTGAGGCTTTGTAAATTTTGTTACTTAATACACCAAACTGGAGGTAGAGGTGGAAGTCCGTGATCTACCAGACTTGAATAGTGATCTAGATATAAAAAATTTGCCGCATAAGCATGATGATGATCAGAGGTTAACAAGCGGTGGGAGTGCTTCACAAGTTAGATAGAAAAATCAGTAACAATGTAAGACAATGTCGAAAGGTATGTAGGCGTTTGAAACGAGAGATTTGAAACAGCTTACGACAGCGTTATATCAACATGTTACTGAGATATTCAATAGTGAGTTATTTTGTTGACTTTCTAGACGTCCTAGTAGTCCTAGTCCTTCCTCGTGCTATACCTAGAGGGGAAGGAAGGGAGTAATTTTACTTTGCATCGTTTCGAAATATGTTTTAAATTAAAGCTTTTCAATAACAAACTGAAAAGATAATTTTATATTTTTTCTTAGATTGTTTTACACGCATGTTGGGTGTAATGTGTACCTGTAAGGTCTCAAGAGCATCTCCGACTCTCTCTTCAGAAGCTAGTACTTCAATCAAAAATAAAATACATAAATAAAATACAATCTTTTTTCGGGTGGTATGAGTGGTACGATAAGCGGGTAAATATTAAGCAAACGTATGTATGTATTGCAAATATTTATTGCAAATATTCTGAAATATTTAAGTCAGATAAAAGATTTTGATGTAGGAAAACAATCTTTGTAATATACTGTTTTAAGTACAACGCTTATACTCTGTTATTTAACTAACTAAAACATAAGTGATGTTGTAATATGGATTTCAATAAGTTGTTTATTTATACTTTTTTATACATTGGAAGTTGTTTTTTTATTATATACAGTATGCAATAATACAAATTTGATAAGTAGAAAATCAAAACAAAATTTAAAAGTTTGGTCTAATTGACAGTGTATCTTTAACGGTGGCAGTATTTCCTCGCTGTATTGCAATACTTATTCCTCGAGCGAGGAAAGCACCTGCTGTGGGTTATTATGTACCAGGTGCCAAATTTGTGCCAAATTTTCCAAAAACATATTAAAGAAACAAAATCAAAGTTGCAGGAAAGGCTTATGTATTAACTAAAGACACGTGTGTTTTAGTTAATCACAATTTATACTTGTTATTTAATTTAAAGACCGTTATTAATAAAAGTGACATTTTCCTAGAAATAAATATAGATTCAAACCGACAATCTCGTCACAACTCTTACGCACTAAACGACTATGATTAAAAAACACTTTCGCCAGACAAAATGAAAAGTGTCTGATTTCACATGACCGTAACATAGCATTACGACGGCATGACAATGACTGTAACACCATTGTCTTGAGGGCGACGGTGAAAGTCGAATTTTATAATTGTTACATTACTGTCAATGCAATTTTAGTAAGAGCACTCAGATATAATCTGCATACAGATTAAAGCACGCTTAAAGTCTGTTATTTGTGGACATGATTTTTTTTCTGTGGAATATATCTTTATGTTTGGTTTAGTGTTAATAACACATCTTCTTACCACAGATATTTATCAGACTTCTGGTATGACAGAGTTAGGCTGTGGGTACTTTTGAAAAGGTTCGTGAAGACACAAATTCAGTTTTCTTTATTCGATCTCGAAGATGTGCAGCTTTTTGTCAAAGAAAAGGGAGAGTGCGATTGAGACCGATTGGGAGAGAGTGAGAAAGGGAGATCGAGAAAAGATAGACGCTATTGGTTGACGAATTCGTTTAGTTATTAGATACATAGAACTTCAGTTGGAAATTCTGTCGCATAACATCTTGTGCAGTAAACGCAGATGTTTTATTTTTTTATATTATCATTAGCACGTATACTATGTGTTAACAGTGTGAATATAGATATACAAATACATGGAGTGATCACATACTGGTACATGATCGTCTATTGTGGCGTTTTTTCCTTAGTAACAATTAATTTATAAAGAAGTTTCACTTCTGACATGTGTACTTTGTACGCACGCACTTTTTTTAAATGTCAAACGTTGTGTTTTTTCTATGTGTATGTATTTCTGTAGATGATCTAAATGTAAGTTACCGCATTGAAGTAATCTATAATAGTAGTTTATTTGGTTAAATATATAACTCATAACTCCATATTAAATGAAAAATAAAAGAATCATTTGTTTAGAAGAATTGTTTTATTTAAAAAAAATCACTCTTTTCTCAAGTGTAGTGCCAGTATATTTTTAAAGGTTACAATTAATTTATCAATAGTATTATTGATTGTTTTACATACTTAAATCGTACTTTTACAGTATAAAAACACTGAACAACAATCTCCTACTGTCAAGGTGACAAAATATTATTAGACCTGTCAAAATATAATTTAAGATGTATGCACATTGATTTAATGAGCTTACGACAATCGAATTATAGACTCCATGGATTAGTGGTTAATGCTAAATATCGTAGATTGAAGTCGGATTGTGGTTCTACTAATTGTTTCTCGTTAATATGAATAAAAAATAAAGATATAATAACAAAATCAAAGAAGTGAAATATCAAAAAAAATAAAAAAGTAAAAAAATCCCTTTTCCCATACGCCTCATTTAAAATGTGTAATGCTTGTGTGCTGCGGCTGTAATTGGCCTTGGCTCAGCATTATGCTGAGGAGCAGAATCACCAGCGCTGGTCATTCTGCCAGAGACCACAGCAGCTAGTTTGCGCCTCAGTCACAAAACGAAAGAAAATTAATGTATTAATAATAAAAGCTACCAGTGTACGTAATGCTGTCTTGTGTAAGGGTGTATAGTAAAATTAATTAAAAGTAAAAAATAAAAATAATTGTTGAGAAGTAGATACATATATGTAGGTTTTTTTTGCTGTCTGCCTTTTTAGTGCGGAGGCGGTTCGCTTATCTCGGTGTTGACAAAACGCACGCTCAAGAATTAAGCTAATATTAATCTTGATCATTCGTAAATAATTAAACAGGCTGTTATAAACGAGAACTAGTGGACAGGTTCACTAATGTCTCCATTGTAAAGGCATTGACCGAATGTGGTCGGAATTAATTGATTTTTTGTAGGAAATTCCTTTGGTGAACGGTTTTTAAAATGTATAAACTATGTATGAGCAACACACCTTTGAAATTATCAAAGGCATACGCAGAAATATATTTTTTTTTATACATAGAACAGGGGGCAACGCGCAAGAGGCTCACCTGATGCTAAGTGATACTGCCGCCCATGGACACTCGATGCTAGAGGGCTCGCGAGTGCGTTGCCGGCCTTTTAAGAATTTGTACGCTCCATTCTTGAAGGACCCTAAGTCGAATTGGTTCGAAAATACTTCAGTTGGCAGCTGGTGGTGGTGGCGGAAAAATATGAACTAGGTCCGATTTCCAAAACTATGATAACACAATTAAACTTGTTATAATTAGACTATTTATTTATTTCGAAACGCTACAGCTAACAGCTAAACAATTATACATAATATATATATATTTTAGGTGGTACTCCGCCCAGTTTGCCTCGTGTCATAAAAAAAATTTCGGTTCGTAATATTTTTTATATTTGCGAAACCATACTTTCTAAGTAAAGCTAAGTAAGATAACTTATCGATATAACCGTGGGAACTTAAAACAATATGTAACGTTCGTTATTGTTCAAAAATTTATCCGCGGCTTATGTAATAACTGTTTCCAGCACTTAACGCCAAACATCGAGATTCTAGAACTAAACTAAGTAAGCTAAATAACCTTTAAACCACCTACCCTTTTGTCCTCATGTTATGTTGATGAAATTAGATAATAAAATTTCAAACAAGTGCTGAAAATTTTCTATATGTATTAACAAATTTAATGGATGATATTTGATTTATTATGAGCAGTGTTGGCCTAGTGGCTTCAGCGTGCGACTCTCATACCTGAGGTCGTATGTTCGATCCCGGGCTGTGCACCAATGGACTTTCTTTCTATGTGCGCATTTAACATATGCTCGAACGGTAAAGGAAAACATCTTGAGGAAACCGACATGTCGTAGACGAAGAAGTCGACGACGTGTTTCAGGCACTGGGGCCTATCACATACTTGCCTATTAGATTTAAAAATGATCATGAAACAGATTCAGAAATCTGCGTCTAAGACCTAAAGGGGTTGTAGCGCCACTGATTTATTTTATTTTTGATTTTTCTCTTTAGGTGTTAGTTCCTGTCAAAGCGTAGTAAAAGTAATATTCCACCGGCTCCTGGCCAGCACCACTTTTATTGCATTGATTTGATGATGATGAGTTCACTTGGTCGGTTCATCTGGTTCGTGAACGGCCACCTGATTTTTTGCCTACCACACATCAGATCCTCCAAGTTCTCATCGCCTCTGCGCATTGTGG
The DNA here is from genome assembly GCA_028984075.1 of Pieris mannii. Taxonomy (NCBI): domain Eukaryota; kingdom Metazoa; phylum Arthropoda; class Insecta; order Lepidoptera; family Pieridae; genus Pieris; species Pieris mannii. The sequence goes on along the minus strand of CM054793.1, from coordinate 10,051,867 downwards.
AGACGATATACGAGATAAGTTGTTGTATGTGGTGTGGTGCGTTTTGCACGGTATTCTGAACATTCGTCTCCAGCACCACATCGCGAAAGCCTCAATCTATATCTATAAACGAAATTGAGGAATACTAGAGCCCGTATCAATCGGATTTAAACCAGGTATATTCTTTCCCTCATCTGTTAAAAGGGTTTTGAACCGGTAATTTTGTTAATTTCTTTGCAAATCACGCAAACAATTTGATGCCACTTTCGCCTACGTGGATGAAGAATCAATTTTCATAACTGCTGTTCCCGTGACGAACACAGTTTGCTTTTTAAAATATTTTGTAAATTATAACCGATTTCTCATTTTAATGTAAAACGTCAATATAGTAAAAACAAAAAACAAAAGAGTGTGTTTACTTATGTACACGCGTTAGAATTTATTTTTCATTGGCGTATGGAAAAAAATAACTAAAATGCAGTAGTGATTAACGATAAATATAAAATTAATAAAAAAAAAATTATTTAAATAAATAAATTATTAGTAAATACTATCACCGTCCTATATGAAATTGATTTAAAAACACCAAAGTAATATTAATTTATTCACATAGTTTGATTGTACTGTTACGAAACACGAGTTCTAAATATAAAAATACTAGAATATACAACTTGAACATAGTTATCGATTTTCATGCCACCCGACCTAACTTTACTATGTCGAATTTAGTAGTTGGTGTGTGCGCGCATCGTAAAAATTCACTCTCATCATTTTTCTCCGTCGCGCCAAAAAGAAGTATAACATTAAATACAATTTCCTCTTTGTAATATTAGTATAGATTATTTCAAGGAAAAGCGAATAGGCCAATCCGTAGTAATTCCATACATTTGGCACGTATACCTCACGATGTAACGGCTGGGTCGCGTCTCCGTTATCTCAGATAACCTTTAGAAGAATCGTGTTGGCTTAAGATGTATGGCTACTGTAAATTAACAAAGAGATATTGCAATCGGTAGCAATTTTAAGAATCCTTTTGGGCTCTCATTTCTTGTTTTTTCTTTTTAATAGAACAGGGGGCAAACGGGCAGGAGGCTCGTTTGTCTTGTCAATTCTCACAAACGAAAGAGGGGCAGGCAGATAAGAAGATGGGAGAATTATTTAGAAGGTCCAATGAGGATTCGAATAGCAAGGCAACGCCAAGATTGGAAATTTTGAGGAGGCCTTTGTCAAAGGACAAGCTGTTAATAAATAAATAAGCTTAAAGCTTTTAGTGATATATCTATATTTAGCATAAACTTAACAGCATTAAAAGCTTTTTATTTTATTTTCAGTTACTAATGCCAATTCTCAGTCCCTTCCCATATAAAGATCTCAAAGAGTAATCATATGTGCTGCTTAGTTTGTATTGATTTCATTTTGTATTATTTTAATAGAAGTAGATTATTCTTTCATCAACCACCTTCTGAATTTACTTTCGTTTTGCGAACACTGTGCATTTTAATAAGTGGTCTAACTTCCGCAGTTCCAATTTCCATTACATACCTTAGTTATCTATTCCCTGTATTTATTCTAGAAATTTCTTTATTCGTTCCCAAAAACATATTTTTTTAGTTAACTGGAATGGACCACTTCCTTAGTAGACATTTGGTACGGCAATTAAGGTTTATAATATTTACCACAAAAATTAAGAGATTTATTTTTGAGTTTTTGAAAATCGACTTTTTGAAAAAATATTTATTCTTTCATGATTGTTTGCGTGAAAAATTATATTAATTATTATTTTGATAATGTAATAATATATTCTTTGAATGTGACGATGTAGTGATAAAATAATATAAGAATTTACTATAATATAATTCATAATGTAACCCTTTAAGAATTTTCATTTTCAATTTGCACGCCATTATTTATTGAAGAATATGCAATCTTTAAATGACATGATTACACCAAATACTTTCAAATAAATTATCATTACTTAGTTTTTATACCACAACTCTGAGGTTTATTAGTGCTACGGATATTCAGAGAACTACATCGAAATTACATACAAAACCGTAGTGTTCTGTCGTTCTGTCGCTAAGAAGTGTGTATTCGGAAGGTCTTTAATGAGAAAGTTCTTACCGAGAAGAAATGTCGAAAAATGTATGCAGAACATTGATCAACGTAAAGTTGCGTACCTGGGCCACGTGTTGTTCCATGACTGCTACCACCACCTTTATATTTATCGGTATAATCCAGAAGAAGCATGGCTCTGCCAGAGATGGACAAGACTGACGGCCATCCTCCTGTAATTGAAAGGCAAAAGAAGTGTTTCGCTTCCACGAACACATGTGATACGTTACTAAGCGTAGACTTGGAACGATAATATTGGAATCGGAATTGATATAATAAGCGTAGAAATGAATATTAAAATTCCGTCCGGTTCAAAAACCGAAGTTCCTAATGGCCGTGAAATGCTAATTGCTAGTCGAACGATCGAATTAAACAAAAAACTATAATTGTTATGTGGATGATCTCATGTAATTACGCAGTAGGACGAAATGAAGTTTTATATCCCCCCCCCCCCCCCAGTGATCATTTTTTTTTAAATGGAGCCGGTTGACAGGAAAGTCATGTTAAATGTCACGGGTTGCTCCTTCCGTTTATTGGCTTAATAACACACAACACACACGTGTTTTTTGCTCACCCCAGAAGCCTCTTTTCTCTTTACTTCTGTAGGAAAACTAAAACTTTCAGAAAGTTAAGTTCTGGTATTTCCAATTCCACTGATATCTTTCAATCTCTTTTATCTTGTAAATACTAATATCGGTTTATAAGCTTTGAAAACATGGCTTTATGACAAAAACTTTTTGTCGCCAATATACCGTTCGCTTGATAAAACCGTATCTGAACTGGTTTTACGTAACATCTGATAAGCGGACGTGACGTCACTCGATCTTGTAAGTCAGGTTTGTCAAAGATAAAAAAGCTTTGTATCTAACAGCTTCCGCCCGCTTCGTCTTAAGTTCATTTTATCTGTAGGTACACTGTCAAAGGTATAAAATAGGTAAAAACCGTATATTTTCATATCGTCATGCTAGATGAACATCTTGTATTTTTCTTAACCATATATCTTTCCATAAATTAAAATAAGTGCAAAAGCATGTTTTAAACTGTTTATTGATGGCTGGAAGTCTTCCACAGTCTGCTTCACAGGACAACTATCTTTTCGTATTAGCGAACTGTACAATCGACTCCTTTTTCTTTTTTTGTAAATTCGAGGTGGAAATGCATTTGCGCATCCCCTGCTCTAGAAAGTTGCAGGGGTATGTGGGACTTGACCCACACCAAAATCTCAGCTATTCAGAGACTGGGTGAACAATACCCACTAAAAACACCTCGACAAATACCTACAAAGCCGCGTTACAGAGGCTCCGGGGTCGCTACCGCATTCTACCGGGACATCAACGGCATATTACACTTAAAAACCTTCTGTGCAATATATACACTACATAGGAGGTAGGAGATGAGAATCGACTCCTAGTGTTTCCTGGGAGATACAATCTCCAATTGATTAAAGACTATCCTACCTACCTTAAAGGCCGACCGGAACTGACGAAAATGACTGCCCTTTGTAGGCGCCCCCTAGGCACGTTTGCCCCCTATACTATAAAAAGATACCAGTAGTTGCAAATATTACGGTTAGAAAAATAAACAGCAATCTTTATTAAAGATTAGTTTGTAAAAGAAATAAATTCCCTAGTTTTACCTACGATTACGAGTTTAATGTTTACGCTAATTAACATAAAATTGCATTACATTGCTGTGTGTTTAAGCGCCATTTTCATTTATTCGTTGCCAAGCTATTGATTACAGACAAATGAAATTACAGGTTAAAGGGTGATTTCTCTATTTTCAGATTGCCTACTAAATGTAAAATAATTTGAGTGAAGAAACAATCCGAGTCCTTTTTTTATTAAACCTGCGGCAAACAGACAGGTGGCTCACGTGATGCTAATAGATTGCCAGAGGGCTCGCAAATGCGTTGCCGGCCTTTAACAGAAATGAATGTTTTATTTTTTCAAGGACACTTTTCAAAGTAGAAGTCAGATCTATAGAGAATGTTGTTTTTTTTTTAAATAAAATGGCTACAAATTTATAACACGCGGTATGTTTAAAAACTAGTTAGGTATGGTGAAAAAATATTTCTGTGAATGATTCACGGTGTTTAAATGTGGTTGCAAACTTGTTTGACTTATAATCCTTTTGGAGAATCTGTTTGTTTAACATATATTTGAGTTATTACATGTGTAAGTATTTATATGAAATTTCGTTTATCACTGAATGACCAAAAAACTACCGAACGGATATGTTGAGAAAGTGTATATAGTTAAGCTATTGAATAGATTTTACGGCGGCCTTTGAGCGCGGCGACTGCATCAAGAAATTCCGTAACGAAAATAAAATAATTATATTTGCATAAATTGATAAAAAATCCTTTGCAATAGCAGAAGACTCGTAGTCGATCTTTTAAGAATAAATTCCTTATATTGAAGGATTTCATAGTGAAATATGTGTTGAATGATTTCATTCTATAAATCATTATGTCATTCCAATTAACTTACAGGTAGTGTACCTAAAGTTTAATTAATTAAAAGCCACACTGACCAAGCTTTTAATCATGTAATATTCTTTCGTATGAAAATATTTATTTTGTTTCTTTAACTATAATGTAATAATTGATGGTCGTTGCCAAAATACACGAAACCCACGCGGTAGGCTAGAATTAACACACGTAACGCCAGCTACGATAGATTTGATTACTGTTCTTTCTGATTTTAATACTTCACTTCAGACAAAATAAGTAATATCAAACCAAATAAATAATTATATTTTTTTACAATTTCAATTTCTCACTTGATTTGTATAGACAAAGATTTTGTTTGAAACAGTAATTGTGAAAGTTGTCAATAATTTTTCATTATTTCGTATCTTAATATCAGTATTAGTTGTGTTTGTATACGTTGTTATAGATTTTTTATAGTGCTCTAATATTTTATGGATTTAAGCATAAAAACCTCCGCCTTATTTTGCATTTCTCTTTTTTTCTGTAATTTTTCAGATCTATTTCTCTTGTTTCGGATAAGAGGGATCCGAAAGTTTTAAGTTCTGAATTGGAGCGGCTTTTTTATTGTTATCACTGTGCCGTTCTTCGTTTTTAACAATCGAGGCTTTCCCCACAGGGACAGATTTTGGAGTATGTTAAACTATCACAAAAAAAACAACGAAAAAACGATCACAATCCATATAACCATCTGAAAATCAACTGCAATACAAGGATGACAAGATGACTCACATGCAAATAAACAAAACCTTTAGTATATTTAGCTCCAGAACAATTTCAATGTGGATCCTAGATAATCTAGAAGATATAGCAGACTTTGAATAATGCTCTACTTAGAATCTTAATTATGATGTAAGCTATGTTATAATAAAAAAATGTGAGCCGTCACGTGACGCCTGGCAGATGTGAAACATCTAAATTATTTTGTGAAGTAATATGCAGAAAAGAACAGATTGTGATAGGAACTTAATATGTCATAATGATAAAATAAAATATTACGATTTTGTTTTCCAGATAACGATGACTATTTATTGAATAAACATTTACTTTCATTAAATACAAAAATTTACTACTGCATATAGATTGTATGTATACACCATCATATAGCGTGGCGATGCGTCGCCACGCCAGAAATCGGTTTTACGTGCGGCTATAGATGTTTCACATCAAAAACTTATTCACGATTTTCCGTTCCTAAAAACAACAATTGTGTTTCACAAAAACCCGAACCCGACAAATCCCGCGATAAAATGCTGCACCTTATTAACAGAAGTTGGTCTTGTATAGCCAGAAAACTGGCTATGTTCGCACCCTTTTATTAGGCATATTAACACACTTTCTGTATTTAAATCTCTGGTCTTGTTAACAATATTTTTGTGCGTCTATTTTGTATCCTTTATTATATACACTCATATCAATGGATGTGAGTTATAGTATATATTAAGCAGCTTAAACAATTTTAAAATTAGACAATTAATTACCTAGTTTTAATAGCAATTAGCTAAAAATCATGAAAGCTGACGGCAGCTTTAATTTTTTAAAACAATAACTAGTATTTCTAATTAATAATACTTTACTACGTAAAGTTTTTTACCCAATGAATTGAAGTATATTTCGTTATTTACTTATTAATTATAAATCCTTAAGCAACATGTATGCTTGTACACAACACATCAATTATATAGAACCAAAAAAAAATTCAAACTGCCACAGAAAAAATTATACACAAGCAAATAGCAAAAAAATTAAACAAAAAAAACTAAAACCTCATTAAGAGCGTGATACATAAAATTACGGCAAGCGTCTTCCTAGTTTATTATATATTCTTAATGTTATCACGTAATATTACTACCCAAAAGATTATAAAACATATGTATTAATTAAATAATAATATGCAATATTTTACCGATTCTCAACAAAAATTAACCCACACATCTTAGATGATATACGATCTGTGTTTTATGGTATTCTACGATTTATGGCGATCTCAATCCGTTGCCATGGTAACGTGAATATATCACGCGGACAGACAAATGGAGCTGATTTATCTATACCCTCACTTCCGCGAATTTAATGTTTAGAACAATATAGGAAATTGTTTAGCTTAGAACCGTATTCAGTGTCGGCCATTACATAATCTATTGCTAGATAGATTAAAATAAAAAATACTGTTATTTCCAGCATTTAGAACATATTATGTAACTTTATTTACAACTGTTTTTTACAATTTCAATGTAAGGACTAAATAAGAACGATGACTAAATAAGAGAAATGTAAGGACGGGACTAAATAAGAACGATGTTCACAGTTCGAAGATACATTTAATACTCCCAGCTCTAATACAATGCATGAGAATTTATACTAATATAATTATTAATATGGATATAAGGCATAGGTACGCCACATGCCCCACCAAAAAAACAAAAAAAATGTAATATATAGAAACATTTTTTTTATCACATAATATGATTAATATTAATAATATGAGTACACACACAATTTAAAATGGTAAACGAAATTAAAGAAATATAGTATTTTTTTTTAATTAAAGATATTCTTAAATTTAAAATACCATAAAATACAATAGCAATATCTTATCACATAAAAATATAAGTAAGTATCTAAACATAAGTGTAGTAATACAATCAAAAGTCTTATCAATATTATTATTTAATATGATATATTCATTATTTAATATGAAGTCTTGTCCGATTTTTATGAATAGTTTTTTCTTTGCCATTAACTAAAATTACTACATTCGGCGATAAATCTTTTACAACTAAATATGGACCTATATATAAAGGATCAAGTTTGTTGCTATTTTCATTTTTTACCAATACTAAATCTCCATATTTATATGTTACTGGGTTAATACTACTGTCATATTTTATTTTTCTTACGACTTTACAATTTTCAAGGTTAGTTTTAGCTTCATTTTGTGACTTTTGTAATCGGTATTTCAGTTCTATTGCATAATTGTCAAAGTTGTAAGTTGGATCTATAGTTGACGTGAGATTACTTGGTAAGTTACATTGTTTACCAAATACTAATTCGTACGGTGTAAATTCTGTACTTGAATGTACCGTAGTGTTATATGAAAAACACCAGTAAGGAATCCATGGGCTCCATTCCTGACTATGACTATTAATTTGAATTCTTAAATAAAATGTTAAATGTTTATGGCTATTTTCTAGAGAACCTAATGTTTGATGATGAAAAGCTGTCGATTTTAATTGACTTATGTTTAAAATTTTACATACCTCTTCCATTGTAGAATTAATAAATTCTGTCCCTCTATCGGTCACGATCTGCCGAGGGATGCCATATCTAAGTATGAAATTATTTACTAGTGTTGTTGCGACTGTACGTGCATCCTTACCTGCAATCGGATATGCCTCGACATATTTGGTTAGGTCACACTGGAGCGTTAAAATGTAATTATAATTATTATCTTTTGTTAACGGACCTACTAAATCTAAATAAATTTTATCGAAAGCCGAGTTCCCACAATCCGTTATAGACATAGGTTCTTTTACACTTTTTAAATATTTGTAACGTTGACATTTTTCACATTTACTGACAAAAAGCTTAACATCATGCTCTAACCCTGTCCAAAAATATTTTTTACGAATGTTATTTAACATACGTCTAATTCCTGCGTGTCCGCTCGTGGGCAGAATATGATAATCGTTTAAAATTACTTTTTTTGTATCGTCGTCTATTATCTTTGTAACACCTTTAATTACGCATAAACGGGGTCCGGACCACTTACGCATTTTATTTATAAACTGAGCTAGCTCTTTAATTATTTTTATATTTTTCTCATCTTTTATTATATATAAAATATCTATTTTTAAATCGATACAAAATGATTCCATTTCCCTCACAGAGACAGCTCGTGTACGCTGCGATTGGGTAAATAGTTTCACAAAAACTGTACGATTTGACGACGAGTATGCATAATCACCACGCTCTAATGATACGCATTTTTTAACCTTTTCCCACTCTTCTTCATTCACAAATAATAACTCCGTGTAATCTTTCGGTAGTTTTAACATTTCTACAACTCTTGGGTGATCAGACCAATCGTTGGTAGGAATATTTACCTCCGAAGTAGAATTACTAGGTTTTTCCTCAAGCTTCTTCTTTTGTGTCCTTGTAAGTACTGACAAAACATGTTCATTCATCGCCCTCAATTCTTTACTACTCATTTCAATGCGTGACAATGCATCTGCAGTTACATTATCGCGCCCTTTCACATACACCACCTTAAAATCATACTCTTCTAGAATTAACCGAAACTTTATCAGCCTACTGGAAGGATCTGTCATATTATATAAATATACCAAGGGTCTATGATCCGTTTCTATAATAAACTTTCTTCCGTAGAGGTATGGTCTAAAATATTTAACAGACCAAACCATCGCTAATAATTCTTTCTCAATCGTTGGATACCTACGCTCGGCCTTATTTAAACTACGGCTGGCGTAAGCTATTGGCCTACGATCAGCATTACACAGAATAGAACCTATTGCATACCCTGAGGCATCAGTCTGTAATATGAATGTGTTATTATTATCGAAAATAGGATACTGCAATATTGGAGGGTTCACTAAAATTTCCTTTAAAGTACTAAATGATTTTTGACAGTTTTCGTCCCAATAAAACTTAATATTTTTACGACACAAATTATTTAATGGAATGCATATTTTAGCGAAATCTGGAATAAATTTTCGATAATAGTTTGAAAAAGCTACAAATCGCTTGAGTTCATCTACGTTTTTAGGGACTGGATATTTAATTAATGCTTTAATTTTTTCTGGGTCTGGTTTAATTCCATCGGCCGATACTACATGTCCTAGGTATAAAATTTCTTTACGTAGAAAATCGCACTTGTCAGGATTTAATTTTAAATTTACTTGTCTGAGCCTTTCCAAAATATCTAGTAAATTTTTATTGTGACTGTCTAAATTTCTCCCGAAACAAATTAAATTATCCAAATAAACAAAACATTTATCGTAATTAAGTCCCGACATTGCTACTGTCATTAAACGTGAAAACGAACCAGGGCTGGTTTTTAAACCCATAGGCATTCGTGTCATTTGATACTGACCGGACGGTGTAGTGAAGGCAGTATATTTTCTGCTGTCGGCATTTAATTTCGATTGATAATAAGCTTGTGTTAAATCCAATTGCGAAAAATAAATAGCTCCTGATAGCGAGTCTAATATATCACTTATATTTGGGAGGGGAAATTTATCATGCATTATACAATTATTTAATTTACGAAAATCTATCACTAAACGCCAGCTTTTACCATTATCCTCTGTTTTCTTAGGTACTAATAGCACTGGACTAGACCATTCGCTGTTCGCGGGTTCAATAATATCATTAACTAGCATTTTCTGAACTTGTTTTTCTATTTCACTACGCTGCGAAAAAGGTAATCTGTATTGTTTAGTATAGACTGGGTTCGAATTCGGTTTTAACTGGATATTTTGTTCGTAAAGATTACATGTACCTAGCTTGTCCCCTGGCAAGAAAAACACGTCAGCATATTTTGCACAAATACCTTGTATACTAATGCTTTCTTCTTTGTTTAAATGTTTTAATTTTATTAATGATAATAATTTTCGAACTCGTTCTCCGTTCAAATTTTGTTTTTCAAACGAACAAATATTGTAATTAGATAAAATATCAATATCAGGTCTAAAATAACTAAGATTAACTTCCGTCTCGCGGGTATTTAAAATTTGTATCAATATTTTTCCTTTCTCTGGTTGACAGATACTTCCAGCAATAAACACACCCTCACATAACTCTCTTGGAAATATAACACACGACTCATTCGAATACGAATTGACTTGAAAAATTTTTTCACACCTTGGTGGTACCGTAATAAATGTATTTTTACCTAACTTTCCTAATCCTAAGGATAGCGTTATTGGCTTGTCGAAGCTATTAAGAGTAAAAGTGTTATTTTCATAATTTAATACACAATTATAATTAGATAAAAAATCTTGCCCTATTAAACCATCTTGAACACATGGTAAATTATTTAAGATGTAAAACTTATGCTTGAATACTGTTCCGCATAAGGTAAACGGAATGTAAACATAGCCTTCGGTGTATGATGTGCCACCAATACCATTTATGGTTATGCGTTCTGGATGTATTGAAATATTCCTATCTCTTATTACATCGTATTTAATAACTGACATCGAGGCGCCCGTATCAACTAACAGTCTATATTTGGTACCTAATATTGTTAATTCTACGAAATTATTATACGCATTGCATGATAAAATAAAGTTAGGATCGAAAAAACTCTAAATTTTGGTTATTTTCTGACGAATAATTACCTTGTACAACGCTTTGGGGTTGGTTTAAAACATATCCATGCTGTCTTTTACTATTATTGTAATTACCACGATATACATAACGCCCAGAAATACGTCCGCGTCCTCGAGAATTACTTGTGAATCCTCTATTATTTTCCCGGTGAAAAGACTTAGCTACTTGATTCGGCATCGGTTTAAATGTGCGATTTTGCGTATACTTGTAATCTACAGCTCGACCTCTGGTATACCCTTTATAACATGGTTTGTACTTACCTCTGTGCTGACTGGTGAAAATTGTCTCTGATGATGAGCTAGAGCCTCGACAGGAAAGTTCTTCATCTTTCGCTGCTCTTATAACGTCTTTTATTTGTGAATAGTTACGGGCTGCTAGAATAGTGCTTACTCGACCATTTCTCAAGCCTTCGGTGAATCGCTGTATCGCTAATTTTTCATTAACAGGTCTTAATATTTTAAATGAATTATCGTCACCGTTAGCTTGGGAAATCGTCAATTCAACAAATAAATCCTCAAGTTTCTTACCAAATTCTTCAATACTCTGCGAACCTTGTCTCGATTTTAACATCTCTAGCTGTAGCGCCGTGGCCGATTGCTTAGTCAACAGGTTATTTCTCATGTCGGTAACAAGATCTATGGAAGAATCATATTTAGATGCCAAACGTAACTTGGCATGCTTAGATAAACGAGTTTTAAGGACAAATGAAATTAGTAACTGTTCATGATCCTTTTTCAAACTTTGACTATAAAATTCGATACAATCAATTAACTTCTTTGTAACTTCTTCATCTCCTGTCATAATAGGTAGAAGAGAAGTAGCAGTTTTTATGTCAAATTCAGTCATGATGCTAAAATTTTGTCCACTTTCTAAACAAAATGTTTGGATTTTTTGATAATACGTTTCAAAAAAAAAAATGTGTATAATGTATAAAGATATAAAATATGTATATGTCTATAATAACTACTACACCTTGCTTACGACACAATTTCACTTTCACTTATAACGCACTTGCACACACATTTTTTTTCTCCGTCACTAAACTCAAGGCTAAACGATAGATTCCGGAATTTTCTCCTCTCGCTTTGGTTCACGCCTGGTACTCGAACGTCTGAAGGTGCTCCTGGCCATCTCCTGTCGCATCCAATTTATGTGACAGCGTTTATATAATTTATAAAGCATGAATTTTGCTCCCAAAATGATAATTACGAGGAAAATCGCCAAAATAATATTTGTCACTTTTTGGTTGTAGTGAAGCTGTTCCACATCAGCTGAATTTACGCCACCTGCGGCATTTTTGAACAATCACAATTTCTTGTTTACTTTGCTCCTTTCCCATTCTAAACTGCTGCAACTTGAACCGACTTGAACTTGAAACCGAACCTTAAATGGCAGGGTCGCCATGTAAGGACGGGACTAAATAAGAACGATGTTCACAGTTCGAAGATACATTTAATACTCCCAGCTCTAATACAATGCATGAGAATTTATACTAATATAATTATTAATATGGATATAAGGCATAGGTACGCCACAATTATTATGTCATATGTTAATAAGTTGAAGTACTCACTGAGTTTTTCCGAATCAATTCGACTTAGGGTCCTTCAAGAAAATCTATCCGGCATTAAGTGTCCATAATCATTACCATCAGATGAGGCTCCTGAACATGTATTCCCTGTGCTATAAAACAAAAGTTGCTAAGGAATCAAAATTATTTATATAACGTAAAAAGTAGATATCTACGACATTTAATGGTTGATTAATTAGCGGACTAGTTAATTACGTAAAACCACTTTTAATAGCTTCGTACAAGCTGTCGTAAGTTAGTTAGCCTTCGTCGATAAAACACTTTTTTTTATAATTTTTTTTAGAACATGGAGCAAACGGATAACATTTTTTAAATGAAAGGTATGTTAAATGCGAGTGAAATGTGGTTGTTACTGGCCCTGGCATTATGCTGAGGAGCAGACTGTTCCACAGCGCTAGTCATTCTGCCAGAGGCCATAGCTTGATTTGATTTGAGAAATAATAATAGTATTAAAAAAGTTTGCAGTGTTAGCAAAAAAAATTAATGCTTTTAGCTCAGGGTATATTCTTAATATTAGAAATCATTTTTTATTAGGAAAGTCATTTTTGCCGGTTCGATTAAGTCATTTTTACTGCTGAACTGAAATACATGAACCAGAGGATAACGCCATTAAAGATTTAAACTGCCAAATGACATATTTGATCTGTTAGAAAATTTAAATTAAATTAATGAAACGTTGTTTATCAATATTAATGTCAGACAACATCCAAAAACTTGTTTTACATCAAATCTAGAATCCTTCGATCGAATACGGTACCCGATAGTTTCCCAGTTAAGATTATCATGTCTTTGAAAATAATGATCTGCGCCTGCGTCGTTGACCGAACATTACTCCTTCTGTCTGTTTTGACACGTAAACGAATGATTTCTGTGAATCTATCAATCTATCATTCACTATTAGTTTATGCGTGCACATATAATGTTAAAATGATTTGGTGGAGCAATGTGTGCGTAGTGGCTTAGGCGTGGTCCTCCTGTAGGGTCGTAGGTTCGATACCCGGCTGTTCTTACAATCAATATCAATCATCTTGCACAAAGTACAGTTATCAGTCAGTAAAAAAAAATACTAGTAATTACTCCAAGTTACAAACGTACATACTTTATTACGCACACAAAAATATGTCACATGTCAGGTCCTGAAGTTTTGTCACCCACATATCTGTAAAGACAATCCATCGAAGAACATTTTTAAGACAGATAAGTTTAGCTTGGAGTCGAAAAAGCCCAAACAAACGGCCAAAGGGCCTAAAAAAAGCAGGACGGTCAATACAGCCTTCGAGGGAGAGCATATACCTATTCAGGTACAATTTTAATTGTGTAATTTTATTAGCGAGATAAACTTTGAAACAAATAGATGAATGTGATTCAAATTGCGTATCGTCAGATTAAACCATTTCGAAACAGAGGAATCTCGTTTCATGAATCACAATTGAACTCCAGCTTGTAATTCTGGATTCTATACATTCTTAATGATAAGAACTGATAACAGGAATGTTACTTTGCGTAACCGTGGTTTACGGAGTGGTAATTTAGATACATTGATTAGATTTATGTAGTCACTATAGGTAACAGCTTTTAGCAGTAATCCTGTTCAAACAATGATACATATACTTACTATAATGCTATCCTAATATTTTGAAGATAGTGTGTTAAGCACGCGCTTCCTGTAAGTACTGGTACGCATTGTGAATTTCTGTCCTGTATGTGCGATAGAACTGTTATTTTGCTGGCCAAAGGGTAGAACTGTGAGCGAAAGTATTCTGTACAAAAAACAAAACTGAAATACAGGTATTTGTTGTCGCATATCTCTGTTACTGCAGCTGGGTTTCTTTCATTGGTCGTACAGGCAGAACATGAAATTCCACCCGCATCACCACAACGTCTATTGTTCCATAACTGAGCGTTTGAACCCAATTTGTACCACTATTATGTGGAACCTGTCCACTGAAGTATTTTCGAACCAATTTCATTTAGGGTCCTTCAAGATAAGATCGTATTAATTCTTAAAAGGCCTTCTAGGCCTTTGCATGAGCCTGGAATATATAGTTTATAGGCGGCGGAATCACATAAAATCAAATGAACCTTCTGCCGTTTGCCCCTTTTTCTTAAAAAAAAATTGAACTAGTCCCGTTCGCTGACCTTTACGTCCGAGTTGAGTCTTGAGAGATATAATAAAATAAATTCTTAAATACGATTAAAATTTAATATTGTATATTGTTAAACGGTAACTTAATACCTGTAAGTATTTTTGTCACGGAAGCTTTACAAAATAAAATAAATTATAAATGTTAAGGTGAAAATAGCATTCAAGTGTTATTATTGATAAAATCTTTATGAATAACGGCAAAGAATAAGACGAATAATTAATTTGCTATATTTATTTTAAAGTATGTGTTGTTTGATGATTTGCTTTTTTAAAAGAGTACCGAGAGTTTTTTACGCCGGCTTTTTCTTTATTACCCTCTGTCTTCTTTGCCGATGAGTAGGGATGTCTACAGGTTCAAATTTAATAAACGTGGAATACCTGTATATCTTATGTTCCATAATTAATGTATTTTTTTTTTGAATGCAGAATATTTATTATGGAAGGTATCAAGGAATGGGTATTTTACAGATGTTATCAAAAATTCGTCACAATCTTGATGTATCATGTATTGTACCCACAATACATAATACATCAAAATAGGAACTAGCTTCTTCTTTTAATTCTGGGGCATTCAGAGCAACTGGGATTTCACGAGGCCACAAGAAGGGATGCTGATGCTATGTTGTGTACGATTATCTAGTTGATATAAGGGCCTGGGACTAGTGCTGGGCAGACTACTTCTATTTAATTTGATATATTTGTTTTAAATATTGTTTGATGATTTGCTTTTTTAAAAGAGTACCGAAAGTTTTTTACGCCGGCTTTTTCTCTCGGCCTACACCCTCTGTCTTCTTTGCCGATGAATAGGGATGCCTACAGGTTCGAATTGATTGACGTGGAATAAGTGATACCTAGATGATCTTATGTTCCAAAATAAACGTATTTTATTTTATTTTTATTTTATGATCGTATGGCAGATGCGGCTTACCCAACCACCTAACCCTTCATACAGGAGTCGTACCACGGGTTTTGCGCATTCCCTCAAAATGTTTTTACGGCTTTACATATAACGTTTTTTGAAATTTCAGCTATGTATATAAATTATATATACACATTGCTTATCAAAGTTTTTGTACTGGCCCGTTCACTGTTGAGTAACTAAAATTCCTTATGTTAACGTGAAAATTTCATAATTAAGATTAATGACCTCTGTACACGAGCATAAAGATGATTATTGCTTGTACATTTTCGCTCTAATTACGCCTGTCTACCCGATTTCATCTCAATTCTATCATATATCGATGATGAAAGTAAAGCACTTTTAATTCCTAATACTTATATTTGAATGCTTTTGCGATATTGTAAAAAAAATATGGCTTTATTCCTCTGTTGGTAAAAAACAATGCAAGTAAGAAACGCTAAATGATGCTGTCAAATAAAGAGGTGGGACGATCTGCCGGAAGGATGGAGAAGATCAGCACGTGAAACTGATGAGTGGAACTAGAGAACTTATGTCGGAAGACTACCTGCCCGACTGGCTTCTAATATTTATTTATTTTAACAGCACACAGTAATAATTAAATTTTATGTAATCGCTTAGGTTCAAATGTATCTGTTTGATTTGTATAAAACCTTTTATAATAATAATAATAATAATATATTATTATATATAAAGAATGAAAGAACCCCGTACGATGAGATATTTTAAATTACATTTCCTTGTATCCAGGAAGTCGCACGCTTTAAACTAATTTACATTCAAATCATAAGTTTTTGTTAATCAACCCGCTGGCGCTCTGCCCGTATTTTATCAATACCTGAGCACGCGACTTAGCTTTTTATTAATTTATTATTGAGATAGAGGCGACTTCATTTAGGTCAAAATTTTAATGATATGTATGCCATTTAAAGAAGTTAAACTTATTTCAAATAACTTGTACTCTACGCCCTTGACTGAATAAATTAACGTAATAAGGTGGAAATTTGGAATCATTTGTTATCTTATCTGTTGACGTTCATAAATGTACCTACATGAATAAAGTTAGTTTGAGTTTCAAAAATGTCTCAAAAACTCCTGAATCAATTTCGGGATGCACCCCCAAGTTTTTATTATATAATAGTTGTAACGCGAATCGTATTCAAAAGAATAATACAACGTCAAATAGTGCTATAAAGTAAAAGTATTAAACTGAGATTAAGTGGAAATCAATAAGTTGTAAGTGTAGCTTTTACCTATTAAAAATAGTTTGTATGACCTAAATAAATAAAATTTAATTCATAATACAACCATTTCAAATACCATTTAATGCTAAAATTCTGTTAACTGTTATTCTGTTGTCTGTAACTGTTCAAAGTGCGACTCATCCTTGTGGTCGTAAGTTCGATCCCCGACTGTGCATCAATAAAATTTCTGTCTATGTACACTCGAAAAACATCGTGAGGAAACCGGCAAGCCTTAAACCTAATAAGTTGTAGAGCCACTTGTCTGTGATAAAATACATGTATATAAGAAGATATATATAAAAAACAAAGCTGGATGTAAATAGACTGTACGACTGCTAAAAACAAGTTTCTTCTTAGATATCTGAGACATAAATAAAAGAAGCAAAATTTGAACTTTAAAAACTACGAACATAGTCAAATACGCCTATAATTCAGAGTATTTTTAATATTTTTTTATTATTTATAAGTATCTTTCTAATGCAGAACTCGCCGCGCTGGGTCAGGCCGGCTAGATCTAGATATATATAAATGAATTGCTGTCCGTTTCTCTCTCTAAAATTCGAGTTTTGGCTAATTATGATCTTGATGATATTTGTGAAAGTTTAGACAAGTTTGAAACGGTTGGAATCAAATAATAAGTATGACGAAAATGCTATTAACGACAGTTAAATTTTCCTATAAGATTTCGTCATTAGCCTTTAAAAAATTTTGTTTCATAGCTAAAGTATGATGTCCAATCTCTTTGTTCTGTTTTAAAAAAAGTGTATGACAGATTGTGTCCTAATTTTTTTGTCAAATGCCCGCACCCACAAAAAATGGGTGTCCATGGACTGCGATCGCACTTTCTGGGCATCCCGTAGGCTCGTTTGCTATAAAAAAAATATGTCATACGAAATTCGCCGGATTACCTAGTAATATAAATTATTATATCAGAAGCTCTGATATAATAATTTATATTACTATTCTGTAATTCATGAGCAGTTACTGCTGCTGGGGGGTAGTGACTTAATCATGTTCCCAATACTCTACATGCCATAGATTTTATCTACATACAATACTGTTTTCTCTTAAGCG
Organism: Pieris mannii; assembly: GCA_028984075.1. Classification (NCBI taxonomy): domain Eukaryota; kingdom Metazoa; phylum Arthropoda; class Insecta; order Lepidoptera; family Pieridae; genus Pieris; species Pieris mannii. The sequence goes on along the minus strand of CM054793.1, from coordinate 10,033,957 downwards.
ACAAGAATTCGGCTTAGTCAGATATTGCGAAATTAGTTCTGTGGTACAAGTTATAAGAATTAAGATTTTTAAATTTCTGTAATAAATAAAAATTTTCATTCAATAGTCTGTTTCGGTCACTGAATACTGTTATTTTTTAAAAACAACTTTTAGCTGTAACATACCGTAAATAAACTGTAGTTTAAAAAAACTTACAGTTAAAATTGTAACTTTAACTACAAGTTTTTTTTTACGTTTCTATCCTGTTTGTGAAGTATACAGGGCGTAAAATATGTGTTTGAATATTCTTCATTAATGGGGGCGCTATTTCATTAATTACATCACAAATCTTTGAAAATTTTCATTCACACCGCATAAGTAAGTTTGTGACCCAGTGCACATAATATGATTTAATGGAATGAAGGTACAACTACTATCACGCACCAGGATTAAATAAAAGAAATCGCTTTCGCTTTTCTCAGGCACCAAACACCCAATATCCGTTTTCTATAGCCGCTCACCCTGACATGGACCTAACCTTGACTTTAGTTCTTCCTAGGTATCAATCAACGCGGCACTGGACCAGTTTATTCATCTAAATTCACTTAATGGTATGCATTGAGTAATGTGACATTTTAATAGTTTAGCGCAGTTTGAAATTAATATTATATATGTTCCGTATTTTTTTCTTTTTGAAGTGAAAATCAGAGTAAAAATTTTACGGAACGCTCACGAACATGTGCAGCGTTTTAGGCCAAGAAAAGAGAGAGAGCGATTGAGAGAGTGAGAAAGGGAGATCGAGAAACAAAGACACGCTACTTACTGGTTGGCGTATTCGTTTGGTAGTTACATATTAAAAGTTTTTTATATTATGCAGTTTTTTATATTATCATTAGCACGTATACAGTGTGAATATAGATAATATACAAATACATGGAAATCATCTATTGGGTTTTACCTTACATTGTTTGCCTGAAAGAGAACGCTCGAAAGGATAAGGCTGCCAGTTGCCCTCCTTTTCATTAATTATGTCAACTGTATTATATTTCTGTATGTTAATATGTTGTAAGTGATGATAACAAAGCAGCATCTGCATCTGTTTCTTTAAGTGCAGCATATTCAAAGGCAAGACACATCTTGCCTAAGTGGATAGTATCTTCGTCGTTGCTTGAGTTCTTGTTCTTTAGATAATAATTGTACGGTTCCTGGCTCATCAGAACTTTAAATAATTGATGATTTTATTTTAACTCTATGTTAACCACTCGCGTACAATATAAGCAAATTAATCAAATGCTGTGAAGAATGAATGTAATGTAACAAGTTGAAGAGTGCCTAACGTCCATACTCTCAGGGCGTCACGGCGACGATTCAGAAAATCGCCACGCTTATAAAACTAAGAAAGCCTGACTGAGCAAAATGATAGCCTCGGCTCGTTTTATAATTAATATTAGGTATCATAACTTAATGCAATTTTTTTTATTTGCAGGTAACAAAACCATTCAAAAACCACACCAGAGGGGTAAGTTGTAGGCGCTAACGGCTGAACGTATAACGTGATTTGACTAATAACAATATTGTTAAATGATGCCGTCGCCCATGGACACCCTCAATGCCTGAGGGCTCGCGAGTGTGTTGCCGGCCTTTTTAGATATAGTAAGCTCTTTTTTGAACGACCCTTATTCCAATTGGTTCGGATTTTTAGTGTATACTTCTCTAACTTTAATTTTCCTTAACAATGTTTCGCTCGGAATCGATGCTAGGATCATCTGACACGCTTACCTAACCAGGACGCCACAAATTTCATGTATATAAAATTCACTTAAATATATTATAACACAAAAAAAATTACTTAATTATTTGCGCCAATGCCCTTTGCCCCAAAATGGAACAAAAGGAAAGCGCTATTGTATATTCTTTTAAAACGCCTACATTCAATTTTAAATAGAACAAGGCTTATCAATTTCTTTTTAAGCCCACGCCTTGTATATGAATGTGTGCGCAATAATCGTTAATGTCTGTACGTAGAAGATATTCTTTAAAAATATTAATTATTTACAACACACAAATATGTATATAGTATTTACAATATTAACCTACGTAGTAAAACAAATTATAAATATAATAAAAAAAATCGCTTTACATACTGAACATATGCACTATATGTTCAATATGTAAAGCGATTTTTTTATATGTTAAAAGTATTTGTAATTTCTATTACAGATTACCACTTCCTAGTTTCTAACTATCATAAGCTTAATATAAATTGTACAAAAAAGGTTGGAAGCACTGATCCTTTGTAAATCTTAAAAATAACTTATAATAATACCCTTATTGGTATGCAAGCCACGGTTCCCGAGATGCGTGAACGCCTATGACGTGTCAAAAAAGTATCTAGACACACAAAATATATTTATCATAACGACTTGCTTACATCTAACACAACAATATAGTGTTTATCTGCACTGTATAAAGTGGAAAGTGCTGTGAGGATTTCAATTCAGAAGCAAAACTAGTTGGTAGACATCGGGGTCACGCACTGTCAAGCTTAACATATCATAAACTTAATGATTTTATTACAATTTTAAGCTTTATATCAGTGTGGGAAGGTATATTTTACAATGACAATGCTGAAGTGACATAAAATGCGTACATTGTTAAGAGATTTCAAAGGAAAAGTGAATAAATGTCATACATATGATTTTAATAACCCATACTGAGAATCGATTTTATAAGACATTTTGTAGGCACACGAACTCAGACTAAACAGATTGTATCAAAACTAAAAAAGGTTGTATATTATTTTCACTCTCACGTAACATGAAACCTTTAAATATATGATTGATTGAATAATCGTTGACTTATTTAATTTTTAAGCTATTGCATAGATTTTATCGCAGGCTTTGAGCGCCGCAACCGAATCAAGAAATTCCGTAACGGCGGCGGCTGACATGTGTTAGAGCGGGAAAGAACGCATACTGAGTGTGAGACAGACTATATAGGTGTGTTAGCCTGAATCTGGTAGAGTGGTATTTTGACGTAATATCAAAGAAAAAATAACACTTCATTAATTAAAAATAAATAAATAAGTATAATTGTATACGTTGATAAAAAATGATATGCAATAGCTACACCGCGGCAGTCCCAGAGTATCACACATATTTTATTATTAATTGTCTCTGTACAATTTAATATTACGATCAAACCTACGCTAGCACCATAAGTAATTTTAAACTAACCTACTTTACTAAATATTAGATACATATAAGATTTTTTTTTATTTCTTATGTGGGAGGCAATCGCACAGGAGACTCACCTGGTGATAAGTGAAACCGCCGCTCAGGGACACTAATTAGCCAAAGGCTCGCAAGTGCGTTGCCGGCTTTTAAGGAATTGGTTCGCTCTTTTCTTCAAGGACCCTAAGTCGAATTGATTCGGAAATACTTCAGTTAGCAGTTGGTGTGTCCAATAGTACTAATTACAGACTCTTGCCGAAGAAAGGTTCTGGCCTGGATGAGAGAGCCGTTTGCCCAAGAAGTCGCCCTTCTTGATAGCCAGAAAGTAACAAAAATGTCAGCCTAAATTTGTAGCTGTCAGTAAAAAAATAATTATGAAATACCTATTTTAACCGCATCGTGCATCCCACCTACGATAAATAACCAGACACTTAATCATTTAGTTAAACACAACACACCCACTCAATCATCATCAAGAAATCAAGTTTGTGCTAAAGAAATTGAAATAAAAACGACAGTTGACTAATATGGGTCGTTACGGCCGTATCGGGTCTAGAAGGGTTAAATAGTGATGTGCTATTGTAAAATTTGCATCGATAAATTTAAGATTATATGTAAATTGTCATTTTAAACTATAGTATATATGACAAACAACGAGAGATTAGCACCTGAATAATATCGACCATTGAACAGTCGTGAATTATAGATTTAGCAACATTGACAAGTTACATGAACTAGTAATATTAACGGATTTAAACTAATTTGACTTTGATGTCTTTAAATGACAATAAATAATGACAGTGGCAGCTTTCACTGTAACATAAAAACTATGGAATTACTACAGACTGTCATATAAAATATCAATCTTAAATATGATTAATATTTTTGTAACAATATTATGATTATATATAAATTTGCGCCCATATACACTCCGTCATTGACTAGTTTTTATTTCAGGTCAGACCGAAAAATCCTGTTAAAGTAATTAAATAAATTTAAAATTATGAAAACGTTTTATCGACAATTGTATGCATCACTAACGATGTTTAGATTGATGTTAATGCACTCGGACATAGTTCAATAGACAGGAAAGTTACATTGTAAGCTTTTTATTATTTTCTAAAGGTCAGAATATTCATGATTCTATAAACAGTGTCCGGAGAGTATTTAAAAATACATATAACTTGTTTTGTGGTAGTAATAAAATAAAATATTGGTTTTTTTTCTACTACATGTTGGATATTTGGTACATAAAATCCTTCTTTTCTATGAATTGTAGGTAATAATTTCCGTTAGGAATTGATAAAATGGCAGCCAAGTTGGTTCGGAAATACTTCAGTGGGCAGCTGGTTGCACACAGTGGTGGTGGTAATAACTACCATAAAAATGATTAGTTCTGGAACATCGACATGAGATAGAGTAGGTATTTCGTATTCTCCCTTCACGTTTGATGATATAACTCTTCTGCATGTAGCAATCCGAACACTTCATGGTATATGCAATGGAAGACCCCGCATCTCTACACAACGGCAAATTTAGTTCAATAAAAGCAGCTCAAAATACGCAACTAATGTTTTTATCTATCTATCTAGAGTGGCACTCTGCAAGTGTATTAAAGATTCAGAAGAAGAGCAATAACTTCTGATGTAATCCATTATTTGATCGTTATTACCCATATTAGTATAAAACTTTACACAGACAAACATCTCAATAACTTATCGCAAACTATCGCAGACATTAATATCGACACTCGGGACTATCGATAGAAAACGATTGTCGTACATCACTAGGGATTCTTTAGATTAACACTAATGCGTTTTGAGTTTTTGCGGGATAAAAGTCCTTACAATGTAAGCTATTTTTACTTTACGCAACAAGAACTTGGATAGTTTTTGCTTGAATAAGTTTAGGATTTTTTGCGGATTTAGTTCAGTAATTTAGTATTTTAAGTTAGACTTCTTTTGGCTTGTTAGGAAAAAATAATGAGGATAAATTTTACTATGCACTAAGTATAAATTTCTTTAATCATGTAGAAATATTTTTTTATCTAGATAATACGTTATAATAAAATTTTCCATGTATGAAATACCTTTTTTTATTGTTTTAGTTCTACAAACGTAGAAAAAGGCGAAAGATAAAAAATTAAAAATATTATTATGTTGTTACGCCAATAATAAACTCTAATGCGTGTATATAAGCACACACACTCATGTTTTTTTTATGTAACATGGCAAAAAGACAGGAAGCTCACCTGATGTTAAGTGATATGGACACATTGCCAGAAGGCTCTCTAGTGCGTTCCCGGCCTTACGAATTAGAACGCTCTTATTGACGAACCCTAAGTGAAATTGGTAGAAAATATTTCAATCTCCCACATCTTGCAAGTTCAGTTGTAAAGATTAAAAAAGTAAATAAATGATATAAATTGTTTATATAAATCGGTTTTTGCTTTGGTTTATGGCTATTAATTTGTATATTTTAATAATACAAAAATTATACTAAAACAATCAAATATACAGTATTTTCTTAACCCACATAGTAATAATAATAAAAAATTTAAAAGAATTTGGTCAATAAAGTTTGGCGGGAAACTTTTTGTATTTCAAAGGATTATTTTTTCTAATTCATCTATGATCTATTAAATTATGTTAAACTCCTGTATCTTTAAATATCTACTGTACAATACTGTTCATATCGTATAACTAACTTTCGTACTAACTGACATAATCGTGGTTCATCTGCAGTTAGCAGCAGCAGATCACAGACGGTGCCTGTTCGCTCTAAAGCGATGAGGTCGCCAGTGATTATGTATTAATCTAGTACATATAAGATATAATAATATTTATTTTATGTGTTTGGGCTTTTTCGATGAAGCAATCAATATTCAGACATGCCCGAGGACCATACAAAGACTTCCTATGATATCATGGGAACTAGAAATGCTATCTCCACATTAAAATGCTACGCGTCGTGCCTCGCACAATACTCCTGCGCATGACCGCCGTCGCCATGACAATAGCAACATACATTGAACTTAAAATAATTTAAAAACACGTTTATTTTCACAAATGAATAAAATTAAATTAAAAAATTTACCACCAAGAGACACTCAAGTAGGCTCGCAAATGGGTTGCCGGCCTTTCAAGAATAGGTACGCCTTTCTATATAATATATAACATACCATATATAGTCGTTTAAACAGTAACAACTGTATTAAATTTCTTATAGTTAAATGAAACAGTGTGTTGCAATAACATTTATTTTTGTTAATATTCTCATTCGAGATTCTTGTGGATATATCTACATTTGTTATTTACACGACTGTTTCCAATGTAATTGACGTAATCTTCGATTAATGAATTTTACTTAAATTAACTATCTAGTCTAGTGAAGTCAGCGTGCGACTCTTATCTCTGGTTCGATACCTGACCGAGGTACACAACCGCTTTCTTTCTATATACGCATTGAACATCCGCTCGAACGGTGAAAGAATACATCGTGAGGAAACCGGCTCGCCTTAGACCCAAAAAGTCGCCGGCGTGTGTTCACAGGCGACTGATCATCTACTTTCCTATTAAATTTATAATTATATATCAAATCAAAATTTCAATCAATTTAGATGCGTCTTAAGGGCATGCTTATGAATGTCAAAAACGTTTAGAAAATTCTCGAAAGAGCAAAACTACCCCATCCGTTCGCAAAACTACCAGGAGTCCTTGTTCTGAGAAGAACGGGCAAGAAACTCAGCAAGTTTTACCCTCCCTCTACATAACAATAATTCAAAGGAGAATGTCATAAACCACAACGTCATTTAAGTTTCATATGTAAAAAATAAAATAAAAATCTGTTCTGTGATTTACCACATTCACCATTACATATATATTCACAACACTTCAAACATAACTAAACAAATAATAACAAGATTTATTTATTTATTAAGTACTCCTACAGCTAAATAAATTATACATAATTACAAACAAATACTCTGAGAATATAGCCAAAGATGGAATACATGATACATTGATACAACAAAAAGATTTATAAAAGGGAACAAACAAACACAAAGTATTTAATACATTTAACTAATTGTGATTTAATTTAATTAATTAAGCCTAAATTTTGTAATTGCCTAATTGTGTTGTGTGATGCTGTAACAGTGTGGGTATGTACGTGATGGTGTGTATGTGTGATGGTGTGTATGTGTGTGATGGAGTGTGCTTATGATGTAGGTGATTTTTATTTAATTAGAACTATTAAATATATCATGAAACGGGAAAAAACCAATACCCTAAAAATATTGTAAGTGATATTTTTTGAATTAATAATACTATATTAGTCTCGCATAAAATTGCAATGATTTCATTTCTTAATCGATTCAAAACACATTAAAATCCATTATTATCGTTTACACGCACGTATCGGTCTGGCTCTAATTGATATCTAAGTCGATTTTACACAAGACTAGCATCACAGTTTACGTATTCGTATTAGCAAATTACTTTTTCTATGGCAATCTGTGTGTGATCAACCCAAATATTCTCCAAGAACCTCCTTCTAAGTTAGGACGGTCGGCCAACTCTGTTTGCGATATGAAGGGCCAGAACCAGTCTGTTGAACATATCCCCGTTAACAAAGACGTTGCGTACTGAATGCCGTCTTTGGAGATTGAACTGAACATATATTTGAAAAATCGGTTAAATTTTAACTTGGGTCTTAAACTCGCTAAACTTACTCGAATAGAGTAAAAGGGCTGGTAAACGAAGGCGGTAAAAGCTCATAAAAGCTGTTAAATTCTTGCCCATACTCCACAAAGAAACCTCTGTTTGCTTGTTAACACTTCACAAGTTATTTTTACCTTTTAGTATGGACAATTTAGTTGAACAAATTTGTAGGCGCTGACAAAGTGTTGTTGAGTTCAAATACTACTTAAAACACCTCATTAAAAGCTGAGAATTTGGATTTTTTACATATTGTGTTCACCGTCATAATTACAGTACAAGATATTAAATATAAAATACTTTCACGAATTGGCGGCACAAATTAATTTTATAAATACACAAAATGTAGTACCGGCGAGAGTATAATCCCGCGGCATACAAACAAACCGACTCACACTGTGGCAAAATTTTTAGAAATCTTGTGTTCAATAACATCATAACTAAAATACAAGACATTAAATATAAAATACTTTCACGAAATGGCGGGAAAAATTAATTTTACAAATTAACAATGTATGTAGTAACTACGTATTACACTCTGAAACCAAATAAAGTCTAAATATTAAATCACATTGAGTGAAAAGCTGCCTTGTCATTGAAACCTGCTGGTTCCGTCTTTACAATATCCTAGATTATACTATCATTAATTGAAATTTCTTACTAGGAACACGCAACATTCAGATTAGCCTTAATACACGGTGTCATTGACATCACCAGACGTAATGTACAGACAGACATCCGATTAACATGTGGCACCGTGAACCGGACGTCCGCTGCGTGCATCTCATAAGGCTTTGACGGCTCGAGTTTCTTTTTAAATCATAATTACATTTACGTTTGCGAATTGACTTGGTTAGTTTTTCAATTAAAATTATTTTTTGTTGATTAATATTCGACTAAACACAATTACTTACTGTGTGATATATTTGACATATATTATATATTACGAAAACTTACTGTCATTGCTCCTCAGCATAATTCTGAGCCAGAGCCAATTACATCCACAACATACACACATTATACACAGTTAAATGTACCTTTATTCCTTTCCATATATTTTTTTTTCCTTTTTTATTATTATTATTATTATGTGTCGTAACTAATAAATGTTATATCTGTATGTCTAACGAGTAATACTATAAGACTATATAATGAAAATTCCGAAGGATTGGTTACTTAATGTAAATATTTTACTGCCTTCGTTGTGAAGCAAATTCTTGGCGTAAACGCACTACGGGATCGATTCCTGGGGGAGCAATTAGGGTTTCGGTTTGGTCTTGTATAACTTGCCTTAATATACTCAATGCTACAAAAGAGAAAATACCTTAAAATAGCATCTAATAAAACAAAATACAGATTAAAAATTATGAAGAATTTCTGCTCGTCCGTTCTATGTCCTTTACTGAAACTAGTGTCAAAACTATCAATTGTTTTTTTATTGCCATTAATAAAAGTTCAAGTTTTCTTAATCATAAACAGAGTTTATTAAACTAAGAACTAAAAACTATTTAGTTAGCTAAATATTATCTAATACCAGTATCTACAATTTTCTTAACCTGCAAAGTAATAATATAAAGAAAATTAAAACTAATTTTAAAAGTTTGGTATCTGGCAGCATTGTCCCTGTATTGGGATGCTGATTCGTTGAGCGAGAAAAGCACCATCTCTGGGGTCACCGGAACTATCTACCAGTCGCCAATTTAAATCTTTAATTAGCACCTCTGTACTTGAACCCCACGGCCCAAGAGACTACTTAAAGGGAGAAAAATTATACTTCTGGAACCTGCCATTTTTAATTTTTGAAAAGAGAATATTAAAACAATTTCAACGCGGTAAGGCGGCATCTAGCATTTTTTTATATAGGAAATACGTCATATGAAAGAACCAACATATAAGAACCGTTTTGTAGTTAGTGTGTTTACTCGATGTAATTTGCGAAATTACTTCATAGTTCATTGACCCTATCATAATATGTATCATTTTGAACGACTTTATGAAATGACGTTGCGCTTCGCTTGTCACCCTATGCGAAATATGAGCAATGTAATTTCAATTTTATTACAGAGGCATAAGATATACTTTTAATGTGTAGTATTCTTCGAGTTTATATGGAAGTAAATTGTAGTAACAAGCTCGATAATGGCAAATGTGTGGTGGGTTATAAATTTTAAGATTCGTATAGTTTACGATTCTTGTTGTGTGAGTGTGTGTGTTCTTGCACGGTGTACAGTCTTAAAACCAGACTATTTTAACAATTTTTATTATAAAACAGCTAATAATTTCGAAAATATAACTGAATTATTTTATTAACTGTGTTCACGGTAATATTTTTCAAAGTTTCTATTCTTTTGTAGCTTTATTTACTAATTGCTACATACGATACCTAAGTTTTATACTTCATGCACTATTTATATTCAGCTGTGTTCAAAACAAATCCTAAAACCTAAAAAAAAAAAACGTGTGTGTACACGCGTAAGAAAATATAATTCTTTGGCGTAACAAGACAAAAACAACAAATTTATTCTACACGTCACTTACAATAAAGGTTTCTAAACATTGAAAGTTTTACTATAACGCATTATCTAGTTAAATAAAGTTTATTTAAATATTACAAAAAAACTAAAATGTTGACTGTAGCTAACTTCAGGGTGTCGGTTTTTTGTGACGGTGTGCGAGTGTATCCTAAAAATTTACTGTCATATTTTTTTCCCAAACGTGCCAAAAGAAGTATAACTTCAAAAACTCGAATAAAACTGTTTAAATTATATTTTCTTTTATGTTATATTTTTGCCCAAATTACATTTTGCGACTTAAGCAAAGCGTAACGCTTGTTTTCCAAAATTTATGGTTTAGAAAATAGAAAGCTTTTTGCAAAATCATTACGAGAGATGCCTAGTGAATATCTAGGACGTTATGTAATATATTTAAGGAGTACAGTTCTAAAATACTAATTAAATTATTATGTATAATACAAAATCTCATTTGGCTCGTTTTATCGAGGAAGAAAGTAATTTTTGGCGAATTATTTAATTATATTTAAACTTTTGTTGATGATGTAGAAATTATTGTCCCGATAACATGTCAAATGGAAGAGACCGGCTGCCCACGACAAGGGGAATTCTAGTGCACTTTCTTTTTACCTAAACATCCTTTTAATCATAAGGTATATAATTAAGTTTATTTTTCTTTTATGTCTTTTTACATCTGTTTTCATTAATCACGGGTTTATAGTAACTGATTACTATAGCAAAAGTGTGTGTATGTATGTAGACTATAACAGTTAGAGACGTCTAAATAAAAAACCTATGAAACTTACTATCTTCAATACTAGGGAGCATACTATTAATAATGTAATACATATAATGAAATAATAATAATAAAGGTTTAATTAACGTGCAACCAAAGACATGAATAATCTCGTAACATGACATTTTGTTTGGTTTCAGATACATCTATAGAAGCAATTGTGAAGGTATGTATCAAGATATTTATAAATCATTTGGTCATTTATCAAAAACCTATGAAATCATATATCATTAATTTAAATATCATTCTCATTAAAACAATGTGAGTGAAATTTGAACAAACTTCATGCAAGTCATAAATTAATGTGAACTGCAGTAAGCATAGCTCCAGTCACATAAAAACATTAATGCCTCGTATGTGGCAACCGTACCTCCTAAATTGGCACCTTGTCCTGACTAACTCGTTCTAGGATCAACTGTCTTGTGCACTGTAAAGATTAAAGTTGTCTATGTATTTATTTATATCCGAATTGATACTCAACGTTAGGCAAGCCTTTAAAATTGCGTAGATATAAAACCCTTTACCGATTTTAATTTTCCACTGTTTCCTCAATTGGAATATGTTACAGTAGTGGATTTTCTTTTGGGTAGTAACAGTTTTGGATTACAACGAACTGTCTCTCATTATGTCACAGAGCAAAGAGAGAGATGTTTATGACATTTCCCTTTAAATTATTGTGTATTAATGCAGAGGGAGGGTAAAACTTGCTGAGTTTCTTGCCCGTTCTTCTCAGAACAAGGCCTCCTGGTAGTTTTGCGAACGGATGGCGTAGTTTTGCACTTTCGAGAATTTTGTAATCGTTTTTGACATTCATAAGCATGCCCTATGAGTCTTAGGCGTCTTAAGCTAAGACGCATCTAAATTGAATAAATGAATTTTGATTTTTTTGATTTTGATGTTGCTAACAGTCACAGAAAGGAGCGTAGTTTACCATAGAGTATACAGTATAAACCATAGACAACTTATTTTTTAATAGAATTTCATGTTTTAATCAAAATAATTTCGATATTTTTACTTTCGAAGAAATTTGTGGATATACTAATTTATACACATACATGATTAATACGCAAATATCCAACTTCTATGTCTGTTAAAACTTTCAACTAAAGGAAATCAAAACTTTTATACGATAATTTTCTTTTCAATTATTTATTGGTAATAATGCAAAGAGTTGTGCTGGTAGATTGCGAGAGCATCCCCAGGGCCTCCCAAACGCGGCCTTGTAGGGACTACCAGAACTGGTTTTTGTGGGTACTGCGCACTCTGGCTTTGCGTCGAGATATGGGTCTCTCCGCACCTTCTACCGCATTTACCATGCAGAGTGTTAAGAGAAGTTGTTTAGACTAATTCTGAGTCTGAATTCATCGTCGGACAATGCGTAGAAAAAAGCGTACCAATTTCGAAAGACTGGCAACGCACTTGCGACGCCTCTGGAATTCTCCATATTACTTAACATCAGATAGCCCAGAACAGCATACTCTGGTGTAGATCGAGCCACATATCCTTCTCCTTTCGGCATATAAATACATGCCTCGGATATAATAAAAGCCTAAATTTAATAGAATCGCTATGGCATTGCTAAATTTAACAAACCGATGCCTAAATACAGAATTCATCTTCGCACATATTTATGCAAATGTACATTAGGTACAGAGGTCACTACGGTATTTGAATGTCACTGTGTACTTCGCAAAATCTTATTGCATCTGCAATTTAATACTTGATTGTTTTGATGTTCTTAGCGTATTTAAAGAATCATTTAATAAGAATTTTTAATCCGAAATTCGATGTTTTAAAGGGAGGTGCCTTTATAGCGCGGGAGAGTATTTAGACCATAAAATTTGACAGCAATTATAAATAATTTAAAACTATTATTATAGCTGAATGTGTTTTTTTTTAATTAATCAAACTGCATGGATCACTTTCTTTGCAAGGTTAATTTATTTATTTTAATATTTTATACTTCATACCACATTTATATACATAAAAATTATAAGATGCAACGGCGGCCTAATTGCTAACAAGCGATCACTTTCAGGCAACCATAGGAAGAGAAAAAACTATAAAAAATTTGATTCAAGAAATATATTACCAGATTTTATAAAAAAATGTTATGGAACCTTAATCTAAAATAATACAAAAAATATTAATAAAACCTACAAACCAAAAAAAGTAATTTCACGTATTCATGAATAGCGATGCAATATAAAGTAATAAGAAATAAAAGAGTTTAAAGTAAAGTTAAGAAATGTTTATGCAAATGAGTTTTATTATTATATGTGATAATTTGATTTAATAAATTATTATTAATATTTTGAGGAAGATTAAAGATTAATTTTGTATTTCTTAGGACGAAATGCATTTATCACATAAACAAGTGTCTGATAATAAAAATAAATTAATATAAAAATTATGGCAGTGTAATCGCTAAAAACAAATTTTGTGATACATTAACATAATTAATAAATTATTTGTCAAATTGCACAGTTTATACCTGGGTGATGGGATCGGAATGGGCGGTTCTATAAATATATTTAAAAAAAAAACCTCTCAGCAAAGTCTAACACAATCTCAATGGTTTCTCAGTAAGTACACTTTCTATGTCAGAGATAAAATTAAACACGTTGTCTTGAAGCACGCTAATGTCTAGCATATTCAGGTCACGACACCAAGGTTATCTAGGCTGTGACGACAGGATTCCGCGTAGGTGCTATGTTTGAGACATGTCGCCTAATAGCTAGTGATGTATGGATCTATATCGATACACTCAAACCCAAAATAACCGTGTCCATATAGGTACACTTGTGAACTTCAACAGGATATTCAATTAATTCTAAATTTGCATTTACTATAATTAAGCCCTGTGAACAACCTTCAAAGGCCAGCAACGTAGTTCTCTAGCATTGAGTGTCCACTGGTAACACTAAATATCCTTCTGCCCGCTTGCCCGCTGTTCTGTAGAAAAAACAAAGCTAGCTTTTAGTGCAATTGTTCTTTAAATATAAAATGTTTATGTATAAAATCGAAGTATTGTCTATATTGCCGTGGTATATCGTTATATGTAATTCTTAAATTTGCTATGTTTAGTAAAATATATGTCGTATTATATTTAAACCATATAATGGAAATACATGACAATAATTGAAAACTTTTTATTAAACCTCTTTAACGAGAATCGACACAAATTTGGTAATTTGCTTTTGCGAGTGCTTTTTACAATTAACTTTAGCGAGGATCTGTCACATGAACTTGACAATTATTGGACAGTATAGAATTTGCCATCTGCGTTGATACGCCAAATTCTTCAATATGACTGCTGCGAAGCTGGTTATATACCGCCCCTCTTAAACATATCTATTTCTTTGAAAAAATAAATACTGAGTGTACAACATTTGTCTAAGTATCTATTCTGGTAAAACAAAAGATGTCTTGCGTTAGTACCTACCACTATTAAAAGTCAGGATTTAGATTTCATTAAGTTAAAATTGTTATCTAAAGTCGTCGTTAGTTTAATCTGTAACACGTATTTGCTCTTAATCTACAATTCCAATGTTTTATTGTGGTTGAGTTTTAACGACTTTTCAAAACCTATTAAGGTGATGTTACATTATGCAGAACAGGGATACTGTGAATCATAAATTATCGTTTTACTTATGCTTCCGGCATTTTCAGACTAAATGAATCATTAATTGAATTTGAATCCCGTTTTAGGGATAGCGCAGTATATCCCGCGAACATTGGGGCATATGACTGAGATTTGTCAGCGATTGTTGATCAAATACTTAGTGCGGTGGGCGTGAAGTATCGAAAAAACCAAAGCCATGAAAGCAAGGCTCATTTAAGTTTTTGTTGTTTTATCCAGTCCCAACACATGTTAAAAGTTTTCCTTAAAGGTCGGCAACGCACCACTAAACTAGGATTCCATGGTCTGTAATAACGGTCCTTTATGGGCGTCATAGGCTCATTTGCGTATCTTACTTATTGGTATTATCTGAGGTCGTAAGTGGTCGATACTCGGTTGTGCACCAATTGCCTGTCTATGTACGCATTTATCATACGCTCGAACGGTGAAGGAAAACACTGTGAGGAATCCGGCTCGCTTTAGACCCGAAAGTCAACGGCGTGTGTCAGGCACAAGAGGATGATCACCTACTTGCATATTGGATTGATAAATGATCATCAAATGATCAAAAAGATACAGAAATCGGAGGCCTAAACCTGAAAAGTTTATAACGCCACTGATTTTTTAAAGAATTACTCTAAGGACAATTATCCCAGTCCTTGAAACTTAGTTTACTCTCAAAGCCGACTGTGAACCAAATAAATTATTGTCATTTTATTAATTTATTGATATTTTACGGGTTTAACGTTCTGAGAAACTCAGGAAAACGACTGTAATAAACATTATTTAATGATAAAATAGAAAGCTTTCCTAAACCGAGCCATTGTATAAATCACAATGTCGATAAAGGATGCTGTTAAATGTCGATACTTTATGTGCACATCACTAGAGTGTAATAAAACCATGAGGTAATGCGAATGAACATTTATACATTAATATAATATAAATTACAAACAATTGAACGAACGAATGTCAAATAGAAAATAAAATAATACATTTACAAAAAAAACTATTTAGCTATTTTATCTCTAAGTAATACTTTAATATACCTACTTAAAAACATATGTGTTAGTTTAAAAAAAAATCATCAGCTAAAGATTATTTTAATTACTGTGTTATTATCGTAGTGATTTATCTGTGCAAACCGATTAACGCAGAATTATATTAAGTAATATAAAAATCGTCGTAGATTATCGTTCATCGATGTCAGTTGCAATTTCTACTAGACAAATGGTTCTGTTTGCACAGTTGTATCGACGCCTGTGGATGGCGATTGCTTATTTCGGCAGTACTTCACGAAGCTCGTTTGTATTAGCGCGTGCGGATCTCTCTCCCTGCAACATGTCATAAGAAGAAGGATGGCCACCGCGAACAACTGCAAGAGTTCATAGATAGCTACAGAACCGATACTTGCTGATCGCTCGCGATGATCGCCACAAAAAGCTGCTTACAATAGACTAGTCGAAAAGTAAAATCCAAGAAGAAAGCAGATTAATAATCTAAGAACTACCTATATAAAAGAGCATTAAAAATATATATAATAAAATAATTATAATAAATATCGCAAGTGCGTCATCATTGTCATTCCTAGATGACATGTTTCTTGCGTAAGCTTCTGCTAAGAACTGACGATTGACACTGATATTGGAGGCCGATGAGCAACGATCGATTTATCTGCACAATCGGAAATCGGTACGATACATCGTTACGTGTGTAGCCGGCTTTAGTATGCACAAGCCCACCGTCATTATTTTATTAAGACTAGTTGGTGGGTGGCGATGATAACGATGTTATTGTTGAAAAATCTTGAAAAATTACACAAAATGTTGTTGTTGGAAATTGTGGTTGGAATTATATTGTTATTTATGGATTTAACTTTAATAACGACCGGTGAAATATTCTGAAATCTATATGAACTGATATTAGTAACTGCGCTCTAAACGTCAGTTACTTTTTAACCGTCTCCAATTTGAAGGAGGTTATCATTTCCACGAGCATAAGAAGCTCTTCTAGACTTTCGTGGATCGATCCTACTGGTAATGGTATAAAAAATAAGATTTGCTGTCAATATGGTCCATAGAAGAGGTTTTAAATACTCGCATAATAGGATACATAAATTAATAATAATAAGATTAATTCAATTACTTTAGAGTATAAAAATAAGAAATAGTGTTATTTAATACTATTTAGTAGATTTTGAAATGAATTTATTGGAGCACTAGCACGTAGCTTAATAACAATAATAATAAGCCTTCATCCACACCTGATTGATATATATATTATACAATAAATATATAACTTTATTACTCCAAGACGCGGCCCCTGTTCCCCTCTCGATCACGTCGGTACATTGCTCCATTGGTTTGGCCTTGTTTCTTTTTCCTTTTGGTCTATTTGTTTTTGTTTTTAAGTACGTAGAAAAACAGCAATGGACAAATAAGCTAGTATTAATATAAAAATAGACCCGTATTCCAAACTATAATTTTCCATCTATAATCTTCCAATTAAAAAAAACGATCTTATAATTCGTACATTTACATAATTATTGCTAATATTACGTCTTTCTGTGAGACAGCCCGGAGCTAAACCTGTTACTACTGACTACAATTGTTTATCGATGCAAAATTTAATTATAGAAAAAGTAATTCTTTTTAACACTATTCAATGTATTTCTGGCCCAAATTCTTTTTGGGCGTCAGCCCCCTTTCTATTAAACAACTCTACTTACAAACATGTATGGTTAGTTTTATTAGTTCACATTTATGGCCGTATGTAGTAAACGGACGGGACACATTTTGAGAGAAATTAAAGATAAATGGACGAAGAAAGTGACGAAATGGCTTCCTCGCAATGACAAAAGAAAACGAGGAAGACAAATGAAAAGATGGGAAGATGATTAGCGAAGAGTAGCTGATACCATGATGATCTAATGTTCCAGAATAAACGTATTTTTATTATTATTATTTATACTTAACACCATTAAACATATACCAATGAAATATTACCAATACTATTCAGAGATAAATGCATAATTACGACGACAGAACTGTTATACGATAACCGCTTCGATGCCCGGATGAGTCACGATCGCGACAAATATGGAAATGATTTATTTGATAACATTCAATTGTTTAAGTTCAACCAAGTTTGAACCACACGAACAAAATATTTGTAATATAGTAAAATGATGACGTTAACGTTAAAAATATTATACTCTTTTCAACGCTATATATGCGGAAGGAATGATCAAAGACGGTGTCTCCCAGTGTGACCAACATTAAAAATAAATAAATTATTATATTAGAACATAATATACAAACTACATAGCAAGAAAAAAAATGCTAATAGTAAAAACTAAATAGTAACTACTCATAACATAATGAAGCGAGGGAAAAGAGCATTTGCCGTATGGGGTAATTTGCTGGCTCGAAGGTTGCTCACCAGAAGTCTAGTTCAAGGATGTCATGTTTGATGGGATGTCAGGTTTGTTTGCCGAGCTGGTTTTAATACCATCATTCGGAAAAGGCTTCCTTGATACATAGCATATAGGCATAGCACCAATGGTATGCCCTTGAACAGGATGACACAAAGATAAAAGAAAGTCATCACAAATTTTATTATTTTAGAACATAACAATTTTAAATTGGCAAGGAAAAATACCGTAAAAATACCGTAGATTGCTGATAATATATAAATACTTTCATTAATGTTAGTAATTATATTGTAAAAGCGAGCCTAATCACTAGAGCATTGAAAGTTGCAGATAACTGAACCGTAGGAACGTATAGAAGACGTGTGAAGACAGAAACTAAAACTAAATCGTAACTAACTCGTGGATATAATCTGATATAAACTAGTTATTATTGTATACTAAATTACAATAAGTAGGATGATAGTCGATATTTTAGGTTATCTTAAATTGTTATTTTATCTTTAATAGGTTATTTTTGAAGTTAGTGTAAGGTATCACATATCATCAGAAGAGGCTCTATCCCTTTGCCTCTTATAACATAAAAACGAAATTATGCCTATTTTGCCTCTTTCTCGCTCGTTCCACGCTCTTTCTTGCACTTCAAGCCTTAATTGGAACGCCTCAGAGCGAGGTAACGTCGCATCAGTCAATTTTTTTTAAAGTACCAATCGTATGGTCCATCAATGTATGGTGTAAAAATTCACATGCCTAAAACGTGAGACCAGAAATGGTAATTGCGTCTCAGCTATTTACTAGTCCTTCGTATGGCGTCCTAGAGACCCCTCAGGGTGTTTTAAAACGCCTGAGCTGTTGGAAACCCTTTAAGTATACTTAGTTTTATTACACAGGTAATGGTTACCTATTACGTTTAGAAATTAAATGATTTTAAATATATTAACTAACAGTTTTAAAATCCGCATCGGCTTATTGAAGAGAGTAACTGAAAGTTACTTTTACTAATAATCACAAATTCCAAAGTAAACTATTTTTAAACAAAAATCTCGCCTACATAAAAAGAGAGTATGTTCCCCTCAATAGAGACGTAAGCAGGGTTATTGGATTATGTTAATTAATATAGTTTTTAGTAATGTTAAATGATGTCTGAAGAGACAGTTTAAAACAAAATTATTTAAGTCTAACACAACCTTTTAACGTTAATACTGTTACTTGATGATTTACTACGCACTTTTTATCACCTCTGTACTTATATTCCTGCAAATTCAAACCAAACAAATCAGTGATATACGGCTCCTGTATCTGACGTCATAAATTGATGCCATTTGAGTTGTACATTACGTCATAGTACAGTCGCGTGCAAAACCGTATTACCCACAATTATCCACCGTAATCCCATTTCCGACTTTCTTGGTTACAAAATGCATTCCTATAATACGTAAGTTAGTTTTGAAATCGTCGTTGTGTTCATATTAAAAATAGTCAACTTTATTTCCACCTATTTTAATAACAAGTAAAATTAACTCATAAAATCAATTCATGGCTTGGATGATGTGACAGCCTTCGATATGGGATACCGTCTCAGCAAGACAAAAGCTGCCGCCGATTTTTTTCCCTTTGGAGTTGAAACTCTCCGTCCGAGAGGGCCGTGAAGTTCCAGGGCACAGGCGCTAATTATAAAAGATACCGCCCGCCACCCATAGACAATGCCGGCATAAGCGGCAAATGCCTTTTTGTTTGACCAATAACAGTATACGCCATTATATCTATTTACGATAATCAGGTTATTATTTCAAAGACCTGTTAGAGATTGTTACAGGTCTTGTACGTATTTTCTATTCTCAATAAAGTCTCACTAAACCAATAAAATATGTGTGAAATAAATGTTAACATTATGCCTTGACTGTACTCTCCCATCCCATTACGACGCGAGTTTTTACGACGTCATAAAGTCAGTGTTGTCTATGGCACGGTCGTTAACGTCGCCGGCTCCTAGACTATACGTATAGAGTTTCATAGACTCTATGCTTTGTTTGTCATTGTCTGTGGTTCATAGAAATAAGGATTTAGTTACTTGGCTACTGCTAGAAAATAAGTAATTGTGTGTCTGTGTAAAAAATGATTTCATTTCAAAAGTATATTATTGTAGTTTTAATTGTTTTTTTACTTTGTCTGAAGACATTTAGTGTTGAATGCGCTTCATCGTTTGGGCCAATTGTAACGGCGACTAAAAAGTCGTAGGTCACACAGCCATGCTTTGAACTTACGACATAGGATTAAAATATTGACTACTCTTTGGAAAAAAATATGAAGAAGCAGCAATTTTTTTCTTTTTCTCATATGGAGTAGCATTAAAAAAATCGTTAACAACATTGTAAGCACGAATTACCACAATTGATTCTCTGTAATTGATAAATTAGCTCTTAGCCTATCTCATTAAATAATTGAGTGGCACACGAAGGGCACAATCCCGCATCTTGTGAAGTTGCGAAACTGTCAATCGTCACTTGCGCAATTCTATCGCATTGTTAGAGATTGCGTCAGCGATGACACCGGGTCAAATGCCAAATCATTTTCGAATAGTCTAAGAGCTGAATAATAACAGAATAGGTTTGTTAATTTAAATATTAAATCATTAAGTCTAGGTATATGCTTAACAATTTTCATTCATTAACTCACTTGTGCTTAAATCTACTTTTACAGCTTATATTGGACCTGAAAACTAATAATGTACATATCAGTTTTGCATCATACAGTATTAACAATATTATTAACCTGAAATTACTGTGTACACAGTAATAATAAGTAAAAATTAAAAATAGAAAAATTATAGCAAATTTAAAAGTTTTGTCCCTATGGCAGTAACTAACGCTGGCAGGTTTTCTACCTGTATTGCCACACATAAATGTTGACTGAGGAAAGTGGAAGTCGCTGGTCTATATATAGCCTTTGCACTTGAACCCCCCTTGAAGACTATCCCCTGCCAAGGGAACAAAATCAAAGTTGGAGCCTATTATATTTGAGCCGTTAATTATTTTCCAGTTTTTACTAACGCAAACTCTACTAACGAACTTATGTGCTTGAAAAGTTTGCGTTGGTCATTATTGTTTTGCATTAAAACAAAGATTTGGTTAAAATGTCCAAATGATATATACTTTTAAAGGTTGGATTTAGAAGACGTCGCCTGAATTTGATGATACTGATTATGTAAGTGTCTTCGGGGGGGAATTGGAACACCTTCAGCTGATTTTTGATTTTGGTTAAGGTAGGCCCGCATTTATGACAACATCGTTTCAGTCAACCTCAGCTGATGTGTTATGAGTCTACTCCACCCCTTGAGTGTTATTTTAAATCCAGGAGGGAAAGCACTCTTTGAAGCGCGTGAAAGTGTTTGACGGTGATAACTATCCTACCCCCTCTTCCCTACTTACCTCCAACCATATTTCCTAGACTTATTTCTAAATCCTTACCATTTTAATATTTGACAAGAATTTTAAAACTATCATAAATTTTTAATGCTATGATAATTGACCGGAGATCAATATTTACCTTGACACGTACTAAAGTATAATTAAAATTAATATCGAATTATGTTTAAACTGTTAAATAATACCGAAAGTGTGTCAATGATCTAAGGTCACGACGAGAATGTGAGGTCAAGAAGGTCAAATGACAATCTTTACATCGGAGCTTTTTGTTAATAACAAACAAAAGCCTTGTCTATTTTAAGTAACTTTGTTTCTTTAATACAAATCTAGACAAAACATTTATTTTTTATCCAGTATCGTTATATCGATACACGTAACGCTTGCCATAAAAGTTACTACGTGTACAGAAATTTCTTGTAAAAAAAGTATGGTGTAAAAAACTTTGCTTATATAAAAGTTAAAACATCGCATCAATAAAGTAACTTAAGTAAAATACTCTTTCCCAATTGCATTGCATTTTGGCTTTATATCATATAATATATAAAACCAATTGAAATGTTATTTGTATAATAACGCTTTGTTATTTAAAATTAAATCTTCATTATATGCTATTGATTAAGATCTCAACAAAATAGTATTTCGGAACTCGTATACAATTATTGATACTAAAATTTAAGTAGCCAAAACCAGTTGTTATAGAGTAAGGGGACTCAAGGGACACTTAATACCACTCACGAGTGAGTTAAAATAAAAACCAAAGTACCAAATTCTAATTAAATCCTATAACCCTTTCTTGGTAATAAGTATCGCACCATTTGTTAAACTCTACCCTGTTGGCATTTAGTAACAAAGAAATTAGTCTCCGGGTCAAGTCGAGAATGCGACCTCATTTATTCTCGAGTTGACCCAACGCTCAAATCTATCAAATCCCGCGGGTAACACCGTTAATGACACTGACCGGGTGAAAGGCCGCGCTTTATCCGGCTGATTGTAATACTAGTAATTTTGTTCTTGTTGCGGATATTGGATAGGAGCGTCAACAAATTAAATTTGATTTCATTTAAAAATCTCATTAATTGACATTGTAATCAATATTAGTATCAGTTACAATGGAGAACAGCGCACGAGCCAGTATTTATTACGTAACTAATCGTTTAGCGATACACACATATAATGTTTGTAATGATAACGTCGTACCCAGAAACACACTATCATGTGCTGCTACACTTAGTTTTTGTTACTTAATTACTAAATCATTTAATATTTATATATTATAATATATTTTTGGTTACAATTCCGTAATTCAAATCCGTTTTTGCCTTTAAAAAGAAACTACATTAGTTGTTACTCAAAATTAAATATTTAAACGTTACATTTTTGCTATCTCTACGCAGACGGCTGGGCGTATTCTCTGACCTAGACATCCCGTGTGTGACCTAACGCAATTTCCTTAGAGCGTTATCAATCCGCAAATAATTTAGTCAATTATCTGCACTGGATCAGTATAATGACCTCTGGCCTCTAATTAGGCCAAGCGTGTTCCGGATATTATGATTACAGACTATACAATTTAGTAGACGAAAGTATCTATTATCCCTTTATTTATTTATTTATACTTTAAGTTACTATGAAACAGTTTGTCCTTATCGCTCTCATGTCACTTTACATATAAATAAGAGGCTTGTAATTGCGTTTTTAAATATACTTTTCTCGTTCTCATGAAAATTTAGTATCAATATAATATAAAAATCTGTAAGACAAATACACAGTCCATTGCCTAATAACTTATGTAACCGGCTTATATATATATATGTATGTTTTCTTAAAAGGTAACGAAGTGTAAATAAATAAATACTTCTTTGTTGAGCTAAATGGCACATATGTAGATTTTATATTCCATAAACATAGCGTGCCTAATCCAAACACGATTTAAATTGGTAATATATAATTAAAATAATTAAGCCTCATTTAGTACTTGAAACATTCATCCATCTTTACAAAAGACTTATACTTAAAATTTTATACAGAAATAGTTTTTTTTTTCAAGTACTTATCACTTATATTTTTTTCCTCCATCTTTGTCTATTTTGAGCATTTTTCTCCCAATCTTCTTGGTATTTTATATTGATAAAAATTATTTTTCCAGGATATTATTTTCTTGAAATGTAAAAATTCACTGAATTGCGAGTGTATACGCTCAGAAGAGCGAACACCAGCTCTTACCGGTGTCTACATTGTACCTGATGTTGAATTATTTAATAAAATTGTATGGAAAATGCCACGAATTTGCTAAACATATAGATTTCTCTTCCGTATAGCAATAGGATTGTTATCAATTCGCAAATTACTAAATTATCTACAATCAGAATGGAAAGTCGACCAGCCACGATGACTTCTGACCTGCAACGTAATTAGGCCAAGCGTGTGCCGGACAGATATTTATAGTATATGTTATTTAACAAATAGACAAGTCAAACTATATATGGCGCATACAACGCAGGCCTCACCACATCTCAAATCTCTACAGAAAGTATTAGGAAAGAGAATAGTTTAAAACTACCAACTCTTTCTCTTTTTTATGTCTCTGCGCAACGTAAGACTAGTTAGTAATTTAAAAATAACCTTATTTACTCAGAGGATTTCTAACTTAAGAAAGTACAATTACAGTCTCTATTAAGGGGAAGAAACTGTTCATGTGTACAATTTTTATCTCTCTCTCAACGTGATTCGTAGGGATTCCGTCACACAAAAAGTCAACTATGTAATTTGTATCACTGTCGGTATCGCTGTTACAGTGATACAGATTTTAAAATACATCATAAATACGGATCATAGGCTTAAACACATCCCGCTATTAGTAATAGGAACGAAGTATCAATGATTAGTATTGCAATTTATGTATGACTAAATTGTTTTCATAAAAAGTAGTATTTGCAAAGGTTTTTACTTTTTTTACTACGAAATTGGTCTCGACATTTGATACCAAGATATAATGTACGACAATAAACTACAATATTCTTAAATATTTATTTTGTTTGTTACAGATCAAGAATTCGTAATCAATTACTCTGCTGGTTTGTAAAGTAAGTGTGTATTCATTTAAAATTTAATTATTTTTGTTATCTTGTGGATGCTTGATGTCACCTTTCTTGTTTAAAATTTTATGTTCTAATCATTAGATTTAATATAATGTATTTGGATCTGTACAAGTTGTGACGTCATATTTTCTTTAATATTTAACTTATACATATTGTTTTAGGACTTATAATATATAAATAAAATCACTTTTTTATTTTTTTATATATTTGACATTAGTTTTCTAAATTACGCTAAATAAGCACTCCTAGTGAAAATGTTGAAGTTTAATCAACATTTCGTCGGTTACTCTGCTTTATAATTATAAAGTATTATAAAATAAGGCTAAAAGGAAAGCCCTAACTGGTTAGATGAAAACCGGAAATGATGCATCGATCATAACGTTACTTGATTTAATTAAAACATATTCACCGTTACATTATTAAATTATTAAGGCATCCGATGGCGCAGCGTATTTAATTATTCGTATAGCATATAATTCGCCGTATAATTATCTTAAGCGAAAAGAAATAATGCATTTTATTGTAAGGATAGGGCGACAACGAACATGTAATCATACAGTTTTTTTTATGACAGCAGCCGAGGCTCAAATCTTCCCTTTCCAAAAAGGTACTTAAATTGCACAGGCTTAGGTCTGGAGGTCTTGGTGTCTTCCTCCGGGTTCAGGATTCTCCAGCTTTCAAGAGCAGTGTATTCAGAGATATACAGAATTGATATATAGAACAAAAAGTAGCGCAAACTATGACTCATAGACAAAACCCATTTATATTTTTGACGTTCTGGAGTCTTAGCAAGTTTCTAAGGGTTAGAACCCTTAGACATGTCATATAACACATTTGAATTTTTGCTATGACCTATTAAGTTTGAATTATTAAATTTCAAGGTTAGTTATTAGGTATATTAGAATTACTATATGTACAATTTGTGCTTTATTCAAATATTCTTTGTATACCCAAAACAAAAATATCTTTATTCATAGAGGTAAACATGTATACTTATGAACGTCAAAAAAACAAATTAAATTAATTGTAAATTTACATTTACAACCAGTTCGAAAGTCAAGGGCGTAGAGCGGGTAAGAAGAACTGGCAAGAAACTTTCCGCCACTCTTTTCAATCGCCAAGTTTTTAAAACAAATTGTTTGAACTGAAGCAAATCAATCAAAAGGATTAGGATCATTTAAGTATTCGTTACATTTATAAAAGGCTTTATTATTATTAATTTATTTACTTTTAACGAGGGCTTTGAATTTATTTAGTGATAATTCTCTAATTTCGTTGTTTTATCTTCTTTAAGTGGTTTATCTTCTGGCGCCTGGTTGGTCGCACACTCAAATTAGTTCTATTACGCGTATTATAAAGCGTATACCTACTATATATTATCTTAATCATTTTGATACTCCTTTATCCTTTTATAGAGTAAGAGCTTTTTACGAAATTGCTTTTCGATTTGCACTTTCAAATGAATGTGAACAAAATTAATACGTGATTATAAGAGACTTTGAGCTTGGCATATTTGGTAGGAAGCTGATCAATTAAAAAAAACATCGTTAATTAATATATTGGAAGTGAATATTTATTTTTTAAAACATTTTTGCTAACCATAATTGTCAATTAAGAAATGTTAGCTTGTAACTGAAAAAATAGCATTATTATGATGCTGTTCTATTGCGTAGGAATATACAAGTTAAACGTAAATTTCCAGATTATAGCTGAAAAATCCTCATTCCTGCTTAAGCATAATTCATATGATAAACTTCACAACGGTTATTAATAAATGATGGTACTTTAAAACGTCCAACTTATCCAGTACTTTGAGAGTAATGATGATTGAACTTAGGGCCATTAAAATAGCGATTACTTAACTGACAGCTGCAGTTAACTTAAATGCCAAATGGTAAGGTATAAATTTTAACCCATTGGTAATCATAGCCAAAACTTTGTAGAAGATTTTTCTTGTCTCATTTTTTCTATTTTATAATATTATACATGTTTATTAAGTAATTTTAACCAATTCGCAAAAGCCGGGTTTGCCTTAAGAGGGGTGTTTATTTTTATTTTGATTATGCATACTTTTAGATTATTCGTTCGTCGGAGTACATGTGTAAAAGACTTGTATTTTGCAAATGTTTAAACGTTTTTGCTATAGAAAACGTTACTCTTTAACTAGTTTCAATAAAATGTAATTTATTAATGCTGTACGACCCAAGGCTCTTTCTTTTGCTCAAACAGACTCTTAGTTTTATAAGCGTAGCGATTTCCTAAATCGCCGGAGTTACGCCTCAAGATTATCGCCAGACGTACGCGATCATCAACTGTTACTTTGCATTCACGGGTTTCATAGCAATTAACATTTAATTATTTCGCTTCTATTCTATTGTTGTACGCGAGTGGTTAATATAGAGTAAAAATAAAATCCTCTATTATGTAAAGCACCCCGACGAGCAGGGAACCGTACAAATCCTGTTTTAGCTTGTCTTTGGTTTCTATTAAACCTTTTCGACTTTTCGAGTGAGAATTGTTAGTCAAGTTGACAAATAACAATTTGATATAACTAAATTTTTGACAATATTTATGGCGTATTGTTTAAAATCAGTAAACAATTTGTAATAATCGAGCACAATATTGCAAATAATCTTATTGGAACCCAACAATTGACATATAGTTTTATTGTTTATTGTTTTGGACACCTACATAGCCTGACAGGCACTCAAACAGACAGATCTGTGGCCGAGTGGCTACGAAAGAGAATGATCTTCATTTTCCTAAAAAGTAACTCTATTAGCTTAAAAGCTTATGCCGGACCCGTCGATTCCGAAAACTCTTGATGATTATGGGCAAGTTGGCGCCCGCTAGCTGGCTATTTATCTTCTTAACATATTTAACCATTCATAGGACTATGGTTAATAAGGGTACCGCAAGTTTCATGGCCGTAATGTAACAAACTAACACGCTACCGCTACGCATTTATAACGACCCGTTAAACTCACTTCAATTAATACGATTACAGCGTCTCAATCTACTTTGATGCTCCAATCATCTCTTATATTACTGAATGAGATTTCCTTATGGATACTGAAATTATAACTGTATTTATAAACAGTTTTGACCAGACTACGAAAATTACGATGATTTAAGTTATTGACAGATCGTAAAAAAAATTTAATAATAGGGGAGTAAACGGGACGCCCATAAGGTGCAGTCATCGCATGTCATCGCCCATGGACATCCTTTTTTAGTGGGTACGTTGCCGGTCTTTGGGGGCACTCACTCACACATTCACACGCGAAATAAATAAAAAAGATAGAAGAAAAAAAATAGATGAGGCTTTTGTCAATGGACTAGCCGATAGATAAATCGTTATTAAAATATTACATTACTTTTAGGCACATTTTTTTAGAAGGAGGCTCGAGTGCGTTGCCGGATTTTTAGGAATTGGTACGCTCTTTTCTTAGCCCTAAGTTGAATTGGTTTGGAACTATAAATTTATACAATAAGATTTAGCACGTAAGCTAAACGTCATTAGAGGTTTTTTTATTTATTATATATATACTATGTAGTTACAATACTATGTAATACAATAACACGCACCATAAGCGTTAATACATTTATACAACGAATGTTTAGTTTTGTTTAATTTTTCTCATGTAAGGGTTTTAGCAGTGAGAATGTAATCATGTTACGTTGAGTCTAACATCGACCACGGTTCAAATAGGGTCCTTTTTTATTGAATGGATTCTCGCTGTTGGCCTTAAGGGCCTTTATTTATTTATTTATTTATCCTTTATTGCCTTGTACAAAAACACGCATAACAAAAATAAAAATAAAAAATAAAAAAACAGTTACAAAAGATATAAGGCTTTACTTTTTTGGCGAGCTTTTCTGGCTGAAAGGGTGGGGTTCCTCAAGGACGTCTCCTGTGAGATATCGACTACCGTTTAAATTAACACTTGTATTATGTTTAATTCACATATAAGTTTCTTATTTAAAAAAAAACCTTTTAAATACCGTCGCGATTTGACTACGTACACTTACGAACATTATTATAAATATTCATCTGCATGATGCATTGCTTTAGTTCTAAACAAGCTCACAGAGCTTTTTAAGTTTCGGATTTAAATATTTTAGTTTGTTTTCTGTTAGATGTGTTGTACGTACTCGTCCCAAATATACAAGGCTTATTATATAGGGAGGAGAGAAGTGGTAGCTGTGCACCATTGGACTTTCGCGTGCTGTCTATGTGCGTATTTAACAATCGCTTGATCGGTGAAGAAAAACATCGTGAGGAAACCGGCTCACCTTAGACCCAAAATGTCGACGGCGTGTGTCAGGCACAGGAGGCTGATCACTTCTTGGCTATTAGATAAATAATGAAACAGACATAGATATGACCCAGACTTAAAAAGGTTTTAGCGCCACTGATTATTATATTTTTTATTTAATAATAACATGTTGAGTCTTTGGGATCAATAATATAAAAATATACTGTTTATTCTAACCTAGACTTTAATTATATATTTTTTTTATATTACATATATATTTAATTGCTTTAAAGTTTTTATAAATTATAAGTTATTAGTACAACTTCGAGAAAATTTACGTCTTGCAACTGCAACTGTCATTCGAGTTCAAACTGTGATTCCTGTTGCGTGTATATCCAGACACTGCATCACGACGCTAATGTCTAGTTTATTTAAATTAAGTGATTAGAGACATTTAAATATAACGGTTGACAAAGAATTTTTGAAATTTGATACAGGAACAAGAAAATTTATTAGATGCCTGTTGTAGCTTAGCTCCTAATATATATTCTGGCCCTGAGTGTGGCCTACACTGAAATCATGTATGTTAATGGTGAGAGAAATTTTAAAAATCGATTGGTACAAAAATAGAATTGCGCAATTCTTTTCTCTTGCTGCTGTATTGTCCTTTTATAAAATGTTTTATTTTAGTTGTTATTGTGTACGTAGTGGTTTGAAATATTAAAAACATTCAGTTTAAAGGTTGTTGGAACCAGTTTTTACCTTTTGTATCGCTAAGCGCGACGTATTTGTATGTACCTTCGATATAGTTCTCTGAATATCCGTAGCGCTGATGTCGCAACCTTGAAGAGATCCCTGGGAGATATCAAAGTTCCGCATTGGCGGACACGCACCTATTGTGACGGGCTGTCCGTCCATGTCCATGGGCTGTGCTAACTGCTCTTTTTGCAGGCACGTTTGCCTGTAAAAAATCACTAAGCACAGACGCAGAGTGCATTCTTGACAATACATGCTAAATTTATTTTCAAATAAAATTCTTCATAATTTTTTAGATAAATTTCATATAACCAACAAATTATATTTTTATTTATTATTTATAACCTTAACCTTAATAAACTTAACCAAAGTAGACATCTCGTTCCCCTTTGGGAACAAGTGATAATACAAAAAAAAATGCTTCCATATAATAAATAACCCAAAACGACTTATTTTGACACCAATTAATATTCACGATCATTAATGGCCATTCGTCAATAAGCCCATAAATAAATAACGGTGTATATCATTAACATGCAGTTTCGTCTCAATCAGTGAATTGGGTCCCTGCAGGACGTTCACCTAGAGCAAAAAAGGTTTACACTCGCTGGTAATATTTGGGACGAATTTAAATTTCTTTAATGACTACCGACTATTTTACATATCATATTGACACCGTATCGTGAGATATTTATATATTAAGTGCTTGTGTTTCATCATCGGACAACGAGGCAATAAGAAAACAGCTCAACGTCCGTCAGGCAATTTCGGTCTCACACCACCACCATGTGGTATCAGCTGGCCAGCAACGCATTCGCGAGCCCTCCGGCATTGATTGTCCATGGGCGGCACTTAACAATAAGTCAGCCTCCTCCTTTTGTTTTATACAAAAATACATTTGATTCATTCCGGGAGAATCAAATCATGAAAGGTTAAGAAAATAAAGAAATGCCTATCACGTGAATTGAAAGAAGATTTTCTAATTTATTACGATTTTAAGTATCAGTGTAATTTCGAATAAATTTGTCATAATATAACATTACTTAGCCCACATATTTAATTCGGTTTTAACTATAACATTTATCTGAAAAGTAGATATATTATGCAATCTTCATTCAATAAATCCTTAAATTTATGGACAATGTATGTTCTAAAACACTGTGCTCGTAGTGTACCAGGCAACCCCGTACACATCAAGTTCGTAACTTGTAACGGCACCAAAGACACGAGTACAAATTACGTATATACCTAACCTTTTTTTATATTAGTCCCAGCAAAATTCTTATAGGGGAATTCTAATATGCAATACGAAAAAATTTGCTGGATAAAAATATTATTTCTTGATTAAGGATCGGAAATCGAACAATGCTTTTGTGGATTTTCCCAAAAATTCTAAGCTGTTTTACAAAATTCTACACCCGAATCTGTTCCACGACTTGAAAAAAACTAACGCTGACGGTAAGTTTGACTCGCTTAACTCTGATGTCGGTCATCCGTGCTATCAGACACATTGCCCAGACACTGGTGCACTACACAGTGACCGAATTTAAGTTTATGTCTACAAGATTTAAGTGCCTCCTTCCAAACTGGTTTGGTTGCAATCCCCTATCATCAAAAGTTAAAAACCGAAATACAGGTCATACCATATCTAGTTTTCCGATTGTAATCTTGCGCATCGGGTGCGCACGCGCATAGAATGTTAAGTAATGTGACAAGTTTATAACGGACGCAACGGTATACCTTCCTGTATGGAAATAAGCGTAAAACGACTGATACCATTGAAATCGTCAACCGTAGAAATTAATAAGTCTATATGACTTAAAAGTTGCTGCATTCGATTTATACCGAGAATATTATAGTTTTGTTAATACAACAGGAGACGACAATATATAAGCTAATGTAATACCTAACATCAGTCTATTTAATGTTTCAACCAGAGAACCAGGATGTTCTTTCCTCTCTTTCTTTCAAATAGTGTTTACGATGTGATAGACACAGTCAAACAGCGTTCTAGTGTAACGATTTTGTTGACAAATTTGTTTGAATAAAGGTAATAATAATTTAACAGCGAAAGTCTTTATAGTAGTTCCATGCTTTTTCTTCACACATCATGCTTTAATTTTGACATATGATGAAGCTCTCGATATATTACTAGCTACTTTTTTCCACCAATATCCTGATACTGGCCTAAATACAAAGAGTGGTTAATCTGTCGCACTTGCTGGCTAATTCTCCATCGTATGTGAGACAACTAAAACGTCACCATATACCACGTAGATGAGTAAATGATTGTAAATTGCAAAGAACTTTGTCCCCAGAAACTTTTTGATATTTGAAGAAAGCTTTTAAATAAATTAATATTTAATATCAATAACAATATGTAGTCAGAACAGCGTAATAAGCAAAACTAATATATAATAAAAAATAAAAGGTTAGTTAGATAGAACTGTTGGTGACTGGAAAAATCACTGTTTTTCGCACGTATTGTCTGTTACCGGTAAGTAACCCAAAAAATACAACCATTGTCAATTAGGTACGGTTTTCACTAATTACCTAGTTTAATTGACATATTGAATACTCGTGTTTTCACCGGATGTTGGTTAGGTCAGTTTTTTGTGTCACAAGGTGCTTACTGTAACATATACCATACATATTAAATTCCATAATATGTTAGATACGTATGAGCAGTGTTAGCCTACTAGCTTTAGAGTGCGAATCTCATCCCTGACGTAAGAATAATAACTGTGACTAAAAAAATCTTAAAAAAATATTTAAAAAACTCAGGTATCTTTTACTAAGAATGGCTTTGTTTGTTCCTTCATATTAAATATTTATTAGAATCTACCAATCAATCAATCTTGGAACTGTGCTTTATGTTTCTGTTTCAATGTGTATTCCTTGGCTTTTGTGTATAGTGTGATTGTTTTAATATTGATTAGTGATTAGCTGTAGGAATACTTAAATATAATAAACAAATAACTGTGATATACAGACATATATGTTTACTCAGCCAGATGAATTTTAGCTTAGTTACTTGTCGTATTTATGTTTTCCTATGAAATAACATTTAAATGGATGTGGAACGATTAATTCTGTGGCCATAGGTCAGATTATGATAAATGCAATTTCCATACTTTAAAGGATAAGCAATTAAATTATTAACAAATCTTGAAGGCACTATTGAAATATGAAACACTCGTTACAATAATTCATACTGAGCAAAAATTTGCTTATCAGTGTGTGATCTATGACCATAGTATTATTTTCCAATACAATTGCAGAATACGAAAAAATACGGTCGAAAATATCTTCAATTATAAAGATACTAAAACATGCAGAAATCCAATTAAAGAATTGTGCTCGCGATAATTGGACAACGATTTCGTGCTGAGTTCTTTCAGCAAAACAATAAATAAGGTGATCATTTGCTTTTTTACTGATTTAAAAAAATGGTGCTGATTTCACGTGCTTCAAGTTTCATTATTGTTATATTTAAAAAGACATGTATGTAGACAAATATATACCAATAATTGATGTATTTAAAAAATTATTAAATTATTATTTTAATTATTAAATTAGTTAGTTATTAGGAATATTACTTAAATGTTTTTTTGTAGATATAGCATTATACATGATATGGTAAAGTTTATTAAATAAAGTAACATATCCTGTTTCTGAACATGATTTCGTTGCTGGCGGCAAAGCTCTCGTGCATCGTTTGCTGAGCTTTATTTTTTTTAAGTATATAGGAGGAGTATATATTACAATTTAATTGTGTATAACAACTGGGCTTTATTTTTTTTTTTTAATATTAAATTTTAGATAAGTTCATCAAATTGACGTATGTGTGTTATGTGGTGCTATCATTAGGCACGGAAGCTTAAATGCTACGAATAGCAATATAACCTTCGAGGAGATTGATTCTGTTTTGTTTTACCATAGTCATTTATTTACGACAATCATAAAATGTATTAATATACGGCCTAAAACATTTTCCATAATTGTGATCCGTCAGTACTGTACCTTACAAGGTTCGTCGGCTATCAAATAACAAGAGCATGGGAAACCGCGCAGCGTCAGATGTTTTGATTCGGGCCATAAATATAGCGATTGATACCGCGATTTCTATAATACATTTAGACATCATTAGATTGTATGTAAATGTAAGGTTATGGACTTAATAAATAATATATTTCATGTAACAATAAATTTTGTTAACAATATAATTTACTCATTTAATAACTATAATTTTAATCCAATTTATGATTAACAATCGAACAAAAAAAAATTAGTAGCCGTTCAAGTGACATGCCAAATCTCGCGTTTTCCACAAACTAAGAAACTCTTAATTATTATATTACCAATTAATAGGCAATTTTGACGCATGACAGATAGTTACTACAACAAATATAACTTTATATAAACGAGAAGGCAAAAAGATTAATCGCAATAGCCTAATAGAAAGTAAGATTCAGAAGCGCGAACTATAGACTACGATATGTCAAAATCTTAAAAACATTTTTGACGTACCGAATTCTCTATTTTGTCTCAAAGTGTGTGGTTATTAATATTTGTTCTATCTCTCTCTTTCATCGGCAGCTCATGTCTGAGCGACATGGTCAGTAACGAAGCATCTGGAGCGGACTATTTGTTTCCACCTGTTAATGTCCGGTGCCTTTCTTGTGACAGACACGATCAGTTTCTCAGTTCTTATCGCCTCTGCGTATTTAATGTATACTAATTCTAAAATCGCTACACCTATAAGATCGCGAATTTAAAAGTCCCTCACCACGCGCCTTATTTGTCTAGCAGAGATCTAGTACAGTTATCCACAACATTATACCCCGAGGTACAATAAAAATAATCGTGCAATCGAGTCGTGATCGAGTCGAAATTTATATTTTTTATCGATTCTTACATTGTGATAACTCACTCGGTCGGATTGGCAGATGAGATAAACTAGAACAAATTGATGACTTGCATTCGATGCAGTTTTAATAGACAATGTCTCGGTGTTAAGTGATTTCGTGTTTTCTTTAGTTTCGCCACGTACTGGTCATTTGTTTTGCTTATCTTGAGTATGAATTACAAAATTCAATACATATTTTATATGTTAAAATATTACAATATGAGTGTGGAGTCAAATTACAAAACTGTAAAATATAATTAGTAAATTCCGATCCAATTCGACTTAGGGTCCTTCAATGAAAGTGCGTACAAATTCTAAAAAAGGCTGGCAGCGCACTTGCGAGCCCTGTTAGCCTCCAAACTATGATAATGAGACTTATAATTCTAACATTAGTTTCACTCGATGTATTACTAAATAACTTAATTCTTCTTCTTCGTGCTTAAGTCTTAAACTAGGATATTTGATATTT
Source organism: Pieris mannii (assembly GCA_028984075.1). NCBI lineage: Eukaryota > Metazoa > Arthropoda > Insecta > Lepidoptera > Pieridae > Pieris > Pieris mannii. The sequence continues at coordinate 9,998,753 of CM054793.1, read as the reverse complement.
CAAACTCAAAGTTTATGACATTTTCTTTTGAATTATTGTATGTAAAGGGAGGATAAAACTTGCTGAGTTTCTTGCCCGTTCTTCTCAGAACAAGACCTCCTGGTAGTCTTGCGAACGGATGGCGTAGTTTTGCTCTTTCGCGAATTTTGTAAACGTTTTTGACATTCATAAGCATGCGTTAAGTCGCATCTAAACTGAATAAATAAATTTTGATTTGATTTGATTTGATCAAAATAACTTTCTTCATATAGGTAACCAAGTACACTTAATTGATTCTAAATTTACTTTTACTACCAGTTCGCTAGGACTAGCAAGAAGCTTTTCGCCTAACTGTTTAATTATTAGTAATTCTATTCTTTAATTTAGTTGCAATATAGTAACATTTCAGTAAATATTTGAACATTTTTGTAAATATTTTGTATTTCATATTTGGCAATATTGGTTAAATTATTTTTTGTTGTAGACAATTTATGTCAGTTAGGATTACGAAATAAATAAAAAGAATAAAATAACGCGTTCACGTAACATCGTAACTGCAAAGTTCATAGTTGAGTGTTATGAACCGTAACGCACATAATTAAACTGTTATATAACTATGAAGGTCAATGTACAGAAACAATGGCTGTATAACGCCGAATAACACCACGTTACGCGCTATAGCGTTGGGTAAGTGGCACACTGGGTAATAGACAATTGTATTTTACTTATTCAAAAATGTTTTTATTTTGTATAATAATAATCCGTAATAATATCCCGAATTGTAATTTTTAAAGATATGCTTTGATGCTGACGTATATCGTTAATTTTTGGGCTTAAGAAAAGCCAGTCCCCTCGTTGTTTCTGCTGCCGAATACTCACATCAAGTATGACCCACACGTAACGAATGGTTTAACACTACACTCACAATACCAAAACATAGTTTGTTTTCTAAGCTCGCTTCGGGTCTACATTTGGTACGGATCGCAGCGGTCTCTGCTACCGTTGCGCCAAGCTACTAGGCTATGACTTGCGCAGGAAAACCCACCACATCGGTTTTTTGTCAGTCACTCGGCTGAGGACTGCCGAATGTCTGCAATGCCAGAATCCCAATATGCTCCGATTGGGTCATCCCGGGGAAATAATGCACTTTGATGGAACCGGCGATATCTCTTTAACTTCGCGATTAGCTGTTAGCTGATCCCCGGCTGTGCACCAATGGATTTTTTGTCTAGGTGCGCATTTAACACTCGCTCATACGGTGGAGAAAAACATCGAAAGAAAACTTTAGACCATAAATGTCTACGGCGTGTGTCAGGCTCAGAAGGCTGGTCACCTACTTGCCCATTAGACTTGTTGTCTAAAATATTGTCGAGCTTTCGGTAAAAATATGACTATATATATCGCCCACGTGTATTAAAAAGAGACCAGTAATGGCAGGGATTTTCGGGAATGCTTTCTCCCACTGTACCTCACACCTATTACCAAAGCTGTGCACAAACCATAGTTTTAAGAAGTGAATCATTTAACAGTACTTCTATCCCGTGATAAAAACCACGTTTGCGGTCACCAAATAGGTTTTATCGGTCGAGAAATAGTTATGTGCTGTAATTCTGAACTAACTGTTATGAAATTGTTTCGTAAGATAACGGTGCTTGTGGTTTAGGTGATATCAGAAAATTCAGACAATTGGGGCACATTTCTTTGTACTCGTGAATAAAATATCCAAAGCCAAAGAAATTTGTGTTTGTGACTTATTAACTGCCTCCAAATTAGGTTATCTTATTACCAAAATTCTCGTGTCAGGGCGTTTGTAATTAAACGCCTCCGAAAGTGCTCGAAATTCGTGAAATTGTGTGCATATCGGCTAGGTCTACAAATCGGACAACATCTATTTTTCACCCCCTAAATGTATAATTTTATTTTTTTGACAAATGTTCCTTTTTTAATTATTCAGTTCACTAACGAATAAAAGAAGCTCTGTTATTTTTGCGGAGAGTCCTAGGCTGATCCTAATTTGGAAAATTCTGGAAATTTGGAACCTTGTTGTGTGAGAGGTGATATTGATGGATTAATACTTTTCATGATACGGTATATATGATATATATGTGTGTGCTAAATACACTTTATTACATATGTCTATTTCTCTAGTCGGTATTAAAAGTTATCTCGAGATGATTTTGTTTGCGTAACAATCATCTTGACAGGCCAAGTTTTATCGTATTTCTGGATAAGAAGTGTTTAATATAGGTTACAACGAAATAACCCGTTAAATATTATTGTATTATTAAATAAAGAAGTTTGTTTAAAAATTAGTAAACTAATTTACTTTTCAATTATGTATTCACCAGAACAGGGCCTAATTGTTTATTATTATTACACAACTTAAAATAATATTTAATAAAATCTCAATTTATATACAGTATAACGCATATAATGATTCCCTCCAAAAACGCGGAGATTTCTCAAGTTGTATTCCTAAGTCCATTGCAATTGTATTGTTATAAAATTATACTAATTATCTTTATTAAATTCCTGTTCCTACTTTTTGAATTGTTAAAGAATTGTTTTACGATAATACTCATACAACGCCATTTCCTATAACGCGGTCCTGGTCTACCGCGTTATAGTAGGTATAACTGTACAATGTAATGATTATAGTGACTATGACTTTATTTAGATCGTCTAGTGCACTTTGGAAGTCACTTCACTGAGTACAACAAAAGAGCGTGGCCTATCTTGAGAGTGATCTTAAGACTTTTTGAGGTCAACTTGACCAAAAAGGCTTGTGCTCTTTTATACTCTATGAAGTATACATTTTCTGTATATATTGTTTTTTTTTAAACATCTGTCTTTAATAATATGGATTAGATAATTATTAAACGAATTCTTTTTTTTTGATAAGGTTTTTTTTTAATTTAATCAAATATACTAATAAATTTTTATCTCAATTTCAGATGTGACATAACGATGGCAGCCACTGACGGGCAAGTCGTGGTCGCAGCGTCGCGCTGGTCTGATGAGGGCCATTACCTCCGAGAGTTTGCAGTCAAAAACCGACTCCCGAACGTCGCAAAGATCATCAAGGGACAGTATGGAGGCCTCGGTGTACCTACATTACCTAGTCCAGGCTTACAGAGTACAGCTCTTATCATATCAGCTGGAAAAAGAAGAAAAATAATCGCCCAAGCTATTAAACTAAAAGATGGACGTCGTATGGTCAGTGTTGGGCCTAGAATCGCCATACCAGATTCTTACAAGGGTTATTTTGAACTGCTGAGTGAAGAGGGACGGGCTGTGAGATGTATAGAGTCAGTAGCGGAGCTAGCTAGACGTAAGTTGGATGATGGGTGCTTAGTAAGAGAAACGATAAGGGTCATATGTGCTAAAGTAGATTTAGATGGTAATATAACCGCTGATGGTGCAAGAAATCTACCTTTCGGTGAAGTTTTAATGCCTAAAGGTGACACGTTTTTAGGTAAAAGCAAATATTTAAAGTGCACGGATTCGAAAGGCGATATAGTATTGTTAAGTTTGGATCAGCGGGGAAAATTCTCAGCCATCGCTAAAGAAGACAACATCAGTGGTGTGCACACTGCAAAGACTCTGCTAACTAAACGACTGCCAATTACCGTGAGATTAGTTCACGGCACTCCCCCTAGAGGCTTGAAAAGTGCCAGTCATTTTGTTCCAGAGATAAGACTCCTATCCATTTTCGAAGAAGACCACGTATTTGCTTTACCTTTACAGAAAGAAGGAAATTCCCTTATTGCCTTACCTCTAGCAGCACCGCTAAAAATGCTCAGGTGCAAGAACGAAGAACAGATTAAAAACTTTATGGAGTTTTCTAGATTGGTGGAAAAGTGCAATAGATTACTGGTAGATGTAGTGGATAGGATTCATGTATTAGATGGAAAACTTGGGGATCCAAAGAGGCTTCTAAGTGCACCTCTTCATGCTCCACCGTTGATAAAAACTGGATACTTCTTACGACGAAGTGCATCATCAGATTCAGCCAATCACCACAAGCACATGAATAAACATAATCATATCTACAGCAGTCATAGAGATGAAAATAGCATCCCAGATGAATATGATGAAATTGACCAAATTTATGACTATGTCCGAGGCTTTGCACCTCTGCCGAAGAATCTAAAAGCTTCTTACACCAATGAAGTATCTCGACATGAATCTGCACCATCATCGCCTGCACCTACACCAATTCACATGCCCTTAATAACAGAAATAAAGCCCGAACCACCTCCCATTGAAACGATACCAACAAAGAAACCATTAAACCAAAAAGCCGAGAAGAGATCACGTAAAACTGCCATTAATCCACCAGTTAAGGAAAAAGTGTTGACCCCAGCTCCGAATTTACCTAAACTTTACATAAAGAACAATGTAAGTAACAAGAACAGATTGTTCAGTCAAAAGAGTAACTCTCCTACTAAGGAGGCACCTAGTCCTGTTACTAGTCCGATACGACCACTATCTAAAGGCGATTCACCGATTTTCAATATACGATATAAAAGCTTGTCGAACATACACCAGGCTATGGAAATGGATGGCACACTGGACTCCAGTCATTCTGGTGGACGGACGTCTGGCGATTCCGGTAATGGTCCAAAATTACCAGAGAAAAGGTCAAGAAAGTTAAGTAGACCGAAGTCTTTGACGAACTTAGTGTGGGAGCTAAAAGGATGCCCAGTTGAAACGAATGAGAAACCAAAATGTAGGGTTAAAAGCGACAATTACAAGAAACTCGGGAATAAACTCTCCCTCGGCGCGCAGAAGAGAGTTCCAACGCTGTATCTTTAGTTATATCGGTAAGTCTATCTTTTTAATCCTAAAACCCCTAGTTACTTAAAGGAAAATTTTATGTTCCTCTCCGGCGGTAGTTTTGACTTGCGTTCCTTAGACAACCTAATTCTTGAAACTCCTACTCATAAAACTGAATTCTATCACTCCTCCTTTACTGTGCAAAGTATCCTGCTATGGAATTCCCTACCAATCGATATTAGACGAGCTCAATCTTTAAATGTATTTAAAAAGCTTCTTTTTGATCATTTTCTTTCTGCCTCGTAATTAGCTCTGCTTATATATATTAATTTTTATAGGTTAACCTTTTTATTGGCTTTTATATTTTTGTCTATAATTATTTTTATTTATTATTATTGCTATTTTTTCTTTGATCTTGTTTTATTATATTCAATTAGTTATAGTAACGTTTGATTTTAGTTTTTTTTGTTTCTTTTGTTAATTATTTTTCATTTTTTTGTACTCTATCCTCTGTTGGTGTTTCTTTATCGTTGTTTCTCATTAGGGTTGCCTGGAAGAAATCGCTTGTAAGCGATAAGGCCGCCCTTTGCCTTATATCTTTTGTAACTGTTTTTATTTTTGTTATGTGTGTTTTTGTATAAGGCGATAAAGGATAAATAAATAAATAATAAATAAGTAAATAAGTTTTAACAACTTTTATTCTCGTAATTTCCGGAGTAATGACGTATGTAGGATCTGTAAAATAAATTTCAAAAAAAATAATCACCTCGAAAACATTTATTGTTACCAACACACAAATATATAGTATTTACGATATTCTTAACCTTATAGTTAGTAGGTAGTTAATGGTTTCCATTTACCCCAGAGCTGGTGCTATCCTCGCTCAACGAATAAGTATGGCAATACAGCGAAGAAATGCTGCCAGCATTTAAGGCACACTGCCACAGATACCGAACTTTTAAAATTTGTTTCAATTTATATTTAACAATTTTTAATAATTATTAGACAAAAAATAGTCTTCATATAGAATACTGATCACAGTCATTACAGCTGATATTAATTGCTGTATTGGTTCTTATCAGTAAAATAGTTCGTAAAATATATAATACATTCAAAATTAGCACCACCAACAAACATTAAAACAAATGATTACTCAAATTAAGAGTATTTATTTCCAACATAATTGACTTAACCTACATAATAATATAATCATGAATAATTATACTCATTATCAATATATAATAAACTTTTTTTTTAAAGTTTGGTCTCTGTGATAGTGTGCACTAGAACCTCACGGCCCAAGAATCTACTCCAAAGGCAGCAAAATCGATGCTGGACGAAAAGACCGTTTGAGAGCGTCGTTTTTTCCGCTAGCTCTGACCCCATGCCAGATTTTTTTTTTATTCATATAGGTAACACAATGTACACTTATGAACGTCAAAAGAAAGAAATATTAATTAAATGATTCTAATTTTACATTTACTGCCAGTTCTTAAATCAAGGGCGTAGAACGGAAGAGAAGAACTGCCAGTAAACTCTCCGCCACTCTTTTTAATCGCTAATTTTTACATAATGTTTGTAAGGAGCTGCAACCATTACACCATGTTTCATATGACATCTTGAGTAATAAAGAATAATAAAAATAAATTAGAAACAAAGATTTGTCCTCTATCAGCAGGAGGCCTGGTGAATTAGGAGCACGCACTTACATACTCGTGAGAACAACACGCAAATACGTAGTATAAACAACTAATATCACCGCATAGACGAATTCAAGTACGACCAGTCACCACAAGTAGCACCCGTTCACGAGTATGACGCATGGGCAGCCATCGGCCCCCTCACCATATTTTAAGGAGAGATACAACCCGACGCATGGACGCATAATACGCGGATTATATATGTATATGATATACAAGAATCCTTTTAAATTAACAAAAACACATTAGTGTAAATTATATTCTATAATTGATTAATAAAATTGTAAGACCGCAATTAAGTCTTTATGACCTTGTCGGGATATCACATCCCAATCAGTAACATTTAACACATGGCATATCACGAAGTATCATTGCAAAATGATGATACAAACCTTTGATATTTGCTTCGTCTATTGGAAAACGAGTTCTATTAAGAAACTTCTTGAGGAAACAGAAAGTTCCTTACTAGAAGTAACGCCGGAATATTTTGAGTCAAAATTATTCGACTTCGTTGGTTTAAAACAATGATGTTTTTTTTTAATTTAAAAGTAAATGCCATAAATATATAAAACACTACAGTTACTTACTACTATGTACACTTATCAACGTCAATACAGAAATAATTTGTAATAATATAATAACTAACCTTAAAACTTAATAACTATAATATATTATTAAAAGGAGTCCTATTAGGAGGAGAATAATTATTTTTCCAAGGTCTTCACACGAGAGTATTTTTTAGAACTGTGTATTAACACTTAGTTACATTACAATATAAAAATTGAACATAGTGAAATGAAAAGGAGAGTAACTGGCGGCCTTATCGCTTTTGAGCGATCTCTCAGGCAACCACTGTGAGTGAAAGATAAAAGAATTTATTAAATTACATAAGGTAGGCAAGAAGTGCAAAAATACATATTACATATAGTTATTAAGAAGAAACTAAACAGGAACAAAAAAAAACAAAATAAACTAAACTGATACTGGATCCGTGAAAAACCAAAAGTAAAAAGTGTACCTACATGAATCACGAAAGTATCAATCAAGATCAGTCTCACGTCATTTAATAGACTTGCAAAATATTATCAGATTATTATTAATGTAACAGGAGTCAAACGGGTACGAGGCACATCTGGTGTGAAATGATACACTCACATTTCCATAGGGATCGCGTGTTCGTTGTTGACCTTTTAAAAATTGTGAACGATTGTTTGTCGAAATGGTTCGGAAATACTTCAGCGGGAAGCTGGTTGTACATAGTGGTGGTGCGCGTTATTTTTGGTACAAATCACTGGCAAAAGCATCAATCTCTTTCCATTAGTTGTTGAGAAAAATTCTTAGCTATAAAAATTCCTGTGATAGCAAAAATATTTGCATGAAAAACGTCGTTTCTACGTATTTCGTCGTAATTTAAACCATCAGTTATTAGTGCACTAATTACGAACCGGGCGCGGCTCCACTCCCTTTGGGACGTTCCAACCACACCCTAGATTTACTTTTTTGCTTTATTTCAAGGTGATAACGACACGATATTGTGATTCATATAACATAGATAATTGCAAAATATACAGAAATTAATTTTGTATGCCAAATGTATATAATAATAATAAAATCTTTTATTCACTTACCAAAAGATACAAAACCTAAGCGATAACATACATTAGAACCTTTTTTTCTAGCACGCTAGTTTTCACCAGCCAGAATTTTATATGGCTGATTGTGCGGATTTTTATAAATAATCGATCTAACTGTTTCTATTTTTTTTATTATAAACGATTTATTTAATAGATTTTTGTATGTAAAACATAGAAAGACATGCACATAAACGGAAGTTCAAAGGGCCAGTTAACAATAGACGAATCAAACCTGAAATCTTAAAAATTTGAATAACTTTTTCATCAAATTCTATCAAACAATTGTTCACGTTCAAGTCAAGAAATGAAACAGGATTGTACTTAGACCATTATTAATAATATGCCATACGCTTGAGGCTATCGTCCTCAGATAAAATCATAATTTACGTAACATTATTACAAGCTGTAACAAAAAGTTGCATTTTTTGCTTGGATCAAGTCTCGGCTATCCTGTAGCGATCTATTAATAAGATAGCTATTTGATAGAGTAAAGGACGCTAGTGGAGTTTTATATTATACTAGCAGACTCGGCCAAGCGTTGCTGCGGCTAAGGTTTTTGTTATATTACATAGTAGTAAACTATTCAAGGGAAACGGTAGGAGAACTTATGTGAAAGGTACATAGCTTATGTGAAACGTTGGTACTTTTAACACAGCGCCATCTGTTAGAATTGCATCAAATAATATTTAAGTCTTAATAATAATATTGCGGGTATAAAACATCTATCTTTTAAGTTAGATTTTGATCTAGCAGTTTGCTGCACACGGTGTGCAAAATTGATTGATTTCGGTTTGGTAGTTGAGGAGTCCATAACGGACAAACAACGTGACACGTAATTTATATGTACTAATTACAATAAATATATTGGCGCTACAACCTTTTTAGGTCCTCTGATTTCTGTATCTATTTAATGATCATTTGTCAATCTAATAGGCAAGTGAGGTGATAAACTTTGCACGTCTCCGACCGTTTGTGTCTATGGCGGTCTCCTCACAGTTTGAGCGAATAAGCGTAATTAAATGCGCAAATAGAATGAAAGTCCATTGGTGCATATCTGGATCGAACCTACGACCTCAGGTATGAGAGTCGCACGCTGAAGCTACGAGACCACTACACACTAATTAATTAAAATTATAGTGAAAATAATACACGTTGATCATTAAACAATATTTCGTGTTTTCCATTTTCATTTAGATATTAGTTATTTTGTTCTCATTAATTTACTAACAATTAATATGATATTTGGCAACTGTTTATTTTATCTCAGGATGGATTTAAGATCCTGGTAAAATGCGCACGCGCCTAAGACAAGTTAACACAGTTTTTACGAATATCTTGTAGAAATTTGCGGGTTATTCCGGCTGCACTTAATACAACTGATTCTAAAATTAATACATTTAATGGAAACGTAAATTAAGGTCTTGCCGTTATATTTGACTGGCTAAAGGCTAATTTGCTGACCCTAAATATTCCAAAAACCAACTTCATTTGTTTTTCTCCAAGTCGGAGATCTAAACCGGGTGCTACTTTTGGGCTTGGGATACATGAGTGTGCGGACCACTATACACAGAAGTGCAACTGTCAAATTATTCAGAAAGTTACCTCTACAAGATACTTGGGCATCATTATTGATGAATGTCTATCATGGCACTCACACATTTCTACTATTATATCACGAGTCAGGAAATTGATATGGATTTTCAAGACGCTACGCCATGTGATGTCTCCTGTGATACTGAGTAATGTTTACGTTGCATTAGCTCAATCAGTAATTACGTATTGCATACCAGTATGGGGTGGTGCCACAAAAACTAAACTTCTTGAGCTGGAAAGAGCGCAGCGGTCTCTAATAAAAGTGATGTATTTTAAACCATATCGATATCCCACAGTTAACTTGTACAGATCAAGTGGATTGTTATCGGTAAGGCAATTATATCTTTTAAATGTCACCTTATATCTGCATAAATGTGTTCCTTTTAATTCTGCTAGCCAGGATAGAAGACGGAGTGATAATGTGGCCCGCTCCGTAATGGTACATTCAAATTTTGCCAGCCGTCAGTACGTGAGTCAGTCTGCATATATTTACAACCAATTGAACTCTAAACTCCGACTTCATCATAGAGTTTTGTATGATTGTAAAAAGGTTGTAGCAGGGTGGCTGAGAACTCTAACATACGAGGAAACTGAGCACATTTTGGTGCGAATTCGCTAGTTTGAGACGGGCCGAATTATGAACTTGACAGCGTGCACACTCGCTCACACACAGCACACACATGCACACATACACACACATACACACATTCATAGATTAAGTTAATTTAGATTTAGATTTAGTTAAAGTTTGTTTAGTTAAGGGAAGTAGCGAGCCAACCCCAACACAAGTGTCTCTTGACTACTTACGGGGGTTGTCTCATACTCATTTAATGATGTTAAAAATTTGAGAAACAATAAAAAAATTTATTATTTATTATTATTATTATTATTATTATCAAATTAGTTTTTATAAAATGAGGGATAATAACGGCAATAAAAAGCTATCAAAATTAAGTGTCTTTTTCCGATGACACGAACCACAACTAACGTAGCATTTTGCTTCAGTTTAATAAACACGCAGTCCTTCCAGTTCCTGCCTGAAGAACTGCGTTTTATATGAAGATGCGTTTCAGAAGTACAGATATTTTTGAAGTGAAAACTTCTTTAGCGGCATGTACACTTCTTTTGTAATTGGTAAAAAATATTAAACTCGCGTCAGGACACGTGACCTGACCGAAAATTTTTCAGACGAAGGGAGAGTAGACAGCTGGTGCGGCGTATTTAATGTAATATAAATTGTCAAGTTTGTGTACGATTGCGCAAAAGTACTTCTATACTGATAATTAAAGCAATTCGTGCAGAATTATTCCCTAACCATTACAAAATATTCAAATTTTCACTCTCGGAGTGCCACCCGTCGTTTTTTTTTCTTATCCTTCGCCAAACACTGGCACCCTTTTAGACCCTGATTCATGTGGTATTGCCATCAGCCTCCGCTAAAGGGTGTGCATATGCACTCCCCATTAGTGGCTTGTAAGTAGAAGCCTCCATTGCCAAAAGAATGCAGATCGTTTTTATCGCCACACCGCGCTTAGAGACTACTTACGCCTCTCTTGAATCCGTCTATGTGACGGCCATTTTAGAGCCACAGGCATCGCTAGAGACGATGGCAAGCGACTGGATAGGATATGTTGATCATTTGTAAGATGGGATAGGCTTTGGTATGGGATGATTCTTATGTGGACACGTTAGCCCCGTCTTGCCTCCCTCAAGCAAGCAAAAAAGCTGAGGCGGCCACAGAGCAGGCGGAAAATATACGGGTACTAAAAAGATAATAAAAATTTGAGTCTTTCCTGCCACTTCGATTATGTTTCCTATACAGTAGAGACTTGGGCCGTGGGGTTCAAGTGCACAGATTGTGCACCTATTAAAGATTTTAGCTGGCATCAGGTAGATAGTACCGGTGAACCCAGAGCTGATGCGTTCTTCGCTCAACGAATAAGTATCGTAAAGCGAATGCTGGCAGCGTCACAGGTACACTGGGACGTTTTAAATTTGTTTTAATCTTTATTTTATTATTACTATGTAGGTCAAGAAAATTGTAAATACATATTTGATGTAATATTTTATTTAATTTATTTTAGTTAATTAAAACTAATTTGACGTTTATAAATACCCTCAAAGCTCATGGTCTGGAGAAGATCGTGAGTAACGATAGTTATGCCCTTAACGTATTCTAAAAGATAAATTTCCTAAGCAATTCTCAAAAGACTGAAAGTTCGGAAGCTATGAAACTTGATTGCACATATATACTTAGCTCCTAGAGAGTTAAATACCCAACTATACTCTAAGGTTAACTATGTATTTCTTTTATTTATTTATTCTATGTATGTTATATGACTTTATGAATTATTCATAAAAACGCCTCAGGCGTAGCAGGTGCCTTAAATTGCTCTAACACAAATAAAATACAACTTACATTATAACCGTCATCGTTAAGCACAATAGGTGTGGTCGGTACATAAATAGCATATAAAAAGAAAGGATACATTTATATGTTGGTAAAGTTACTGCACTATTAATTAGTGTATAACTATGAAGCTAAAAAAATATAATTTGATATTTAATTTAATATATTTTGTTTTTATTCTGAAGCAGATCATTTAACTTGTTGTTTTAACCAATTAGCTTTAACGCATGACCCTCTTCCCTGAGTTTGTTGGTTCGGAACCCGTGCACTGATAGTCTTTCTGTCTATATGCGCATTAAACACTCGCTGGCACTTAAAGAGAAACATTGTACATGTTTAATACAATTAAAAAAAAACAGAATTCATCTAAAACATATACTGAAAGCTAAGAACCAGACAGAAAGAATTATCTTTATATTTTTTTTGAACGTTCAAAAGTGCCATTGACGTCGTCTAATTGGAATGAATGATTTAATTTGATTTATTGTATTTTTTAAATAGTAAAAATTACAACTTAAATATAAATAAAACAATTTATATATATTCAGTAAAACTTAATTCTATTCTACCTCTATAATATATTAAATATTTACAATTCTTCTAATGTTTCAGGTCTCCGCAGTCATTGAAGAAGACGCGTTTTGACCGACATAACAAATGCCCGAGGATCAACGATACGGCTTAACATGACAAACAGCCGACGAACTAATAAATTGTTAGAAATTTTAAGCTACAATTAATTATTAGTAACTAAAAATCTAAACTGAACACAGCGACATCTCTTGCTCACTTTAAGAACCAGCAAATAAAAAAATCGTGTTTAGGTTGAGTCAATTAGAATTCATTGAGTAAACGGATGTATGCTGATTTTCTATCAATTTATCAGTCATGGCTGTATGGCCTTAGTTACATTTTGATCTCCTATTAATAATCATTATTTATAATAATGCCATATTAAGGTAATACTTCGGTGTTCTTAGTATAAGTTTTTGTCCTATTTAGAATATTTCTCTTAAACGTTCGTATAAACCAAATACTTGAGGTGCCTTACTATGTAATAAAATTTGAATTCCATCTTTGGTCCTTTAGTTTAAGTTGAAAGTCACAATTTTATCGATAACAATACTTCTTTATGCATTTATCATTATTTACATATAGCTAAAAATTCATGTAATTTATTTGATTGAATGATGTAGAACACTATTTTGGCAAGTGATTTATAAATTTAATCAAATAATATATATCGAATTAAATATTGTTATACTCCTTTAGCCTTAAGCAATGATAATTTTCTTGGAGGTTCAAATTTTGTATATAATTTTTTGAATCTTTAACAAAGTTATCGTTTTATTTGTCTGTTGTATTTGTAAGCCATTTGCATAGGTCATATATACTTCGATATGAGAATAAAATGTCAAAAATAACTTTATTTTTGTGATTACAACGCCATCTGTTTTACATCACTTGCACTACTAATTTAAAGTGCAATACATAGATGTCATGGTGATCAATACCTATTGAAAAAGCTATTCTTGCGACATTTCTCTCTAATCAAAGTTTAATATCAAAAATATTTTTTTACTCCAAATATGCGATAGCTAAGACTAGAATTCCTATTCTCAGAATAGGTAGTAATTACCTATTTTATATTATTACCTGTCATTAGACTAAGTTTTGAAATTGTAGTCTCGATATTGTAATACTTAAATAAATAAATAAATTTAATTGGGCTTGTTTTATTTTAACTCTCTTTGGTTTTCGTGAGTACTATTCCTCTAATAAAACCTCTTTTACATATATTTTTGATTTGAGGGACTAATTTTCTAATTACATAGGATGTACTCGAAAGAACTTTACGAAAGATTAATTTATTATTTAATTTAATTAGGAGCAAAGCTCGTTAACTAATGAATTAAATTACAAATTGAAATTACATAAATTTTAAAAATAGTATAGTATTATAAAATAGGTTACCAAGTACACTTATACACGTCAACTGAAAAGTTGATATATTGACTCTAAATTTACATTTACCAGTACGCAAGTCAAGGGCGTAGAGCGGGCAAGAAAAATTGGCATAAAATCCGCAACTTTTTTAAATTGCAAATAATTATTTTACCGTTTTATTGATAACTTTACGTTTTAAATTTATTCTGTGTTAAATCTCTAATTTCGCATGGGAGTTGTAAAAACAAAACTGGTTTAGTTTCTTGAGCCTGGTTGGTCGCTCGCTTAGATTAGTTCTCTTTCGAATATTATACTGGTGAAAGTCACTATGTGTTTTAAAATCATTTATATTTTTTTTTACATAGAACAAGGTTTCAAGAATATCTTGACCAGACGACTCCCTTAGGGAAACAACAAATTCCCCGCGTCTGCAGCACAAATATGGATGTCTTAGCTAAGTTATATCGATCTATATATAAATTTACTATAAAAGATAGTTTCAGGTAGGAAGCCGAACTGAACTCTATTTGCATTCTATATCGGGATTAGCGCTAAGCTCGGCTCTGATTCATACCATCAGTGAACTCTTGAATTGTCTGTCTAATAAGGTTATTCTTATTTAGTATTAGGGGTTATCCCCCAATACTAAATAGAGTTATTATAAAAAAAAGGACAGATTATGTTTAAGTGTAAACAATTTTCAAAGCTTAATATACCACCGTTTCGTCTTTTGTTTTACAACTCCCTAGAAGCATTTTTCTAGTCAAATCAAACCCGAAGACTTCTATGTTCACGACACAAGAATATACCTTACAGGTCTATGCAGAGTAATTATTTATTTGATCCGTAATTACAACTAACCGGTGGAGCGTGGTTTACTTTGGCAAGTATGTTAGCCAGATTTTCTTTGAATCAAGGTTGCTATTAAACATATATATATGCATATGTTTTATATTATTAAATAATTATGAATAGCTAAATGATTATTTAGATCTGTACTCATCTTTAATAATTTTAACCGATGTGTGTGTGAAATTGTGACGCCTAATGGCGACGTGTATCTCGCTCGTATATATACATATTCATATTAAGTTTCTCGTGTAAATAAAATATTTCTGTTTTGTAATGAGAAATAAAGTTCTTTAAACATTATATATAAAAAATGTCGTTACATGTATTTGATTTTTTTCTTATTGTACAAATCCGAAAGCAAGGAAAGAAGATTACAACAGTGTGGTGAAAACATAAACTGGACACAGTCAAGTACAGTGATCGACTGTAATTATTATTATTTGCTTCATGCCTGATTAGGCACCAGTTCGAAAGGAATCGAAGTAGCAGCTAATATAACCAAATACTATAGTATTAAGATTGCGTGTTCACTAAACGTGAATTAAGTATTAAGTAACTGAATCCACCTTATAAATATACAAGCGTCATTGCACACTAACAGAATTTTAGAATTGAATAATCCTATCTAGTTTTTAAAGTTATACTTTTGACGGGTTTGGGAAAATTAAATGTAAACGATGTGTAATACGTAAATTTTTACGATGCGCGCGCACAACGCGAAAAAACCGATACCCTGATCTTAGCACAGTCAATTTTTAAATAAAAAAAGTCAGTTTCTTTAATTATGTAGAAATATTTTTGTGACATTAAAAAAGATCATTTAACTAGATAATACAATTTTCAATAATAAAACTGTCAAAGTATTAAATACCTCTTTTCTGTTGTTAGTGTCGTATTTTCTACAAACGTAGAATAAGGCAAAAGATAAAAAAATTTAAAAGATTTTTATTTTGTTACGCCAAATAAGTATTCATAACTTTAAACGCGTGTTAACATAAGTACACACGTTTATTATTATTATTTATTTCTGTCGTAATTGGAAAGCTAACAAATTTTACATATAACCACAAACAATTACATTAAAAATATAGCCAAAGATGAAGCTTTAACTTTAACAAAATATTTACATAAAGATTCGAATTTTTATAAAAGAAAAAATCAATTGAAATTAATCAATACATTTAACTAAGTAATACCGAATTTGGCTATTTTGTGTGATGGCTTATAACCTTAAGGTGTGAATGTGGGGTATGGTCATGATACAGGTGATTCTATTAATTAATTATCAGGACCTTGAGTTCAAGGTGCGGGGAAAAAACACGAATCATTTTTCTACAAATTATTGCGATAAGTGAATATTTTAAATGTCGCAATGACTACGTGCTAAGAAGATTTTTGACCGAAATGAAACACAAAATTAACACCTAAAACATTTATATGTAATTATATATGACTTGCTAGATTTTGGCGTGATTGGGGAAATTACACTGATTCATAGTTACTTTTAAACTATGAAACGGCCGCGGCGTCTGCGCTTCATAAATGTTTATATACGTAATCGTAAGTATTTGCTATAGACTACTTTGGTAGTTGACATAATGAGTGGATATTTAAACAATAATTTAAGTAATTCCTAATAATATTATTATTACAGGATTAAGTCGTTGCATACGTAGCCAATACACTTAATTACTCAAAAACACTTAATCTACTTAAGGCTGCAAAGCGTTTAAACCTCCCAAATGACCCTCATCACGAATCCTTTGTTGCCTCAACCTCTCATCTTCGTACCCATCAATTCCCAGACCAAACCGCTCTATTAATTTTTCACCTTTATCGCCATTCAATTCAATAAATTGTTTTTGTCTGCGTTTAGCAACGTCTGGGTCAAATATCCATGTCTGAGCATCGTGGATGACGGGAAACCCAATTGCGTTCGTTTGGAGGAATGTACCGATCGGCCCGGCAGGAGCAGAAAAGACGTGTCGGTAATTCAGGAGCAGAAGACACATCGGCAACTAGAAACAAATTAATATTGAGATGAATCATATTGGTATGTTACAGCAGATTATTTTTGTATCGTCTTTCTGGGGTGGACCTAACAGCTAACCTTTCTTTTGCCAGGACGCAGGACGGTCGTTTAAACATTTGTACTTTGTTTTATGAAGTAAGCCACTGCTTTAAAATATATACACTAATAATACGTATTTTTTAATAAAAAATTATAAAATATGGCGATATACGAATAGAAAACTATTGAATTAACTCTTAAGTATTTCCAATACACTTTTATAGGTACAATTAAATTTGGTTATTGTGCTTAATATAAAGAACAGTAAGGAAATTATACTATAAGACACTGAATTATAGAGGCATACTAAATGGTCAAGATAATTTAACACTTTGCAATACCGTAAAATTACAATTTAATGGCAATATAATGTTATTTTATTAGATGCTAACTAGGCGTCTGACAGCCTGATACAAACTACGTGTTGAATATAAATTAATTTAATAAATTGTTTGTTTCAACTCAATTCACACATTACTTTTTTTAGAAATAACTTATTAACACATTTTGTCAGAAAACTTTTTGTTTTAACATTGATTTATTTTTTATATATATAACCGATTTCACATACACAAATAACAAAAAAATTCACTCACAATAGCCCTCATTTTTCCATGTCAATACCACACCGTGTCCAACTGGTATTTGTTGCAACTTTTACAGGCAACCCAAGTTTCTTAACCAGCCTATAATTTAGTATGAATTACTTTATACTTGCGAAACAAGCGACGGCCAAAAACCTTATGGCCCGCGAACTGGTGTATTACTTAATTTGAACTTCGGGGTAATTATAATTTGTTAATAACAATACTTTGTGCTGAAGGTTAGAGATCATTTGGTAATTACGATTTAAAATTCATTTAAGCTTTAAAAATGTTGCAAATTTTCGGTAGAAATGTATTTTTAGTTTTGGTAATGTAGAAAAACATTCACCATGCGTGACTCGTTCGTTGGTAATTGCTTTTAATAAACTATGATGACTTATAGAAGTATGTCGATGATTTGAATTATATTGTTTTATAATTCAAATCACGCAGTATCACAACGCAACAATATTGCAGTTGTGCAATAGCAGGTTCTTCTCAAGGACCCTTCTAACTTTCGAGTTATAAAAATATGTGAAATATTATAACAAATTCAAATTCAAAATCCTTTATTCATTTAGGTAACAAAACAGATACATCAAAACAAAACGACACATATTTATGGAAGAGTTAGGCCATTAACATTTGTTTTTTTTTTAATAAAGCAGTAGAGCAGTGCGAAAAAGGGTCGATGTTTTTGACAGAAAGAAGAACACATCCTGTGAAGAGGCTCGCGGAACCCAATGTTGGTTCTGGGAGTCGGAAGCTTAAAGGTTCTGTATGAGCGTAGAGGCCTGGCAGGAACATTAAATGTTATAAGTTCAAGAAGATCTGAACAACTTATTTCATATACGCATATTTTTCTCACTTGTATCACTCAATGTACAATTATGAACCTCAATTAAGACATACATTTTTAATACTCCTAATTTTACATTTACTCCCAATTCTCACATCAAGGGTGAACGGACAAGAAGAACTGGCAATTAACTCTCCGCAACTATTTATAATCGTCAAGGTTTTTTGTTTTACAAAATGTTTGTAAGGAGCTGCAACCATTATACCATGTCCCACATGATATCCTAATTAAAAGTTAATTACAAATAAAATAAAACACAATGATTTTTCTTTTTTAAGCAGTTAGCATGGTGAAATAGGAGCACGCACTTACATTTTCGTATTCTCGAATCTAGAGATACCAGCAAATCGTTTGAATTTCTCAACATCGATCTGGACTTTATGGTTGATATGACATGACATATGACATATGTAGTATCTATAGTTGAGTGTAAACCATAAACAAAATGACATAACAACACATTTCAAAATGTGCTCACTTCTTCCTTTTCCTATTGGCTGGCGCTGATCTAACAACGCGCATGCGTAAACACTATCCCGCCTCCCACGTGAATAAGAAAAATCGATAAACTTGACAACGCTGGTTTGTATTTCTCTTATAAATATTATAAAGTGTAAAAATGATGCAAGAGTACGACGATGACTACTTTTTCGAAGAGGACAAAATGTATGTAAATTGTCTATTTTAAATGTTTTATCTATTTGTTTATCGCTGACTTCCCTTACAGAACATTATCTCGTATTTGAGTTTGCTGTTTGTTTTGTGAACATGTCCCAAAGAGTGCAAATTCTACCTTTTTATGACCCAAATTATAACCACATGTTGACCATCGGGCACTCACTGTTTGAGGATAAAATGTAATTTTTTTCTTTTATTTTCTGTTTTTCCTCTAAATTTATCTAGCTTAAGATATATTTTTAGTTTTTAAATTTATTTAGCAAACCAAAACTGGATATACCAAAAAACTCCCATCTGTTGCTTCCTGTGAATGAAAGGTATTTTTTATTTTTTTTTACTTAGATTATCACATTTTTTTATTCATTTCAATAAAATCAATTAACGTGTATTTTATTTTGATAATAATCTAGCCAACTCCAACCGGAATTACCAACTATCTCCAATTTATTACTACCTGTTAATGAAAGGTATTATTTATTATTTTATTATGAATTCTTTAAAGGACGTCATTTCTAACATAATTCTTATTTAGTGTCCCTGTGTTGATTGAAAATATACCCGTTGCTGATACCTCGATCCGTCTAGAAATGTAAGTACATATTAACCTAACGAAACGTACTTTCTAATGCAATGGCTAATTAAAATACTTCACCGACTTCAAACGATCAGAAGGCCCTCCTCCCAGGCATTCAAACTTTTTGAAGTTATACTTTTGCCGCGTTTTGGGAAAGTGATGTGAGTAAATTTTTTTGATGCTGTATTTGTACTTTTTTTTGATACCGCCGCCAATGGACACTCTCAATGCTAGAGGGCTCGCAAGTGCGTTGCCGGTTTTTTAAGAAGTGAGATGCTCTTTTCTTGAAGGACCCTAAGTCGAATAAATATTTAGACAATGTTTCTACAAAAATATTTTTATCATACTTTAGATATCATTAGCTTTTTGTGACTAAATGTGCGTTTCTTTGTGATATTTAAATATATGTACTTAATTTAACTAGATAATGCGTTATAATAAAACTTTCAATTCTTTCAAATTTTTCTATTATGTTGTTTTCACTACAAACTTAGAACAAAATTTTTGACAAGATGTTTATCTTGTATCGCTAAAGAAGTATAACTTCTAACGCGTATACATTATCATCAGTTCATCTACACATACAGTTCCTACACATGTTTTTTTATATGCTTTTTTTTCCTGCCCTTGTGTGACTTCTCGGCCCTGGTGGCGCAATTCTGATTACCAACTTCCAAACCAATTCTGATTATTTTGTAATGACGATGTAGTTCCTCTATATAGATGTCACGATCTTTGGATTGTGGTATTAATTTCCTTTTAACATTGAACTTGGGATCGCAATCACTATCGGTATTGGATAAACCAGAGTACCGAATACTAAATTAATTATTAAACATAATATTCAAATAAAACCTTATAAGATCATGCCTTTGTGTATAAATAAATCAATATTCTATTATTTTTGTGCGTTTTGATGTCGGAAGTATTTAACAATTGTTTGCTTTATTGATTGAAATGTATTGATACAATATTGCGTCAATAAATTAAATATTCTCAATTTACAGAACAGAAGATACAGAGAATGCTGATTGCATTTACAACGATTTAAGAAGCAGCCGATATTTAATACAGCATCAAAATCTTATGTGAGTTTTCGTTAGCCCTGTGTGTTCCCTGCACTGTGTGAACTTAACGATTGATTAAACACTTAATAATCACATTTAAGAATCATTTATAAAGCTAAAATCATTAACACATACAATAATTTGTATTGTTAACTCTGTGCCAGCTGTAATCCATCGATAATTGCTCTGGCTATAGTATATTCCACATTTTTGTAAAATGATATTTGTTCTTCTCAATGTTACCTAATCCGCTGTTTTGCTAGTAATTTTTATTGTATATATATATGATAACATTTATGTTTACCATAATTGTCATATATTTTAGAAAATATAGCTTGTATTCTAAGAGTCTGTTTCACAATGTCCCGATAAGTTCCAAATAAGCTATTTATTACTTATGGGTAGGATGAACACTATTGTTGCGTTTCACGACTGTCAGATAGCTATTCGTCATGAAACGCGAAGTTTCTTATTCGGAACTTTTATTTTCTGAATTATTAATGCTTGTTGCATAGCTATTCGATACTTTATCCATACATTGTGAAACAGCCTTATGTATGATATAGTTAACTTTGTTAAATAAATAAACATTCTCATGTATATTCCTGTATTGCTAAAATAATAAAAATTAGAAACAAAATGTGTTTTATTTAGAGTCTATTAAACAGCGCCCTCACTGTAACTTCCAATAGGAATGATTCCAATGTTTTTGTATGCGATGACGCAAAGTTAGAATCTCGGAAACAAAAAAGTATTATTGAGATAGTCTCTGGGCGTAGAGACGTATATAATCATAGTGACTCTAATCATAGTGTAGTGGTTCTCTCATCATAGTGACTTGAATCTAGTTCTGTACTGGACACAATAGTTTTCAATTTAGAAACAAGAGTGAAGATTTTCTAGTTTTAAACAAAGAAATATTACAACGTGTATGTCTTTGTATTTTATACGTTTCCATGTACTAAGTTGTATAACTGACAATCATCATCATCAGCCTCTTAAATTAGTCCATGGTGGACGTAAGTCTCTTCCATTTTCCTTCCTCCTTCTTCCTTTTCGTAACCTCCTTTCGCTGTCGTCAGTTCACCTGGTTCCAGGCTACGCGGTCTTTTCTTCTGGTAAGATTTCCATTCAAAGAGCCAGCGGGTGCATCGGTTCTTGCCCATGCTCGTCATGGTCTGCCCACCGCCACTTCGATATAGAACAAGTCTATATTAGGGGCTTTAGCCCAAATAGTATATATAGTGTATATATAGCTTTTCTTAGGTAAAAAGGTGCAATTCATAAGCCACAGTACTGCCACATTGTACAGCCAGGCACTTAAATATGTAATTACGATACAAATAAAATAAAATGTTTTAAATAATTATTAGATCATAAAGGGAATAAAAAATTGGATTGAAATCAGTCCTAGCGTACTTCACGCAGCAAGGTGGCTGAGCTACCCACCAAAATTGTAAATTAAACTGTTAATTGACTTTGAAACTCATAATTACTTGTTATTTCAGGGGTATGACAGTGACATCGGGCAGCGTTGTTTTAAAAAAAGACGAGAAGAATCTTATTGGTATCAGTATAGGTGGCGGAGCGCCTTTATGTCCATGTCTTTATATCGTACAGGTAATTAAATTAACATGTAGGTGTTTAATATCTAGAGTAGTGTTAGTCTAGCTTGAGCGGCCTACTTTCAACTCGGAGGTCGTACGAGTTTTCGACTTTTCTTTCTCTGTTTATTTATAACTTGCTCGTATGGTGAAGGACAACATTCTTAAGAAAACAACATGCAAAAGCAAAACAACTTTGATCTAAAAATCAACGGCTTGTCAAGCAGAAAAGACTATCTTACTTGTCTATTAAGAAAAAAAAATTAAGAAACAGATATAGAAATGTAAGACCAAACTAGATACTTTTGTATATCAGGTATTTTTAGTAGAAGTAAAAAAATAAAACAATAAACAATGATAGGCAATACAATAGAAATAAAAAAGAAAGTACATTACTATACACAATAAATGGATATTTAGGAAAAAAGAAAGAACTCTAACCCGCACACAAAGATACCCAGTATCTTCCTTTTGACATGTTAATGGTATTTGACAATATGTAGTATCATATTCTATCGTACTCTAAAAGACACGAAAGTTCTAATTTAAGAGCTATTTTCACTGACTTCAATAACTATTATTTCAGATATTTGATAACACTCCAACAGCCAAAGATGGAACTTTGCAGAGTGGTGATGAAATTGTTGGTGTTAATGGTCAAAGTGTCAAAGGAAAGACTAAGGTTGAAGTAGCTAAAATGATACAAGCAGCTAAGGTATGTATAAAAAAGAAGAATAATCATTCATTAAAATGTCCCAATTTTTCCTTTACCGTAGACTCAAATTCATTTATTCATTCAGGTAACACGATGTACACTTATGAACGTCAATAAATAAATACATATTTAATGCGTAGAATGGACAATAAACTGTCCACCATACACACTTTAATTGCCAAGTTTTTTGTGTTACAAAATATTTATAAGATCCACGTTCGACATAACATCTTTTGGTAATTAACTGTAGTAAAGAAAAGTATATATAAATGAAAAGACACAGACAATTGTCCTCTATCAGCAGTGGGCATGGTGAAATAGGAGAATGCCCTTACATTCTCGTAAGAACAACACGCAAATACATCATCGAAATAACATCACCGCATACACGAATTTAAGTACGACTAGTCACCACTAACCACTGCCATATTTTAGGGAGAGCCATCGCATAGACTCACTTTGTAACCCAATCACATACTGTTTAAGAAAGCGCTCTGAAAACAGCTGATATACCTTTTAATCGGTGGGGTACAGTATACTTTTCTCAAAGCAACTCCGGACATTTTTGGCCCCTTTTTACAATTACATAATAACTTAAGACAATAGATCCTAGGGATAAATTGAGCGACTTGGTAATACATATATCTCACAACGGTACGTACGGATTCGGTATAAGCACGGCATTGCGGTACTTTGTTTATTTTTCAAGTAATGTTTTGATGGAATTAATATTACTAAAAAAATAACTATGTTAAAACTTGAACGAATTCTTTCCGAACCTTATCATTGATTTTTTATTATGTTGATACTTCAACAAATAAGTCAATAACATCAATCATCATAATAATAGTCATAATAGTTGGAAGTCACTCATCGAATCAGCCACATCTTAAAAAACCCCTAATTTCTACTCTAGGAAAATGACAACTAAGCACACAGAAGATTATTGCGGATTTAGATATGGTCAATGTCACTCTGTCATTTTCAGGACACAGTTACGGTAAACTACAATAAACTGCATGCGGACCCCAAACAGGGAAAGACCTTAGATATTATAATGAAGAAAATGAAACATCGCTTAGTGGAGAACATGTCGTCTGGTACAGCAGATGCTTTAGGGCTGTCAAGGGCTATTCTATGCAATGATACGTTAGTTGCAAGACTAAATGAGATGAGAGAAACAGAGAATACGTATAAGAAATTGGTGGAATTGGCTAAAAGGTACTTATTGTAAGACGATTGATCAAAGGTATAAGAATTGGGTATTAGGTAATATAGGTTGGGGTCTCAAATTCCGAACTTCGACACTCAAAGCCAGCCTAGCAAAGCCTTCCAAGCTCCTTCCAGAAGCACAAGTCTTTTGGGTGCCATGAAAGCTTCACGTAGCGACCTCACTGCTCTGAGGATTTCTGTACAGTATTTAACCACAGCACTTCCAGGACTACGTGGGTGACTAATTTCGTCTCTTTCTTGCTTTCTTTATTCTGTCGTTGAAACAGCCTCTATCTCAAGCAAATTACTATATTCCATAACTCTATGACAGGGAGTGGAGTTGGAGGGTTAGGAACTGACACAAACTTCCTGATTCCTTTTGAGGCCTTACTTGGTTTTGAGCCCGGGAATTATTTAATTCTACGAATCACGTTACGGAATCGTCCGTCTCAATGTTTAAAATGTTAAACTCATGTATTTCAGAATGTTAAAATCATATTTCGACTTACTTCAAACATTTAAATCTCTTGGTGATGTTTTCGCTAATATCGGTGTGAGAGAGCCCCAAGCGAGGGCCTCCGAAGCATTTACAAAGTTTGGCCAGTATCACAGATTATTGGAACGAGATGGGATCAAAATGTTGAAAACTTTAAAACCGGTAGGTGGCATTGAATTATGTAAGTAGTTTTATTAATAACCATTTGTGTTGTTTAACCCGCGTTACATTTCACCAAAAATGGAAAATACCTATTAATGTTACAATCCGTCGGTTCCTTCGACACGTTCTACCAAGCAAATTGAGGCTCACTTCCGGATGTCTTTATTTTGTCTTACTTTCTTATATTATCTATATTTTTCCCGCTCCTTTTGATTGTTATTTAATTATTAAGTTTACGACATCATACATAGTACTAAATCAGATTATTTTTTTAGATTTATTTTAATTTATTTAGATTATTTTACAAAACATATATCTAAAATGTATGACAATTATAGTAAACATAATAATAATCATAATAATAATAATTTATTCATTGCAAAAATATGGTACAAAATGTCATGGTGGTACAATTTTCAGTCGTTCGCATATTCTGCCACACACAGTGGCGCGCAAATTTATCTTAGCTTAGATTTTACATTATTAGTCAGATTCATATCAATTAAGTCAATTATCATACATAATTAAATTTGTATAAATTACCATGTCTCACACAAGTAATCGTTTATTGAGTAGTACGTTTTTTCTAAAAGTAATGCACTAAGTCGCTTTTTAAAGGTTCTTGTCGGAAGATCTTTAAGTTCTTTCGGTAATCTATTGTAAATTTGAATTGCCATACAGAAGGCGTTTTTCCGAAACAATTCTAAATTTATTTTAGGCACAGCCAATTTCTCCCCATGTCTACTACTTACTACATTCGATTTAAAAATATGTATATTTCTGTGTACGAACAGGGACATTTCTAATATATAAATACATGGAAGAGATAACACTTTGAGTCTCTTAAATAAGTTCATTAGCTTATATTACTCGCTATTGTAGTAGCTTTAATTGATTATAAATAAAACTCAATATTTCCTCTTCCATTTAATTCTTTTAACGTTTCGTACAATCATGTGTAATCATATGAAAAAAAACATTTTTATTTATTTAACAGTAACTTAACAAACAATAGAAAACTTATTAATATAAAAACTATGAACATGTATATGTAGCACAAAACAAATTACAAATAGTCCAATCCTTGTGAATTCCCATTCTTATATTATGTATATCCACATGTACTTATATTAAAAATAGTACACAAGAAGTGTCTTCGCCTTAATAGGGACTGTAAGCGGTGTTATTTGACACTTTTCTTAAAATCCTTCTTAAGTTACTAAAACTTAGGTTAGATTTAAGTTATAAGTTAGGCTAAATCGTAATTTTAAATTGTCTTTGTGCAGAGACAATTTCTTTAAAATAATGTTGCATTTTAGATATTAGCAGATATGGGAACTTATTTACACAAAGCGATACCGGACACAAAATTAACAATTCGAAAGTACGCAGACACAAAGTTTGAGTACCTCTCGTACTGTTTGAAGGTTAAAGAAATGGATGATGATGAATATGGGTATAATGCCTTGCAGGAAACGCTTTATAGAGTTGAGACTGGAAATTATGAATATAGGTTTGTGTTTGTTGTGTTCATTTGTGTAGTTTAAACGGGTTCTTGGTTGGGAAATAATGTTATATACGGATGGCCTACTAGAAATGCTATCCCTGGAACGCACCATGCCATATTTTCCACAAGTTTAATAAAATAAAAATAGCCTTTTCTCGAGTGAAGGCATTCTCCATCCAAGAAACAAGATCCTCGCCACAAATTTCCTAGTAATAATATATTTTAACAAGTTTTACGCAATTTTTAATGTTTACACACTCACACATACGACGGAATTATACGACTTGTTTGATTAGGGATATCACTTAGACCACATAAAAAAATAGTTTTAAATGCACCGGGCTCCATAAGTCTAGCTTTAGATCAATTTTATCACAACCATATTTCTCTCATGAATAATGTGTCATTATTAAAAAACATATATAATGAAACCAGACGCCGAAATGTTTTTGGAGTATCTCACGAAACGTAAGTTTATCACTTCAACACTCACGCCATCTCATGGGCTGGTCTATGCTACAAAGAGATGCTTATCAGAGATGGCATATACGTACGGAAAGTAGCTGGCCGCGCGCACTTTGTTTTCTCCTTAATGTGATTTTGGAAAAACCCAAAACCTTAGAAACTGTTCGGTTTTCCAGAATGAAAGCTATTTAGGTTTTTCCTTTAATTTTCCTCTACATATACCTCCAGAATTGAATTCATACGTTTTTAATTAACAAGTTAAAAATAGGCATTGATCGTTGAGGGTTGTAAATTAAGGGTTGTATGTATTTTTGTACGTTGTATCATAAAAAAATAAACAAATAAAAAATAAAATTTAGGGGTTTACCACCCTTGCTATTTAAGTGGTGAAAAATAGCTGTTGTGCGATTACAAATCAAACCGATACGCACATAAAATTTCACAAAAATCAGTCGAGCCATTTCGGAGGAGTATAATTACAAACATCATGACACGAGAATATTATATATGTATTATGTAATAAGATCATATTATTCAGGTTCTGGTATCTGAATGCAATCATAATATTTAGTGAGTGCTTTATTTGATCTAATTTAAGGATAAACTGATTGACAATTTGCAGATTAATACTCCGTTGTCGTCAAGATGCTAGAACGCGATTTGCACGTCTTCGTTCAGATGTACTCGTCAAATTAGAATTATTAGAGAACAAGAAAACTCAAGACGTCGCCTATCAGCTTAAACGGTTCATACAGGGATTGGCTGTTTATCACAAGTACGTACAAACCTTTGTAACAAGAAGCTATACGGTATACAGGAGAATAAATGTTTTTCAAAGGCTTATAGGTACTGCAAATAAACGATAAACTAGAAACTTAGGTTCACCTAGTGAATTTCTCACTTTTAAGCAAATTACAATACAAAAAATAGTATCGTGTAAAAGAAATGGTTGTCTGGAAAGACGGGTCACGAATAATAGTTGACGTTACAGCGTCAAACAAAACATTGATAAAATGATTGCATAATTTTATGAATAAAATTGAATAATGATTATTTTTATCCAATTAAAATATAAATATATTATTACCAATCGAGTGGAAGAGAGATAGTTTCGGCGCAAGCTTACAGTGAGCGTAACGGGACATTGAGTCCTTTTTGTTTGTACAGAGGGCGTTCATCGACTTATTAGACGTTCTCATGCCAATACTTGCGATGTTTAAATAACACACTTATGAAATCCGAACCGTGACTTAGGACTTAGGGACGTTAACAATATATTGGATTTACATAATTTCAACTTAATTTATTTTCAGTGAAACAGTTGAACATTTAAAAGAAAACGCCAGTCTGTTCCCAGTAGAGGTAGATTTATCGCAAAATGCATTCCAATACAAATCTACATCGCAATTTATTCAGGTAAAAAAAATTCAACAGCTGTATTTTCAAAAATTAAATAATAATTATTGGATCCATTTAATAATTATCGATTATTATGTTTAACATAAACTATTTGTTTGGTTTTATACCAAAATTATTTCAAATGTATTATTTATTATTTGCAGGATAGTCAAGAAGACGACGAAGAAATCGAATTTGCGAGGGAATTAAAAGAGTATCATGATTTGTCCGACGAAGAAATTAAAAAAGCGTCAAACAGGCGGCAAAACAGTGACATTGACGCCGATTTGTCTGAACAGCTAATACCTAACTTGACAGAGGCAAAAATTGACAATGAAAGAATTGACAGTGACAGTTTAACACTATTGACGGAACTGGGCCTGGCTGACACAAAGGATGATTTTGGCGACTTTCAAAATGGGTCAATGGACTTTACAAAAAGTACAGATGACGTTTTTGATAAATTATTGAGTGACTTGAACATACATTAACGTTAAAATTTGTATAATTATTTGAAATATAATTATGTTATTCCTATTTTATCTATAAGCACTTTTTATTTCTTTTCTCCTCTGTCGTTAATTGACAGCAATTTTAATCTTCATTCGTCTCTGTCATAATTTAGATGTGTTATAACAAATTACTTACTTTTTTACGAAAATATAACTAGATGCGCATTTTAATATAAAAATATCAAGAAAACACACAAAATCGATATTATTAATTTATTTTTACAATTACTTGGGCATTTTAACAACAATTGTTTGTACATAATTATAAATGAACATTTTAACTTTTAATCCTACAGAAAATTCGATCAATTTAATGGTATATTTTAAAATTTTATTGAAAACTCCTATTCCGATTATAAATTACAATTAATAGAAATATTTTTGACATTTAATTTCTAAGGTCCATAATGAGGGATATGATAAGGTATAGGCTTGTGAGGTTCAAAATAGTGTT
Organism: Pieris mannii; assembly: GCA_028984075.1. NCBI lineage: Eukaryota > Metazoa > Arthropoda > Insecta > Lepidoptera > Pieridae > Pieris > Pieris mannii. The sequence goes on along the minus strand of CM054793.1, from coordinate 9,969,501 downwards.
TCAATCGTTCAATTTGATACGGGTCGACGACAAACGGAGTTTTTCTTGTGTAATGCTCTTTTACATAATGTTTAGCATATGGCTGTACTTTATGCGCATGCTTGTGTAAGTCAAAATCAGCTGTTAATTTGTGAAGCTTCGTCACAGCCTTTTCTGCAATGTGCTTTATTCCCGATTGTACCTTTTCTGCAACTTTTTCCAAGTGCAAATGAGCTGTTGCTACGTGGAGGATCAAGAGAGATATCTGTAATAAAAAATCGTAAAGATATTTATATAATTGGTTCACAAATTTTGAACGCAAAATCAAAAGCAAGCCGGGAGCTTAGATAAGTCTTCTCTAAGGGGTTATTTTTAAAACAATGTACATTGTATTATTTTAATAAATATAGTTATTTAGTATAATTTATTTTTATAAATTAAAATAAAAAGTGTAATTATTCAATATAATTTACAACTGAACTCAAAAGAGGAAGACAGAGCAAGAGGTGGGCAGACGATGTGAAGAGAATAGGAGGCACAACTTGGACAAGAAGAGCCTAACATCGGAAAAGAATGGAAGCAGCTGGAAGAGGCCTATGTGTCACAGGAGATGCTGATTACTAAAAAACGGGTCATATGATGTTCATATATGGTCAAACTTAAAAAAAGTGTTGATATATTTTACTGAGTGTTCACAATAAAGGCATAATAAATACTAAACTACGTTTAGAGTAGGTTCCCCATTGACATTCCGGCAAGGTTCAAGGAGCAAGGTTCGTCAAAACAGACGGGGTTGAACTGTAAAGGTCCTTCTGGTCAACAACGTAATTCAATTAATAAAATCCCATCGTCTAGAAATGTCATAAACTTTTTACTTCAAATCGCTGATGATATTGTGAATGTACTTACAAAAATATAAGCCCTCATGATGCTTGAGATCCAATCGTACGTAGTACACTGCTTCGCGCCAAACCATTCACTCTTCATATAAACTAGGGATCTAGTGTAAATTATTTTATTACGGCCTTATTCTGATGACACGATACCACTGCCCGTCTACATATTAATATTTTGTATAGTAGATAGTATTATATATGTATACTAGCTGATTGGGCAAACGTTCGTTTTGCCATATATATCATTTATAATTAAAAATAGGGGTTGTATGTATTTTTTTAATGCTGTATCATAAAAAAATATCTATCTAAGAATTACAATTTGATAATTTAGGGGTAGACTACCCTTAAAATTTAGGGGAATGAAAAATAGATGTTTTCCAATTCTCAGACATACCCAATATACACACAAAATTTCATGAGAATCGGTGATGCTGTTTCGGAGGAGTTTTACTACAAACACCGCGACACGAGAATTTTCTATATAAGATTAATCGGAGATACAGAATATGTTTTAAATGTAAGGTTTTTCATACAACAGGGGAAAAACGGGCTGATGTTAAGTGATACCGCCCATGGACACTCTCAATGCCAGAGGCTTCGCGAGAGCGTTGGTCTTTTAAGCATTGGTACGCCTTTTTTTGAGAGACCCTAAGTCGAATTGGTTTTGTTTTAAATTAATTTAAAAACATTGTTTTTCAATTCAAACTTGCTAACTACCAATTCGTTTTGTTAAGATAAGTGTGGTTTTTAAAACCATTGATGTACGACATCATATTCAAAAACCTCTTTCAGTATTACTCCGCTCTTTTTGAAAATCAAAATGAAAGTTGGAGACTGATGGTGAGGATCCCTGGATGGCTAGGGAAACAATTTTATCCATACTAAGACTATTACAGGTAAAAGACACTTTGTTAACATCGCATCCTAAGTTTTGGACATAATATATAAGACGCAGTGATCGAGAAGTTTAGAAATACTTATCGTGACTGGCAGAGCACCAGACCTCTAGGCTGATCCCCTACTTGCTGGACTGATCAATTACTGTAAGGTTCTTTACCATCACCCAAATGCAGGGGCTTGCCGAGCATAGGGCAGAGTGAAGGAAGTTGCCTAGCGCCAAAGTCAAGTAAGTCTTGCCTTCACAAATCAAAACTGCACTATTAGTGTTAGATTAACAAAGTAATCGCCTCAACTAAATAAATTTGATTACAAAAACTTATTTTTAATAATGTATAATATTTAGTTTAGTCATTCACTGCAACAGTGAGCCGTGTTGGCTTAGTGCTTGCGTGCTACTCTCATACGAGAGCGTGCGATATGCGAGGTCGTATGTTCATTCCTCGGCTGTGCGCCAATGGAATTTCATTCAATGTGCGCATTTAAAATTCGTTTAAAAGGTGAAGAAAAACATCGCGAGGAAAACGACATAGATTCTGCGTCGGTGTGTGTCCCACACTAAAGGCAGATCTCCTAATTGCTTATTAGATTGTCAAATGATCATGAAACATAAATCTAGGGATCTAAAAAGATGGTAACGCCACTAATTACACATTTGATTTATTCAAAGCGTAAACACGATTTGGCAGAACAAAATATTTAATAATAACAAAGTATCACGAGAATAAGGCTCCAAGGGAAAGTCTCGATCGAAATTCAACTCGCAAGGCTAGTGTTGTTTTTAGCATCCTAATCATTAACTTATTATTTTACTCAAACTTCCACAAGATGAATGACTCTTATTACATGGTAATACGGTCTAGAAATGATGTTTGATAATTGCATAACAATGATGTTTACGGATGCTTATGCAGTAATCAGTTTTATAATCGATACAAAATGTTTGGTAGAAAATTTTCATTGTAACCTGCCTTGTAGCTTTGATCTAGGATTAGTTTCTCGTGTCTAAACGGACATGGTAGACTCTCTGTGAGAGTTTTTTTATTTATATGACTCCTAAGTGAGTCTCAATTAAGGAAAAGACCAAAAATCTAAAGGCCATTCGACGGATCTCAAATCTCCCCTTATACTCCAGATCCTCATGATATGTAGGAGTGAATCGGCCGGCAGGACCCGCATTACCTTTTGTGCTATTTATCTTAGTATTTTATTGTGTAAGCCATTACTGATATGTAATTAATGTTATCCTAACCTAGATCTGACGATAATGATAGCATAAAACATCCTCACAGATTAAGCCGTGATTTAATCAAACAGGAAGGAAATTAACCGCAATTATTTTAGTAGGTAAATATTTTTTGTTGTTGTATTTAGAACCTAGCATTTTGATTCATGACTCTAAAGATTAGAATTTAGTTGTAATTGTGTAAGTCTTCATTGTTACATTTTTTTTTAAGTCGAGGTTGACCCGTTGTTCTGACCAAATTCAGACAATAATTTATGGGTCTCAACATTCTTAATGCGCTGGGACAAGCTCATCACGACCTTCATTGATGATGACTAGGAAGAATAGGCTATGCTTGCCTGGAAGAGATGGCTTGTCAGCGATAAGGATAACCGTACTTTATGTACTAAATTTGTAATGCAACAAAATGTTGATATTTTTTTACTAAAACACAATTGGTTTCCTTTCATAATATACGGGTAAGCTTGAATAAATTTACTTATTTATTAGATTTTCAATATAACTACAGCCAGTTATAATTAAAACGGAATGCACATTTAAACCAGAGTTTATTGCCAGTTCTTCTCTTCCGTTCTACGCCTTTGAGAACTTCAAATTCAATGAGCATTCAATGTATATTTCTATTTTCACGTTCATAAATGTACATTATGTTATCTACATTAATAAATTATTTTTGATTTTGATTTTTGCACACACGTGAAACAAACTTAAATAAAATCCTGAAAAAAAATAAAATTAAAAAAACACAGACAAAATACAGGTTTACAATTTTTTCTATAAATTACATACAAAACATACGTGTTTTTTTAATGTAGTCTTTGGCACTATCGTGTGGCGAATAAATTAATCAAAACATTATTTATCGAGGTACTATACTTTAACAATAGATGATTAATGAAAATAATAATAATAACATTCCTTAGTTGGATTCAATCCGTTTCTTTGATCAAATTCATCATTTTGTCAATTTAATAGACTAGTAGATGATCAGCCGTCACGCTGTCGCCCGTTTGAACCAATGTTAAATGCGCATATAGAAATATAGTCCATTGGTGCCGCCGGTATTGAACCTATAACCTCAGGGATGGAAGTCGCACACTGCAGCCACTAGGCCAACACTGCTTATTTTTTAAATATACTGATTTTTTTTTAATTGGTCTCTATGCCTGATACAAATCGTCCACATTTATCTCCAAAGGTCAGATTCTGAATCGCGAATTAGACCAAACTTATGACTTTGTCATTCATTTTGGATTCCATCAAAAGGAAGTTATTTTAGTGCTAAATTTGGACCCCAAATAATTTCTAGTTCCCTCACAATGTTAACCTTGAACAGTGAAGCAAATTAAGCACAAATAATGCCATTTTTTAATAATTCCTACAAACCAATTTACCGCTTCCTTCTACCGATTTGACTCACTCACTGAATTCAATAAAACACAATTTAATTTAAATAAAATATATTGAACCTAATTATAGCTTAAGAAGTTATTACATTATTGTGACTAATATATTTATCAATAAATAAGGCTGATACAAAGTTTCAACGACGATTCCTTATAACGCTTTCAACTGTTACAAATTCCATTTTCAAAACTTTTCATATTTTTACATTCCATTTTTAAAATTAATTTTATATTCCAATTCACGACACAAAGTTTACATTATAAAAACGCTATCAACATTTCACCTAAAAACAGGGTGCCCTTATCCATAAATACTAAACCATGCATTATTTCAGCGTAGTCTATTGTCTCTTTCTGTCAAACTGTGACTACGCTGCGATGAAAAGAAACAGAGTACACTTTTTAGAGCAGGCAATTCGACTATATTTTTAACGAATATTATTTTCTCGTGTCGTCCAAAAATCTGATTTGAAACGGTATTACGAATGAGTTAGTTCTTAAGGTTAGATTTTGCTAAATTAGTAAATTGATACGTAAATTAATATTTTTAGTTTGATGAATAAATTTCAAAATAATTGTACACAAAATCGTTAAATCTTAGTTAAAAGTAAAACAAAAGTTAAAGAAATATTTTATTAATAATAATTCTTAACGACAAACAATAATGTACAAACCCTACTGAACATTATGCATAGAATACAGGTATTCATATTTATTTTTTAGTTGCCATGACAACCCAAATCCATTGCAAGTGGACTGTAGATTATTGAGACCAACTTTTTGAAAAAAAAAATGTATTTATTGAAAATGCCAGCTTTCAATGGAAAATTTGCATCTCTAAAACAGCTGAATCAATTTTCATGTAATTTTTCATAAAGCTAATAAAAATGTAGTTTTCAATATCATAAATTGCAATTTTTTAAAATCAATTGTTTTTTACAACTTAGCAGCTTCCTTAGAGTTTCAGCCACATTACAAGGCTATAGGTACAATTTCTGGCAAAATATTCGATTCGGTACATGCCATAAAAATAATCACACAGATTATAGTGAACTTGACATCTCGAACTGTCCAAATCTATAGATAAACTTATTACTTAGTCTGTGTTAGCTTTAATAAAAACACCTAAACCTATAATCTATGTATATCATTGAAAAATCTTTACACAGTGAGAATAAAGCAATTATGAAGTACAAAACTAAACTTTTAAATTAACACCCATTTAGTCTGTACGACACAATTGGTAAAAGCTATTATCCTAAGCATATATATATCACAAGCGTTATATGTTCTATGTAGCCCAGGACTGCAACATAGCAAACTCTTTGTCGTCTTCTGAAAAAGAAATAATTTGAACCTTTTATAGCTTTACTCTTAAAAGTAAGAATTATATAATCTAGGAACTTATAACATTTGAAGTGCTGATCAAATGTCGACTGTTACTTTCATTAGTGCGAAACAACCTGATCAAAATGTCTTCTTTAATTTTAGAGAACTTTGCCTAAATAGATCATAACATGTTATTGAATACTACATACATATATGATAATATTAAAAAAATGGCAATATCTGTCTATTGGGTGTATGAAAGGGAATAAACAACACTTGTGAGTTCCAATTATTACCTTAAAAAAATATTTATGGCTGTATCAACATTTACAGAAAGGAAAATTTTTGTGTTTTTTTGTCACATAACATCCATAAGCCTATACAATAAAGAAATCAAGAAATAATATCTTTCTCCAATCACAATTAGAAACAATGGAGAAATTAATGTCTATTTATTTCTTACTAACCAGTTTCCCTGGATTTGCTGGGTTTGGGTTTATCGGCCAACTCATTGTCGGGTACTTCAGGCAGGTTGTCAGCTGGGACACTAATACCAATCATTTCCTTGTCTAGCTCCTCCTGTAATGGTTTGTTAAGAATGTTTACCTTATTAAAAAAATAATTTTAAATTTAATTTATGTAAAAAATCGGCAAAATTTTCTGAATTCCTTCTGCAAAAATCAACTTGGGATTTCAGGCAGTCTTTGCGATTCCAATGAATTAAACAGTACTAATCTAGAGCAAATATATCCATATTTGGCAGTAAATTGATTGGTTAAAAGTATTTTTTATGGGCCCATCTGGTGCCTCTGTTTTGCTGAATTTTTATTTTAGCTTGACAAAAATGTCTAGTATTTTTAGTTTAACTAGTATATATTTTAATTTTTTTATAATTTATGTCTACCTAAAGTCTAATTATAAGTAATATTTTTTTATATTTAATAATAATGGAAATGACTACTAATCAATTTAAGTTAATGAAAGAAGAATAGAGATAAAGAAAGAAGCAATATTAGCTCACGGGCATTAATATAGCATATCTCCAGACTAGTTAAACTGGGTACAGCGGCCTCAGGCAAAACCCATTAAGTTTAATTAATCATAATTATATAAATTACATCAGAAAACAAATTCTGAGCAAATTATACAAATAAGTCCTTTAAAGCCTTTTCACCATTATGGTTGATTATAACTCTTTATTTGATAAATCTTGGAGAGCAATCAGTCTTAAAAAATTAAGGTTACACCTTAATTTTAAGTTTTGAATCATACCTGTTCCAACTCTTCTAACTCCTTTTCCAACTCGTCTTCATCAATGTCGTTGGGGAAGGCCACATTGCTACTGATAGCTTCCGTGATCTCTCGTGATATGTCGTGTTGCTCAGCAATATCATCCATTATATCATGCACCTTGTCTACATCACTGGAAATAAATTAAAATACATTTGTAAGATGTACTTTATATATAATTGTCAAGTATCTTCTACAGAGTAGAATGAATAGCCCATGCTACTAGATTTCATATTACATTGACCAGAAACTTAACATATAAATAAAAAAATATTCATAAAAGAATAATGAAGATAATTTCAATCGCCTATATAATTACTTACATATCTTTGTGAGCCAGCTTCATAGCATTAGCAGCATCTCTCATTGTATTCAACACTTGAGCATTGGTTGTAGCACCTTCCAAGGCCTCCCTCTGGGCCTCAATTTGTGTGAGAGTTCCATCAATTTGAATAAGTTGCTTTTCATAACGCTTTTTACGTTTTAAAGCAGCAATTGCAGCTAGAAAAAGTAAACATATTTTACAAGAAAATAATTTTCTCTATGCTATAAGATGAATATAGCATTAATTAGAAAATTATTTTCAAAATTATTAGGCATTTAAAAATACAAAATATATTAATGTTCTGGTAAAATAATTACAATTTTACAATAAGTTAAAAAGCAAATTACATGTAGTTCAAGTATCAACAAAACAAAAGAAGAATGGAGTGAAACCTAATATAATATTAAAATAATATTCTTCATACATTCTCATTATCCTAAGCTTTGCTCAAGATTATGTAGACAAGAAAGTTCTGAATGACAGGCAGCAATACTATTTTATTTACATTCTTTGAGAATTAGGTAGTTTAAAAGATATGAATATTGTATTGACCATTTATAAAGATCTTTAACATTATGTAAGATAACATCAAATTCATGTTAAAATTTAAAAAAGTTATACAAGAAACAATTTTCTTTAGTATAGCGTGGTGTTTGCTTTACCAGAGACTGATGAAAAAATTTATTTTAAAAATATAAGAAATTTAATTTTTGTGTTTAAAATATTAATAATAGCCAAAGGCTGTAATTCAACTATGAAAATATAAACATCATTAAAATTGTTCCAGTATTAAGGTTTTGCATTTTAATTAATTGTGACTAGTCATCAAGTTAAAGTAGACACCAAATTATTTATATTATTATATATTTTCATAGTTAGAATTCTAAGACCTAAAACCATTGATTGTACTCAATTACTACAAAACAAAGATATTATGTATGAGTCATTCTTTAAGTATTGTAACAGGTAAGTTAAAAATATTGCAATTCTGCTATCATTGTTCAATTAATTTAATAACGAGATATCAATTTATAGTTAAAAAGTTATAAAAGGTTTTAAAATAAAATTATGGATCTCTAGGACAAAACAAATGGCAATAAGGATAAAAATATAATAGTTCAACCTTCAGAGAAGTTAAAAAGTAGATCACCAATTTACCTCTTTTGTTCTTCGTTCCATTTTTCCTAGCAACTTGTATCTCAGTTTCGACTTTCTTTTCTAGAAACTCTGACTTCTTGATCAGCAGTTCCTCTGTTTCCCGTAATTTTTGGATCGCTTCATGGGTGGTTGGCCCTTTTTCCTCTTTCTTTCCTCCAAAGAGTTTCCCCAAGAAACTCATGATATTTAAATTTAGGTATTAAAATTAGTTTTTAATCACAGAATAACAATTATTTATTGCTTAGAGGAGAAAATTGCAAAAAAAGTAAAGGTTCCACTTTTGTGTATGAATGCGTCATCCAATATCTATTATCCACAGATTAGTAAGAAATAACAATTATGTAAAAATAAAATAGCACGACTATCAGCTGATAGTAAATACATGTATTATAGATATAATAAAATAGAATTTACTAAAAAGTTAGAGCTTAGAAGTAAGTTAGTCACATAAGTAAATTAGAGTTAGCCACGATATTGACCAACAACAACAATTGTCAACATGCTTATTTTGCATAGATTTCGATCGAGTAAAATCTATTTATTGTTTCTTTCCATTCGAATAGAATAGATAAACTTCCCTTGAGGGTCACGGCTTTACTAACCGCTATCCACTTGTTACTAACAGGTATAGGATAAGCATTAAGCTTTCCAGCAGGCCTTCGTATCAAATATCTATTTAATCCGTAAAATATTAATTTTAATAGTCTGTGACAGTACTTATCAAAGACAACACTGAAGTCTAAGTCTTAAGTCTTAACATTTAAAATGCTTTAGTATTGAATCATTCCGGCTGATATTATTTTGCAAAATTTTCACGTTTTTATAACTTATTTGAATTCTAATTTTAATAAAGACAATAGAGAATTTAAAAAATGGTGCGTATAATAAGCCAGGACACATATGATGAAGTAGTTCGTGAAAATATTCAAGAATTTGATATGAGCCCTGAAGAAGCAATAAAAGAAGCTATTACACAGTTTGAAGCACAGGTATATTTTGTATTTGAGTTAGTCGGCCCCAGAAGTGAATGAATAAAAAAAACAATTAGACAGTTTGGTAAAGTTATCGCTACCTAAGTACCAATAAATAAATAAAAATAAAATTAATAAACTTTATAAAAAATTATTGCTTTAACAGTTTTTGTTACAATAAATTAAAGAATTTATAATTTATTACGGGTTCAATATTATTTCTAGGGTGTTGATCTATCAAACATAATAAAAGATCTTTCCTTGGGATCTGGTGATAACCACTTGGTAAGCACAGCAGTGCAAAAATTAAGGGAAATCTCTAATAGTAATGATGAAGAATTACTTAAAGAACTAGAAGTTTTAATAGTAAGTACAAGATAAGGTATGCTAATTAACAAATAAATAAACTATATCTGCAATTATATTTATAATATATTTCAAGAAAAAATGTATGAAATCTAAAAAGGCCAGTTTCTGGATAGCAGTATTATTTACGTTGATTAGGATTTATAGTAATAGATAGTATAATAATAAAAGATTTTTTTTAATAATTATACTATTGTTAAAAGTAGCGGCACAAAACTCTAGAGCTGACCGTTATTGCGCAAAAGTAAAAAATAAGGTACCTGAGGGGGGCTAGCGGAATGAAGAGCGTTGATTGGCTCTCTAGTCGCATTCCGGCCCTCGCACCAAAGTACACATGTGCAGCAATCCCCTCCATGTATCGGCCAGCGCTAGACTTACGTGCCGATAATAGTACTGTTCCTTTAAAATAATAGAGAGAGAGAGAAAAAAAAAATATATATATACAAGTTCGTTTTCAGAATGAATGCAAAAAAGACTTAGCCCACCGAGTCAGAGCAGGAAAAGATGGAGCATATAGCATTCTTTTAAGTATCCTAGAGAATTCCTATTCACAGGATAATCAGAGACTGATGATAAAAGTGTTGTATGGTTTAATAGCACTGATGGATGGACAACCAGATTTATTGGACTCTAAGGGAGCAGATTTAATGAAAAGGTCAGATTTGCTTTCCAATAACTATTTATGAATTAAACTAGGATAAAACAGATTCCCTTGAATTCTTTCCCACTACAATCTAGCTGTACACTTTGTGTGTCTACATAGTCTTTATTAAGAGGCAAAAAATACAATTGTTATTATTGTATGCAGAGTAAATCTTGACTAAATATGGCTTTAGTTTGTCAAAATAATATATGATATTGATATATGCTATAGATAGAGAGTGCTATCTAGTTCTTGTTTATGAACCCTTGGAGTACTAGCAGTAAAATTAGAAACATATAGAATACTTGAACACTAATATCATTCTATAGTAAAGAACTATCTTTATGATGTATATGTTTTATTTTACTGTATTGTAAATAAATTAAATTTATAATATGTATAACAGATTAAGTTATTTCACAACTATTGGAATATGTGGAAAGAAAACTGTCCAATTTATATAAAGATAATATATAAAGATTTTAAGTATCAGGATGATTACTGTCAAAGTAATCACATTAACATAACAAAAATGGTAATTTAGCATTATTGCTTCCATAAATCCCACAACGGTTTTCTTACTGTGTCTATTTTAGTCTTTCTAAAATCACAAAATCACTTTATTTGATAGGATTTTGAATAATACAAAGAATGACGATATTCTACTTGCAAACCTGAAATGGATCAATGTTTGTTGCTTGAAACATGAGATGAATAGACAAAGAATTTTTGCACTTAACATAATTGACAAGTTAAAGTCACTTTTAAAAGTACAAGGAAATCCAAAGGTAAGAATTACAATAATGAATATTTAATTAAATTTAAAATCTCAATTATTGTATTTTGCGTCATAGATTAGGATTGCTTATAAATATTCTCAGTATTTAAAAAGATGAATGGAACAGAAATGTAACGATTTTTGGCTATTAAATTTTATACAGGTAAAAAAATTTCTACACCAAAAATGTAGCAGAAATGTAATGTTGTTAATATGTGAATTATTACGCAAAACGGACTAAATTTGAATCTTATTGCGGAAAATGAGTCCACCTACCTACCTTATATGTGAATTTGACTAGCTTATATTAGATATTACATAGTACAAAAGTAGTAAATTTATTTAAAAATAAATTATTATGTACAATTCCCAGCTCTTAAGTGAAACACTCCAAGTTATCCGACGTTTAACTTTGGACGATGATATCCGTATGGAATTTGGAAAAGCTCACGAACACGCAAGGGAATTGGGCATATACCTATTGGAAACTCTTACAAACTTACTTGCTGGTAAGAAATAGTAGGGTTAACATAAATTGTAGCTATCTATAAAAAATATATCCAATGGCGCCAAATAATAGTCTAAATATACTTAAATAAATTTAATTATACCTTAAATATAATAAAAATATACATTTTGGCTCTACAATACCATATATTTCTGGTTTTTCTTTTAGAGCACACATATATAGTTTATATAAAATCACAATCATCACAATTCTGTTAGACAGGGCGTCCAAAGTATATATTATTTTCATGGTTTCAAAAAGCGGAAGTTCATCAAAAACAGAAAAAAATTGTAGATAATACATGGGGGTTTGTTTCTCTATCTCTGGCTTGACTCTCTTACATCACCCTGTATAAGACTTATCGTTTTGATTTTTAAGGAATGTTGTCTTACAGATAATACAAAACCACCATTAGTGTCAGAATTAATGCTCACAATGGCAACACTGCTAGTTAGAAATGAGCTTTGTGCAAAAGTAGCAGAGTCTGGCAACAATGTTTTGTTTACTGTATTGGCGGATAATTATGACAATGCTACCGTTATACAGCAGGCTAATAAACTGTAAGTATAATTATTTCTAGAATAATTTCTTGGCAAAATATATAAAAAGACGGAAAAGTTTTTGTAAAATATGACCACTATTTAAGCCTTGAATTGTTTAATCGCGGAATCTTAAAATGCTAAGTCGCCTGCACTATGATGTCATCCCACACTCACACCCTGTCGTACCCTCTCTTTCGCACGATCACACAACACAGCCGAATTAGGTTTTACTTAATAATTTTTCTATCGTAAATGTTTGAACCTTTTTTGTGTTCCATATTTGGCTATATGTTTAGTACAATTGTTTTAGTTAATTTATATTTTAATTTAATTTATATAATTTATATTAGCTGTAGGATTGTGAAATAAATAATTAAAATTAATATGAAATAAAAAACAATTCTAACCAGTGATAAGTGTGTATATAAAATTTAATATATATATATATATATCGTGTCTGTAAACTGTGCAAATGCGCTGATAGTATTAGATAATCTACTTTTATCAATCAACAGATCATGAGAAACATATTTGATACAATTAAAACCCACAAAGCTTTTCGGCTGATTGAAAATGTGATCGTAAAAACAGACACCGTTGATCGTCGATGTAGACCGTCTTCTTCTTTACAATAATTTCATTTTCCAACATCGATCTCTCGTGTATTAACTTCGCTCTTAATTTCTCAGTTTCCAAACTACGCGTTTTCAATAAACTCATACTGTTGTTCAAATCTCTCACTTCGTCGATTAATCCTATGAGCGACCCTTCGCGGCAATTCTCTACGTTCGGTCGGCAACTCTTCACATGCAATCGCGTTTGGGCCACTTGAATCCTTTGAGTTACCTTTAACATTTCCTCATGCAATGTCTCCATAATATTTTCAGTTTCAACAATTTTCTGTAACGTCAATTTCAACTGATTTTCCAGTTCGATCCTTACTTGATCTGTACGGGCGATTCGTTCGCTCAACGCTTTATTAACTGCTATATCATGGGTACGTAGATCGCGTGATGAATTTATCAATACCGCATCTACTCTTTGCCGCAACGCTAAAGACTTGTCGATAGCTATTTTAAATTGATTTAAGGCATTTATCGTGTATTGTTCCCATAACTGTACGTCTGATTGTCCATCTGATAGCCTCGTAGCGCCAGCTGAGTCTTTGACATTAACGGATTTTGTTGCTAGATCGGAATTGTGTGCTTCATACTTGAATGCCAGAAGCTTATCGCTCCAGTCGCGTTCTAGAGAGTTCTTCGCTGCTACGTTCATTATGATTTGACTCTCAATCTCGTTTAGCATGTCTCGGTGAAGTTGTTTAATGTTCTGTATTAAAACAGACTCCTTAAACAACGCGTCTTGTGGTTCATCGTACACCATGTCCGACTGCATTCTATTGCGTCTCAAATTCAAACATTCTTCTGTAATGTATTCTGGAATTTTTAATGTGTCTATTGCGTTTTTCAACTGCTGTCTCTGAGTTTCTATGACACTTAATTCTGCATCGATATCTCGTATCGCTCTTTCTAATTCGGATTTCCAATAATTAATGTGCCTTGTTCGATGTTTTAATTGGTCAGTGCTATCGCTGAAATCGTTGCACGATGTTTGATTGACTTTTACGATGCAATTTTTCGTTATTGATGTGTTATTGTCAGTTTCGCCGATAATGTCTCCTTTTAAAACATGGTCGTTGTGTTTAAGCCAGTGATCGACTGTGGTTAAGCCGATATTTCTGTCTCCGAAAGAGAGGTGGTCTCCATTTGTTGGCACAGACATTGTGTTTACAATATTCTTAAATGAAACAGTATACACAACAGAATTTGTTACAATGTTGTTATGTTGTCCTAGTTACAAACCTATTGATTTAACAATGATCAAAAAATCTAACCTCTGTTTTTTTAAAATAGACAGAAGTTAACTGTACAAAATTTCATTGTCGATAAAATAGCTACATATCGACATATTTTAGTCAATAATTAAAAGCGTAAACAATCATCGCACATTTGAAGCCTGAATAAGAATTGTAATACAACATTCTTGTTTCCGATAAATTCCTTGTCGACTACACTTATATTGAAGAGTCACTGAGATTTATGAACCCTTAGATAAGCCAAGTTAGTTTCTCTTAGGGTCTGTTTCTCATTACTTGGTAGGATAAACACTATTGTTGCGTTTTACGGCTGTCAGATAGCGCTATTCGTTATGAAACACGAAGTTTCTTATTCGGAACTTTTATCATCCGAATAATTTATGTGTTGCACAGGTATTTGGTTCTTTATCCATACATTGTGAAACAGGCTCTTAGTGTCCCTACCCCTAATTTTCTGTCATAATACGCTAATATTATAAACGTTTAAAAACAGTTGACTCCCAGCTTCAAACAAATTGTTACATTTAACATATATCTGAACACATTTACAACAATCGTCTGATAAATAAGTCGTACTGAATTAGCCATTTGGTTTCAGGATTACAGCGTTAGCTGGTAATGACGATGTGAAAAGGCAGTTAGTCAAAAGTGGAATTATACCGATTATTGTATCAGTTCTTGCTAGACATTCCGTAAGTATTACATTAGTTAGTACATTGAGTTTATTGTAATATAAAAATATTTTTGTTTTATCCATCAAGATCATGTAAACCAAAAATAAAAATTATTCCAAGAAGTTTCCAAAATATTTTTTTCTACCCGCACAAATTTAACATAACCAATTACGGGACCCGACAAACGTTGTCTTGCGTGATATTTCAAGCGCTCAGGATATTAAACAAAGTTTTGATTTTCAGAATAACTCAACGTCAGCAGCTTTGACATTAAAATGCATAGCGGCTCTGGCTTTAAGGGAACCGGAACACAGTAGACAATTTATTGAAACGGGAGCTGCGGAGGCCATCACAGAGGCTTTGAAGATCCATCAAACACAACCACAAGTACAGGTAACAAGTACAAAGTACACATGTCGGACGTCGAGGCAGAATACGAAATTCCACCCGTATCACCTCCACGTCCGCCCTTCCACAACTGAGCGTTTTTCTAGGTAGTTTATGCCGCGCACCACTACTTTGTGGAACCAGCTGCCCACTGAAGTATTTCCGAACCGATTCGACTTAGGGTTCTTCAAGAAAAGAGCGTACCAATTCTTAAAAGGCCGGCAACGCACTCGCGAGCCCTCTGGTATTGAGTGTCCATGGGCGGCGGTATAACTTAACTTCATGTGAGCCTGCCCGTTTGCCCCCTGTTCTATTAAAAAAAAGTGAAACTTATTTGTAAATTAATTATTACTCCTTAGTAAAAGCCCCCAATAGATCATGCACCAGTATAAGATCCTATGTATTTGTAAATCTATATTCACACTGTATACATGCTAATGATAATATAAATAAATAAATACATTTTACTGCGACAGAATTTCCATCTGAAGTTTTAATATGTAACTACTAAACGAATACATCAACCAATAGCATGATATTTTTTCTCGATCTTCCTTTCGCACTCTCTCAATCGCTCTCTCCCTTTTCTGCACGCTGCACAACTTCGTGACGTTCCGTAAAAAATTCACCCTCATGCGCCTAAAGAAGTTTCACTTCAAAAATATATAAGCTTGTTTATATTATTATTGTAATTTATATAATGTCACTCTCATTTGTAAACTTAATTGTAAGAAAAAAAGTTATTTTTGCTTCCTTTACTTAAAACGAACAGCGGCAATAATAACGTAAATATTTTTTGTATAATAATTATTCTTGATGTAAAAGGCCGGTAACGCACCCTGGCATTGAGTATTGCGGCGGTATTACATAACATCAGATGAGTTTTCTGCCCCTGTTCTATAAAAAAACTTAATTCGGATCAAATTTTCCTCAAATTAACTTGTTTAAAGGAGATATTAAAAATGTTTTTTTTTTTTAGAAAAACGGATGCTGGGCAATACGCAACATAGTAGCTCGATGTCGGGATCTAAACACAAAGTTTCACGAACTGGGAATCGAATCAATACTCAGTCGTTCCTATGAACTATTCGAGAAAGACTTTGGTTTTGATATCAAATCGGCTTTACGAGATTTGGAGTGCAATATTAAATTAGACGAACAGTGGACTGGGAAGGGAATTCACTTGGAAGATTAGCGTCGGAAGGTGGATCCAGTGGAATCATTGATTCCGCTATACAGATTATGTATAAAAACAATACTAACGTGAATGACGTAAAAGCCTTCAGGGAGTTTGAAATGTTTATTTATTTTGCACAAGAATATGTATGCTTTAATAACATTTTATTTAATTAAACGAAAGTTTTTAATGTCTTTTCATTTTTGATGCCCAAAGCCTACCCTTATCGACTGACCCACCGCATGTCCAATTAAGGAATATTGTTTTTTTCACTGCGCACACGCAATATATCTGATACATAAATGGTCTAAGTCGCCATGAAAATGTCGCAGCCAACTAGCTAATAAGCCGTTCAATTAGTCTTTTTACTTAACGGTAGACCCAGACCTCGTTGTATAGGGATTACTTATATTAGAATTTCGAGGTACTACATGCAGCAGTTAACTAGGCACCTCGCCAGGTGTCATCGCTAAATCAGGTGCCAAGTTGATTGGTGCGTGTAGTAACAGTTATTGGTAGCTACAAAAGGCTGACTACTTTTAAATCAGACTCAAGAATGTTTGTCCATTGCTAAACTTCAAGCAACAGTAACTTCTATAAATATAATAACGACTGAAGTAGCCAGGAACCAATAGACCATATGGGCTTCTGCGGAAAGCGTCCACAGTACACTGGTGTCAGAGGAATAATCAAAGAAAACAGTAAAATTAAACAATTTATTAAAAAATATACAATAACGCCCCAATTTCGTAAGGCCTTAATACTCAGGTACAAAAGTATGTTATTAACAATTGTGATACATAATTAATACATTTAAAATGCTATTTCTATACAAACAAGGCAGATTAATCCCTATATATGAAATTCTCGGGTCCTCCGATTATTATGACTGAGAGTCTATCTTTCAAACCCTTAAGTGATAAGCCCAATATTTTTTTTTAGTTTTTTTTTTGTTGTACGTAATCATACAAAAATACATACAAGCCCTAATTTTTGCCCCTCTACAATCAAACCCTATTTATAAAATATATGATTCACCCTCATTAAACCAAGTTTTATAACAGTAGCGTAAATGCAGTTTTGAGTCACGAAATTTAAATTGTTTATTAAAATCATTTCGTAATATGGCAAATTAAAATAAATTCTTTGGTATGGAAAAAAACGTTAATTATGTACTTTTATATTTAATTAAATTTTCATACTAGGTATGTATGAACTGCTTAAATATGTGTGTGTAACCTTCAAATGCTTTTTGACGCCTACAACACGTTTCGTTACACGTAATTGACGATGGTAACGTTAGATAATTTCGCAAATTATAATCTAGTATAACTATACAATATCAAAAACAATGAAAGAAAGAATGAGGGAAAGAGATTCGTGTTTTTTTTAATAACAGTAATTATTTAGTTTTTACACAAATTCTATGCTTGAAAACGAAATGCATATTTGAGGATTCTTACCAAATACTTTTATTATTTTTGACAGCTTTACTTTTGCTACTTTACCGCCCCCTTAGGGAGCGTTCAAGTATTATGTTACGAATTTGGGGGGGGGGGTTGGGTAAAAACGTTACGATTGAATTATGCATCTGTTACAATAAGTCGCTGGGGGGGCATTGGGGTTGGGGGTTCAATAATCTCCAAAAATTGCGTGAATAATCGAACGCTCCCATATGTCCTACTTCCACTTTACGCTTAGTATTTGTTTTGTTTTAACTTACTGGGGTTGCTAAAATAGTTACACTATTCACAGCGTTTCACAACAAACTAAAATTAATCAATAAAATAAATTTAAAAGATCCTAATCCTTGGGATTGATTTGCAAAACTTAGCGATAAAATAGAGTGGCGGAGTTTCTTGCCCGCTCTACGCTCCTGACTTGGGAACTGGTAGTAAATGTACGTATATTATATATATCTTTTCTATTGACGTACATAAGTTTATTTATATACCAATATGAATATTTGTTTGAGTTAAAGGACCTGTGTTAAGTGTTAGTTGTGCAAGTGTTTTCAACACATAATTAAAATAATAAAAAACAGCCATACAATTGTTTAAATATCTAAAATATTAAGTTTACATATTACTTGCGCTCTCCGACAGTTGTGCTCGTGCCTTTTGTAAATGTTGATTGTGTTTCCATTTCTTATAATTAATTAAATCTTTGCCATTGAAAATTGTGTGGACCATTATTTTTTCGCCATATTCCAGTTGGGATAATAGCTGAAAAGAAAATCATCAATATTAAAAAAAAAAAAAATTGCTTACGTCTAAATCTATTACAATTCCAATTAGTCACATACACATTAATATTTAACATTCTCTCGAACGGTGAATGAAAACATCGTAAGGAAACTGGTTTTCCTCAGACCAGAAAATTCCACATGTGTCAGACACATGAGACTGTGCACCCTATTAAATTGACAAATAAATGAAGCAGATACAAAAATCTGAGGCCGAGACATAAAAATTCTAGCGCCACTTATTTTGATAAATCGCATGTTTGCTAGTCTGAACAACTAAATAACTTATAATTATAGAAATAATAATAAAAAAAACTAAAAAAATTTTTTTTATATTGAAAGCAAAAAATACTTACTTTAGGTGTCAAAAGAAAATACTGTCCATTGTCACACTCCGTGGTGACTTTGACAAGTAGTTGGAACATTTTCCGCTCATTAATCGCGTCCATGCCTTGGTTTATTTCATCCACACATCTGAATACATAAAAACATTCAAAGTTGGTTTTATATAAGTTGTTTAATAGAGCCTAACTTATCTGTTTTATAAGTTTTGTAAAAACGTGTTTAGTTTTATTACTTTGTTAAATACTAGGAAAAGAACACTGGATATATATCGCAGTAAAGTAGTTAAATCAGAGAGTTAATTGAAACTCCAGACAATTAAATATCGATATTCAATCAAGTCGCCAGCATTGATTAACTGTCTAGAGTTTCAATTAACTCTCTGATTTAACTAAATTTACTGCGACATATATACCACTATAAATGTGTAAAAGTAAGGAATTTTTGAAACTGAATTGAATAAAGACATACGCAGCATACATACAACACGTTCAAAAACAACTTGTAATAAAACAAGTCTCACAACTCACTTTTACCGTAAAAAGTTGTAAGGCCCATGTCATCCATATAAGATCATATCATACGATCCAATATCAATATAATATTATAAGCAGTTAATTTATTCAGTCCCTACTTAAGGGACCTTCAGTGATGTTTTTTTTTTTCCGCCCATGGCGCAGGCTATAGTTTTTCGACCATACCGCCTAGTCTTTCGTACAATTTTTCCATTAATTATACAATTAGGTTCATTTATGTCTTTCGTAAATTTCAATTTCTTTTCAAATCCATGTTTTAACTTTTAAGTTATGTCAAATCGAAATCGTTATCAAGTTGTGTCAAATGTATTATCAGTTGTTTTGTCAAATCCGTGAAAATATAATAGTGTAAAGTGCTTTCCCATTTGGGATCTTCAGTGATGTGTTTAGAAGTGATAGTGAACTGATTACGTATATAGCTAACCTATCAACATCTTATATGTACCACAAATTTACATTTTTTTTTTAAATAAATAGGTTGTCTGGGCTATCGCATGAAGGCAATGTATCATGTATTTTAAATTAAATTTTTAACTGAAATTCTAAGGTTCAGTGGATAATAGATTAATCCGCAATTTCTGTCCGAATATTGCTCTTAAGGTCTTGAATTGCCCGGGGAGCATTCGCATACACTTTTCCTTTCAAAAATCCCCAAAGAAAATAGTCGAGAGGTGTTAAATCGCACGATAGATCGTAATTTTTACATTTTGACCGTGTTCGTATATCCATAACTATAAATGGCATACCTTTGACAGTTCAAATATACATACCACATGTCTTTCGAATCAAATGGGAGCACAAACTCATAGTTAAAAAAGTAATAGATGGCACACAGTCTAAATACCTACCTAAACGGCACGGTCGATAAGGCCTGCAGCGACATAAGATATAAGGCAGTACACAATGCCCTTTCGCCACCACTTTGGGCGTGACGGGTTAATTGCTGCAGTTGTTCATCCGCCCGGAATCGAATGTATATACCCACGCCGTATTTGTCGTAGTCTTCCTGTAACATTGGCAGTTTTTTTGCAGACCAGAAGTAGAAAGAGCAGTAGTCGATGTGCGGAGATCAAATCTACCCAACATATATTAATTGATAAAAGCCAACGCTCGGTACACATTGATACATTGGCAAAATACCCACATTATAAAACTTTTTATGTGAAAAGCATTGTATGCTAAATTCTTTTGTTATACAAAGGGATAATAATAAAAAAAATCGGTTGTCTGTAAAGTCGGTTTACTGACGATAGGTGAACGTGACAATGTCATAAGAAAATACTGATTGGAATGGTTGCACTTTTCAAAAGAAAATTTTAATTTTAATTTGTTTGATAAATATTTTGTATGGATAAAGAGAAGGAGGTAAATCGCAATTGAATTGATTTCAAGAATCAATTCATCACATAGAAGTTACATTTATTTGTACGCATGAAATTATAATAATAATGAATAAGAGACTGATGTCGAACACTGCCGAACGCGGAGGCCGTATGTGCCTCTTTGTTGTCGTTCCGCGCTCTCGCTTGCACTTCAAGCCTTAAATGGAACGCCTCAGAGCGAGGTAACGCCGCAGTCATGTTTTTACTTGCATACAACCGGCTCCATCGAATTATAAGACGTTGTCACGTCAAAAATTTTAATGTAAAAACTAAAAGATAATATATTTTTTTTAATATCTCTTCCTGTCTGTCAAGTTTGCCTATATGTGTCACATTAAAACTTGTATTCTATTGTTAAAAATTAAAGTAAAAAAAATAGATGCACTCACATCAGCCCCAGTTTTGTCCAATTTAACTTCTCCGGCGCATCCCATTTTGGCGAACATAGATCCAAACGCACGGTCTATTTTACGCAGCAACGTTTCCAATGGCGGCAGCCATTTTGATCTGGAATTGATACAATATGCTGCGAATAATCCACGGGCGCTGAAACCCTAGTGTTGGCTCTACAACGAACTTCACCTACAAATATTTATTTCGGCTGCAAGTAGGGGGAGATTGGAGGGCGGCAAACTAACGCCCGAATCCAATAATGTATCCAAAATCTCACATCAGACCGTGACAGTCGATCGATCTCCTATCTGCATCCCAATAACGAAGACAATTCATTTTTGGCGACAGAATGCAATCTCTTCGCTCTTTATCAATCCAAATAAAGTAAATAAAAAATCCGTCGATTGGTTATTTGCATACGTTTATCAATTTTTCGATTAAGATGTGTATCTCAGATGGTCAAAAATAGATTGAGATAGGTTATTGGGCTTGGGCGTAAAGCTGCGTGAAAATGAACCTAACGCTATAAAATTTAAAGAAGAATGGTCACGCCCACTGCTTTTCTCAGTGGTTCTATCGCACAATGTGTAGAGAGGAACGGAGATTACTTCAAAAATACTTTAGATTAAGCGGTTTCTCAATTTCTAAACATATTCAGTGGTAGTTAGCTATCTATTGATTTGTACTTTCCCAATGTGCGCAACAAATACGTACGTAACGTACGCGTACGTGTAAATGAAGCGACGCACTACAATTTCTTTTTTCTATTTTTAGTTTCATCTTTAACGATTTGGGCGTTGTATAATAATTATAAATTATTAATCTTTATTCAATTTAATTTATAATTAAAACGTCAGTTTATCAGAGCTCAATTTGTATGTACAGTCCCACGTAGTATAGATGGCGTTACGTAAAACCTCAAATCAAAAAGAATCAAAGGCCATCAACGAACTACCGAGCCCGAGTATTCAATTATACTCGTATGTTCTATATTTCCGGGTGGACGAAAAAATAAATACACAGGAAAAAAGAGTGTGTGTACTTATGTACACGCGTTAGAAGTTTTACTTCTTTGGCGTATGGGAAAAAGATTACTAAACTGCAGTAGTGATTAACGATAAATATTAAAATAAACCAAAAAGATTTTATTTAAACAAATAAATTATTAGTAAATACTATCACCATCGTATATGATTTATTTAAAAACAACAAAATAATATTTATTTATTCACACTGTTTAATTGTTCTGTTACGAAACACGTGTTCTAAATATAAAAATACAAGAATATACAACTTGAACATAGTTCGATTTCCATGCCACCTAGACCTAACTTCACGATGTCGAATTTTGGTGTTGGTGAGCGCGCATTGTAAAAATTCACTCTCATCATTAATGAATCTAAGGTTGAATTTTTTGGCCTCACTGGAACTTACTTGAGTTCATTCATTTTGTCTTCTAACTGTTTGTTCCTATCTGATGAGTTTGTGATATCAAACTGAAGTTTTGCAATAGTCCTTTCCCTTGTTTTGTATTCTTTTATGACCTGAAAAAATTAAACTCGTCAAACCATCGTAAAATTTAGTAAAAATCTTAAAGTTAAACCAAAATGTATTATTAAGTTAATATATTTTAAGCCAAAAAACCTATAATGTTTAAAAAAAACATTTCTGTATGTTTGTTAAAATTCACTGGAACAATTTCAAAAATTCATCTAGAATATTCTACATACAATTGTTTATGTAACTGACTGACTAGAAAGTATTAACTTTCTCTGAATGAATTACCTGTTCATCACTAGAATGCATTAAATCTATTCGTGTCTGCAAATCAAAGCAGTGTTCCTGTAGAGCTGTCAAATCAGTGGGTAGACCGTCAAACACATCTTTATTCGGAAAATCTGGGTCTGTGGGTAGTTTGTTATTGCACGAACGTTTTGCTTCCGTTAGTTTTTCTTTTGCGTTTGAGACAGCACAGGTTAAGCAGTTTTGTATGTTTTCGAGAGTTACCTAAAATAATTAAAATTCCAAAATAATTACATTATTTTCTAGCTTTTCGTTCTGAGTTAGCCATGACTTCAGTCAAAATCTAACGACATACGGAACAAATTTCATAACGCTGTCTCGACTGGGAATCTCACTTCAAAATATTTATAGCCAAACATACTTTCCATAAGAAACCAATTCGACTTAGGGTCCTTGAAGAAAAGAGCGTACCAATTCTTAAAAGGCCGGCAACGCACTCGCGAGCCCTCTGGCATTGAGAGTCCATGGGCGGCGGTATCACTTAACATCAGGTGACCCTCCTGCCCGTTTGCCCCCTGTTCTATAAAAAAAATCTTACTTGAACATTACGTAATTCACTCTTCAGTTCCCTCAATTCCGCTTCATGCTGTATTATAGCGTTTCTGCTTACTTCCAGTTTTACCTATAAAGATATTTTATTTCTATTAAAATCATACTTAAATTCACACGTTCTTCTAAAATAAAGTCAACATATAATTATTATGAAGAAAAGAATAGAGAAATACAGCTTTCAGAAAAACTTAAATTTAATTTAGGAAACGGATGATGATACCTTTAAACTAAGAGGAAATGGTCGGGCCTCATGGCATGGGCAACAGAAAAGTGGAGTCAAAAAGTACTGAACTCTTGCCCAAGATAAGGCAAACGAAAAAGAGGAAGATAACTTAGAAGGTGGAAGAACCAAAACAGCATATGGTACACGGCACATTTCAGAAAGGAATGGCGGGGAAATCTTGATAAATATTGATAAAAACATGTCTCTGAATCTAAAAGTAGCTGAATAAAAAGCTATTAAAAAATAGGCATTTGAAACCGATATACTTATTTCTAATGTGAAATGCTATGTTTCCTTTGAAAATAAATTTTGTAATTTTAAGTAAGTAATAGTCATCTGTCGATACTAGTTATCCGTGGTAGGTCGAATCGGTGTATGTGGATAGATCTTTGTATGAAAATAACAGTTCAACTGTGCCAATATCCTATCTTAACATTTAAACTTACACCACTTTATTTGATATGTTTTAAGCATGGACCTAAACTCATTCTAAATTCATCATTGTACGGTTTTATTTACCTTATTTAGTTTATATTAATTATCAAATATGAGTGTAAAGAGCGAACAGATTGCATGATATGCCAAAAATGAATTGTCTTCGTAGGGTTTGGTTATTGGGATGCAGATTGCAGATCGATCGACTGTCACGGTCACGCAAATTGTATATTAATTATTAAGTTCGGGCGTAAGAGGATTCAATCAGGAGTGGGAAAGTACTTTGTCTAAATCGAATCGACTTTCCAAAAAAGCCTTCATCCATAAATAAAAAAAGTAATCAGCTTTTTTTTTATAGAGACCTCTAGTAGAATCACTAATAGATAACAAAAACGTTGATGAGCCAAAGCAGAAGTAAGCGCAGTGTAGTTGTACTTTTATCGATTTTATTAAGTCAAATTGGTTTCGAAATACTTCAATGCGCAGCTGGTTCAACATGAAAACTGCCTTAGCGTTAGAACTCAGTGTTAGAACGACGGACGTCGAGGTTTTTCTTTTGTTTTTACCCAGTTTTGTTTTGTTTTTACCCAGTTTTGTTTTTATCTAGTTTTGTTTTGTTTTTACCTAGTTTTGTTTTGAATATATTATAATATTGAATGAATGCAATCCCAAGTATACATACTTAAACTAAAAACTTACCCCAACCAATTCTTTTTCTAGAATCTTATTTTGCAAATCCTTTAAAATGTCTTTCAATTGCGAATGAAGATGACATTGCTTAAGTACACTCTCCTTTTGTCTCTTCTGACAATTCTCTTTCTCTAACTCTATGTTGAGGGAGGACTCATTTTCTAGGTCATCAATTTTCTTCGTTTGTAAACGTATTTGTGCGCTTAGTGTTCGAATCTACAAGAAGTAAACGGATCAAATAAGAGTCTTTCCTCTAATTTGAAACTTGGGCCGTGGAGTTCTGGTGATTTCTGCGCTTCCTTCTCCACAGGGACTAAATTGTTTAAATTTGTTTTTTATCGTAATTATCACTCGCCGTAAAACCACTTAATGTAGAGCACCACACTTAATAAAATGGATACATTCACTAACACATAAAATGTATAATATATAGACTCTGTGACTCTGTGGTCAGACTCGCATTTAATTTGAAAAATGTACTCACAAAAAAGGTTTGCCATCTCTGACATGTCAAACATTGAACGCTGTCAGAATTCTACGGAATTAAAAATCAGAGTATAAACGCTCTATAGTTGTGTTATAAATAAATCCATTATTTATTTATTTATTTTTTACTTGCATATTGCATTACATAAAAGGAAAATATTAGACATAATTTAATGAAAGCAACTGGCGCTTAGAGCGATTTCTTCCAGACAACCACTGTGAGTATATTACATAAGGTAGGCAAGAAGTGCAAAAATACATATTACAAATAATAAAATAGGAAAAACAAAAAAAAACATACTTAACAGAAATAAAAATAAACTAATTTAATTAAATAAACTAATTCTAGCTAATGTAACACTGTGAAAGTATGTATTAATGTAAAAATATACTAGGTGTCCCATAGATAAATGTTGATGAAGATATCGCGAAAATACCTTATCTACGCTCTCATTGATTTTCTTCCTGTCATTATTAAAATTGTTCAAAGTGACCTCTAGCGGCGCAAGTTGGTTGTTAAATTCCTGTAACTTCATTTTATGTGAAGCCGCTGTTCTTTCAAAGCCTGCTAACCTGTAGTGAAAGTTACATTAGCAAACAATTTTAATTTTCACAAAGAAATCACCTACCTACTACCCTATAAGACATACATACGTCGCAGATTCAACGCCATTAATAATTACAAATTTGGTGTCACTACCGTCTTAATATTTCAACACAGTCAGTGCGAACGTCCGGCGCAGGCGCCGATCGGATAGCAACTCAAGTACTCCACGACCGATTGTACGCACTAATGACAAATTGACTTTGACACATCGATTTTACAACGTGTAAGATGTCTATAATATTGCGGGGTGTTGCCATTCTAATAAAATAAATGAAATCGTGTTCTATTATAACATAATCTCTGACATATATGCTGAACATTTATAACGTTTATAAACTGTTTTATTCTACCAACTGCTTACAACATTTCAAAAACAGCAGAGAAGGAATCTTTATAAAACTCAAAACACTGAAGTGAACATCAAAAATAGATATGTACGCTAATAACATGTACAGTAAAGGAAAACTTGCAAGAATTCCAGCATGGTTTAGAAGAGCACAGAAGGTTGATCACGCAATTCCCTCCTCTATAGGTATTAGCGCCATTGTGTTTGACGAGAAAATTCATACAAATGGCAGTGTTGAGTGATATTCAATAAATTAAATTTTGGGCCTGCCAATATTTTTTTATAAATTGCTTTCAAATTAAATATCACTGAAACAAATACTTTCAAATTAGATAAAAAACATACTGATTCTTAAATTTATTAATCTGTTCAATGTCCACAGTCTTGGCGAGTAGGCGGGGTGGGTTTATTTCAGTGATGGAACTGGATTTTGCGCCACTGTATTCCGATACGCGCACTGAGAATCTGTGGTTTTCTGAAAAAACAGTTTTTAACAAATTTTAGTCTATGTTTTAGTTGCTTTGTTTTAGTTGTCATAGAGCACAATACATGCAGTAATAATAATAAAAATGGTTGTCTGTAAATTCTGTTAACTGACGATATCTTAACGTGACAACTTCTTAACAAAACATTGATGAAGTGATAAAATTGAACATCACTATTTTTTATGGATACAAAAGAGTGAATGCCAATCGTCCAAAAAAGGACCAATCGAGTGGAAATTAGATGTGGCGCAAGCGTACAATGAGCGTAACTGGACAATGGGCGTAACGGGACAATTCATCATGCTTTTTCCTTAATGCAGCCGGCGTTGATCGATTTATCAGACGTGGTCACGTCCAAAGTACAAAATCACTTAGTTTTTGTTTCTGTATAATATATTATTATTAAGCTGGTCCGATTTTGATGAAATTTTGTGGATACAGGACGTCTGTCACCAGCTAGTATAGTACAAAATTATGTTTTGAATATTTATGTTATATATTATACGAAGGATTAAAGACCGCTGTTGTATCACTTACTATAATAATAATACTACATAAGTTATCCTACCTGTAAAATAAAAGGTGATATTTGCGGGTAGTTTCCCGCTATTATTAAACGTGTGCTCATCTCCAATCGGTATTTTGTGAATCGAGTAATTTCTACACAAGTAACGAACAATCGCGTCTGGAGCTGATATTGTATCCAATACGTAGGTATAGAAGCCGAGGTAGCTGAAACAATAATTTAAACTTTTAATTTATGTATAGTCTTAGATTTCCATATTTCACCGATTCTAAGGTTTCGAGAAATTTGTGGACAATCATACGTGTTTGGACGTCTATTCCCTGAAGGAAACCCGTATTAGAACGTATTTAAAATACGTATATAGAGCTGTCAAACCATTTTTTTAGATTTGACAGCGTTCGAGTCGAGATTGTGGCTCGATCTACGTGTTAAATATTTTTATATGATTACGAGCTGACCTGGCAAACGTCGTTTTGCCATGTAATAAAAAATAGTGGTTGATCGTAGAGGGGTGAAAATTATGGGTTGTATGTATTTTTTAATGCTGTATCATAAAGAATCTAATTTATCTAAAAGTTAAACAAAAAATAATTTAGGCCTACCCATAACATTTACGGGGGATGAAAAATAGATGTTGTGTGATTCTCAGACATACCCAAAAATATAAACAAACAACATTATATCTTTAAGTAGCAAAGTACTAATAATGCAAATTATATAATAATAAATACAGTAAAATCTCACCTCAGTTCGGAAATATCCTGCCTCTGCAAGTTAAGAGTAGCGGGTTCGCTGCATACAGCATTCACCATCTTCAAATTCATCTCTCTCATGTTTCTCATAAACAAATTCATGTCTTGACTGGATTCGAACGTAAATGCGATAAGGTCCCGTGAATCAACCGTTGCTTCTAGGTAACGTGCGAACTTTGGGTCTGTGAAATTTATCTAAAAAATGCTCGAAATAAAATAAATCAGTGGCGCTACAACCTCTTTAGGTCCTGGCCTCAGAGTTCTGAATCTGTTTCATGATCATTTTTAAATCTAATAGGCAAGTAGGTGATCAGCCTCCAGTGCCTGACACACGTCGTCGATTTTTTGGGTCTAAGACGTGTCGGTATCCTCACAATGTGTTCTTCACCGTTCGAGCAAATGTTAAATGCGCACATAGAAAGTCCATTGGTGCACAGCCGGGGATCGAGCTTACGACCTCGGGTATGAAAGTCGCACGCTGAAGCCACTAGGCCAACACTGCTCATCATCTAAAAAATGCTCGAACTGTGAAGAAAAAAATTTCATGAGGAAACCGGCTTCACTTATACCCAAAATGCCCACAGCGTGAGTCACCTGATCGCCTACGTGATCAGATTGACAATTGACTGACTGATTTTATTTCTTTTTTAAAACGCGTACGCGTACAAAGAACGTGTGCGTAAACATTATACATGGTCCTCTGTTGTACGTTGATGTATCAAGTTTTATTTTTTGTGTACAATTTAATCTTAATTATGATAAAAGCAAGATTTTAGTCAATAGACGATGATTGATATTTAACTAGCTTCTTCGAGTTAAAATTGCAAATCTTGGTACGAAAAAAAAATGGCGGCACTTGTCCACCGCTCGCTGCGCTATTCTTGCTTTAATGAATTCTTTG
Organism: Pieris mannii; assembly: GCA_028984075.1. Lineage (NCBI taxonomy): Eukaryota > Metazoa > Arthropoda > Insecta > Lepidoptera > Pieridae > Pieris > Pieris mannii. The sequence goes on along the minus strand of CM054793.1, from coordinate 9,940,346 downwards.
TCCTTTGACCCAGTAGCATTATTTTGATTGTTGAGGATAAATTAATAACAAGGCGTAACTATACCCCGATTTTGTTATTAGGTTTTGGTACGCTCTGTTCTTTACAAAAACAGATTCAAAAATAAAAGATGCTGTTATACAAAGAAGTTAAAATGTACCGGTCACATTGGCCTCATTTGTGATGGTAGATGGGTCTAGAAGAACCCTAATTAGAATGGCCCAGTGGGAAAAAAGAGAGGATGCCCACTAAAAACTTGGGAAGATGAAATAAAAAAGGTTTTGGGATAAAACTGTTAATATTTTCGCCTTTCAGATACTATACTCCACGTAAATGGCAAGTTTAGGGTTGGATAAGTCACTGGGTAGTAGTTTTACTATTGGGTACAGAAAAACGTTACGGGGCGTTACATGGGGGGGGGGGGGGCAAGAATGTCCAAAAATTTCGTGACGACGACTGGAACGGTCCCTTGTGAAGAAAATTAATTAAATAATGGAGGAATACCTCCAGCATCATAGGTTCGTAGACTCCATGCTTGAATAAATGTCGATTGTCTCTCAGCCACATAATTGCTTTGTACGCATCTTTTGTTCGGTCACCCTCGCGTAGACTCTCTAGGCGTGTCTTATTTACGTCTTCTAAATTATTTATTCTAGAAAGGATGAAAAGTAAATAAACGGGGATAACTTGAAGTTTTAACGATAATATATACATCTTCTGTGCGTCTTTGTAAACCTCCAAACGGCTGGAGCGATTGTGATGAATTTGTTGTGTTTAAGATGTTTTACATTTAGGTGATTTTCATTAAAGGCGTGTAAATAACATTTAAACAATGCTATATCATAGAATAGCAGAAAAGAGTTATAATGGCCCCATAGAAATGTTGACTTTTTTTTTTGTGTAAATAACCCAAATTTGTTGTTAAAAAATTTAAAAAAGGGCTGACGACTCTGAAGACTGGAGACCAGACTACACTTTTCTGGAATTACACTAGAGTTGATCTTGAATTAGATTTTCGTGATTCATGTGCACTTTTAACTGGATTGTGCGAAATACGAAAAGAAGCCTTCCCCGGTGAAGGTGTTTTATCCAAATGCCAGAAGCTTCTTTTTTATTTTTTGAGAATGGAATCTCGCTGTTGGCCTTAAGGGCCTTTACAGCTCAGCACGGGCTGTTTTGGCGAGCTTAGCTCAGCCGGAAAGGGTGGGGTTCCCGCGACTCGCGCAAGGGCGTCTCCTGTGAGACTCGAACCTCGGCTTGGGCCGTAGCGGGGGGGGTCAATCGCCTGAAGGGCAGGACGGAAGCTCACTGGAGTGAGCGAAATGCGAAGTAAAGGTCCTCGCCTTCCCCGGAGAAGGCGGTTTTTAACCCTAATCTGTTTATTGCTACTGCTATTATTATTATTAGCCGCCCGGGCGGCTTTTAATTTATTATAAGTTATTGTGATTGGATCATCCGGATCCTTTAGAATGTGTCGGGGCCTCCTGCGAGCTGCCAGAAGCTTGGTGTGATTTCGCATTATATAGATGCCGCGCGCGTCTATGTGTGCGTTGCGTGTACGCGTCTTGGTCTAAGTGTGCTTTTACTAACAATTTTCAATGTATGTAAAATAAATTAAGATATACCGACGTTTCGTGTGGTATAGAGGATAAATCTATACCACACGAAATATGGGATACAAACCTTTGTTTTTCATTTATTTTATTATTATTTATTACTTAAGACAGTAAACCTTGCATACGTTGTGTAAAAGAAAAAATTTGGCGATTAAAGAGTAGCGGATAGTTTATTGCAAGTTCTTCTCTTCCGTTCTACGCCCTTGATTTGAGAACGGCAGTAAATGTAAAATTAGAAGCATTCTACTATATATGTTTTTATTATGTTCATAAGTGTAAATTGTGTTACCTACATGAATAAATGATTTTTGAATTTGTTTTGTATACATAGATATGATAATAGTGAATACATGAAATACCTGTTCTGGTACAATCTCATTTGGGGCACAATATTATTTTCATAATCGAACTCTACTTCCAATTTCTTCTTTTTTAAAGTATCAATTCTAGCATTGGTCGTCGCTATAGCTTTATGAATTTCAGCCATTTTCATTTTTATACTTGTTTCTGAAACGTTTTAAATTAATTAATAAACAATATTGAATGTGGATGATACAACTGTATTTCTTGGAATCACCATGGATTCAAAACTTCAGTGGTCCCCTCATGTCAACGGATTGGCGAAGAGACTTAGTTCTGCAGCTTACGCGGTTAAAAAAATTTGCTCACTGACTGATGTCGACACAGCTTGACTTGTTTATTTTAGTTACTTTCATAGCTTAATGACGTATGGCTTATTATTATGGGGTCATGCTGCTGATGTCGAATCTATTTTCATTCTGCAGAAGAGAGCTATTCGTGCAATATATAATTTAAAATGTAGGGAATCTCTGAGAGATAAATTTAAGGAAATTAATATACTTACCTTTCCCTCGCAATATATTTATGAAAATATTATGTATATATACAAAAATAGTGATAAGTATACTAGAATAAAACATACGCACAATGTCAATACTCGGAACAAACGCAGGTTGCAATTTCCCCGTACTAGACTGTGTAAAGTTAGTAATTCTTTTTTGGGAAAAGGGATAGTCTTCTTTAATAAAATCCCAGAGGCTCTTTTATCTCTGCTTTTTACTAAATTTAAGAAATGTGTTAAAGAAAAGCTGTGTAAAAAGGCTTACTATAAAATTACCGATTATTTAGTTGATAAAAGGGCCTGGGGCTAGTGCTGGGCAGGCTACTTGTTTTAAAATAAGTATTGTTTGATGATTTGCTTTTTTAAAAGAGTACCGAGAGTTTTTTACGCCGGCTTTTTCTCTCGGCCTACAACCTCTGCCTTCTGTGGCGGTGAGTTGGGATGCCTACAGGTTAATGACGTGGAATAAGTGATACCAGTCTATTTTATGTTCCTAACAAACGTATTTTATTTTATTTTTTAATTTAATGGATGGGTTGCCAGAACGAAATGCCTTCCCTCAAATGTTATTTGGCAATATGACAGTTTCACTTCCATAGATAATGTATCGAAAGATAATGCGTTGCATTGTAAGCAGTATGTTACGGTTTAAAATCTAGCGGCGTTTGAATTATTTATAATTTAATGATGACATACTTTGACTGGCCGGCCAGCCAGGTAATAGATTTAAAAAAACAGACAGTATTTCCGAATCAATTCGACTTAAGGGTCTTACATGAAAAGAGCGTACCAAATATTATAAGGCCGGCAACGCGCTAGCGAGTTTTCACCTCCCATGTACATACACACACACGCGCATTAGAAGTTATACTCCTGGGCGTAACAAGATCAAAATCTTTTAAAAAAATTATTTCACGTTTATAGACAACACTAACAATAGAAAAAGTTAATTATAACGCATTATCTAGTTAAATTTAATTAAATATCACAAAAAAACAAAAAAGATTGACCATGGCTAATTTCAGGGAGGCGGATTTTTGAGACAGTGTGCGTGCGCTACGTAAAAATTAACTCTCAACATTTTTCCCTAACGCGAAAAAAGATGTTTAACTTCCAAAAAAACTAAAATGTTGACTGAAGCTAAGTTCAGAGTGTCGGTATTTTGTGACGGACGTGAAGTATAACTTCAAAAACTTTATCATCGCTGAAATCAAGATTCTGTTAATTTTATTGACTTACCATCTCCAACATGTTCAACAGCCAGTCTTTTATCATCAACAAGTTTGTTCAACTTAGCTTTATACAGGGATAACTCTTTATTTCTATTTCGATGCCGCTCCAACTTCTCTTGGAAGACCGAGTCTATCTCTTTCAGGACATATTCTAGCGAATTAACGCTGCTTAATGTTTCTTTTACTTTGTCTGTTAACGTATGGATTTCTCTACCCTATAAAATATATAAACTTTTTTAAGCTTTTTGATTAAAACAATTTATAATTAATTTATGCATGAACATTTATATAACACGAATTGGTAATCTTATCAACGCACCCACTAAAAATGGGTGTCTATGGGCTGCGACGACTGTCTTTTTGGGCGTCCCGCAGGCTAGTTTGCCCCCCTATTATATAAAAAAAAATCTTACACCCATACTTTTTATATTAGTGCTTTGTTTCATGTACCTCACATCAACACTAACTATGCAACAAACTCAGTTTTATATCACGCAACCCATAAAACGACCAATATTTAAGACTTGACTTGTTTGAGCTATCGCGGAATATGGTTAAAATGAGTATTAAGAATATCCACAGCTCAAAATCCTCACACTATCACATATCACGGCCAAATTAGGTCAGCGCCACCACTCATTGCCGACGGGAACCCTGGAACTAAATTAGATAGCTCCGCCATCTTGTTGTTTGTGAAGGGTAGGTTTGTACGAGAATCATGGAGCGAGTGATTATGGAGCGAAAAGTAGTGAAAAGTGCAGCTCGGGAGTTGCTTTTAAAGGTGAAGTTTTTTCTGAGACCGAGAAGAGGAATAAAGCCCTTTTGATACCTTCGGAATGAGTTCAAAAGAGAGTCGCTGCCATGACAGGTAGATTTGAGGGTGGCCAGAGGTTTAATATTTGTTTAATACTGGGTAAAATATTATTGTCAGTGTTGAATTCCATCAGGACGATACTGAGCCCTAATCAATATTATTGTTTCAGGTCTTGTCTGTGATACCGGTATGTAATATTACAAAAGAAGCGAAAGTTGGTGAAATTCAAGATACAAATGATAGCGATTGTGATATTATAGAACTAAATCACGATGACCATACTTGTTGTAAAAACACCTGTATTAAACATTGATGAAAGGTACATAAAATTTGTTTTATAAATCTTAATTTTTATCTATGCCTTAGATAACTACAAGTAAACTGAGCACATTTTGGTGCGAATTCGCTAGTTTGAGACGGGACGAATTATGAACTTGACAGCGTGCACACTCGCTCACACATAGCACACACATGCACACATACACACACATACACACATTCATAGATTAAGTTAATTTAGATTTAGATTTAGTTAAAGTTTGTTTAGTTAAGGGAAGTAGTGAGTCAACCCCAACACAAGTGTCTCTTGACTACTTACGGGGGTTGTCTCATATTCATTTAATGATGTTAAAAATTTGAGAAACAATAAAAAAAAATATTATTATTATTATAAGTAAGAACTAAGTTTTTGACGCCTATAACAGTAAGACAGTCAAATATTATTGTATTCATTTTATGATAAAACATCTGAAGCAATGTTCGCAAATTTCATACTATTTATGTTACCTTGGGGTAAAATACGTCTAGCAATAGCAACATCTTAGTACACCGCACTAGCGCCGCTCTATCGGCATTCAGTGGTGGCGCGGACTCTACTTAATTAAGCATATTAAATAATATAATTGGCCCTATATATATATATATATATATATATACATCTATTTCTGTATTGTCCTGTGAATCTTCTGAATTAATAAATAAATAAATACCACTATACATATTCTGGCCGCTATTTTAAATTGAGATAAAAAACTGGTATTTCCGCAACATTGATTTTGTTTGAAATTATCAATAAGGGACCCTTCAAGTATTACGTAAGGAGATTTAGTATAATTCATCCCCCCTCTTTTTGTCAACAAAAGTAAGCTTAGGTCTCAAAAAAATAATACATATATACGTAACATAACACATAAACATGTAAATTTTTTGTAGGAATCCTCGAAAATGATCGAAAAAGGAATTTCGATTTAAAGCATAGACAATCAGACAATGTTTGGGTAACAATGTAAATAATTACTGTTGACCTAACCAAATAACCTGTTTCCAATCAATATATCTTAATTTGATAACTGAACATTTTGATGTGATTTTTGTGTTACTAGTGTGGACAAACGTAAACATAAGAAATTAAGCACTTGCTTAGCTTTGTATGTCTATGACAAACTAGTAACCTTTGTTTTTGAAGTTGGTAGACAAGTATTTACAAAGAATATATAAACACATTAAAAGCTTACCGCACTAAGTTTCTGCTGTTCCAACTTGCTGATTTTGCTTTTTGCATCTCCTAAAACTTTCTCCAATGGCGCCATTTTTTTTGTTTGTGTGTCCAACAATTTCACTGCCTCCTTCTTATCTCGACTGTATTCATTTACTTTTGTTTTAAGTTCATGGTATTCAATCCAAAGTTTCTTTATATTGCATAATTCAATATGTTTCTCGATATCTTTTCTTTGATTTATTGTGTCAATTATAGCTTTTATTCTGTAATTATAAATGAAATCATTTGAAATCATTGGGTTTGAATATTAAGACACAATATTGTCTACAGAATTTGTTAGTTACACATATTTATAAATTAACAAGTAACAGAGTTAACATTCCTTGTGCCTTATCACATAATTTATAAAGCAGTCTCTTCAGGAACTTATAATAGAATGCAATTATAAATAATATTTGAGACAAAGTGCAAAAGTTGTTTTACATTGTGTTGTAGATACATTTAATAAAATCTCCGTAAATATGATACCTAGCTTCCGCTCAAATGGATTTCATGTATTTTGGCAAAATTAAATCATTTATCCCAGTTAGACCACCTAAAATGGCAACACTTTTGCATGTTTAATAAAATATAAAAATGATTCTAGTTGCCACTTCCAAAAGGTAGTTTCGTGTGTGTGAATTGATAAGAAGCTCTACACTACTGTTTTAAAATATAATTTATTTTTAAATGAATTTAAGTTAAGTAATTATATACGAAGATGTACTACTAGAATATAACTACAATACAGGTCTACTTTTGTATATTGTAATATCAAAACTGTAGAATATTATACATTAAACAGTAATAAAAAGAAACAGTAAAACTGTGTTAGATAATAATAAAATAAGAGTTTTGAAGTATTATAATACAAAAAATTAAAATTTGTTAAATTAGATTAAAAATTGTTTGGAAAGTCTTCTAAAACATTAGATCAATGAATTTACATGAAACCATAAGTAGTCGTGTTATCTGATAATGACCTCTGTAATTAAATATATTTTTACCTTGTTGTGTTCACACTGACAGAGACTTACACACAGTTTATTGCTTATGCTTTAAAGATTATAAAAAAATTGTACCTTTCATTCAATCGAATCTGTTCCTGTAACATTTGTGCATTATTCTGCTGTGTGCTGGAAAGGTTACGTTGTTCATTTCTCATTTCTATTAGTTCATCTAATTGGCCTACACTTTCATGCCCTCCAACAGCAGATAATGTACTGCGAAGTAGTTGCTGTGGATTCATTTTGGAAAAATCCTGGACTCTATCTTGAGGTAATAGTTGACATAAGTTATCTACCTGAAAATACACAATTGGTTCAGAAAATATACTTTTCAAGATATCAGAATAAATTTTCTGATAATTTTTAAATGATAAAAAATTAAAATATATTAAATACCTAAGGTTAATTATATATAATAAGCAAAATACGCTCTACCAGAGTTTCAAAAAGTAATATTTCATTTTAATTATCTTTAAATATTTCATTTTATTTTGTCCTACCACACTTAATCTATATAGATTTACAAGTAAAATAGGTCACCAATAACTACCTGTATGTTAAGTGATGTAATAAGGTCTTGAACTTGGTTCTCTCTTGCAGTTTTATGATTGATATACCACACTGACGTATCATTTAGATTGAAATTTCTAGTAATAATAACATTTTGTTTTCCAGGTTTTTGATATAGTTCAATTTCTATGGTAGCGTCTTCACAGCCTCCACGAACATACTCCGATACCTGAAAAGAGATATGAATAAGCTTTTGTAGTAGCTGTAAGCTATAAATAAATAAAAACAAACAATGCAAGGGTTTGACTTTCTAGTAGCATCACTAAACTTAAATCTATAACTTTCAATTTATTTTGACACCAATTGAAAGGTTGTATTATGGTTGAGGCTTTTCACATAACATTTGAAAAATAAATATAAAATTAGAAACACTCAGTTGATTAATGGATTGGTGCATAAATCAAATAAAACTGTAAATAATATATCTACTCCATTATTATTATACAGATATTGACGTAGTTACTTAACTTTTAAACTAACAAGGATTTACCTACTCACCTTTTTCGCCCGACCAATAACGCTGGGTTTTCCACACAAACCCAAAATAATAGCACAAACAATAGTAGACTTTCCTGTTCCGTTAGGTCCGATTATAACATTAAGTGATGATCCAGGATATAATTCTACTTGCTTATACGTCCTGAAATAAAGAATTTATAAATAGACCAACTCAGCCTTCCTCAGCGTGTCGTAATCCCAAAAAACGTACACAAAGTTTTCAAGCGCGATCCTGTAAATACTTCCCGCCTTATTTCCATTACTGTTTATTATTTTGGACATCATATAAATTTAATAAAAACTAGTTTTCGCGAAAGATAACAGATCAGTTAGTGCATTAATATAAATATAAATAAGTAAATAAGGTATTATTTTATAAATTAGTGTAGACTACAAAATAGAAATCCAGTGTAATTTAAATCGCAATCTGACAGCACACTGGTCACAGATGTCATCAATTGCTTATTTACCTTAATTAACCGTACACAGACTATGGAATAGCGTACAATACAGCGTGTGAGATAGCGACTGATCGACATAAATAGTGTATAGCCGCTAATATTGCCATGAGAAAACCTATTTTGTGGGGTAATTTAAAAGAAATTAGTGTTATTGTCAAAACAGAACAGCAGTTGTGTTTCATTTTCACTAATATTCCACATACGCGTATAAAAAGTGTAGGTATCGCACGTGGTTGTAAAAACGTTTTATTTTTTTTTTCTTTTGAAAACAACTCATTTCAAAGTGTATTGAGCATATCCGGGCGTTTTGAGTTGGATGTCAGTTTAATCTACCCGTACACTTAGTCACCATTTATTATTTAAATACGGTTCATTCGGCAAACTGAAATAAGTGGAAAATTTATTCAAGTGTTGGTATCCCCAACGTCAATAGTCAAGAAAAGACACGAAGTGTGCTGTGTGGCAACTACTTGACGTAGGTAACTTGATTTGCAATTTAGTCGGTTAGCACTGAAAAATATGTTTTGTATTGCCGTATTTACAGTTTTAATTAATTGAAGATTGCTTATTATTGACCAAAATACACATTCGAACGAATAGTTCTTGAACAAAGTTACTGATTCGTGAAGAAATAAGCTACTTACCGATTAAATCTTATATTTGGTTCTTTACTCTCTAATTAATTTATTTAATGCTGTATCGTTTTATTTTTTACATTATCTATGTTATTAATATTTTATAATAAAATAATTGATTTACATATTCTTAATGTTAAAAATCATTTTTTGCCAGCCTGGCTGACTTAATTTATGTCCTACATATAATTATTATTTTTTACCTTAACAGGTATAGAACAAATATGTATTTGTACAACAAGATTGTGTCCAATTCACAAACGAAACAGCTACGACAACATGTATATAATGTATGTAGGTATGTAATAATCTAAATAATCTAAATGTTATTAAGTGATAGTGATACCAACTTCTACAGATGGTTCCTCAATTTCACATTTCAATTACCCCTAAATATTGATTAGAAACACGTAAAGGTTTTTATTTACGCTTGGTTTGAGAGCTAATTCTAAATATGCATCAAATATATATTCAAGTGGTATAAAATTTCGAACTTTTTGATATTTCAACTATTGCCACGCCAGAGTTTATTGGTTGGAGTCTAGGTTTCATATAGATTGCATAGAATTACTGATACAAAGTACCTCCTAAAATCTCCCGAAATAAATGTAGCTTCTTAAAATACCCCAGAACATCTAGAAATTTCGGGGTAAATCCCTCAAATTGGCATCACTGCCATGACACACATTTAAAATTACATCGTAGTGACACTGATTTTATACTAACTTAAACCATTTTCTTAAAAGAAGTAGAAATTTATAGATAAACAGTAATCGAGAAAATGTCAACTTTGGTTCTACCCATTGTAATTCCTTCAGCCGTCAACTATAGTCTGTGTTCAGCAGTCAGCACTCGCTACTAACTTCGGACTTGTCTGTAATGTAATGCTCGACAATAGTAAAATTTTCAAAGTTAGTATGTGTTGTTTGTGGTCGAGGCGAACGTATTTCATGCGCGTCTAATTCTCTTAATTATTTTTGTGAATGGAAAAAGTAGATCTGAAATCTTTATGTAATTTATTTGTTTCTTATAAATAAGAAAATAAATAATTAGATGATGGTTATTTCGTTTACTTACTAAAAAGCTGGGTAAACATATTCCACCATCGGTTCGACTCCATTGACAATATCCTTGTTTATAAATATTGATTTGTTGAAAATCTTTTTTCCTACCTCTCTTTTGTCTTGAATTGTGTAGTGCGATGTAGTTAAGGGAAGGAAGTGTTAAATATAACAATTACCTTTGTGAAAATGCAACAGTTGTCCGATTTTCGCGATGACGATTTTTAATGTTCAGTGTTATGTGCTTGTCTAGTGTTTCGTGTTTTCAGTGATTTCATGGTGAAATTTTAAGAATATTGACAATGGAGGGGACTACAGAGAAGGACTGTTCTCCCTTGTGGAGTCTTTACCAGCAAATAGTGGCAGACATGAAGGTAGGTCATTTCATTTTAATCAGCATCTTACGTTTCACCGTTCAATGTGGTTGCGGCGGCCGGCCCACATTTTCTAATTTGTCCTGATAAATCGTTCGTATTGAACGAAATGTTTGTAATTAATGAAATTAAAAAAGCGGAAATATTTTCTTGGGCTTTGAAGTCTGGATTTAGAGAGATGATTGAAGTTCTTGTTTTTCATCTCCACTTAAACAATAATGAAACAGAGCAATAATTATGCATATGTGATTTTGTTGTTGCTTCTTTAATTTATTTATTCGTTAAACCATTTGATCTACTTAAAATAATGAGAATATACTATAGTTAATGTTAGTTTAAAGTGAAATGACTTTTGACAACAGCTGAAATTTGTAACACAAAAAAAATATTTTTATGCTAGTACACTATTTTATCAAAATATATATATCATACATAATTATTATTAGTTTATAAACTTAAGTGTCTGACTCTTGACTTAATCTATCTTAATCTTCCTAAGCTAATATGAAAGTAATTAACAATTTTTATCACTGAATGAACTGACCTAAGTTCAGTTTAATAACGGTATTTTGAAATTTTAACTGTATTACTCCTTAGTAGGAACATGGCTTAGAATTCAGTAACAACATAAGGTGTGCTTCTTTCTATTAACAATATCATATTTACCTTTTGTATAAGAAACATTATATATTATACCCTATTAGGAACATATACATTGTGGGCGTTTTGTTAATAATTTTATAGAGAAAGTGAACAGCCCTCTTTGTCTCCAACCTGAAATAAATATCAATACATATTGTATAGGTTTGTATAAAACCATTTGTTTTACACTATAAATAATACATTTAGCTGAAAAGTGAGTAGTAATACTGGTTCAGTCTATGGATAATAATGACTGTCTCTGCTAAACGATTTCGATCATGTATTTTAAATTAATAGCTGGTACTGTTTTAATTAGCGATCGTTAAATGATAGGACGTTCGCCATGCGTTGTTACTCGAATATTGACGGTCTGCGTAAGGGTTAAGAATTTAGTGTTAGCAGCATTGGAAAACAATTTGACAAGCAGTTTCACGCGACGCGGTTATTAACTTAAATATGTACATACAAATTAATCGGATTTTTTAAAATTATTATTTGCGTATAATTTATACGTCGCCCACTTCTATATGCTACTAATCTAACTCTGAATACTCCGAATGAGCCCCCAGAATCAACTTTAAATTCCCCAAAACATCTACATTTTTTGCGTCGGTTTAAAGTAATTACTTAGTAGTAAATTAAAATTTGCACTTAATTCTATTAAATTTTTTTGTTGGGTTCGAGGCTTAATATATTGTTTGTTAATCTTGAATGAAGTACCCCCCAAAAATCCTTAGTAATAAATGTAAGCCTATAAAAACCTTTCGATAGATTGATTCCTAAATTTATAGGGAATACCCGCAAGTTGGCATCACTGAGTCTCGGCGTTGTTTTAGCGTTACATTTATGTTCACTGTTAATTTATTCTCCATAGCATGTTTTCAACGCATAAGTAATTAATTAACGCTGGCTGAATACAGAAACACTGTTACCCGTAAATGCAATGTGCATACGAAATTGATACATAATCAATAAGGTTTTCACTGATTTATATTATATAATAGAGCAGTGTTGACCTAGTGGCTTTAGCTTGCGACTCTTATACCAGAGGTCGTAGGTTCGATCCCCGGCTGTGCACCAATGGACCTTCTTTCTGCGCGCATTTAACATTTGCTCGAACGGTGAAGGAAAACATCGTGAGGAAACCGACATGTCTTAGACCCAAAAAGTTGACGGCGTGTGTCAGGCACTGGAGGCTGATCACCTACTTGCCTATTAGATTTAAAAATGATCATGAAACAGATTCAGAAATCCGAGGCCAAGACCTAAAGAGATTGTAGCGCCACTGATTTATGTTTGAATAGGATCCAAACGTGCAGGGTGCTCACCTGCTCACCACCATGACATATACCGCTGCCCTTGAGCACTCACATGGCTCTCAAGTGTTACGTTTTAAGACTTGGTACGCTCTTCTCTTGAACGATCCTAAGTCGAAGTTCGGATACCTAGTTGGCTATACATGTATAGTTGTGGTCCGCGGCAAAAAACAGAAGTAAGTAAAGTGCCGGTTCAGCTGTTAAGTATTCCATGTTTGTTCGTTTCAGCTTGATGACTTCTTTTGATGGTAATTGGCCCTCTCCCCTAAATCTCTAATCCGCCCTCCCTAGGTCTAATTTCCGGGCGATATTCGATGTGATGCGTTCTAACCCCATCAAAAGATTTTTCTTTCTATGTGACTCAGGACATCATGAGGAGACCCGTTTGACGAAGACAAGAATAAAATGTTTTTTTAACTTTTAATGCTGCATCTCAGTGTCTTTTGCACAGAAGGATGATTTGTAAGTTATTTATAGGCAATAATTATCAACTAATAAGGTATAATATCTAAGGGCATGCTTGTGGGGCGCAGAGTATGTGGTTTATTTATTGTGTAAAGGAGAAACAAACATATACAGTAGTAAAAGTCATCAACAGTTTTAACATTGACTTTGGTATAGACTAGTACTCATTTATATAAATCTATATTTAACAAATAAAGATGTGACTAAGTAACTGTTTTCTTTAGTGAATGAAGACATGTGGCGTTCCTTCTAAATAAGATTTTGTGCCTTAACATACAGTAAGCGGTAGTAGGTATAACGCGGTAGACCAGGATCGCGTTATAGAAAATTTACAGCGATATCTTCAAAAATTTAAAAACACGAATTAAATAAAGTTATTTACTTTAATTAATATAACACAATTGAAACAGGTGCGAAGGTAGGTAAAAGATGGACTTGACAAGTCATGATATTTCACACTGAAATATAACTTGAGAAAGCTCCGCCTTATAGGTGAAAAATACCGCGTATTATGAGGGCGGAGCTGTACGAAAACGCTTTAAAGTCTCGTGTTAGGGACGGTATCAGAATCAATACTACATCTAAATAAAACTTTAGACGTTTTAGAGTTAAGTAGACTTCTACTAACTACAGAAATCGTGGTCATGCTATCTTTAATATTTCTACCGTTAAATCTATTACTAGATAAATATATTAACTCATTTCATTGTTAACCTACAAAATTAACCATTTATGAAGTTCGATTTCGTGCGTGACCGAAACGCTCTTGGATACTCAAGTAATTGCTTGAAAAGCATTAAAAGATACACCTAGTGTATGTATATATTGCTTTCTCGGTAGCGGTATTTTTTTATCTTAATTGTACAATTATATGCGCGAAGTATGGTGCGGACTGGCAGCAAATAAAAACGATAACGTGCCAAATTGTGCTTGGAATTCTGAAACGAAGTTTCCAGTTTCTTCCTGTCTAGTGCCCCTGTCCGCACAGCAGATAAATCCTGAAGTATTTAAGTTTAGTGTTATTAAGTACATTTAGGGTCTGTTTCACAATGTCCGGATAAGTTCCAAATAAGCTATTTATTACGTATTGGTAGGATAAACAGTATTTTTGCGTTTCACGACTGTCAGATAGCGCTATTCGTCATGAAATGCCAGGTATCTTATTCGGAACTTTTATCTTTCGAACAATTTATGTGTTGCATAGCTATTTGGTACTTTATCATACATTGTGAAACAGGCCCTAAGTTGTTTGTTTTAAAAACTTTAACAATGGCCTTGAAACCGATAAATTTCCAGGTCCTGTCTAGGTCTTTTCGCCAATGCAGCTTTTAGTGGCATCAAGCTCTCCTGGGTCCTAAAGCATTTAAATTTAATATAATTAAGTTGTTTTTACGTTTAAGGTTATAAAATTATTTCATTAGTAGTTGTTAAGGCAATTAGGAGTACTTCTGTGATTATTTTTGTAACGGGAATCCAAGCTAGACCTTCTTGGTTACTGTGCGTGCGTGCGGTTATTAAGCTTAGTGGTTTCAAAGGCCGGCCAATCACCCTCTAAAATGGGTGTCAATGGGCTGCGATGACTGCCCCTTTAGGACGTCCCGTAAGCTCGTTTGCCCTTATTATAAAAAAATATATTAAATATTAAATTTAATAATCATTTTATTTGCCAGTAAAATCCTTATACTAATAATATTTTTGGTTGGTTGTCATTTTATATTTACAGCGGATTGACGGTAAGAAATTCTGTATGAAGCCTTGTTTTAGAGGTTTAGACTTAAACCTAAAACAATGTATTCTAAACAAGTACACACGATTCACGCTCTATTAAGAGGAAAGAATAGGCGAAAATAATTATAATTAAACGGTCAAGTGTTTCATGCTTGCAATAATTAGACTGTTTGACTTGTGCCGATAGTTGCTTTGAATATTTCTTGCTCCGATTGAAATATACGTAACAAAGCCGTTTGCCGCACACCACCGCTATGTGGAACCACCTGCCCACTGAGGTATTACCGAACCAATTCGACGAAGGACCTATAAGAGCGATTCTTAAAAGGCCCTTCGAGCCCTCTGGCATTCAGAGTGTCCATCCTATATAAAAATGCGTTCATACAAAGTTCATGCAAAGGTAAAGCCCCATTAGGTCATGTACTAGTATATGATCACTAAAATCTTTCATAGGCAACTTGGTAGATATACATACTCCTAGTTATAAATCTACATAAAAAATTGGTTTTTAGCAAATAACCGATGAGCGAAGTAACCCTGCAGCCGGATCTTAGACCATTATTGAACAATCAGAAATAAATTACTAGTAAAATCTAAATTTGGAAGTGTAACAATTTTATAATTCGTAATATTTATGTTGACCATAATTGTCATGTATACTAGAAAATTTGGCTTGTAAAATGTAGCATTAAGTACTTAAGTATATATTAATAAATATTTTTTTGAACTTTGTCTTTTTATCAATGCTTGAACAATTAGACAGAAGGAGACAAAAAAGTACATTATCAATCTTTTACTATCACCACTGTCGTCAGAATTATTCAATTTTTCCAATGGATGCGCCTGCGACGCGATATTCACGGTCTATTTGTTTGCATATCATCGATAACGATTACGTCAACGTCAATCATAATTACAAGAACTGTTGAACTGAAATATATATGTACAGGGATGTATACCGGTATATATTTATTTCGAGCTGTTGAAGTGTTTTTACCAGCTAATAGATGAACTATCCCGTTATTAGATGAACGTATAAAGCAACGTAAAATGTAAATATAAGTTAAAGAACGATTTTGATATACATTTGTCGCGCTCCTGACAAGACTGCTATTGTTAGAATTAATGCAAACCACAGTGGTTATCAAATATACCACATTTTATTATTTTGTTTAATAAAATATAAATAAATATTTGGTTATTTTTACTAAACAATAGTATTGTTGGTAAACATTTGAAATTTGTATTCAATTAAAGGCGGAAACTGATAAAAAATATTTTAAACAAGTACCCCACGGAATAATTCTTATCTAGTTACCCACAAGACACTAGTATGGGTACTAGCGATATATGAATTTTGGCACAACCCTTTTGTCGTAAATAAAGTTTTTATTTATTGTCATCTTATAAATATCCTGGTTTCTCCTGAATCGTTTTCCTTTTAAATAAAAGTCAAACCGGAACAGATTAAATTAATTAGATATTAATTCAATTAATTAGATTTAATTAAATTATCTAGCTCGAGTCCCTTTGTGTGTATGTGGAGATGACGACAGCATATGTTGTCGTCATCTCTGGGTCGGTTTTTCATACTATAGGTTCATTTAAGCGGCGGTTGATTGGACATCTCCTGGGCGAGTGTGCCCTCATATAGACTACATGTCACTCAGTATCAGGTAGGATTGTGCCTAACGTCTGTAATAGAAAAAAGAAGAGTGAATGTAAAATATAAACTTTGTATTAATTTCAATTTAATGAAGTGTCGTATACAACATACTCTTTTGTTTTAATTTAAATTTTTATCGCAAACCGGTAACGGGTATATTGACTCGCATGTCCCCAAAGTAGGAATTAGCTCCGTCGTCCCAAATAGATTAAGTTATCGTCACTTCATTTGTATAGCAAGTGGTGAAATTAATTGTTATTTTTATCGCCGAGTGAGTGTTTTTTCGATAGCATCACGGTTAACGGGTTTTAATAGGTGTAATTGTTTTGCCATTGTAATGAGGTTTATAATTATTTACAATTTTATGAACTTTAATTGTCACGAGTTTCCTTTTGAAATTCTTGATTCTTGGGCACTTTTTTGAAGACGGAAAAACATACGTATACTGTTTGACGTAGGGTATTTTTTTCGGTCGTAAAATAGATGTTTAAGATTTTGTGTCTACAAAATTAAAAGTTGTGTTGGTATAGCTATAAATGTCCTTGTGTGAAGGAGTTAATACGTAAATATTATCGTTATAAAGGTCGAGTGGTTGATTGAATTACGTAATTTTGATAGTATCAGACGTAGTATTATGAAGGAAATTTTTTAATCCTGAGGTTTTGAAAAAAAATAGGGTAGAGGCCAATCTCCATCAATGGAAGTCATCAGGATGAAACGAATTCAAATCAAATCAAATCAAAAATCATTAATTCATATAGTTAACATAATGTACACTTATGAACTTCAAAATATACTTTAATTAACTGCTTAATGTCTGGACCAGCACTGTTTCTTACATACTTCTTTCTTCCTTACTTCTTCTTCAGTTTTTTCCGCGGGCAACGTGTAACCTTACAGGCTATATTAGATAGTTATAAATAAAAAATGTTTTTTTTTTAAATATATTTTGTCAAAGATTAACCTGTGCATAATTATATTGTACTTATGTTATATACTATATAGGTATATATGAGGCCTAATTAAGGCTTATGATGTTGAGATGTGGTGAATGTCCGCTGCAATGTAGGTAATGTTCCCATGAGCGGCAGACCGTGATTTCTTAGTTAATGTCGGGGTAATGCCCTAAAGAAAATGCGAAGAAATCGTATATATACTTAGTAATTTTTATAAAGAAACATTGACTATTCAGACTCAGGCAGTGAATAGTCAGTGTTCAAATAGTACATTTTGTTTTTCATTTATTTACACTTCGTTACATTTATAGAATAACATAATACATAGCAAAAGAATGCATTGGGCAGCCGAATCGCTAACAAACGATATTTTACAGTCGACCCTAGTAAGAAAAAAACATCCTTTATTTTATTTATTTACAAAGCACATATTATGGTGTAATAAGATCGGAAAGTGCTTCCATGTTCCTGCTTTGTTTCATGTTCCTCGCATCAATTAAAACTATGCAAAAACTCATGTATACAGTATCACGGATATACATTAAGATTTGCCTTATTTGTTTTTTTTTGTTTTATATGCGTATGTAAGTAGGAGTATTCATAGCGCTATATAACCTGCTTCATGAGCACACCCCACTTACACACCATGGTGTGTCATGCACAACATAGCCGAATTAGATATTAGTTGAAAGTATTTAATATTTTTTTCCCTTTCGTAAATGTTTGAACCTTTTTGTACATTATGTGATGGAACACATATGGCTATGGCTATATGTTTTTTAAATAATTTGAATTAATATCTTATATTAAATACTTAATTGATGTGTAAGTGTGTACAATTTGTGATATCGTATTTGACAGAACTTGTTTAATTTTATGCATACACGTTTGTGCAAATAAATAATAATAATAAAAACCACCAATTAATTTACCAATTACATAATTTAAACTTAAACGATACGGGTTTCACTATATTTTTATATAACACTAGTTGTCAGTTGCCAGTTGGTCAGGTTGTCTGCCGATATTGTTTCCACTCGTCTATTTCACGAGCTGATCTTTTAAATCACTTCGGCTGAGGGTCTTCCCATCTCTTTATTTGACGGCCTCTTTTTCTTCTCCCAACTCTAGGAAACAATTCTATGACGTTTTTCGTGTCATGTTTTGCTTAACTTCTGTAAATCTTTGTAGAATTTGTCCATCGCTATATTAGTTCATGAGGTATATATACATAAAATAGATTATGTAATTAGGCATATTCGTTGTTATAACAACCAAATTTGGTATCGCTTGACATGAACCATGATTTTGCTTTCAACACTATCAAAGCTCATTATGTTTATACACATACCCTTACGCAAAGTTTACAATACAGGTTAAACACCCGTGATTTGGATAGGGTTGCCATAGGTCGTGAATTTAAATTCAGAACGCGTCTGTCAAATAACTATTTTGAACTGTCAAGTGGTTGTCAGTTGTGACGCGAATTTAAAGAAGCCACTATCAAAGTGCCAGTCACTAGGACAGACGTGGAAATAGTATGTAAACCAAATTTCAGACCTTTTATTACAGACATATTTGTTAAACTGTGGTGTAAAGTCAAATTTCTGTCCCTCCTACATTCAATACGTTAGTGATTGAACCCGGAGAAAGTGAATCGTTATACACATGACCACTATTTTGCCCCTAGTGTTCGGTTTTCCGTGGGCTGGGAGGTATTTAAAAAAAACCTTGAGACAACTTAAGGAAATTAGTTGATATATAAATATTTCCTATTTTACTGTTAATTTTTATTCTAGCACAGGCGTGTGCATCATAATTTTAATTCCGAACACAAATATTTGTGTAAGCTAATAGGTATACAGAGAAATCTCCGATTAAAGTATGAGTCCCTCTATTTCCCGGTAGAAAACCGACTTACTTTCTCAAATAAATCACAAATTAAGAGAACAGACGATCAGTGACTACCAATAGTTTACGAGTAGGTGGCAACCTTAATTTACATAACGCCGGCGTTGGCACGTGTCAACTTAAAAATAGAGAAAACAGCTGTAATTCGTAGTTTATGCCTCGCCCGACAGGAATGGCCTGTAAATCATAGTTGTTTAATGATTTGGGTGGTTCATTTTCGTTATTTATTGAACTGTGACCTAAATTGGACTTTACCCTTGTTAGATAATGACTAATTATTGTAATGCATGGGCAGATCCATTTTTGCCTTTTTTATTTTTAGTTTTCGGAGCAAGATTCCGATAAATTATCTATTTTAGGTTTGATTTTATTATTATAGATCTGTTACCCAGCCATGGGGCAATGGAACAAAACCATTACTGAGTCCATTTCATAATTAGTTTTCCGAGCGAGATTCAGGTAAAATCTTTATATAAAATTCTTGTGTCACGGTGTTAGTAACCGAACTCCTCCGAAACGGCTCGACCGATTTTCGTGATCCTTATCGGGGATACTAACCAGGGGGGAGAATCGAACAACGTCTATTTTTCATCCCCCTAAATGTTAAGGGTGGTCCACCCCTAAATTTTATTTTTTATTTTTCAGACAAAATTTTTAGTTTTTATTTTTTTATGATACATCATACAAAAGTACATGCAACCCTAAATTTTCACCCCTCTACGATCAACCCTTATTTTTTATTTATTAATTATAAACTTTAATTTTTTGGCAAATTTTTTTTTTATTTTTATTTTGTGATGACAATAAAAAAAATTCATGTCTTTCTCAATTTCCACTCTTATACGATCAACCCCTATTTTTACATCCCGATTTTCATTTTTTTATTCTATCCACAGATCCGCAATAAGGTTGCAAGATGGCAATCAAATATTATAATTGAAGTCGAATTAAAAATATGTTTCCTAGAAATAACATACATGGCACAACAACGTTTGCCGGGTCACCTAGTAATATATATATTTAAATAGAAAACGGAGACAGAAAAAGCCTAACAACATAAGTGGTAAATAAATTATGGTCCATCGCATAGGTCGCAGGCAACCTAGAGGTGGTAGCTTGCGCCTGTAATGGTTAAATATAGGCTAATCGTAACCTCCTTTGCATTGCTTAAAGGATTTATTGTTAGTTAAAGCAGTGTTGACCTAGTAGCATCAGGCTCGATCCCCGTCTTTGCACCAATGGACTTTCTGTGATATGTGCGCATTGAACATTCGCTCGAACGGTGAAGGAAAACATCGTAAGGAAACCGGCTTGCCATAGAGACAAACAGTCGGCGCCGTGCATCAGCACGTTGATCACCATATTGCCTATTAGATTAAAAAATGATCATACAACAGATTTATAAATCTGAGGCCTAGACATATGTTGTAGTACCAATGACTTTTTTTAAAGGAATATAATCATCAAATATAAACTATACAACATACAAAGTAAATCAATGAAGTGTAGTATTAATTAATTTAATTAGCGGCAGGTTTCTTGCGTCAACGGCATGTTGTTAAATATTTGCGTAATTATTTTTTAATAACGGCTTATTAGTCTTAATTTCGCAATATTTGAGATTCAGGAAAATTTCTCGTGTACTCTAAAAATTTATTTGTTTCGTTATAAGTACTACAGTTAAAATATTGTATACATATAATAAAAAATGCCAAAGATGGAATACATAATATTTACAAAAAGAAACATTTAAAACGAAAATGCATGTCCGGGCATAGTTGGTGTTGATTTGAGGAACATGAAACAAATCACGATTTCGATTCTGGTAGGCAGGAAGTATTACTTTTTGTCCTGCTAATTCACATACCCTGCAATTTTGAAAAAAAAGTGTTTATTTTTATATGTGGTGATTTTGTGAGTGTTAATTTTTATTGAAGTGAAACTTCTTTAGGCGCGTGAGGGTAAATTTTTACGGAACGTCACGCCATTGTGCATCGTTGTCGAAGAAAAGAGAGAAAGCCATTAAGAGAGAGTGAGCAAGGGAGGTCGAAAAACAAATGCACGCTATTGGTTGATGTATTCGTTTAGTTACATATTAGAACTGCAGATGGCAATTCTGTCGCATAACGCAGATTTTTATTTATTTATATTATCATTAGCACATATACAGTTGCTCACATATACTAGATCGCTCCGGTCGCTCCGTGCGTTGCTGGCCTTTTAAGAATTGATAAACTTTCTTAAAAGATCCTAATTGGTTAAATTAGTAAAAACTTTAGTGGGCAGTTGCTACCACATAGAGGTTACTGTGTATGCCTTTAGCTTTTAATGGCGATTTTATTTTAGGTATTGTAGGTATACAGTGTATTTTAAACAGCCTCATTGAGAAGAGCAGATTCAGGTAAAGGGGTCAATTGACCCGGACATGTGACCCAGGTATTAGGTCAGCCGCTGAAACCTATTGTGCGGTTTAAACTGGAGCAGAGTACGGTCAATAAGGGAAAAGTTGCATATAAAGTATTCACATATGTTGTTGCTATACTTGTCAGTTGAGTAGTGTCATAAGAGCCATTGACATTAGGCGAATCCACACTGAGCGAGCAGCCAAATCAGCTCGGATAGGGGCTGTCCATTAATCACGTGAGGTTCGAAAGGTCTTCTTTCGAAAGGTTCGGCTCTAAAATCACGAAATATCACATTTATAGTAAAGTATCACGCGTACTTATTTTCTAAATCGAAAAGTGGCTTAGAAAAACGATCCATCGGTAGATGGATGTGAAACAGACGTTGATTTTCAGCAAAGTATAGTTCCAACAACTAACTTGCAAGATGCTTATACAGATCTTAGCGTGGAAGAATGTCTTGCTAATCCGTGGTCGGAGGACAATGTACCTACATTAAACATGTTCATGTACATTACATATATGTTTTTCGCATGAATACACCTGTAAGATTATTTTTTTTAATAGGCATATTAGGCAACGATTGTTTATGCCTATTATAAAAATAGAAACGTTGCAGATTTGCACCGTTTCTGTTTAGACATTTTTAAAGTTTTTTAAATAGGATTACATTATACTTTATACCGGTACTTAAATATTAAAAAAAGACAGAGTAAACTAATTTTGTCCTCTTCTCTTTCATCCTGTAAGAGGAATAAATAAATAAATATTTATTATATTACACTTTTGAATGTCAATTAAAACTTAAAATTTCGATTCGTTGAAGTCGTAGATCGGACGAAAAGAATTCGCAAATAATTTTGCTTCACATTTGAGATTAGTAAACATTGATTTTATCTTACATTATATTATAATATTTGGTTTGGTTATAAAAAAAATATTAAAATGTGGTTATTATCTTAGTTCCTGTTTAGTGCCTCCTACACGAGTAACCGATTTTATTTTACGGGTTATTATTGTATACGGTACATTTATCGGTTAACTGTTAGGGTCGTTGTAATTTTATACCAAGTTATATGGAGTTGTAAGGTTTTATTATTAAAAAAATATTTAAGGCCCTATCCAAGCACGAATTGTGCGCAATGAAGCACTTAGGCTGAAATGGATTACTTTGCATACAATAAAATATATCGTGTAAATTTCAATATCATTTTCTATATCAATTTTCGCCATAATTTTTCTTGCTATCAAGCGAAGTTATTTACATAGTGTATCGATCTTATATATGATACGTTAACGTATTTTTTGTAGTAATACTCGATAGTGCATTTCGTTTTCGAGGATAGACATTGTGTAGGTGTGTAACAAGTAAATAATTATTGTTTACGTAAACCAAGTAAGAAAATCAAAAATCTCCATGGCCCCTGTAATGCTTACGTGATACTTGAACGGTCGCATAGACCTGTAGCTATGTTTTATATAAAAATATTTTCAATAATTATTTAAAAATGTTGGTTTGAGATGGTTATGATGGATAATGACTTTTTTATATTGTCGACTATTGCACGCACGCATAGGTAAGTAATTATTTAAAAAAAACATAAATATAAAAAAAGTTATTGAATAAAAAATATGCAGTATACATTTCATAACTGTATTTTGGTATACGAGAGAATGCCATTTACTTTGAAAGCATTTGACAAGATTAGATTATAATTTACATTTATGATAATAGCGTCGCTTTTATTACAGCATTTACAAATATTGATACATTATTATAAGCGCGATCTTTGATATGCTTTTAAATGCTTAAAACAGCCCTTTTAATATAAAAATAGCATTGAGACTAGTGATACCCGATAATACATTTGTGCATCTCCTCTTCCTGAACGTATAAGATGCATGGATAACTGAAACAAAACAATCTGCGAGTCATAAAACCACTGGTAAGCACTGGTATGCAACAGGGAGCATTACGAAGGCCCATCATCTTTCAAAGTTACTTTTTTTTATAGAACAGGGGGGCAAACGGGCAGGAGGCTCACCTGATGTTAAGTGATACCGCCGCCCATGGACACTCTCAATGACAGAGGGCTCTCGAGTGCGTTGCCGGCCTTTTAAAAATTGGTACGCTCTTTTCTTGAAGGACCCTAGTCCTTCAAGAAAAGAGCGTACCAATACGCGTACCTTGTAGACTTAGGAGTCGAATTGGTTTGGAAATACGAAAATAATTGTTTTTTAAGATGTGGTTTTAAAAAAATTATGCACAAAGCGCTCGAACTCCTTTAAATACCAAACACGTAACGTAGAATAACACTTAAATAGTAATAAGCTGTATTGATGAGATCACAGATTACATCATCGACATTGATTATAATACCTTTTACTTCTGTGCGAATAGAATAATTTTATTATCTATTTGTTGAGATTTGGTTTCTTAATGGATTTTGCACTTGCATTGCGATTTGGAAACAACACTTATATATATTAATACAATACTTACGTATTTGGAATCTTCGACTACACTGTTCCCTAAGATAATGCTTTTCCACAAAATTCTCGGAAGTTAAAAGTATGAAGTTGGTTCTTATTGATATCTGATATATATATATATATATATATACAGTATGTATAAATGCTTGATAGTTTTTAAGATACGTTTAGATATTCAAGTAGTCAATAAAAAATTAATCTTAATATATATAAATCTCCTGTCACGATGTTTGTCCGCGATGGACTCCTAAACTACTTAACCGATTTTAAATTAAACTGGCACACCGTGAGCAGGCTGGTCCAACTTAAGAGATAGCTTAGATCTTTAATTATAGTTGCAGTTTTATTTTATTTCAAATTATTTGTTTATTATTTGATCCAATTCTAACAGATGGCGCTGTGTTAAAAGTAACTTGTTTTCTTTCTTTTTTTTATTTGTAAAAAAACCTTAGCCACAGCAACGCTTGGCCGAGTCTGCTAGTAGTATATAAAACTTTAAATATAAATGATAATAAGAACACTTAATCTATACATATAATAGAGGTAACTAGTGTTAAACAAGTACTCTGTATGCTTTTGACCTATTTTTTAAGATCTAAATTTTGAAGCTTAGAAGGGTAAGAGAATTAAGTTATGTTATATTATCCCGTGACTTCATAAATTAATCGCTTAAGTTATGAAGTCACGGCATTTATTTGTTTTATTTATTTATTATTTATTAAGTAACACTTCGTTGCAAAGAAACACAAATAACACAATACATAAAAATTTCCAGGGATGCAACGGGCGGGCTTATCGCTAACAAGCGATCTCTTCCAGGCAACCCTAGTAAGAAAAGAAAACAATAAATATAAATTAAATTTACATTAAATTTAGATCTTTTTGAAGTGAAACTTCTTTCGGCGCATGAGGGTGAAATTGTTACGGAACGTTACGAAGATGTACAGCGTTTTTGTCGAAGAAAAGGGAGAGAGAAACTGAGAGAGAGTGAAAAAGGGAGATCGAGAAAAAATACACGCTATTGGTTGATGTATTTGTTTAGTAGTTACATATTAGAACATTAGATGGCAATTCTGTCGCATAACGTCTTTGTGTTGATATTATCATTTGCAGGTATATAATATGTAAACAATGTGAATATTTAGATACAAATACATGGAGTGATCATCTATTAGGGCTTTTACACTAATAATAATTAATTTACAAAGAAGTTTCACTTCTGACATGTGTACTTTGTACGCACGCACTTTTTTGAATATCAACGTTGATCCTTTTGATAACTACGTATCACGTAATTATCAATAGAATCAACGTCCATTCGTCAATTCGCCAACGTCAATTCCTTAATATTTGGTCAACGTAGACTTATCACTCTGTCGTTTTAAATACGCACGATGGAGGACGCCAAACCCTTCAAAACATGAGCTTACTTTCCGAAGTAGCCCAAACTAAAGATATGAACAAGTGCAATTGCACCCTTGTATCCGAGCTGGGGTGCGGCTTGCATAATGAGGGGTGTTTATTGATTTTCTACACGGTTAGGGTTACAAACGAACGATTGCGTTATGTAACGGCTAATAATTTTTGTCACTGCGCTTAGCAATCTATTCAAAGAATTTAACCGACATTTATATATCGGCGGCAGACACACAAGAGAGTTAACTTAATGACTGTACAGTAATCCTTCCTATAACACGGTAGATTGCGAAATGCGTTATAGAAGTTTTCTCTATATATATATATATATATATATATATATATATGCGTATAGAAATATAACGTGGTAGACGTTATATGGATTCCAGGTCTGATTTTTTTTTTATACAATTTGATCTGATTATTCACTATCGCCTACGAGATTGCACAATTATAGCGATCATACAACTCGATACCATTTTTATAGTACGATTTGTCTCAAAATAAATAAAGCCTTCAATTTCTATGATTACCTGTTCACCAGCGCAAAATTTCTGACCAGCGAGCATTATCTCGGTCTGAGACCTCAACTCTGAGTATTATTGTTTTGATATGGTGCATTATAACAATAAATGATTCGATTCAGTGGCGAATCTTATAATAAATTTTAATAATTTATGAAGTCGAACGATGTGTTTTTCAAGGTTGGCTGCGTAAAATTGTTGCCTTTGTTAAATTTTTATAGCATTATTTATAAATATTAATATTTAATTAATGATTAATTTAAGTTCATTTCAAGGTAATTTTTTCTAGCGATAAATCTAAATTATTCATGCAAGTGTGGTAGGTGTAGTTGGTTTCTTCAAGGCATTGTTGAACTGAGCAGCTGGAAATAATTCTCCAATGAAGTATCATTCAAGCAAGCATTGGTGTGTCTCAGATAAAGATTCCTAATAGATGTAAAATATATGTTATAGGTACGTAAGGATAAACTGTGTTTTTATCTTAACTTTTAAATACAGTATATATTGTTGAAAGTTTTTGACATAGATGAAACACAAAAGATAAATACATGCACACAGTTCAATATATGTTTCATTATTTTAAAGTAATAATACGTAATTACAAACACATGGCACTGCCATGTGCAGAAAGCATGGAAGCGGTGTAACCTTGCGTAAGCGCAGTGACACATTGTACACGACTTCCCTTTTTTTCTTATAAATATAATATATTTTAGTAATCTTATTAATTTTACTTATCTTTAACTTTAAATATATTTCTTCGTAATGAACGAAATTCCACCCGTATCACCTCTACGTTCGTCGTTCAACAACTAAGCGATTTAAGGCAGTTTTTACCGCTCACCACTATGCTTAGGGACTTAAGTCCTTCAAGAAAACAGCGTAACAATCCTTAAGAGGACGGCAACGCACTTGCGAGCCTTCTGGCGGTATCCATGGGAGGTACCACTTAACATCCTGTCCTATATAAAAAGTTATGACTGTAGGACGCGTAAAAAGTATTCAACTCCACACTAATAATATAAAGTGCCTTATGCAAAGTAGGTATTATACGTCGGTATTCGCGTCATGAGTTTTATCGCACCTCGTACGGCTTCAGTACTGAATGCGTTGTGTGGAATTGTGCCGGTCCACATTTCACATTTACCCCGTTACGAGATTACGTATAATATTATACATTATTCAAGCTGGGAAATTAATATCGTATTCATTTTTGTTTCTTTCCTGTACGATATACCTAATAATTTTATTATAGGTAGTTATTGCTGTACTCTGAAAAGGACTACGATTACCCTGCTGCATGCAGTTCGTCCTACATTTCATAACAACACTAAACATTCATTATTGACACTCAAACTCAAAATTACTTTATTCATATCGGTAATCAAGTACACTTTTGAACGTCAATAGAAAATATGTTAAAATAATTCTAATTTTACATTTACTACCAGTTCACAAGTTCAGGTCGTACAGCAATAAGAACCGAATTTAACTATTTATTCAATGTTCTGCTATATCGACATTTAATATATGAACATAATTAATCATTTAATTCATATTTAAATATTAGAACACATCCTGTAGTCGATTGAGAATTCTCGTGAAGAACAGGTTTCTTGCACCGGCTATCTATGAAGCGGCAATGTTTCAATTGGTTTATTACGTTGTTTGTGCAATTTTTGATGGTTTGATGGTAAAAATGTTTTATTGTATATTATGTCACTGGCCTTAGTATGTATATAAGTTAATTATATAAATATTTTCGACGTCCTGGTGGACAGAAAAACTGTGTCCAGTTTGTGTTTCCACCACACCAACTTCTTCTATTTAAGATTATGTATACAATAAATAAATACAAAAAAAAATAAAAAGACGTATAGATCGTAATGGTTCATGATGTCTCAGTGATGAGATAATTAAAAAAATCTTTCTGTACTATTTTTGACATGGATATATAACACATAATAAAACAGTACTGTAATGTATTTGAATTAAAGTATCAGACCAAACCGTTGAGGTACAGAGCATAAGTCATAACGTAACAATAAGAATTGCATAGCCAAGAACGGCGGCGTTTATTGTGCTTTGTAAATGAATTATTCAATAGTCCGGGCACGGCGCGAGTTCAAGGTTAGGTTGTTTACTTGACACTTGATGGATGCGCCTAATGATCCAGAGGGACTGGCATCTAGACGTGGGGGTGAAATTTAAAGGCTTTTTCGAGACAACTATGGAAGTTATTGTGTAATTAAAACCTTTAGAATACAACCTCCAATACAGGGTACCAAATCCCATTTGGTACCCTGTATTGTATTTACACGTTTATAATGTCTTTATTATTGTTTAAAAGGCTGATGCAATGTCGTTTTTTATAAGTAAGTTCGTGTCATTAGACTGGCTGATATATAAATATTTGAAAAGTATTTTTTATACTAATATTACCCACTTAAATATCGGAATAGGTTCTAGTCTTTCATAATATTGTACCAATTCTTAAAAGGCCGGCAACGCACTTGCGAGCATTCTGGCAGTATGACTGTCCATAGGCGGCGGTATCACTTAACATCAGGAGCTTGCTGCCCGTTTGCCTACTGTTACATAAAAAAACAATCTTTTTTATCTAGGCTGAATCCAGATCTGTATAGAGAAAGTTCTCAATCGAGTTGGAATGTCCAGAATTCAGAATACAGAAAGTTAAACGACGAAAAGTTGCGCGCAAGCGGTGTGTTGGTGAAAGAAGAACATCATGGCTTTGTAATGTAAGGAAGTGCACGGGTATTGCTACTGTGGAAGAGTTGCCGCATCTGGCACAGAAGACAGAATTCACGAGATTGACGTCCAACCTGCAGCAATGGAGAGGAACTAAAAGAAGTCTTTCATAATACATGTGAAATATAAAGATGTAAAAAGAATTAATGAAATGGTTTCTGTTTTTACGTGTCCAACTCTACCCGTGTGTATAGATACATAGAACAGTAATTTGAGATAAACGGAAAACTCCGAGAAAATCTTACAAACAGTACATTTCTGTATTGACAGTTAGGTTTGCTTTCGGAGAAAAGTGAATTTAATTGGTCATTGTCTTTCGTATTCTCGGTCCCACGGGCGAATGTAACGGGATGAATATTAAGGTTAATAAGGCACAAATGTAGTGCCATTGTTTTTGCTCTAAAGATTTATAACAAGTTGACTTACTTACATAAAAAATTTCGTGAATATCGCCAATGACACAACAAGGATCTAGAATCTATACTGGCTTGAATTTCATATTTTTAAATTGTCTCGGCACAGAGACGTCTATCCTACATTAGCACTCATGAGTAATTTAAAACTTACCTTATTTACATAAAGTATATTTAATATAAGAAAGTGTAAGACACAAACTTAATTAATTTAAAACAACTATAATCATTTTACGAACCTTACCGCAACGGTTAACTCATAGAAGTATACGTCAAACCAGTTATCTTGCATTACCTAAAATACATGCGAACTACTACTAAAAAATTGTTTATCTACGAAGGCGCACAGCTGTATAATAGACTACCCACAAATATAAAAAATATTACTTCTTTCAATTCATTGAAATTACAGCTAAGTGAATATGTTAGACAAAATTACACTTAAATTCATTTCTTTGGTTACTTATTTAAGTTTATTGCATGTTTTTTTTTTCTTCTTTTTATTGTGATTATTAAGAACGACGATTATTAATGTAATGTTAATCTTAAGTATTATTCTCATGTAAGTGGCATTTATGTTTTTTACAATTACACATGTTAAACATAAAATGAATTCAGTGTCAAAAATTAGCTATGTTTAGTTTTTTTTCTATCGAGCGAAGTTATTTAAAACGTATCGATCTTTCAAAATGGATACATAAACTACTCAACTGCACCATATATTTTTTCCATTTGTCATACTTTAAGAAACGTTGATAAAAAATGAAAAAAAAAAATGTACTTTTTTGCAGTATGGGTACCGGATAGGCTCTTAAAGTCTAATTAAAAAAAATATATTTACTTACCACTTGAACTGTCGTGCACCATGCACTTATATACCATGCATATTTTAATAAAATATATTTTACTTTCGGTACAGCTGAGGTCAGTAGTGCGTGACTAATTACCGCTACGTAGCGGAGATGTGTGCCATATCGGGCAAGACTCGTCTTAATGGGATCATACTCATTAGGTGTGCGAGGTTTTATTATAAAATATTTAGCAGCATTGGGTTTTTATTTATACTGTTGTTGATACATGAGTATCTGTTGGTGAACTACCAGTGGTTTCAGGTGGAATCGCTCTGTTTGAGAGCTTCAAAGGAATTTCGTATCGTTTGGTAGGGACAAGAGTTTTTTAAATATAATAGGGCGGAGGCATTGTAAAGAAGCCAAAAGAAAGCCCTCTAACAAGAATAAAAAACAAAAGCAATGAAAACAAGTTTTACATAGCAACACTAAATACATTACGAACGCCAGAATCTTTATTAGAACTTTAAGAAGCATTAAAGGAACTAAAATGGGATATTTTAGGAATTAGTGAAATGAGAAGATTAGGGGAATGTATTGAGCAGGCCCAAAATGGAGAAGGGTTGCTAGAGTACAATGGAAATTGTTAGAAGAGGCCTTTGCCAAGAGGCACAATGAACTAAGAGATATTTTATAAATAAACAGACACCACTATAAAAAGAATGAAGAAAGCAGTTCAGGATAAGAGGCTTATATTATTATTATTAGGGCGGAGGCTCACCGATTATTAAGTGCCAGAGGGTTCGCTTGCATAAATTGGTACGATATTTTCTTAACACATTGAATGCTGACATTGGATACAAAGTAATAGCCAGAAGCCCAAACTTTTTATGGCGAATTTTGTTTACGTAAATATGAATGTTTGAAAATATGTGTGAATTTTTATATTTATTTTTATTATAGGCATACAGCACATTGGGTACCTAATCCGAGAGCTAGGGATGGCAATAAAAAAAAAAATGAACGGAACGCTCGCACGGATCCGAGTGGGCGGCACCGCTACTATGACTCCGTTCCACTCGCATCCGAGAAATGAGCACTTAATGTGTTGAAGGATCAATTAATCAATCAATCAATCAAATCAAAATTTATTTATTCAACTAAGATGCGACTTAGCGCATGCTTATGAATGTCAAATTGCGATCCTAAGTCGCATTGGTTCCGAAAGACTTCAGTGCGGAGCTGGTTCCACAAAGAGGTGGTGCGCGGCAGAAGGTGCTTTAGAAAGTCCGGTGTTGTGACGTTTTTCGTCGAGATGGAGAGGATGGAATGCTTGATCATTTAGCGTCGTTGCTTAAACCTGAGTTCAGGCATGTTTTAGAACGAGCCATAAAAAAGCAGCGACAAAGATGATGATGAGAAATGATATTTGTAGAGTGTTTGTAAATGTAAGGTGAATTTAAACAACGCACGTGAATTCCAAATTAAAAACGTGTCTTCAGTGACGTGAGACGTAGTGCAGGTCGCTGAACGGCAAATGGGTCGTGGGGGTGGATGGGGGTGCGGGGTCACTGACCTGATGATACTGTGACGTCAGCGTTGCGTAATTAGGGGCCCATCTTGAGCCGTGCGTGTGTTTTCAAGCGTTTACGTCAAGATTAACTATAGCCTTTATTAATAATTAAAGTTTGTAAGAAAGAGAAGAAGAACAAAGAAAAGAAATACATAACTAATATACTATTCAACACCACAAATAACAGCTAAACTGTTCATTTTTTTTTGTATGTACAGTAATCCCTATAAAGAGATTTCAATAGTATGAAATGTATAAAGATTTGTTAAGTCCATAATTAGTATGAGGTGATAAGCTGTTTAAATTGTGTTATTATAAAATTAAATAATTTTATTAAATTCGTGTTTTATGTATTTTAAAGGTTTTTCCTATAACGAGGTCCGGTATAGTAAGAGACGGCAAACCAATAGAGTGAAACAGCCTTTTGGGAGCAATGATTTCTAGTTAAATACCAAATACGAGAAATTTCAACCAAATTTGGTTCAAATGTAAAAAACAATCCCGTAATATAGCGAATATGTCACTAGATGAACATAGCACCTACCCTAATACCCACTTTCAACATTGCCTCGCGAAGATAACCTAATTTTCATGCAAATTTAATAAGAAAACTCCGTAAATGGAACTGGTAAGGTGTCTTTGAGTGATTAAATGCAAAATAAAGTGGATTTTGTAATTAAAAAGCGTTTTTAACCTAGATCGTGACAATGGCGATCGCATAAAGCGCGATATGACAACTGGGAGATGGTCTCAATTAAAAGCTCTAATTAAACTTAATTTTTTATTAATTATATTTCTAGTTGGCCCGGTGAACTTCGTATCACCTACTTGTGTAATTTTTTTTCAAACACGAGTGATTGCACGTCATTCAACAGCTATAAATATATAATAATATATAATATAATAAATTTGCAACAATTATTTTTTGTTTGTATTACTTATTACAATTATTTGATTGTAAATGTTATTTAACAGAAAAATAAATAAATAATAATAATTATTATTATTATCTACAAACAAGTGCCATTTATTATTTTAAATAAAACAACGAAAGACATCAATTTAATTAACGATATGTGTTGTGTTCTATGGGTATGATTTATATTTGTTATCTAAAAAAATATATAATAATACAGTCAAAATCTGCTTTATTGAAAGGACTACTCATATTTGGTCGTAAAAACCGATACGAACAGCCGACGACTTTGTTATTAATCCTATCTTTAAAGAATGAATCATATTTATATTAAAATACTACTACACAATTCATGTCAGTTTTAGACAAATGTATACAGTTTATATAATAATCGAAGCGGGATGCTGAGGTGCGCTATGAAATTGCTTTATTATTGCATTAGGGGCTCGGGTGACCAAGCTTTGCGTCAATAGTGGATATAGCGTGTCTAGCATGTGTTTCGATTTTCTAGTAGTGGTTAGAATAAAACGATTGCGTATTTCGTTTGACAACAACGCCCGTAGTATCCAATAGCGATCCTGACGTTTAAGTATGCAATTTTGATGTAGTAACATCTTAACCGTTCTCTCTTTTCATCTCTAAATCGTAGCGCCTTTTGCCTGTTAGAAAAGGATCTGGGCCACAGGTATACGACGCAATTTTTGGTCAAACTCGTTAACACTCCACAGTATCTTGCCCATCTGTATCTAATATGTATGAAAATTATTTATATTGCGTACCAAAGTTATCACATCCTTTTCACCTAAGTTTGTATAAATAAATTAGGTTTTTGGTTAAAATCTTAAACTTAAAATGAAACACTCATTCGGTTAATTTACTGTAATTTAATAAAGTCAGGAGCCCGAAAATTTGTATAATTAAGTTGTTTGCCGCAGGCTTTCAACTTTATACAAATGTAGAATATAATTATACTTGTAAAATGACCGTAAATTAACAATTTTAACTTACTTTTGAGAGCTTATGTATAAAAGTATTAAAAATTTGCGTGTATTCTGTTTTAAAAAATAGGTACGAATATTTTGTTATATAAGAAATATATTATATTACTTAGTTGTCAAATAATGATTCTTTAACTTATATTAATTTCAACTATTACTATTAAAACTATGTAGTTGATAGTTTTCTTTTTTCGTGGTGAAATGCAATACGCTTATCCTCCCGGGGTGAGACTGCTTTGTGGTGAAGGGTTATGTGGGGGTCGCTCCCCATGCATAGTGCATACCCACTAAAGCCCCACGGCGCCATCAGCCATCCTTCGCGGCAATGGCGTAGCCTTGACCGCATCCCGCCACGCTGATAAGCTGCACTCGACAGTTGACACTCGCCACCACTTTGTGGAACCAGCTGCCCACTGAAGTATTTCCGAACCACTTCTTCGAGTCGACTTTTTTTGAATACGGGTCCTTTAAGAAAAGACCGTACCAATTTTTAAAGCCCGGCAACGCACTCGCGAGCCCTTTGGCATTGAGTGTTCATGGGCGGCGATATCACTCAACACCAGATGAGCCTCTTGCCCGTGTGCCCCTGTTCTAAAAAATAACAGTACATTCTCTGTTGCTGCTTTAAAGGTTAAAAGATCACTAAAGAGTCTATCTCTCATCATTCTGTGGAACTATCATGATGACCAACTCATGTTGAGTTCTAGTCTTTGCTTCCGGCAATTACTCAGTTTTTACCTTGTCTAAAAATGAAGGCCAATTTTACGGGCTGGATTTTGGGAATACTGCTAGTATTTTTGTTTCAGGTTATCGCCTTTGGTTTTAGTGTACAATAAATAATATTTCGTATATACGAGTCAAATTTTGCGTTGTCTTGATTATCCGATTTGGAATCCTACCTTCTTAATATTTTCATTCTGTTTTTATAATTTTATGGTGACCCTGCAAGCGTAAGAGTGCAAATGGATTTATAGCGAAGTCTCACGTTGTCAGCAACTGCCGGGGCTGGCTTGTGTTACTGTGTTTATACAATTCACTTCCTCTACAATAGATAGGACAACTAATTTCCTATTATGGACCAGAGGTAGTCATGTAGTAAATACGTGATTAAATTATTTATTACTTACAACAATTTTGGAAGGGATATTGGCTACGTTAAATAAAATCGAGTGCAATGGAAATTTGTAATTTTGACTAGAATGTACGTTAATGATTCGTTGAGAGCTTAGACAATGCTAAGTATGACTTGTATATGACAAATACAGTATGTTTTTGTACGCTTAGAACCAATGGCCATAGACCTGTAACTGTTTCTTGTTCAGTTCTTTTTTGATGTGAAACATCTATAGCCGCACGTAAAACCGATTTCTGGCGTGGCGACGCATGCCGTGGCGACGCATCGCCACGCTATATGATGGTATATACATACAATCTTTATGCAGTAGTAAATTTTTGTATTTAATGAAACTAAATGTTTGTTCAATAAATAGTCATCGTTATCTGGAAAACAAAATTGTCATATTTTATTTTATCATTATGACATATTTAGTTCCTATCACAATCTGTTCTTTTCTGCATATTACTTCACATAATAATTTCGATGTTTCACATCTGCCAGGCGTCCCGTGACGGCTCTTATTTTTAATAAGCTAGACAGTTATATATTTGTATATACTTACTACATATATAACTGTCATTAATGATAATGTGTGTTACCTATATGAATTTCAATTGGTGCACTGTCTTTTAAACGCCCAACTAAACGGTCTACAAAACTTTTCGTTGAAGACTACAATAATGTTTTTACAAAAATTGTTTTTTGTAAAAATGACAATTTGTTTTAGTTCCATAGACACTAAAAAATAATCCAAAAACAAAAGATTTTGTTCTTTGACAAGATTTGAAAAAAGAATCACAAGGAGCAACTTGAAAAGTGACGTCACAGATAGGATTTGAATAGTAGGAAAATCTACACACACAATGTACCTACCAGATACCATTCAGACGGTTTACTGACGCTTTGCGTGGGTGTCATACATGTGACGTCAGATGTCGTGTTTTCCACGCATTTGGTATAGAAACCTCATAAATTCAGCACGTAGGTGTCTTTATTAGGTTTAAATGCCATACTGAGATTAGAAGAAAATAAAATGTATTGTTATTGCGAGAACTTTCGATTATGTTATGGTAATGTAGGCGTGTTTATCGATCGAAATTGATCAAGCGATTGAAAGACTCTTTTCCATCCTGGAAGAAATCTTTCCATAGTGTAAAAAAAATTCGACGTTAACTTGAATTATAACTTGAGTGAGCAGTTGAATTTTTTGCGTTTTTTAAGGCAGTTTTTGCCGCGCACCACCTCTATGTATAGCAGTTGCTAGTATTTTCAAACCAATTCAACTTAGGGGCATTCAAAAGAAAAGAGTACAATTCGTAAAAGGCCGGAATTCGCAAGCCATCTGGAATTGAGAGTTCATTGGTGCTATCTCATAACATGAGGTGAGCTGCCCCTATGCCCCCTTTAATTGATTTTTGTATCGAGACTTAGACCCAAAGCCAAGAAATCACTGCCATGGTGTAGTTTCCTGAAACGCGAATTAAGTTTGGTGGCGGTTCTTATGTGAAAATGGGCTTTAATTGCTTAAAATATGATGTGTGTGTGTGTTGGGTGGTTAGTGGGATGGATTAACAAAAGACTAACATGACTTATTAAAGAGATAAAAGAGAGTTCGTTAGAAATATGAATGTTAAATTTATAACATAACTCGCGCTAAAAAATTATTCCGACCACGAAGGATATATACATACAACTTGTCAGCCTGTTAGAGTCGTCAAGGATCATTTATTTAGGTCAAAGGAAAAGCATAGCCTTCCTTCCTTCACATGCCTGTGTATCAGTATCTGCAACATGTTGTACCTGAAGTCTATTCTCTCACTTAACATATAAATTTATTACTAAGACTTTGTATGTTACTTACAATTTTCTTTTCTTTCAGGTATGTTGGGACTGGAAATATGTTATTGGGAAATTCGTATGTGTTATTTGACCCTCAACCTTGGTAAACTACGGTAATGTGAAGTAGGTAACACTTTTTTCTACGATATGTATATATATGTTATAGAGAGTATAGATGACTGCATTCGGCTGCAGGAAGACATTGATCGAGTGGTTAATTGGAGCAGGAGAAATAGATTGGAGTTTAATTTGGCGAAATGCAAAGTGATATCTTCTCAAGGGCACGGTTAATCACTCGGTACAATTATACCATTAGTGGGCTAACATTGGCTAAAGTCTCAGAGGTCAAGGATTTGGGAGTTTATTTTAATACGAATCTTGGTTTTTCGCACCATGTAGAGATGATATGCAAAAAGGCCTACAGAAATCTGGGGTTCGTATTAAGAACAGCTTGTGGCTTCGAGAACATCGGTGCGATCAAAATCTTATACAACGCGCTAGTTAGAAGCCACTTGGAGTGCAACGCAATGGTGTGGGCCCCATATGAGGCTAAATACAGTCTCATGTTAGAGCGAGTACAAAATAAATTCACTCGCTACCTCTACAAGAGACTGTATGGAGTGTATCCCTTGTATCCGCTTATGTACCCGACCCTGTTTGTTCTGGGTATGGTGGGGTACGACCAGCTACGCCTCAGAAGAGAGTTAGCTGTGACATTATAAATTCACATTATTATTGCCACTACACTCTTCATAGTACCTACTTGTTGTTTTTCATTAAAAAACGCCTTCGAAGTTGTGGTTTGTCGACGCCATATTGACAGTTTGAAGTGTTTCGTTTCAAGTTTGAGAGTGGCAGAAAGTGGAATCAAATTTAAATTACCAGTCAACAGGCCAGGCAAGTAATGAAACTTCATCGATCCAAGTTATTTGCCTAGCTGTTTAATCAACTGGCTGAACATCTTTCAGGCCGCTAGTTAAACGGCGCCGTTTAGTTACGAGCCTAGGTCGTTGATTGAATGGCTGATTAAGCTAGGTGGCTGCGACATACACACTCTGCACGGTTACTGGGTCATCAGGAAGCTTTAAATAATAGAGTTTTTTTACTCTATATTAAGCATTAACCATTCGCAACTAGAATATAACCGAAAACTTATATGTCGAGGTACCACTGTATTTAGGCTTCATTTTGGATCGCTTTTTTTCGAACTTAAACCGCCCGATGAAAAAGGGAGCGAATACTATGCCATTCAGTTTTACTAGGTTTAAATAAATGGCGGTGTACGGGCAATAAACACAGTCCCGTTTCAACTGATACCATTGAGATTGTCTTCACTTTCTATTTGTTATCGTTTATTCTAAATGTCAAGCACTTTCTTAAAATTTTAACTATAACTGTAAGTAATAGAATAATATTTTTATAAGTAAATTGTTAATTAAATTTACAATATACATTAGAACCTTAGTTGCGGAATGAGATTATTATTTCATGATAGAC
Source organism: Pieris mannii (assembly GCA_028984075.1). NCBI lineage: Eukaryota > Metazoa > Arthropoda > Insecta > Lepidoptera > Pieridae > Pieris > Pieris mannii. The sequence continues at coordinate 9,902,252 of CM054793.1, read as the reverse complement.
TTAAAAGAAATCTTTTTACATGTGTTTTTACGGGTTTTATTGTGCCTTCAACTGTCATTAATTAATGAATAAAATCAGAAGCGCCCACAACCTTTTTAGGTTTGAGCCTCGGATATCTACATCTGTTTCATGATGATTTGTCCATCTAACACGCCGACTTCTTGGGTCTAAGGCAAGCCTCCTAACAATATTTTCTTTCACCGTTCGAGCGAATATCAAATGCGTACATAGAAAGTCCATTGGTGCATAGCCGAGGTTCGTACCTACAACCTCGGAGGTGAAAATCGCACCCTAAAGCCACTAGGCCAACACTACTATAAGCTATTTATAATTTCCGAACAAATTTATCATAAACTAAAGACCGCAAAACCGCAGCTGCGCGAGAGTTGGTTAACTTTCGTTGTAACTTTATAGTTGGAAAAGTTACAATAAACCCAGATTGTATTCGTGGGCCTGAGGCCATATACAATTTAAGTATAAATGTAAATCATATTTAAGTAAAGGAATTATTAATGTCTGTCAAAAGCTGTTGTTAAATTGTTGTTCGGACTATATTACGTTTATGTTAACACAGAGCCTCACATGTAATCGCCACACACAGAGTTCAAACAAACTTGTTGTTGTAGGTGACACGGAAATTTGGTCCAATTTTGTACTAGTACCAGTGTTTTAACACCCACTATTTCAATTAAAATTCATGTATTATGTATGACAGTTTCATCAGCTCGCTAGCGGTGCCTCCATTTATTCATTTGCTGTGTGTGGTTTTGCTTAAGTCAATTCGATTGTTAGATTAATATTCTATCTTCTATTATATTAACTAGTAAACTTTTGTTCTCAAATTTCAACCATTAGTTTCTTATGTGAACTAAATTATCCGGTTAAATGTCAGCCTAACACAGCCAAATGAACCTTTTTCTTCAAGGCAAAATTATTGATATTGGCGGAATTCAATGTCTGGAATTCAATTCGCTCCGGTCATATGCCCCATAGCGAGCAGATGGCGCTGTTGGCTTGGGGGACTATTGCAAATCACGGACCGACGCCCACACTCCCCGCTTTAGTTTAAAAAGTTTCCAGTAAAAAAAAAATGTAGACCGGCAGATAGTGACACAAAATATTGAGTCATTTTTATGACACAAATTATGGCGGTTTTTCTGGGGTCTTATTACCGGCGCCGGGTCTTAAAACCTCGCAGATGGGCCGCCGCGCCGGTACCAGCGCTATGTCCATCATTTTTCATTTTTTTCATTTTGGATACATGCGTGGATAAAACATTAGTTAAACGTATTGGCGTCGTATTTTCTACTTAATTATACTATAATTTCTGTTAAGCGTTGCAAAGTACAGAAAATCCACGAATTAAACACCAACTGTGGCTAAACTAAAGCGCAAACATTTAAAAACCATGATTATATCTCGAGAGTCCTCAAATGAAGTACACTCGATTGCAAAGCGCAACGCCGCTGGATAAAGCTTTACAACGTGGGCTTTCAATGGTGACTTACAGAGCTAGTTAAGAGAACTTTTATCATAAAGGAAATAATTCACTAGGTTTTAAACAGAATCGCTTGCGATGTTAGTCATTTCGACTGTATTTGAGTGTCGTTCTCACGAAAATGTAAGTGCGTACTCCTATTTAATTATTTAAGATTTCATGTGGAATATGGTGTAATGGTTGCAGCTTTACAAAAATTAGACGATTTAAAGAAGTGGCGGAGAGTTTATTGCCAGATTTTCTCCTTCCCTTGATTTGAGAACTGGCAGTAATTGTGGAATTAGAAGCATTTCATATGTATTTCTGTTTTGAGGTTCTTAAATAAATGAAATTATGAATTTCAAATCTTTCCTTTGTTGAAAATAATGTATTATTCAGTTTACATTTTTCTTTATTTTCTCTTTTTATTGTTTCCCTTTAAATATTGAGCACACATGCACATGTATGTATTGTGTATTGATGTGTGTTTCGTTAGAATCTTTAAATTATTATATTCAGTGGCGCTATAGCCCTGTCTGATCATGGTTGCAGATTGAATGGGTTTATTATGGCTGGTTAGATAGGTGCCTGACACATGTAAATTTTTGGGTTCGAGAAATGCCGATTTCGTTACCTACGATGTTGGGCTTTACTGTAAAACATATTATTATTATTATGTATATAAACACACTTGCAGCTTAATACGCTGATGCGCGCGTATTGCGTAATATTTGAGATTTGGAGAAAAAAACTCTTTATTACATAGAAAGAAAAATCCTTGTAATCGGACGCAAGTTAAATGCTTCTTAGGAAATAAACATGGCGTCCTCGTCAGTAATAACTATGGCGAGTATTTTTTCTGAAAAAAAAAAAGCTATTTGACAGCTGTTTTCTTTATAAACCTCAACTACTTGGAGATATCAAACCGAAACGACTGAACGTATCGCTTTATTGTGATTGGTCTACTGGTGACCAATAACAAAAGCTGCGATCCGACGATTCGAATTTTAAACATCGATAAGCATTATAAATACTGGTATTTTGGAATAAAAAAATAAAAAATAAAATACGTTTATTTTGGAACATAGGATCATAAGAGTATCACTTATTCCACGTCATTATATTCGAGCCTGTTGGCATCCCTACTCATCGGCAAAGAAGACAGAAGGTGTTGGCCGAGAGAAAAAGCCGGCGTAAAAAACTCTCGGTACTCTTTAAAAAAAAGCAAATCATCAAACAATTCTACAATATTTAAAACAAATATAGCATATTAATTAGAAGTAGCCTGCCCAGCACTAGTCCCAGGCCCTTTTATCAACAAGATAATCACTAACTTTATAGTAAGCCTTTTTACACAGCTTTTCTTTAACACATTTCTTAAATTTAATAAAAGGCAGAGATAAGAGAGCCTCTGGGATTTTATTAAAGAAGACTATCCCTTTTCCCAAAAAAGAATTACTAACTTTACACAGTCTAGTACGGGGAAATTGCAGCCTGCGTTTGTTCCGAGTATTTACATTATGCGTATGTTCTATTCTAGTATACTTATCACTATTTTTGTATATATACATAATATTTTCATAAATATATTGCGAGGGAAAGGTAAGTATATTAATTTCCTTAAATTTATCTCTCAGAGATTCCCTACATTTTAAATTATAGATTGCACGAATAGCTCTCTTCTGCAGAATAAAAATAGATTCGACATCAGCAGCATGACCCCATAATAATAAGCCATACGTCATTAAGCTATGAAAGTAACTAAAATAAACAAGTCTAGCTGTGTCGACATCAGTCAGTGAGCGAATTTTTTTAACCGCGTAAGCTGCAGAACTAAGTCTCTTCGCCAATCCGTTGATATGAGGGGACCACTGAAGTTTTGAATCCATGGTAATTCCAAGAAATACAGTTGTATTATCCAGATTCAATTCCTCATTATTTATAATTAGTCTAGTATCCATAACCCTTGCATTTTTTGCACAAAATTTAATGCATTTCGTTTTTTTTGCATTAAGCAGAAGGTTATTCATACTAAACCAATGGACAATCGAAGAGAGAGCTTTGTTTACATCGTCAAAATTCGTTATTTGTCGTTTGATTTTAAAAATCAAGGATGTATCATCTGCAAACAAAACAATCTGATGTTTTTTCTCTACCATGAAAGGTAGATCATTTATATAAACAAGAAAGAGGAAAGGGCCAAGAATTGAGCCCTGTGGTACTCCCATATCTACTGCCGACCCAGAGGACCTCTTAGACGAACGTTTTTGAATACGTGACAATTTTCTAATTAATGTACATAACACGAAAATAAATTCTAAATTCAACCAAATAATTGCGTTTTTAACTAAAGAAGAAACTGTTGAGTCTATAATATTAGTACAGATTGTATGCGATTTCAATGTATTCCTTTTATAACTGTAATTTGTTTAGGACCTATTTGGTGTTTAGTAGTCTGTGACATTTCTCGATATAGAGAGGTCATGGAGACTGACCTCAGCAGCGACACTCGACTATAGAATGAGATATTAAGCGTAAATCGTAACTTTGCCAAGAAACGTTCACCCCACTTGACACGGTGCCAACATTGTGTTACGTCATGTGACGTCATGCAGGCCTAATTAAAGCCTATCATTGATGGGCAATTGCTTTGTGTGGCAATGTACATGTATTACACCCTTGAGGTCTGACGTTCCACGATACAGCGCTTTTTAAGACACTTATTATCACAGGTATTTTTTTTTACGAGTTACACGCCTTCGATAGAAGAGCGTCCCTCGAGGCCGATAATGCACTTGCAACCTCCTGGTGTTGGGTGCCCATGGGCATGTAGGCACTTGACTTTTAGTGGCTTTCTGTATTTAAATACATGTTGCTATCATAATAATTCAAGTAAAATGCCTGGTCTCTACATGCAATGATTATTTAGTATATTCAATCTAGCCTATATCGACAGACAACACGACCAAAGTGGTTGCTAATAAATTATTATGTTGCTACGAGAATTAGATTTACGAATACTACCATTTTAAAAGCATGTATGTTAAAAAGGTCAGCGAATAGGGCTTTTTTATATAATGGGATGCAAACGGGCAGGAGGCTTACCAGATGTTAAGTGATACCGCTGCCAAAAGAATCGTGTTGCCGGCGTTTCAAGAATTGTAACTTGTCTTGAAGGACTCTAAGTTGATTCCATATAGTGGTGGTGCGCGGCAAAATAACGCTCAGTTGTGGAACGACGGACGTCGAAGTGATACGAAGGATTATTATTATTATTATATATATTCTATCTGTCACAGACAGCATAGTCTTAAAATGTCTAAGGCGATGTTTAATGGAAGATGGTTGCTGCAGCAGCCATTCACGAGGTCTCTTGGTAGAATGCTTAAGCGACACCAAGTTACCCCAACAGTGACGTGATTGGTGGGAGGGGTTTACTGGGTAGGGCTTTTTGAGCGAGTCCCACACTCTGTGTGGAAATGCATTCACCTCAATAAAAAAAGTCTTAAAATGTCCACTCTCGGCCAAATTCAGTGGCGATATCAGTACAATGTTAGTGTAGTGGGGATGAAAACGGCTGGTAGTTCGAATCACCAGTATAATAAAATACGGATGCTATTAAAAAGGGAGTAAAACAATACCATCTCTATCTACCGTAAATGGCCTTCAAATACAGTGAATTTATTCATTTAACTTCTGAGATAATTAATAAGAGCTATCGTTGTCTTCAATAAATTCGCCCATTGTGCTATAGGACGTTTAAGGACATATTCATATAAGAATACTAGCAGACTCGGCCAAGCGTTGCTGTGGCCAATGTTTTTGTTATATTACATAGTAGTAAACTATTCAAACGGTAGGATAACTTATGTGAAAGGTCGGTCCTTTAAACACAGCGCCATCTGTTAGAATTGTATCAAATAATAAACATATATTTGCAATAAAATAAAATTGCGACTATAAATAAAGATCTAAGCTATCCTATCTCTTAAGTTGGACCAGACTGCTCACGTTGTGCCAATTAAATTTAAAATCGGTTAAGTAGTTTAGGAGTCGAGGATAAACATCGTGACAGGAGATTTATATATATTAAGATTAAGATTTAAATGGCGTTATTGTGTCTATCAATCATGAATGCAATTGATGTTATTTTTCCAATCTTATATTGAATATTTTTTTACAAGTGATATTACTGACTTTATATACAAGGTGTCTAGTGGACAAAGAGACATAAGGGTGCATATGAGTTAGTGTGTGTGCCAAGGCTGTACATTTTGCTCACACAGGCGTTCTTAGTTTTAGCGTGGCGATTTCCTAATTCGTCGGAGTTACACCCCGAGACTATAGCCAGACGTAGGCACTCTACAGCTGTTACATTGCAATCGTTCGTTACATAGCAATTAAAATTCATTATTTCGCATTTATTCTATTGTTTATAGTCCAGTCATTACGTACATTCAAAAAAGAAAATGAATTTGCGCTTCTAATTTTTTAATATGTTGTAGGGGATACCTAGAAAAGCTTAACTTGAGATTGTCGACCAAGCTTTCCTAGGAGCTTTCGCCGCCATGTTGAAAAAAGGGGTAAAATTTGTTTCTCGGCAATAACTCGGCTATCCGATGAGATCTCGAAAATTTTTGTAGGACACTTTTTGTAGCTTTCTTTGTGCTCTACAATAACGCCCGAACCATTTTTAGCGTATCATGCATCGTTATCGAGATATCGATCGATAAAGTCAAAAATTTAGGACACAATTTTTGTTTTTTGCTTTTTTTTTCTTTGGGTCTTAATAAATATGAAAAATTGTGGAATTCAAACTTGTAGAGCATATTCAGACCTACAATTTCCTTCTTGGATTTTTTTATGTTGGACAAAAATTACGATCTCCAGCGCGCCGCAAAGTCGGTGAATCCACACTCAGCGTCGAGCGAGCTGCTCACTCGGTTGTGTATGGATGTCGAATCGAATGGGAAATTGTTCCGGAAATTGATGGGATAAAAAATAAGTACATAGAGCAACAAATTAAGGATCACACAATAGTAATTTATTAAACAAATAATTTGTTTGTGCAGTAAAAAAAAATATTTTTTTACAATACAAAATAAACAAAACAAAATAAACGGAAAGAAAAATATTTTTTTCTGCACTCGAGACACGAACGATGGACTTTTTTCATGTCTTTTTTCGCTTGGATTGTCCAGACTGAAGATCTTCGTCCTCCGTAAACTCTTCGAGTTGTTGTGTCTGTTGAAACGTTGGAAATGATGCTGATTCGATGAGAGCATCGTCATCATCATCGTTACAGACATCGTCGTCGTCGTCAAGCAAAATGTCGACTCTGGCGACGTTTCTGCATGTTTGCCCACTGCAGTGCATGCAAATAACGGAGCAACTGATTCCCGCTTTTCTGCACTCACAGGCGGCCTCACAATTTCCTTTACACTTACAGGAAATGAGCTTTAATAGTTCAGGCGGAGCGGGTTCGGCGGTGCTGGTGATTGATTCGAGCCCTCGATTGGTCTGACGCCAACCCCATCCTTGTGGATCCTTGAAAAATCCGAGCCAGGTTTGAACTTGGAGATACGTCCGGAAAATATGTTGACGCACAGCACTTTTGGTTGGCGGGAGTAGTGAGAGGTGATTTACTTTATTCGCTGCGTTGATTTTGCGAAGCGATGGAATCGCAAAATATTTATGGATTTCTCGTGCTTTACCACCATATAGGGCGATAAGGAATTGCTCTCCCGCGCAAGTGCGAACCTCCGGATCGACCTTTTCTTGTTTGAATAATTCCACCGATGACCGTAGCTCTGGATTTTTCTCGAGAGTGTTAATGAACTTCGACTTGCCGATGTTATACAAAGATGATGTCGTGTCGCAACCGCTAAAAGCGTGAATGAAAAGAATGTGCTCCAGAACTGACTTGTGTTTGAAACTGTGCGGCGAGTACAACTTATTAGTATTTCCTTTTGCTGGTTTGCGGAAAAATATATTATTTTTATCCGGAGCAAGCCCGGCGAGTAAAACCAGAAGATCGATATCTTACGCACAGCAAAAACTCAACACGATACGATATACTAACTTGAGCGCGCTCGTCGCTGAGCGTGGATTCACCGACTTTGCGGCGCGCTGGAGATCGTAATTTTTGTCCAACATAAAAAAATCCAAGAAGGAAATTGTAGGTCTGAATATGCTCTACAAGTTTGAATTCCACAATTTTTCATATTTATTAAGACCCAAAGAAAAAAAAAGCAAAAAACAAAAATTGTGTCCTAAATTTTTGACTTTATCGATCGATATCTCGATAACGATGCATGATACGCTAAAAATGGTTCGGGCGTTATTGTAGAGCACAAAGAAAGCTACAAAAAGTGTCCTACAAAAATTTTCGAAATCTCATCGGATAGCCGAGTTATTGCCGAGAAACAAATTTTACCCCTTTTTTCAACATGGCGGCGAAAGCTCCTAGGAAAGCTTGGTCGACAATCTCAAGTTAAGCTTTTCTAGGTATCCCCTACAACATATTAAAAAATTAGAAGCGCAAATTCATTTTCTTTTATTTGCCTTTTTTTCGGACGAAATGACTGGACTATTACGCGAGTGATTAATATAGAGTTAAATAGAGCAAAGGATATAAACTAAAGGATATCCATTCGTAAGATTCTAAACGGTTAGGTTAGGTTAGTGACTGATTCAACCAATGTTCCTCCTTCCTTATTAATATTTTACGCGTTAATTCGGTAAGTTTATAATAAACTTTATTTTGTTATATTTCGGTGACATATATATATACACACAACAAACGACAATATAGTCGGAGAATTTGCCTAAGAAAAAATATTGAAAAAAGAGTGTCGTTTGTAGACTATTATATCATAGGTAAATTGTACACATCTGCTCTATGTCATGGTCATTGCCAACGGACAGTGCTTTATCCTCCTTTATTAGAAGGTAATGCTGTTAACAAAAGTTTCGTAGCCCATTGATCGGGGCAATCGTCCATACGCACAGACAAATCATTTATACAAACAAAAACTACAGACGAATGCATCCGTACAAAAGACTCGTTGCGACCTAAAAGTTCAGAGGAACATGATACATATAACGTGGAGGAGAGACGTTATATTTCCATACCTGATGCTCACTTGCAGCTTCCCTTAAATTCTGCTCTAAAGTATGGGACACTCCCGTGTGCTTTGTTCGGCTTTTGGTTGATGCCTCCGGGGTCGATGACCTGACGTCTGAACTTCAGAATCTTTGTTCCACGTCTAGAATAGTCATTAATGCATGTCACGTTTAGACGCAAGTGTTAAGTTGGGTAAAGTTAGGGCGTGTGATATGGAAACAAAGTCATAAATTTATTTTAGATGAAAAGTGAGGCGAACTTCTCTCACTATTTGATTTTTTTTTTAGTTAAGTAGATTGGATGGATTTTCTAAATAAATGTAATAAGAATATTTATTATGGTAACAAATCGGTGTTATCTAGAGTCTAAGCGCGCGTAACTCGCGCTTTGTATGGGAGGAACAAAGAGTCGAATATTTTTAAATATACTTAATATATTTAATTTTTAATTATTTTATTAAAAATTACCTCAAAAAATGATTTTCGTAATGTAAATAATTTATCGGATTAATCAAAGTATGAACCATTGTTTTCTATGCACTTTTGCCATCTCATCATCGATGGTAGTTCATTGATCCCTTTACTAAAAAAACCAGTCGGACGGGAATCAATAAAATCTGTGAAGGCGATTTGGACCCCCCATCAGAGTTGTACAAATTTCGAAAAAAATGGTAATCTGTTGGTCCGGGGAGTACGGAGGATGTCTTAGACATTCCAATTGAAGCTCTTCTAATTTGCTAGCCGTCTGTTGTGCAGTGTGTGGTCTAGCGTTGTCGTGAAGTAGCAGTGGCGTGGAGCGATTGATCAGCCTAGGTTGTTTAGCCGCTAGCTTTTTCATCATGGTTTGCAATTGCTGACAATAGACATCAGCCGTAATAGTCTGGCCAGATTTGACAAAACTGCAATGAACAATACCGGCACTAGTCCACCAAACGCTTACAAGTAACTCTTTCGGGGTTAATTTTCGCTTGGACAAGATTTGGCTGGCTGGCTAGGATCCAACCATTGCGCTGAGCGCTTCCGATTATCGTAAAGAATCCATTTTTCATCACAGGTAATGATTCGGTTTAAAATACCTTCATTATTGTGCCGGTTCAGTTATGTAAAGCAGCAGTCGACGCGCGTTTGCCGGTTTGCTTCAGTCAATTCGTGAGGTACCCATCTTTCAAGCTTTTTAATCTTCCCAATTTGCTTCAAGTGAATTAAAATAGTTTCATCACTAACACCGCAGCCTGTAGCTAACTCGGACGTGGTTTGGGATGGATCCGCTTCCACAATAGCCTTCAATACTTCATTATCAACTTGGGTCTCAGGCCGTCCACGGGGCTTGTTCTGCAGGTCGAAATTAAACAGAACAAAGCAGAAGAAAAAAACAAATGAATGACGGCCATCGAAGCACAAATACATGAGTCAATAGCTGTACAAATTTGAATTTGGAATTCCTTACCAAAGAGGAGAACATCGTGATTAAAGTGGCCAGTACGAAATACGCCAATTTCATATGGACCTAATATTTAAAAAAATAATATGACATCCATTGTAACGGAAACATCGCATGATATTGCAAATGTACTGAAATCGGTATAATTTTTTGAAGCCGACAAGATAGAAAATATTTTTTCGCATGCAATACGGAACTAATAAAGGAGCTTTGGAAGTGAAAAGCCCTCAATAAAGCTCTGGGAATGAACTGAAATACGGCGGTTTAATAGCGGAATAGATTACGTAAGCATTCAAACGGTTTGATGCGGGTGTTTGGTTAGAATATATTAACTTTCCCATTGGCAAATGTAATTTAAAAACAATATTCAAGTCCTTTTTAATTTGAGTACATTGAATTAAAGAGAAATTTATAAAATACTACTACAATTTTCCTACGAGGGGCGTGAACCCATGGCGGTAGAGATGTCTCTCTGCATCTTCTACCGCTCTTACCACGATGAGTCAGGACTTGTTCGGATACCTGCAGCTTAGTTTCACCGTCGTATTCCACCTATATCGGACGACTACCCGACGATGTCGTTCCACAACAGAACCAGCTGCCAACTGAAGTATTTCCAAACCAATTACTTTAAGAGACAATTCTTAAAATGTCGCCAACGCACTCGCGAGCCGGCGGATTCATTTATTTTCAGATGAGCCTACCTATCCTATAGTTAGTTAGCGAGTTTGTTATAATTATGTATTTATATTTATTACTAGCCGACCCCGCCCGCTTTGCTGGGCGAATTTTCAAAGGAAATAAATTAAATTTTATTCATAATTTTTATTTTATTTTTGCTTTTTTTGTTAATTTTTATTTTTTTTTCTTCTGAAATTTACAATATTTTTCAAAGAACAGTCAAATTCATTTAAATAAAATTTATTGACATAATAAATTATTATTATTATTATCATTATTATAATAATAAATGTTGATGAACAACAAAACAAAGAATAAATGGAAAAATTGTCCAATAGAAATGATCCGATTCATGGAGAAATGAGTATTAATCTTCCTCCATCTTACATTCGACGACTCGTCGCTCGTAAGTTGAGTTTGCCGGGATGTAAAACATACTCGGTAACATAACGGAGTTTAAGTATAATAAGAAGGTACTTCACTTCAAAATAAATAGCCATAAACCATCTAGGAAAAATTTCGCATCGAATGGTGGTAGTTTCATGTTGATACGATCAGTGGTTTAGGCGTGATTGAGCCTCAAACGAAGACCATTTTCATTATATATATATATATATAAATATATATATAAGAAAAGAAGATAGAGATAGATAGAAGAAGAAGAAAAAATAAAATAAAAAATAAAATAAAATAAAATAAAAATAAAAATTTTCATTGTTAAACCACCCCCGCAACCCCCTGTGGGGTGAGCTACCGTAAAATTCGTTCATAGACTATTTTTAACGCCCCCTTAATCCCCTTTGGGGATTTTTTAACGTTTTAGCAGACTTTTTTAAAATTTTCTTACATATAAACATTCTCCTGACAATTCTGAAGACAATAAAAAAAAATTAACCCAATCGGTCCAGCCGTTCTCAAGTGATACTCGATCATAGATACGGCATTTTATTTTTATCAAAAAATGAGAGTGGGTGTGCAGGGGTGCGTGGAAGTTTGTAAGTAGATTCTTAGCTGAATGTAAAAGAACATTATCCGTTTAGTAAACTCCGTTGCCATGGAAACAAAAGAATCAAGAGAAAACGCTTGCAATTAGCGGGATAAATGTTCATAAAAGTAAAACAGCAATAAAAAAATGAAGGAACGTTAGAATAAATAGCCATCTAGGAAAAATTTCGCATCGAATGGTGGTAGTTTCATGTCGATACGATCAGTGGTTTAGGCGTGATTGAGCCTCAAACGAAGACCATTTTCATTATATATATATAGATAACACAATATATATTAGACTAAAGCAAAACACAAGCAATGTTTGATTGCAGTTCCGTGTTTTAAGTGCTGATGGAAACTTGCACATCTGGCCTTTAAATTTCCTTTCAAACCCTCAATAATCCCCGTTCAATTCCACTTTAACACCTTTGGATTGTACTATAAATATTAGCGAACATAAGTATACTTGCACTCGAGTGCTAAGGTCTATATTTGTTACGAGTTGTTCAGTTATTTTTTAGTATTGTCTTTTATTAACATAACTTTTACACATTTAAAGAAAAACACTTTTTTACGGATTATAGTTATGTATTATTGTATTTAAACTTATAATTATTTAGACATAATTTTAAATTTAACCGACGTTTCGCGTGCTTTACAGCGTGCGTGGTCACGGTGACTGAAGTCAAAAGGTGTTAAATGTCAAAAAGTATCACAGCTGTAGAAAATATTGTATTATCTGTATCCCCGGAGTTGGTATCGACTAAAAGATGTAGGGTTTCTGCAGAAATTGCTCACGGTGTCCTTTATTTAGTTATTTTTTTTTACGCCCAAAAAGGGCAGTCAACGCATCCTTAGACACCTTTAGTGCGTGCGTTGTCGGACTTTAAGGGGTACGCGAGAGTACGAGATTGTAAGAAAGTACCTTGCGAAACGGACCACAGTCCGTTTTACAAGGCATTTTCTTACAATTAAAAAATTGTCTGTGGAAGATTTCCAGACAATTTTTTAATTGTCTTGAATGAGACACGTCGATAACAATCGAACGTAACGATCTAGCCTAGCTTATGATTCATAATTAATTTAAGTCTGACCTAATTTATGAAAAGAAGATATTTAAAATAAGAAAGTGTCCAATAACACTGTTTACAGTCTCTATTAAGGCGAAGTCACTCTGTGTGCTATTTTTTCACTTATCACTGCTTAAACTACAAAATACATAAAACTCATTAGAAGTAACTATAACTTTGTTAAGTTCATTTATAATAGGTGTCTTTTTCTCCTTTTATAGCGTAAATACTATTTGACCTCCGTTACATATGAATATTCCAGTCATAGACTTCTAAGTAAATTGATATTTAAAAAATACATTTCGAAGCAACTGTTATTCAGTTTTATATTATGAAATAAAATAAAACAATGACACGGGTGGCCTTACAAGCGATTACGATAATGTACCCTAAACATTTTGGAGTAAATGTTTGAAGTATTGTGATGTAATCTAAACATATATATATATGAGTAAGCAAATACCGGTCTGATACTTTAAAAAGGCTTCGATGACTTAAACCGATTAAGCTTAAGCCTACTAAATCTTCGATTAATTCGAGCTTTTTAAGTTTGTTTTATAATTGTAATTTTTTAAAATGTAATTCATGTAAAGTCGCACTCTTTTGTGAACTTTATTGTAAGAAAAAAAAAGATTACCGACGGCAAATTATCATTGAAATTAAGGCAGATTAAAATCATTTAATTGGTTACTGCATTTTTCTTAGAGAAATGCATTATGCTTGCCGCGCGACACCTAAGTGCAGTTATCCGTCGGTATTAAACGTTATTATTTTTATATAACAGGGGCAAACGGTCAGGAGCCGCATCTGATATCAAGTGACACTGCCCATGGACACTCAATGCTAGGCTTCTAAGTGAATTGCAGGTCATTTAAGAATTAGTACGCCTTTGGTTGCTTTTCTTGAAGAACCCTAAGTCAAATACATGATTAATTTGATAGAACGCAAGCTTATATTAATGTAAACCACTTCACAAGACGGGTGTTTTGTTACATTCTGTGGTTTGTTCCAAGGATTTGCTTAGATGTGTTGACGTATGAAAGGTGGACGACGATTTATAATTGTAATTTTTATACTATACTGGGCAGTGTTGGCATAGCGGCTCCCGCGAGCGATTCTCGTACCCTGAGGTCGTAGGTTCGATCCCCGGCTGTGCACTAGTGGACTTCTATGTGCGCAATTAACATTCCTTCGAACGGTGACGGAATCCGTGAGGAAACCGTCTTGACCCAAAAAGTCCAAAGCGTGTGTCAGACACAGATGTCTGATCACCTACTTGCCTATAAGGTTGACAAATGATCATGAAAAAGATTCATAAATCAAACGCCCAGAGCTGAAAAGTTTGCTAACTAAACATATATGTCGCTTTTGGCTTACGCAATTTTGTAGATTAAGGAAAAAAACTTATTTTTATGAATTTTGAACATTTAATAAAGCTTAGTGAAGCGGTTCATAACGAAATATTAAAAACTAGCTGTGCTCTTCGGTTCCACCCGCATTCATTCGGTCGCAGCACGATGTTCTTTAAGGTAGAGCGTACCAATTAACGTAATTAATTATTGTATTTAAAGAATGATTTTTAAATTCCCGTGGGTACAACATATTAAAACTTCTAGAAGCAGGACCTAGGTCATCCTACTCTCTATTAGCCTTGTACCTGATACAATTCTTTAAATTTTTTACGATGACCAATCCTTCATAAGCAGGATGCATGGACACCCGGTTGTGTCGAAAGGTGTTCCATTCCATTGCATACGTCGGGATATTATGAAATCTTTTTGAAGTAATTAATGTTATGAAAGGATGAATAGCATATATAATAAGGGAGGTAGTCAGACAGCGGTTTGATCTGGTTATATAAAAAGGAGGTAATCACGAGTTTTTTCTGAACTCGAAAATGTTCACGCATATCAGCTTTCCGATGAGTGCCTCATTTTAAATACTTTTACAGTATGTTATAATCGAAATCATGATGTTACATTGGAAAACCACTGTGGTTGTTTAATGCATATAAAATTTAAACTTAAACTTACTTTATCTTGTTTACCGTATTCCCAAAACTAACCGTATATTTATTACCTGCGGTAGCAAATACCTCAAAATTCTCTCGCCATACGTTGCTCTCGAAGTATAGAGCCGAACCTGCGTTACAGTTTTATCTGTATGACATGCTCAACTGGTTGTATTATGTCATCACCAAAATTTTTTTTTATAGAACAGGAGGCAAACGGGCAGGATATTCCCGTAGTTTTGGAAAGTTGGACATTTTCTCTCCAGGCCAAGATACTCCATATTCCAATTGCAATTGTGATCATAACTTTCCAGTTTGAAAGAAGTTGCTTCAGTAGCTGATGTCGCAATGGCAAAAGGAAATGGTCTTTTTAATCATAAAAAGAAGAAATCTTCGCTTAAAATACCACCCAAAGTCAGGCATTTTTGAACATTTTTAAAATTTAACACCTGTCCCAATACTCAATCGTTACGCAACACTTGTTTTAACAATTGTATTGTTTTACATAATGCGCGTGCGCTGTATTTTTGGTTAAGTATTTACAAACTACGACTCCGATAATATGAAAATATAACTTAGATTTCAGTAAGAGGTATAATATAATGTTGACATATCAATTGCAGATCAGAAATTAATTTTACGTGTATCTCTAAACACTTATTGAGTATAATTATTATAGGTACAAGTAAATTGCTCATTCGTGTCCTGTTATCAAATGGTGGTGAGGAATAATTACTTAGTTTTACACCAGCTCCAAAATTGGCATTTCATATTTTAGATTTTTGTTTATCAAGACTCATACTGCATCTTCTCTCTGCATCATCATCAGTATTTGCATATGAGACTATTTTTCCTTCAGCTGAGTTTAATATACCATCTGGTTCGACTGAGCGTTTTTTTAGACAGATTTTACCCCGAACCAGCTGCCCCTCCTGAAGTATTTCAGAACATATTCAACTTAGGGTACTTCAACAAAGCCGCGTACCAATTCTTATAACGTATTTGCGAGCCTTCTGGCTAAGTGAGTGGCCATAGTTATCACTTAACATGAGTTGAGCCTAAGTTTGCCTCGTGAGGTGGAGAGTCACAATTGCATGCGATACGATTCGTGTCGTATAGTGTAAATCACGTGCCCCTGAATGTTCACATTCGTCTCGGTTTCGACGCGGTTAACAAATATACTTTTCAATGGAACTTGACCTATGAGAACAAATTAATATATTAATACTGTAATAAATTCTCGCCTTTAATTTCGTAATTACTAATCGTATATGTATATATATATATATATATAATAATAATAATATATAGAAAAAAAGAAAGAAATCCAATGAAAGAATATGTTTTCTTAAAAATCTTTCCAAAAGCGCGCATGTTCAATAATTGCCCATTTGACTGTTGTTTGAGAATTAACGTCGAACATCTTCCCATGGGCATCCACGGTCCGAGTCTCTCAGGAGATGCCCTTGCGCTACTCGCGTAAGAGGTCATTCAGCATCAAGCAAACCCTGAGGTGATGATTGAGATGATTCTTGGTTTATGTTTGATGTGACATTCTCTTCAGCTTATGCCTGAACGCCGTGGTCAGCATCTCCTCACCTGGAGGCTCTTTACTTTCTTAGAACTTTTATGCTGACTCTCTTGGGAAAGTAGTAATTGTTTCCCGTTTCCTTCCACTCCCAGACAGTTTTGAAGTTATTTGTACTGACCTATTGGTACAGACCGCTACTGCCTCTTCGACGCGTGAAGGTAAGGTTGACTTTTGGGCCGATTAAGATGTTATTTCCGTTCTTCCCTTACCCCCAATTTTGTGGGCATTTTTAATTTAGCTAGACGTGTGTAGAATCATTGTATTATAGTGAATCAAATATTATCAATATATTGAGTCAGACTATTGCCAATGTGTGGTCTTGTAGTAACTGGAGTAAATTTAAACTTGTCCTCGTAGTACTGGCTTATTGCCAAGTGGACTAGTATCATTCAATGTTTATTCTCAAGACATGTTTAAACTAAAGTTGTGAAATCAGTTTAAAGGGATTTCAATGGGGATTACATTTTCTGTAGAGAATTACCGAACTGTGGAATTGACTCCCGGTTGGAGATACAATGGTTTAAAAAAGAGTATGCTTTTCCCCCAAAAGCGGGCAAGACTAAAATGAGTGTACATACATGGAATGCACTGGGATGCCCCCTACCGACTTACGATTACGCCCGATTTCATATAAATGTAGATGAAGGATGTTGTGCTCTTTCTCCTACCAAATCATCGACCAGTCTTAATAATATTCTGCGGTTTCGATATTTGTTAATATGTGAGGAACATGTATACAAACAATACAATAATAGACCTATATAAGTTGTCTTCACTTAAAATTATTTGATTAATGTATGCAAATATTGTAAATTTGTTTTTAAAAGTGTAAGTGTGGAGTTTCCTACCCATTCTTCTCCAAACGATATTACCTTTTGGAAGGGGCAACTAGAATTATCTTTATATTTTATTTAAAGTTCAAAAGTGCCATTTTAGGTGGTGTAATTGGAATAAATTATTCTATTTTGGTTTTTGGCTAACTGGCTTGAATCTTTCAGTGGCTGAGGTCGATTAGTTGTATATATACACTTGGCTTGCGAGTTTCGGGTTTGACATCACCTTACGGTTTTGTAGCAGAAGACTCTAATTATCGCTGTACATTTTTTTAAATAATTCTGATAGTGTTGTTTTTGGAAAAAATATGTCAAGTCTCCTGCAATTTTGTGTTTCTTTCCTTTGGTATCTAATTATATACACTTTGCCTGGGTGTTTAAAGCGCATATGCGCTTATCAAAGATTTTATTGGTGTCTAGTTTTAGATAGTACCTGTTACTCCAGAATAGGTTCTTTCTTCGCTCAATGAATTAGTAGCGCAAATAGGGAATGATACCAGCATTAAAGGAACACTGACACAGGGCCCGAACATTTTAAATGTAATCGTCTATTTAGAATACTGTTAACATTTTATTATCTAATGTATTATTGTGGTTAATGTTGAATAATTATTATTTCTGTTACCTTGAAAATGGTTTTTACGCAAAGTAACACATTTAAATATTTTTTGTTTGCAAAGAGATGTATGTAAAGATAATGCTGATTTATCGCTAAAATACAAAATTATTTAAAAGTTAAAAGCCTAGTATGTGATATTGATATCGAGTTTTGACAAGGTCATGATCGAAAGTATGTCAGTGGCCAATACGTGTTGTAATGAATAATTGCCAATATTGTTCACCGAAAATTGTACGTGTGATAATATCATTGGGGCGTACGCCAGACAAGAGGCTGAGTTCACAACAGAGCGCTATAATGCGGCCGCGGCTGTATTGTAGTATTTCCAAAGCGGCTTCGAAAGTTGCTGAGAATCGGAAGAGGCTCTGTGCCAGGGGACAGACGCCTGGTCACATTACCCAGGGGGGTAATGTGACCAGGCGTCCCGTTTCGAACGGGACTGTCCCTTTTTACAATTACGATTCCCGGTGTCCCCGAAATGAACTGTGGGACGCAAAATTGTCCCGTTTTCAGAAACTGCGCGACAATTTGACAAGAAGTATGTTAAAAAATCGTACCAAGTGCTCCTATTTAAAATCGTAACATATATTAAAACCAATATGTTCTTCTGATAAATATTGTATACCTATATTTTGTGATTCGTTACTTGTAAAGCTAACTTGGTTTAAATAACTTAAGTTATTTTTATTGTCTACTTTTTATTGGGCCTAAATTAAACCGTTCTGAGTTAAAAAGAAGAAAAATTAATGGTCTCTTTACTCCCTTTGTATGCTTACCTCTGTATGAGCAAGTGCAAATCTTTGATGCACAGGCGTGATTAGAACTGTCCCTTGGGTTAAGATAGGTTTAAACTGATATTTTATGATATGATACAACGTATGATCTATTATTTATTTACACTTTTTTGATCAAAGATTAAATAATAAAATTAAAATCTTTAAATAAAAGGATGGTGCAACATGCCTTGTTGCTACTAAGCGATGTTTCCAGACAGCTCTTGTTAAAGAAAACGGTAAAAATAATTGTAATAAACATTAATAGATTAAAAATACAGTTTATAACTTATACAAAATTACCGGTTGCGACTCTAGACTAACAAAAAACTGACTTGACTTATTGAAGGGTATTTAAGTCAGTCTTATGTTACCTATAAAGAATAAAAATGTAGGCGATGTATTGGACAATATACTAAAAGAGAAAATACAATTGTGTGCTAAACACTAAAGAGCTCATTTCGGTTGAAGTATGCGATGATTGCTGCCATTTCTTTTGAATAATTATTAAATAAAATACATATGTGGCTTTACTAATATGAGGTTAGATAACTCGTGCAAGAGTTTATATTTATTATATTACGAAAAAAGAACATCGACATTAATATTAATAAAGACAACAATTTTTTTTCCAAATAAGATAAAAATATGATTGTTAAAAATGATGCTTTTCTATGAGTATGCGGAACCCACGTGCCACGAAAGGCCTGGTTAATTTTATTTATAACGTTACGCCTTCTTAACGCCTACACGTAAAGGTAATTTTAGCTTTAAATTAAGCATTTTTGAAAAAGGGAAATTGGCAATATTCACGATGTCGCCCATTATTAAGATTTTTTTTGTATCTATGTAAAAAACCATATTTAGTGATTAATTTCTTTCACTTATTTCAAAATAATGTTTGTCTTGCCATAATATGAGTACGAAAAAGTATACCCCATGTTACATTTTTATGTTACATGGGGCAAATGTAGCATGTTGTTAAGTGATGCCATCGTCCATGGGCACTAACTTTGCGTTGCTGGCTTTTTAAGAATTGATAAGAATATATGCTCTTTGCAAGGATTAATATTGATACTAATAATAATTTCTTTCAAGTTTGTTTCACAGGAAAAACTTATATCTAATTGCGCTAGTTATATAAACAAAATTAGTTAATTGATGATTAGTAAGAGTCTCGTCTTTCGGCTTTTAGTTCATTGACGCAATAATGATTCTTTCTATTAGATTTGTGTCATGAATTTAATTTTATATAGAAGTATACTAAGCTCAAGATATATTATATACATTTTTTGATGTATGTTATTTGATCAAACGTAACAATGTTTCCAGGGCAAAGTCCAAATGCGCCTTGTACGAGCCAAGGCTACCTTTCTGCTGACGCAGACTTTTTTGGTTGGAAATCGTATCGACTAAATAGCTGAGATACATATTAAGGTGATTTCTTAAATAATTTCATTGAAAAACACTATCGTTATTAAAAACTAATATGTACTTATTAAATATATTTACACTTATATTATTACTTACTAACTTTTTTATTTTTCAAGAAATACAGTACAATTAAAATAATAAAGTAAAAAGGACTGGCGGCCTATCGCTTTCGAGTTAACTCTTCCAGGCAACCGGAAACTAGGGATATGGACAGGTATTGTTTCTACAGTAGTCATTTTACGAAGAGATTCTTCTTTAACTGACACCGATTTAGCGCAAACGAATTACATTCAATTCAAAATAATAAGTGTACTATAGAAAGTGAAAGTAATCATTGATGGCTGAGAAGTTTGATAGGTATTGTAACGATTTCCGATAAATGACCGACCTTTGCCTGACATCTGAGGTATTATTGGGGCACGATCTGCCGACGAATCAGATTATTGATATTGGAATATATTAGAGGTTTGCTGGAATAATGAAGGTTTGTTATTTATTTAATTAATAGTAATCTTACAGTTAATATACATATTTTAGAACAAGGCAATACAGAAAGCCAAAAGGATTACGTAAATAAACAATATATATGAAACGAGTAAATATATAAATAGACAAAAATATATTTAAAGAAAAGTGAAATTTGACATACCGCCTAAACTAATTAGATCTTTTAATTTTATTGATTTGTTGAACAGGTTTTTGTTTCTACCTTCACAGTCAGGTTATGTCAAATCAAAAGTCATTTATTCATAGGCAACAAAATGTAGGTACATCTATGAACGTCAAAAAACAGAAATATACATTAAATGCTTCCCATTTTAAATCGACTGCCAGTTCTCAAATCAAGGGAAGAGAAGAACTGGCAATAAACTCTCCACCACTCTTTATAATCGCCAAGTTTTGGTTTTACACAACGTTTGTAAGGAGCTGCAACCGATACTCCATGTTCCACTTAAGTAATAAATAATAATAAAATAAATTAAAAAGAGTTTATAAGTTCCTAAGAGATATATGTTCATGATTATCATTGATACAACGCCATTATTAACGCAATTATTCTTAATTTCCCTTTCTCACTCTCTCTCTATCGGACTCAAGCGCTCTCTCCCTTTTCTTCGACAAAAACGTTGCACATCTTCGTGACGTTCCCAAAAAAAATTAACCTTCATGCGCCTAAAGAAGTTTCACTACTGAAATCAAAGTAAACATATTTCAATAAGTAAGTAAAATACTTCCCTGTTTTATAACTAATGTGAAACTAAATTGTTTGTTACCCAATTTTAGTTCGTACAATAGTTAGAGAGAAAGGTTAGTTACTAGTTACATACAGGGCAGAATATTACAATAGACCAACCCACGCCCAGCTAACTTTTGATGGAAAGATTAATAGGTACACGATGTACTTCAACTATATGCAGAATTTTATTATAACTAGCTGCCCCCGCAAACTTCGTTTCTCCGTATAGGCCTACCTTTTTAGTACATACATGGAATATTTTGCTATACTACCCCATAGACTTTGGTTTTCTGGAATAAAAACTTTTCCATTTTTCTGTGATTTTTCTCTATATTATATAAACTTCAGATTTCAATTTATAAGTGCTTAACTAACAAATAAAAAATAGGGCTTGATCGTAGAGGGTAAATGAAAATTAAGGGTTGTACCTATGTATTTTTGTATGCTGTATCATAAAAAAAATAAAAACGAAAATATTGTCTTAAAAATGTAAAAAAAATTGGTGGACACCCCCCTTATCATTTAGGAATTTCATAGATAGATAGAGTCCGATTCACAAACTAACTAAGTGCTTAAAAATTTCATAAAAATCAATCAATCGAGCCGTTTCGGATGAGTATGGGAACGACATTTTGTGATACGAGAATTTTATATATTAGAAGAAACAAGTTTGTTAGATTCGTGTAAAAAATCACTTACTATGTTAATTGTATTTAATTTCTGTGAACAAACGAATACTTAAAATATTTCATACCAATGACTATTGTCGGAAATTGGTTGTGTGGAAACTGCTCATTGCTATTCCTAAATAAATAATTTATACATAAAAAAAAAAACAAATTAAAGATCACTATATTATCATGATCAATTTGTATATGTAACTACTTTTGAGTGTTCTATCATTTATAAAAACTAATTAATATACGCTATTTTCTCTCTTTTGGTTAGATTGTATTTATGCTGCCATGAAAAGAGATATACTTAACTTACTTACTTGAGATTACTTAACGATGTAATGAGACTGCCTTGTTGTATGATTGAGAGGATTAGTTTTTTTTATATTAAGTTGTATAAGTCTTAACATATTAAGTGCTCTTTTCTCGAGCATGGGGTCATAGATGCGGTGCCGCCCACTCGGATCCGTGCGAGCGTCCCGTTCATTTTTTTAAACCATTGCCCAAGCCCTCGGATCCGAGTATTCGGCACCCAATGTGCTGTAAGCATGTTTTTTTTAAATAAAAATAGTAATATAAATTCTTATATATATATTTTCAAACATTCATATTTACTTAATCAAAATTCGCCATAAAAAGTTTTGGTTTCTAGAGATTTCTTTGTATCCAATGTGTTAAACTGTTAACGTAAAATATTATAAGAATATATTCTAATAAAAAAAACTTCAACATTATATTACATTTACGCAAGTAACGCTTATTCATCGAAATTCAGTAATTCCGACACGCGCTTCCAATTGGAATAAAACATCCTGGTCTCTACAACACTTTCTAAGGTTATTGTGTCGGATTTGATGCAATGATTGTGGTGGGTACCGCGGAACGGTTAACGTTACCTCTGTATATTTTTTTAAATTAAAAATAGAATTAGTGCATAAATAGGTTAAAAAACGGAACACGGGATATTTTAAGTGATAGTTTTACATAATAAATTGTGAACAAATAACACAGTGATTAGTTAGTCGTGATCGAACAATTTTTTCCCATCTGTCTAGAAAACAATAACACCACAAAATGATGACTCGCAAAGCTACAACTAAAGATATTGAAATGAGACTGAAGCAGGCTTTGTTGGAGCAGAAGAAATTGCAGGAACTCAATAATAGATTGCTGCAAGAACGCGAGGATAGTGAATGGGAAATTCAAAATATTGTTAAGAAAAACACTGAACTTAAATGTGAACTATCTGAAATACATATTAAATATTCAGATATTGTGGATCAGTGTGTGCATTTACAGGATATTGTTGACTCTTACAAACAGTGCTATGATACTCATGAGCAGGCTTTGAATCGCATCAGTGACTTGGAATTAAGTTTGTCAGAGGCACATAAAACTGTGCAAATACTTGAAAATAAGGTTGCCATAGAAGCTGATGCCTCTCAGAGCTTGTTCAGTGAGTTAAACAGCTGTGATCCAGGTATTGTAAATGAACAATGTAACAATATTGATAGTGGGTGCAATAAGTCAAACCCAATTGGTTCCTTATTTATAAGTAGGAAAAGAATTAAAAAATATGTCCGGCTTAATAAATTTATTAAAAAAACCAACAAATTAATTAAAAGGAAAAATCATTTGAAACATCACTTATTACTAAGACAACAACATACATTATTAAAACAGAAATGGAAAACTTGTAAAGAAAATGTAATTAAAAGTCAATGTTCATATGAGAACATTAATAAACAATTAAATATTAAAATTAATCAACTGGAGCAATGTATAAATAATATGTGTCATAATCATCATGTTATGTTTAAACAAATTATAGATTACCAAGTATCTGCAAGGCATGACATGATTGATTTATGTAATTATAGTACTGAGAGGTATGCATCTCTCACTAGTAAGCATTGTACTTGTGCTACTGAGCAAAGTAATAAGTTAATTTATAATGACCAAGTTCCTTCACAGTTGAACAGAGATAATTCATCACCAAAGTCCCCCGTGCCAGAGTTTTCTCCTACAAGCAGTTCAAACACTCAAAGAACTAATACATACATATTTTCAGATAGATTGGGGCAAGGGCTGGGACAGTTACTGGGATATGAGTTATCTCAAAATGTCCTTAATATTTGTTTACCTGGAATATCTTACCAAGGAATGGTAGATAAAATATTACATTATCATTCTGTAGGTAGCAGCTCTAAATTAATAGTATTGTGTGGTGACAGTATTGGGATTAAAAAAACCCACATTATTCAAGCTATCACTAAACTTTTGGAATTTGGCAGAGAAAAAAAATGTAAAATAACACTTTGTTCTTTTCCATATGCAAGCAATATGGATTATAAATTTAATCAACAGATTTATATTTTAAATCAATTTATACACCATCTGACATGTCGTCATAGTGACGTATTTTTATATTTTGATTGTAACAAGTTTGTTACTAAATTTACACTGACCAAAGATACATTGTATCTTCCTTATAAAATAAAAAAACAAATTGCTAAGCTGTTAGGATATAATTTTAAAGAAACTGTCACAGTGACAAAGAAATATGATTGTGAGTATAATAAAAAGGAATCTGCGACATATAGTAAAACAGTCATGAAAAATGTACCTTTTACAAATTTAAACTAGAACATAAGACAAAAGCCAAGCCAGTTTTATTAAATATTGTTTATCAAAATGTACAAGGTTTGGCTGGCAAGGAATTAGAATTAGAACTGTTTACAAAAAGTCGCGAAATTGAAGTTATTTGCATTACGGAACATTGGCTAAGAAGTTATGAAGCTGTTGTCATTGACAACTTCCAATTGTGTAGCATATTCATGAGAAGTAGTTCTATTCGTGGTGGTTCATTAATATTAGTAAATAGTACTGTCAAATACAAAGATCGTAAGGATATTGTAAGTCTATCAATTGAATGTGTTATTGAATTATCTTGTGTAGAACTGGAGAATTATGTTATAGTATGCGTGTACCGGCCCCCTTCCGGGGATTACTACAAATTTGAGTCAGTAATGGAAGATGTACTTAAAAGACTGACTAGTAAACGAAAATCGGTCATTATTTGCGGAGACTTTAACATAAACATACTTGAAAGTACTTCAGTAAGCACTAGATTTATTTCAATTTTTAAATGTTTCAATTTAGTAAACCAATTCTCTGAACCAACTAGAATCACCTCCCATTCAGCGACTTGTTTAGATAACATATTTTCGAGGGACAAACCTGTTTCTAAATCAGTAATAACAAACCTTACATCTGACCATTGTGGTCTGATTGTTGGCTTCTCTGATAAAATATTTGATGAAGCCAAGCACGTTAAATATCGCCCCTTCACAAAAAGTCGCATGGAAAGTTTTAGGCATAACGTTAATTCCAAGGTTTGTTCAATAGATTACTCTATTCTAAATAATTCGGAGAGTCAATACGAAAGATTGTTTAATGTTATTCAAAATGAGTTTGATTTAATTTACCCAATAAAGACTGTAAAGTGTAACAAAAAAATCAAGTTTGATGACTGGGCCACCAGTGGTATTTATAAGAGTAGGAATAGGCTTTATGAATTATATGCATTAAAAAAATATAATCACAACGCAGTGTTTATAGAATATGTCAGAAATTATTCCAAAACTTTTAGAAAAGTTTGTAAATATACAAAGGCCTTGCATATACGTGAGAAAATAAGGAATTCAAGTAATAAAATCAAAACTACTTGGAATGTCATAAATAGAGAAACAGGAAACCTTAAATCCCGTAATAATTCATTCCTTTTAAAGGTAGATGATAAGATTATTGTTGAAAGCTCGGAGATTGCTGATATTTTTGAAGATTTTTTTACAAAAATACCTATAATTACTACATCTTCTCTTAATTCCTCTCCTAAAGAGGCTATTAGTTTTCTTAAAACTTACGTACCAGAATGCAAATTAAATTTTCAGTTTAAGCACGTTAGCGCTGGTGATGTAGTTAAAACTTTTAAATCCTTAAAATTAAAACATTCTGGAGACTTGTGGGATGTTTCTGTACATGTTATTAAGGACATTATTGATATTATTGCCCAAGATCTTGCGTATATTTTTAACAATTGTATTGATGAAGGAAATTTTCCAGATTTAATGAAGCATAGTAAAATAATACCTTTATTTAAATCTGGATGCAGGACAGATCCCTCGAATTTTAGACCCATCTCAATACTGCCAACTCTAAGTAAGATTTTTGAAAAAATTATACTAGAACAACTAATTAATTTCTTTAATACAAACAATCTTCTACACAACGCACAATACGGTTTTACTAAAGGTCGCTCCACTACCGATGCTGGAATAGCTCTGTTACGACATATATTTGATGCATGGGAGAAAACTCAAGATGTACTGGGAGTTTTCTGTGATTTGTCCAAGGCGTTTGATTGTGTTCATCATGAGACTCTGCTTTGCAAACTTGACCACTACGGTATAAAAAATGTAGCTCTTAACTTAATAACCTCTTACCTAAGTTGTCGAACAACTAAAGTTGATATAAATGGAACTAAATCTTCGGGATCACATATTAAAATGGGAGTCCCGCAAGGATCAATATTGGGACCATTTTTGTTCATTATATATATTAACGATTTGCCTACTTATGCAAAGCTATTATGTGATATTGTATTATTTGCTGATGACACGTCATTGATTTTTAAAGTAAATAGATATAAGACAAATTGTGACGATGTGAACAACGCACTTTCTAAAATATTGTCCTGGTTTTCTGCAAATAATTTACAATTAAATGCCACAAAAACAAAATGCATAAGATTTACTTTACCTAATGTTAAAACTACAACCATGGAGCTTAAACTAAACAATGAAAAACTAAATTTAGTTGATTCTACGGTATTTCTAGGCATTACAATAGACCAAAAACTTCAATGGCGTCAGCATATCACTAAACTTTCAGACAAGCTTAGTTCTGCGACATACGCTATTAGAAAAATTAGGCAACTCACAGACGAGGAAACTGCCCGAATAGTATATTTTAGTTACTTTCACAGCGTTATGTCGTATGGAATTCTTTTATGGGGCAAGGCAGCAGATATTCAATCTATTTTTATCTTGCAAAAACGTGCTATTAGGTCAATCTATTGCTTGAAACCAGGCACTTCACTTAGAAACTTATTCAAGGAAATCAGTATTTTGACGGTACCGTCACAATATATCTACAACTGTATAGTTTTTGTGCGTAGTAATATTAGTTCTCTTTTAAAGAACAGTGACATTCACAATAGGAATACAAGAAATAAGGGAAAACTTTTCCAGCCGTCTTACAGGTTGCAGAAAATAAACACTTCATTTATAGGCCTAAGTGTACGCTGCTATAACATGATTCCTAGTGAAATATTGGAACTGCCTCTCAACAGATTCAAAACACATATTAAAAAAACCTTAATGTGTAAAGGTTACTACACAGTTAATGCTTACCTAGAAGATAAAAACGCTTGGCAATAGGTATAATTATATTGTTATAATTTGCTTTGTTCTCTTGGAAGTGTTGTGAATGTAATGTAATGGAATGTAATGTAATGTAATGGAATGTAATGTAATGGAATGTAATGTAATGTAATGTAATGGAATGTAATGTAATGGTGAATGTGGTAAATCACAGAACAGATTTTATTTTATTTTTACTTATGTAACTTAAATGACGTTGTGGTTTATGACATTTTCTTTTGAATTATTGTATGTAAAGGGAGGATAAAACTTGCTGAGTTTCTTGCCCGTTCTTCTCAGAACAAGACCTCCTGGTAGTCTTGCGAACGGATGGCGTAGTTTTGCTCTTTCGCGAATTTTGTAAACGTTTTTGACATTCATAAGCATGCGTTAAGTCGCATCTAAACTGAATAAATAAATTTTGATTTGATTTGATTTGATTTGAATTCCGATTCCGCACACGAAATTCATGTTAATGGAGTAATGTCTATTGCGAGTAAAATGTACTTTCTAAGATAAAACAATTTTGATTTATATTGTTTAATGATTACATATGCCGTAATTGTTTTGTGATATTATTGTAATGGATTTTCTATTTATAATTGTGTATTTGTGACGTCATATTATGTTCATGTGTTTTTTAAACATAATTTTTTTACTCTTTTCATATTATGCGATTAGTTTTAAATTTTAGGTTAACAAAAAGTGTATTTGTGTATGCACCATAATTGTTTTGATAATTTAAGGGTACGTACGTCTGTAGACGCCATACAGATTTTGTTTACTTTTATATTGGAGCCTCCAATTTGGAGGTATTTTTTTATAATAGGGGGTCAAACGAGCCTGCGAGACGCTCTAAAAGGGCAATCATCGCAGCCCATTTTTAGTGGGTGCGTTGCCGGCCTTTAAGGGAGCAGTAGGCTCGAATTTGAATAGTTGGAGGTCGTATCTCTCAGGGAAGACAACCACCGATAGTCGATTCCACAGTTCGATAGTTCGCAAAAAAAATGCCTTGTGAAACGGACCGTGGAACATTTCCAGCCATCAAAGTGGTGTTGAGGTGATGGTGAGTGTCTTTTCTTGACAAGGAAATACAAACTTTCAAGTATTTAAAAAAGCGTACTCATTCCACGCAAAGCACTTACATGGGTGTTCAAGGTTTTTGATGTGAAACATCTATAGCCGCACGTATAAATGATTTCTGGCGTGGCGACGCATGCCGTGGCGACGCATCGCCACGCTATATGATGGTATATACATACAATCTATATGCAGTAGTAAATTTTTGTATATAATGAAACTAAATGTTTGTTCAATAAATAGTCATCGTTATCTGGAAAACAAAATCGTAATATTTTATTTTATCATTATGACATATTTAGTTGCTATCACAATCTGTTCTTTTCTGCATATTACTTCACAAAATAATTTCGATGTTTCACATCTGCCAGGCGTCCCGTGACGGCTCACATTTTTTTTTTAATGTAAGCACGCTGTTAGTTTTAATAGCTTTGACATCTCAGCTCGGGCTATTTTAGTTTTCCTGCGACTAGGGCAAGGGTGTCGGGGACTCTGGCCTCGGCTTAGGCCTCCGTTCGCGGGGTTGTCACCCTTTGAAAGGCTGGTCGGAAGTTCACTGTTGTGAGCGAAGTGCAAAGTAAAGGTTCCACGCCTTCCCCAATGAAGGCGGATCTTTTTACCCTAATAAGAGTCTTATATTATTTGATTAATTTTACTAGGAGATAATGATGAAATTATTAGGTTGTTTTGTGAATAAATGAATCACGTAGGTGTGTTTTCTGATGGGCGTCAATTATACTAATTGCTCAAGAAAATTTGGTCGGTGCGGGCGTGCGTTGCTTGGTAGCGGTAATAATGCTATTGATTTTATTTGGTTGCATAACGGATTTGTTAGACAAATAGTTATTTGTACGGGAAATAATTAAATTTAAATCCATACTAATGAATGAAAAAAAGGTGTACAATAGCTAGTTGATTGAGTTCTTAAGGTAGAAAATTAAACAGTCCAATGATGACTTGATTCACTTTAATTCACTTCACTGTTTTTACGTGATTTCTATAACTTCAAACTTGAACAAAGGTATTGCCCGTGCGCATGTGTGCAACCTCATTTATAATCTCTTCTCTACCACGACCCGACCATCCCACTTCGGACAATTGTTAATTCGTAAACAACCGAACGAGTCAAATGAGTAACTATTGCACATGCGCAATTTTAGCAAGATTCTTAAGAATATGTTTCATAGAAAATGTTTAGAATTTAAGTAGTTAAGTAAATATTAAAAGCTAACAGCTGATAGAGCATCTCGTATGGTAGTTGAGCATATCATATCACAGTTCTGGTTTCTTTGCATAGATCTAATTCAAATCTCTCTGCACCGTCATGTGGTATGCTTTGCCCTGCTGCCGTGCTGAGTTAGGAGGACGTTGACGAAACTCAAAACATATCAATATTGTATTGATAATATGTTTACTCATTTGACATACCTTTACACAATTTTGTATGCATAAGCAAATTTTTTAGCTTAATTTCTGTATTTTATTGACGTCTGGGTTGTCTAAAGGCTTGCTTTTAGGGAAGGCATTTTTCTGTGGTATTACGATGTTAATTCAGTGTTTATTTTTTTATACTTCGTTATAGAAATACAATAACATAAAACAAAACAAACATTATAAGCGGCCTTATCGCTAACAAGCGATCTCTTTCAAGCAACCCTAGTTAGGAAAGAACTAGAGAAATATGATGATAAAAATGCTAAAAGTGTATTACCTAATTAGTTTTAACTTTAACTTTAACTAATTAGTTAGTTGATCCAAAGGTTTCAGACTGTGAGGTTTCGATTCCCTAAAAGGTAGTTAAAACCCATCAGAATAGTTTGTTATGTTACAGTGAAATTATTCTAGTACGTATTGAAAACATTATTAATTTTATAAGGATTTGTGCAATTTCTTTAAATGTATGTATTTATTTTTTATAGTATATTTGTTTAATATAGTACCGTACAGCAATCAATAATGTTCGCGTATACATAAGCCACTAAAATAAACTTCCGCTATGTATTTTACTGTTATGACGCATTGATCAACCAATCAATGTGTACAGTTAGATTATGATTAAATGCAATTACGTAGCTATAAAAACCGTTAATTCTAACCCTGTGGCTCATTTGATGGGGCTGTATCAATGCGATAGAATATCGTAGATCTGAAAAAAATCAGTATCACTTTGATGGCTGAAAGTCTGTGATCTAGCGAGTTATGGACTCAACTGCCAGTGTGGGTTTTCTCTGAGAGTAACCTTCAATTGCTCGAAAAGTATACTCCTCCGTCAACGCATCCACTAAAAATGGCTGCGCAGGGACTGATATGACTGCGCTTTTTTGGCGTCCCGTAGGTTTGTTATTATTAAAAAAGATAGTCGCGTAAGTCCGGTCGCGTGGTAATAGGAAATGGTAGTAGTTTTCTTCTATTTAGAGGTTAATTTAAACCTTTCTCTTGAATCTCCCCGTTATTATGAAAACTGCTTTAAATTTTGGTACGTGGTTTTAATGTTACACCGCTGTTTGTTGATCAGATGGGACAATTGGAAATACAGGAAGGCTTCAATTAAATTTATTGTTACTGTTATATACATATAATAATAATCCAGTAGCCCTACAGTTCAAAGTATCGAATGATTTGGATTTCCTTAACATTGATTGATATAAATTAATTGTTTAGTTTATTAATACCAATAGGAATAAGAAATTTTGTTTTTCAATAATTTTTTTGTGCATTTTGGAAAAATACTTACTTAAATAAAAATAAAATATATTTATTAAAGAATATAAGATACGGGTATCACTTATTCCACGTCATTAAATTCGAATCGGTAGACATTAAGGATGTCTACCGATTCAAATTTAATCATTTCATCGGCAAAGAAGACAGAGGTTGTAGGCCAGACAGGGTAGAGTCAGTTCTATTCACTCACTCACTCCGCTAGCTCAGCGACCCAAAAATGAGAATTTTCCAGCGCTCCATGTCCTGTGCCACCAGACAGCCTTTTGCTGGCTTTTAGCTCCAGCTCAGGCCGGCCAGTTTAGGTAAGCCTCCTTCACAGCCCGATCTTGACTTGTGTCAAACTCTGCAACAATCCAAACAACTCCTCTGAATACTCTCCATGGTAATGGTATTAATATTACTAATAGGAATCCTGCTTTTATATTATTTTATTATATTATATTTTTAAAGTGTCATCGTTCGCGGGTTTCACTGTTTACCCTTTTCACGTCTGACTTTTACAGTTTGGTGCAAAGTCGTAAAGTAGTTTCTATCAACAATGATTAATGGTTTCTTCATTCTAGGCGATGATTATTTGGCACATCATTGAATCAATTCAGTTATTTATGCCGTGTCAAGTGGGATGACGGTATGTGATCCGAATTGTTTGGGGTATCAGTCATTGACTGTTTTAGACACAGGATACAGAAAATGATTTAGGTTATATTTGTAGATTGATTGCTTGATTTTTTAACAAAGGCATTTAATAATTAACTTCACTTGTATTATTTAGGGTTTGTTACACAATGTCCGGATAAGTTCCAAATAAGCTTTTTATTACTGATTGGTAGGATAAACAGTATTGTTGCGTTTCACGACTGTCAGATAGCGCGAAATTTCTTCGGAACTTTTATCTTCCAAATAATTTATGTGTTGTATAGCTATTTGGTACTTTATCCATACATTGTGAAACAGGCCCTTAGTGTAATGACGTTTAAGATACGTACAGTTGTTCGAAGTTAAGTATCATATGGTTTTCTGGTATTTAAACATTAACGCCACCGCGGCAAAAATTCTGGTAATGACCAAGAAGTCCTTCGCCCGAATTTGATGATATTATTTATTGTTTGGTGAGGTTAGGTTAGTATATTATTATTTTATTTAAATAACTGCTTCCGGTGCGTGAAATGGCAAATTAAAGGTGCAATTAGTCACTGGTTGATAACGAAACGTTTTACTATTTGGCATAGAAAAAAATTACGGCACGTTACATGGGGGAGGGGGATCAAGAATCTCCAAAAATTGCGTGACGTAATACTTGAACGCTCCCTAATACACTTTTTCCACTTTACCCCTATTTTTTTTTCTTATTCTTACTAGGTTTGCCTGGAAGAGATATTTTCTTAGCGATAAAGCTATAAGGAGCGATAAGGAGGCGCCTTAAATCACGTTATCTGAATGTTAAATATAAATGAAAAATAGAGAGTTCCCAAACATCTTGGTAATTAAAATGTCCCTTCAAAAAACTAATGAACACAAGAGCCAATCACAACGCAATCAAAGTCAAGGGGCGACTAAAATAGACGCCATATTGAGGGTGCTTGAAAAATTAAATTTATAAATCATTGACCTGGATGCATTGGGTATGGGCAAATAGGATTGGACGCAAATGAGATTCCGTGGGTAGGTGTGACGCAGGCGTAATGACGAAGGCCATGGGTGTTTTTGGGTATGTGGGTAGTACTACTTTTAAAATTTAAATTTGGTTAAAGCGTACTTGCTGAGAGATTATGGAACGCATACAATTATTACCACTGCTGGTAACAGCCTTTTTGCTGTGTATTTATTGGACGTCGAGGCAGAATACGAAATTACTCCTGTATCACCAGGACGTTTGCCGTTCCACAACAGCGCGTTTTTCAAGGCAGTTTTTGCCGCACACCACCACTTTGTGGAACCAGCTGCCCACTGAAGTATATCCGAACCAATTCAACTTAGGGTCCTTCAAGAAAAGGGCGTACCAATTCTTAAAAGGCCGGCAACGCACTTGCGAGCCCTCTGGCATTGAGTGTCCATGGGCGGTGGTATCACTTAACATCAGGTGAGCCTCGTGCCCGTTTGGCCCCCGTTCTATAAAAAAAAATTTTAAAAATTTTTACTCGCACTGCCCAAAAGATCACGAAGTCGATACAGAAGGCTGAGGAGGACAATACAAATTTAAATAAAATTTATGTCACTCATAAAAACCTAGTAATAATACTTAAATTCATTTTGTTTTTATAGTACAGGGGGCATACCGACAAGAGACTTATTTGATATAAAGTGATACCGCCATAGATACTCAATGTCAGCGGGCTCGTGAGTGCGTTGCAAGCCTTTTTAAGAATTAGCGCACATCTTGATGGATCCTAAGTGAATTTCAAAAATCCTTAAGTGGGTAGCGTAGGTGGGTCTAAAGCCCAGATGTGGAACGAAATTTTTTAACGATTATAATACTCAAATAAAATCGATTATAATACTAAAATCATTATACATGAGAATGTTTAGTATTAGATAAAAAAACTGCATAGATCTAAAAAATGTTTGAGAGAAGCATCATCATAAAGTTACCGTCCTGATTATAATCTAATCTTTTTGTCCCCAAGTTCCCAAAAGAGACTATTAATTACACTTATTACCTAACTCCTCTTATTTTGACATTTGACTTACTTATAACTGTTATCATATGATCCTTCATTGACCAACTATATATTTTTACTTATACATTCCAATCCTTTATATAAACATGGTAATCTCAAGATAGGACAATCTGGAGGAAATCATAATCTGTCACGGCCATCGCTGACACATGTCTCTGGACGATTCTTCACGGGGCATTATCGCTAGATTCCCAGGGGAACGTTTACATTTCACCCGCCGTGGTATTATAAAATACAATAAATTATGGTATACTGTCTACCAATTCGACTTAGGGTCCATTTTATTTATTAGGTCCAAGAAAAGAGCTTATCTTTTATTTCTGTTTATGTTGACTCGTAACCATAATATATAAAATAATACAGATAAAAAAAAAACAAAAAACCAGTTATTAGGCGATTTCTTCCAGGCAACCCTAATATGGAACATTAAAAAAGAATCACCTGCAGAGGGTAAAGTACAAGAACTGCATAATTAATTAATAAAAAGAAACCAATTATTAATAGGCTGGCAACGCACTCCCAAGTCCTCTGGAATTGAGGATGTCTATAGTGTATCTTTTAACGTCAGGTAAGCCTGCGGTATTATACAAAACAAAACTTCTAGAAGATTGAATATGCTGAAAGCTTTTATATTTCAGTGAGACTTAAATAAACACAAATAAATTGTATTTCGTATCAATAATTCCTCGAATCTTTTGGAGGGCTTTTCTTTGAAACTAAGTTACGAGGTACTGTTGCTAGGGACTTAGTAATTTCGATGTGAACAAAAAGATATTCTGTCTTGTTGGCATAAAGTATACTATTCGGTAAATGCCCGAAAGGTAAGGTTTTGATCACAGCGATAGCGGGGGTTTTAAAGATCAGTACTTTATACATATGTATTAATTCTAAGTATAATTAGGGCAAGCTAGTTTCCTCACGATATTCCCCTTTGACGTTCGAGCGAATGTTACATGCGCACATAGACAGAAAGTTCGTTAAGTGATACCGCCGCCCATGGACAGTCACATTGCCAGAAGGCTCGCAAATGCGTTGCCGGCCTTTTAAGAATTAGTACGTATTATAACTAGTAAATCGAATTGGTTCGGAGATACTTCAGTGGGCAGGCGGTGCGGTTATAATTATGATTTGTTTATAAATTATTAGAATATCGTCAGAAAATTCGCTTCCGCCGTTTTTACGCGCAGACCCTCAAGGATTTGCCCTTGGCAGCAATTTGTATGTCAATAAACGAGACGTCAATCGGAGTCGAAATATATTGCGTACGCATAATTACTTGATATTGATACTGGGAATTATTTTGACCTTTTTGGAGCAATTGATATTTATATCTTGGTGGCAGTTTCGAGATAAACGGTTATGTTTAGGTTTTACTTATTTAGTTTTTTGTGTGAAACAAAATACTGTTTATCTACACTAATATTATAAAGAGGAAACATTTGTGGGTTTGTATTTATGTAATAATTTCATACAAAAAGTACCTACTGAACCGATTTCGAATTCTTCCAGCAGTAGAAAGCTTTATCTGCACTGACTGACATAGATTATATTATTGACTTAGGGTATATTATTGAATAAAAATTCAATAATATTACCTAAAGTTTTGTTCACAAACAATCTGTCATCGTCTACCCTGTGGAAATCATTGATAGTAGAACAAAAAAATTTTGTTCACTGTTATAGAACTATGCAAAAAGAATGGTTTACCCATGGACAATTGTATGTTGGCTTATCCCGAGTCGGAACTCTAGACACGAAATTATTTTGTTGCCACAAAACAAACCTACGTCAAATGTTGTGTATAGGGAAGTTCTACAAATAAATCTCACCTACAATATTATAGGAAAAAGTTTTGCATGTTTAATTTGTCTTTCTATTTTTAACGATTTATAATATAAATCTTTAATTACCTAAATCAAGAATTTTTCATTACTTGTAGAGTACGTTTAAATTTAGAACATACTACGTGACTGATGTAACGAATTAAAAAATAGATTAGATATAGGTACATAATTATTCGTTGTAAAGAAAAGTCTTTATATTGATTATATTATGAATGTAACTGTATCTAATAATCTGAAACGAAGTATTTAAAAACTAAATCCATAAAGCACTCGAAAGTAAGTATACAATTTCCTTTGGTTTCATCTCGAAGTCAATTACTTCGTTGGTACTGGAACTCAAAATTATTCTTGGGTTCCGAAAGGAACGGTCTGCTCCCAGCCCTTAATGTACAGATTATGAATTCATATCGTTAATATAATTCAAAGATAATATCCGCTCAACGAACGTGATGTCTCAATAGACCAGTCCTTCCGATCTATTTTAGATTGGCCCTGTTTTGTTTTTGAATTACGGTTGAGGTGTGGAGTGATACCGCCGGTTTCTGATGTTTTTTAGATGGGGTTTCACATGGGTTAAGGATTTTGTGATGAGTACGGTTCAAATACACAAGAGTTTCGGATTGTAAAATTTTAGTAATTAAATTACACCACATTTTCTAGAGCTAGACGACATTCAGTAGGCATCTGATGAGTAGATGAGAAGAAAGATGAGAAGAATGGATGCATATGACAGCACCATAGAGCAGATTCGCTTGCCTTAGACAGAAAACGTCGACGGCGTGCGTGCTGTCCACCTACTTGCCTATTAGATTAACAAATAATCAGGAAATCTGAGGCAAAGACCTAAAAAAGTTGTAGCGCCATTTCAACTAATTTAATCCTTTTAAAGAAAACACTTTTTTACAGGATTGAAGCTATGTAAACTTATAATTATTTAAACATAATTTTAAAGTAAAGCACGCGAAACGTCGGATAAATTTAAAATTATGTTTAAATAATTATAAGTTTACGATAATACATAGCTTCAATTCTGTAAAAAAGTGTTTTCTTTAAATGTGTAAAAGCTATGGTAATAAAAGACAATACTACTTAATTCAATCCTTTTTATAACAAATATTGGACGTTGCAACTCTTGTCCATTCTGTGTTAAACTACATTACCAAAAAACAGTGGCGCTAAAACATTTTCGGTTTGCGCTTCATTCATTACTTATACGGTACCGTGATCATTTCTAATAGGCAAGTAGATGCTTTATGTGCCTATGTTCGAGTGTTAATTAAGCATTTACAACGAAACATCGATTGCACAGCCGTGACTCGAAGTCCATTCTCGTGGTTGAGAGGATTGCTCAAGCCGCTAGGCCAACGCCGCTCTTAAATTATCAAACAATCTCTAAAATGGGTCAAGTAATGATTGATACTACGAAGATTTAGTTCCAGATATTGCGTTTACTATAAAATACATCAAAGTTTGTTTATGAAGAACGTAAATAAGATTTATTCTGTGGAACTGAGAAACTGCATCAATCATCACTACATATATGTCTGTTTAATTTTTGTAAGGTTCGCTGGTTTTATTTTATTAAAGGCTACAATTAGACTCAGTCTACCGATCTGAAAGTTGTTCAGTCAGGAATCAAACCTTTGAAAGCCCTCTTAAGGTGACCAACTATTTTCCTGTTCATAAATACTGCAAGTTTTTCATACGTGAAAAAAAAATAAGAAAAAGCCATAAAAACTTTATCTTTTAAAAACATATTTTTCTTTTATAAATGAGGATGTTCGTCTAATAATGTAGCCACATCCGAACAACTTTTTTTATGACGGCACAGAAAGTTGCGACTTCTTACTGCTTCAATAATTATTCCCTAGTGGAAATACCCTTTCAACAGCAGCATTAGTGCTTGGAAAACATAACGAAATTTCTACTAAAACTTTTTAATTTTCATGTGGGATATGTTCTACTCTATAATGCCGAAAGATTTCTATCCATCATTTGTCAAGGTCTATTTTGTCATCGTTACATTTCCTCAAATTTTCTTGATTTAAATATAAATTTACTCTTCGAATTTCTTCAATTTTCTTAAAAAAATACAAATGAGTACTTTCAGAGTTGGTATAGGATTTGAAAAGAGTACTATAGTAGTAGTCTATGAAAAAAGATTACAAAGCTCAGTAAATGAGTATTTTTTTTTTTTGATATTCGAGGTGGTAATGCATTTGCGCACCCACACCAAAATCTCTGCTATTAAGAGACTGGGTGAACAATACCTACTAAAACACCTCGACAAGTTCCTACGAAGCCGCGTTACAGAGGTTCTCGCTGTGTATGAGTATAGTTGGCCACCTTATTATACATAAATATATACATATGTATATATACGCATATAGAGCATATGCTGCGATGTCTTCAACAGATCAAATGCTTCAGGCACCATTGAAGCCTTATAAAGGGTCGTGCACTTTTGTCCTGACTTGGGCAAGCCTTTAGCTCGTTCGAGCGTGATATCTGCGTACAATTTACACTTAACGACATACGACACGACTTTTATATGGCAACGACGCGACGCTCCGTACATGTATTTAGTCTATTTTATTGCTAGAAACATGCCATGCATGAAAAAGAATTGCTAAACTGTTTAATTAATGCTGATATGTTTAATAAGTGAGAGAATTTATTTAGCATTGATTATCGTGTCGATTTATTTTCAGACCTAGGAAGTGTTTTTTAATTAACCATCGTTATTATAGTTCTTGCTAGCAAGATTCAAGGTTGCTAAACTGTTTAAAAATCAATTTACCATGAACTAGCAACGCATTAACTTCAGTGCGAAATTAATTATCTTAATATAAATTACGCGTCACATTGTTTGTGCGCTATGGACTCCTTAACTACTTAACCCATTACAATTAAATTTGCTCACCGTGGCCAGTTTGACCTAACTAACAAGATAGATAGAGATAGCTTAGATAAATCTACTGTACGTGTGTATGTCACTGAACTCCTCTTAAACGGCTAAGCCGATTGAATTCGATCCTGCATGGTTTATATTCACACATCACGGCAGATGGCGCTACAGTCGGTACTTTCATACTTTGTTTAACATCCTAATCGCTTGAAATATCATGCAGACATTGTCAACGACAACGTCTGTCGGGTCCGCTAGTTTGACTACAAAAATTTATGAATTTAATCAGAAAGTGTTTGAGAAACATTAACTCTAATAAATTATTATTTTTTATAGATAGTTATGTAAAAATGAAATGCATTTGTGTATTTATTTTGTTATTTATAAGACTACACCTACTTTAGATAATCGGCTGGGTGAGCAAAGCTTTTAGTTACTTAAATTTAAATTAATCAATAAACCTTTTTCAACAAAATTTGAGGAATATTTAATGATACTAATCCTCGGGATTGATTTGCTCCACTTCAAAAAATTTGTATGCATAAAATTCATAAAAAGAGTTTCTTCCCGCTCTACGCCCTTGACTTGCGAACTCATATTAAATGTAAATTTAGAATAAATTTAACATCGTTTCTGTTGACATTTTTAAGTGTACTTGTTTACCTAAATACCTACCTTGAGTTTGAATACCTATTAAAACCAAATGGGTAGTTCCTACAAGGCCGTTAGAGGCTCTGGGGTCGCTCTAACATTCTAACGGGGAGCCGTGTTGCCAGAAAATAATTTTGAAGGCAGAATTTTTATTGAACTGTTACTATATGAATAATAATACCATGCCTGACTTAACTTTAGATTGAATGTATTTTTTTTTATTATAGAAAAGTATGCTATCAGCCTACTATGAAATATTATGTCGATTTTGGGTCTAAGCCTACCCAGTCCAGAGAGATTCTTGTCCAAATAGTATGCACTATATATCGTATCCGTAGGTTGTAAAAATTACAGATCAATGAACCGAACGGTGGCGTAAGGAAATGGCAGGCACATTTTCTGACGGTCACCAAACTACCTTGTTACTGTAACGACCGTTATGGTTTATGAGGGCTAATGATCACGCTGGGATTTGCCCTATTTTATCTTAATTTAAGCTGCAAATGTCGCTAACAGCAATAAAATGTTCAAATACAGATTTATTTAATAGTAATT
Organism: Pieris mannii; assembly: GCA_028984075.1. Lineage (NCBI taxonomy): Eukaryota > Metazoa > Arthropoda > Insecta > Lepidoptera > Pieridae > Pieris > Pieris mannii. The sequence continues at coordinate 9,862,376 of CM054793.1, read as the reverse complement.
TGATTGAATTTGACATGCACAAGTTACACGAACTGTCGACATTTAAATGTACCGTAATTATATCTAATTAGCTATGACTAAATTAATTGGAATAAAATCTAAAAATATTTTTTAAAAACCTTATGATTCCTTATGTAATCTGTATATAAAAATAAAACTAAAAAGCGTTATGTAGTGAAATAACTTTTAAATAATTGCTGTATATTAACTTACACTATTTACAATAATTATATGTCAGTCACGTGAAACTAAACGAAGCATTCGCATGTCTGTCCTGATACAATGTTTAAGTTTATTTTCGTAACTTAGTCTCTTGTTATAATTTAAAAATGATAATTAACAGACACACTTGACGTTTATCACATGTCTGCAAGCTTGGACAGTCACAAGGATAAGTGTTGCCATCTTGATTAGTTGCTTTTAATTTGAAGTTTTCAATATTTTGAAAATAACAATTTTTAACCTAAATTTGATATGTAGTATTTTCAAGTTAAGAAAACTTTATTTAGTAAATGCATATTTTTTTATTGATTTGCTTAAAATGTATCTATTTCTGAAACGTTTAAATTTGTTTAAAATTCAACTAATTCACATCGTTACTTTAAACAGCTATAAAGCCTTTTAGCGCAATCACCTAATTGCCACTGTTCTACAATACTACAAGAGGTCAGTAGTTATTCCCATACATTAGATCAGTACAGGTCGTATAACGGGACCTCATAATGTATGATTTATATTTTGCCTAAAGTATGTTAGAAATGTGTTTGATGAAATTGAATCTTATAGAACGCGAATTTGGTATTTTGGGAGTCCTAACTTGTAAAACAAACATCTCACAACGTACCTATCGTAAAAAGTTGTTAGATCCATATAATACCAAGTCGATTACTTTATTCAGTTCAAACATCCTTCTGTATCTAGTTAATACGTAATTAGCTGACCCAGTGATACCCAAAGTGGTCGATATCGACCCCTAGGGGTCTACATCAGCGAAAAAAAAATTCATGGGGTCCATGAAATGAAAATGGGGGTCCACGATAGTGGATCTCAACCCATACACTGATAGTACCTGTTTACTTACATCATACTATCTTATAATATCAAAACATATACATTATTTATAAAAGTACCTATGAAGTAAAAAAAATATTATATATGTTTATAAAATTGTGTAAGTTGTAGGATGTCGGTATTCGCTTTTTGGTCGCAATACATTTTGAACTTGTAAAAACAAAAAAAAAATTTAATTAAATTAATGAATGTATAAATTAACATGTGTTTTGACTTTAACTTTTTAACACTAAACTACACTACAGTTAGCAATTTACAGGAAATCAATATCAGGTAAGTAGGGGGTCTACCCAACACGAAAAACATGGCAAGGGGTCTACGACACAAAAAACTTTGGAGAACTGTGAGCTAACCCAACAAAATCTTATAGTGACCATATGAATATTTAAAAGTTAATATAAGATGTTTTAAATATGTACATTGACATGACTGTACGTTGATTTAATGTTTAGATAAATTTTTAACACTAAGCACTAATTGTTTTTTAAGTTGTAAGTCTGCTAGAAGTGCCTTTATTAATATATATTAATACTATAATAATATATTTATAATATATAGATATTTGATGATTGGTCATTCAGTGAGAGTGACAAATTAGGAAACTTTGACTAGAAATACAACTACAGGTTCAAACTGAATAAAATTTATCTATCGTCTCTATACCATGCCTGCTTGGTGACTGAACTGAATTCAGAATTTGAATTTTATTCACAACGAAGTTATAGAATGGTAAGGTCGTTCCGCTTTGGCGGGGAGACTGCAGTGTCCACACATAAAAGTTGTTTTAATGTTTAATGTTTAAAGAACTTTATTTCTCATTACAAAACAGAAATATTTTATTTACACGAGAAACTTAATATGAATATGTATATATACGAGCGAGATACACGTCGCCATTAGCCGTCACAATTTTAGTTAACTATGTTCATCATTGTTTTAACAACTAATTAATGGAACAAACTTTTTCATGGCTTGCAATAGACTTTTATTAAGAAGAATTGTTAAGAAAAACTTTAATTATATCACATTCCTCAACATTTTTGGCGTTCTTGCGGTTTACAAATAGCCCCGCTTCCGCTGCGGTCGTGTCGCAGTCGGATGCGTAGACAAATTGACGCCGTCCGCCTGGTATTTATATTGTACCATTTTACAGTGTATTGGAGTTAAAAATAGATTTCGATTGTATGTATGGCGTTGCCCTGTAATCGACGGCCTCAGGCTGCATCGTTTTTTTATTAATATCTGTTATTAACACATACTTAGTTGAATAAAAAGTACATATAATATAAATTAGGGTGGCCTTATCGCAAACAAGCAGTCTCAAATACCAAGGAATATATAATAACTTGAAAAACGATGTAAGGCTAACTAGGCTTACTCTTCAGTTAATAATCTTATTTTTCTCTTTTACAGAACAGCGCACCTATGTGGGAGGAATTCATATCGAAAGCTACGAAATTACATTCCGCATTGAAGTAAGTGTTATCTTTATTTATTTACTTTATAAGTTGGAAGATGAAAATGATTACGTTGAGGTGCTATTTTTATCGTAGTTTGTATTAAAATTGTTTTAAAATACAGTCGGTTCAATCCCCGTCGGTACACCAATGGGCTTTCTATGTTCGCATCTAACACTCGCTTCTGGGGTGAAGGAAACATAGTGATAGTGCATAGATAGTGCATCCAAGAAGACGCGCCCAACTATTCCTCCTAACCGTTTATAGTATATGTGTGCAAGCTTCCGTCAATGTTGAGTGTTATCATCGGTACACACGTACACTACAATGAACCGCTGACGGTTCGCAACTGATGCTCGGAGCAAACTCCCCGCATCTCGCGTTCCCCTTGAACCCAAAATTGGTGGGGCACGTCTTCGTGAATTGCACTATCTATAAAAACCGGCATGTCTAAAATCTGAATCAATGTCAATCAATGTGTCAGAAGGCTGATTTATGAAATAAAATAAAGAAACGGATGCAGTCTAAGTTCCGCTATTTGATCATTATTGTTATTGTATACATGAGACAATTCAATATGACGAGTAGACTATCGGATACATTTAATAAGTACAGTAAACGCCCTTATAACACAGCTGAGAAAAGAGCGTACCAATTCTTAAAAGGCCGGCAACGCACTCGCGAGCCCTCTGGCATTAAGAGTGTCCATGAGCGGCGGTATCACTTAACATCAGGTGAGCCTCCTGCCCGTTTGCCCCCTATTCTATAAAAAACTCTTTTAACGCATTTTCCCTCATATAACACGAGTATTCATATTACGAGGGAATTGCACTATATTATATTTCACATATTTCGTTCGTAACAGTGTTTTCTTAATATTCGATTTAAATTCCCTTTAACGAGAGAAGTTAAACGTTAATCTTTGTGCATAACCCGTTGAGAATACACCTTCAACGCGTCTCCTATACCGCGGAACTATTCAGCCGTATTATAGGAATACTGTACTCTTAGTTACATAAATGACCCGAGCTCATGTGAAATATCAAATTCGCTTTGGCAATCATCATGTTTTAGATTAAATTTCATAATACCTTTAGTTAAATTTAAATAAAATGATTTACGAAGGAGTACGAGTGCACGTTCTAAACGAGTGCATCTGAACTTAACCAGAAAAACGTTGATTTAATTCGATTTCAAACATCGTAGAGATCTTGTGTGTTTTAATTATAAACGTTTTCCAGGTCAGCCCTAGTAGCAGTTGCTGCATTCCTTGATGCATTCCAGAAAATTGCTGATGCGGCCACAAACGCTCGAGGTGAGTCATTTATGTTTTCTTACACTCAATGCAAGACGGCTCGCGAGTGCGTTGCCGGCATTTTAAGAGTCATGTATGTGCTTTAGTATAAGGAGGCGGATGGCAAGAATAAATGTCTTAAGAGAAATGATAAATTGTTTTCGAACACCATAATATATTATATGTTTAAAATTTACAAAACAGCTTAATACTAATTGAGATTCAATCTTAGAGTATTGACTTTTGATTATTTTTTCAAATTGATTAACTAAATCTGTGTGTATTAAAGTTAGTGTTATAAATATTTTCTTCAAATATAATTAATTTTAATTTAAAACTTTATTAACTGTGCAATATTTTCCTTTAAATAAATTTTTGCTGTCTAAGTTAAGGGTGGAGCGACGATTACCAAACATCTTGGATTCAAAATCATATTAACCAATGAAAAATTAGATTTTAATCCTACCCTCAGTAACATCCCTAATCCACTTCATATATTGAAAGACGTTAGTGTAAACGCTAGGCCAGCCAGCAATTCCACATTCACGGTAACCGAAACTCAGTACGCCAATGACAGCATAATATGACGAACTAACTTCGTACATCAACGGACCACCCGAGTCGCCATTACAAGAGTCTTTGCCAGCTTCGCCACCCGCACATATAACATTTAAAAGTGGTAGGTCCGAATAAACTTCCTTGCAGTAATCGTCTCGTACAAACGGAAGCTTCACATGTTTCTTAACGTCACTTGAGTCTCCAGACTCGTCCAATCCCCACCCAGCCACAGTAAAGTTTGTCTTTTTATTAAACTCTGGGAAAAAGTCTACTGTAGGCAGACAGATTATTTTTATAAAATCTGGAAAGACAGAAGACTTCAATTACGTATTTGTATAGTTTGCCCTCTATTAAGAGCTATGTATGAATGTATGAACATATCAAAAATAATTAGGAAAACGAACCTGAAAGTACGGCGGCCTTCTTGAGCTTAACAAAACCTATGTCATGCAGCCTTTTGCTAAGATTGTGGTCTGGATGCGAGAGTGTATTCTCAACTGGAATGATAACAACAGTTGAAGAGTCAAAACCACCGCCATCAGTTTCTACGGTGTCTGTTGGGAACGAGGTAATGTTGTATTCTGCTAGACGGGCGAAAAGTCTGAAATGCAATATAATACCAAATTTAGTTAAGGTTAAGGTTCATCATCGCCGTCTTGGGGCCTGATTTTTGCAAGAATTCTCACTTTATCCTATTTTCTCCTTGTTTTTTCAGTTTGTCCATTTTATCATGGTTGAGAATTTATGTTCAGCAGTTGCATATTCTTAATCTCTGATGTTGGCATTGTGTATTTCTACTTATTTCGCTCTAGTTTTCGTTGTAGGAAATTTGTTGCAATAAACTTTTACAAATACAAAACTTTTATACAATCGCGATAGAAATGTTTTTTTTCTATTCTACGATTTTTAACACGAGATGCTAATAGTGCATAAATACTTACGGTGCTCTGTTTGGCCCGTTAATGCAATGTGCAGCTGTCAAAATTAATGTTGGAGTAATTAAACTGCCGCTGCAGAGAAGGAATTCTCTGGCGTATTGTAGTAGAGCTAACCAGGGATACTGATCGATGTTGGTCGCTACACCTCCTGAAACAATAGGTTTTTTGTTTAAGAGTAGAATTGATTAATTAGTGGAATTTGATTTATAATTAAGTGGACTGCACTAAACTAAACACTTTCGTGTGTGTGTAGTTCCATCGGTAGTTTAAAATCACGCTTACACTTATAGACTATGTACAAAATGCTTACCAAAAATTCTATTGTCGCTACTAGAGTCAATTCCGCAAGTGCCACCTGGAGCTAGGGAAATCTCATTGTTTTTTTTATCGTTGGGGTTGTTGATTTTATCATCGATAGTAGTTTCCTTTGTATATCTTTTTGACGATTCGACGATATTAAACCGGATAGACGTTTTATGTAATGGACAGCACACCTGAAATGTATGTTTAAAAGTTTAATCTAAAGCATTTGAATATCTACATCCTACTTATTGTCTTTACTAACGATTGTTATATCATTTGCTAATTAAATATCTAAATATTTGCTTCATGCATTTTTATGTCTTAAGTCAAGTGGTTGATGAAGCAATTATTTAAAGTTCCTGGTATGATTAGAGAAAGACTTGTATTATTAAAAAATGGGATTGGAGTAACGAATTGTGTATATGTTTCCTCATAGTATAAGGATTTGTAAAAGGAAAGAGTAAGTACTAAACATGCGCGTATATCATATGTTATATGACGCTAATGCTACATTAATTAAAATATTTCAGTGATCATTAAGCCTACCATTATAATTGAAGAAATTATTTATGCCTGTATGAATCAAATTGCGATTCTATGCTCAACTATGTAATTTACCTGGGATCCACGCTGTTTTGATTGAGGTTGAGTATTTTTGTCTTCAATTAAATTGTTCTACTTTTAAAAACTTATAAGTCTTTTACTCAGCTGCAATAAGTTAGAAAGCTTAACGGTGCGGTAATATTTATTTTTATTTTTTCCGTGGGAAAAGAACACACTAGTCTTCTCCCAAGCTTCGGATACGATGAAGCTGCGACTCAACTTGATGTTGAATAATAATTAAATATTACCTTAGTAATATAAGTCGATGAAATCCCGCAAAACGACTGTTGTAAGAACAGTACCTCCTCTTCGCTTTTGTTTGGTCTATTGTCCAGTTCGTACAGAATTGGACATTTTGATATCTTTTTGCAAATCCCTGTACCGCCGTTTGGGACTTTGCAGATTTTTGCTACGGTACAAAAATACAAGAATGAATTATTTTTGGTACGGGGTGGCAGTACATGTTGTGTATATGAGAGCTTTTAAAAGCCAGTATAATAGTCCTAGAGAAGTTATCGTGCTATATATCAAAAATCGTATGTCTCTACATTCAAAATTACCGAAATAATGATATGGAACGATTACCTTAATGTTTCTTCTGTTCTGTTAAACTACTTAATGTTTCTGGAATCTTTATAATGGAAATAGAACAGCGTCCATGGATGACAGTATCACTTAACATCAGATGAGCCTCCTGCGCATTAATAAGCTCCTTTGCATAAAAAAGGATTTTGCAGATCTTAAAGTTGAGATGAATAAAAAAAAATTAGAAATGTTATTCGTAACAAAACAAAATTTACAGATGCACTTGTATACGTTCTGACGCTTAAATGGAAATGGGAGTCATATTGCTAGAGCGCGGGATAAATGATTGAATTGAAGAAAACTTGTAACATCAAAATGGACAGGATCTACGGGGAAAAGATGTTTAGGACGACAAAAGAAAAGATAATGGTAACTGGGAAACACTGGGTGAATGTTGCTCAAGGCAAAGAGATATGGAAATATACGGAGGAGGCTTTTACCCTTAAAGTGGCCATACAAATACAAACATTTATAAAAGTAACCTAATTTTTTTGAACTTATACCTACATAAAAAGTACAAGTTGTTATTCATTAATAAAGCTAAGAATTTCTCAAATATATTGCATTGTTAATGCCTGTTAACATTAGGTTCAACTCAGCATATTTTCTTTAAACAGTATAAGTGCAATATTTAAAATAAGGTTCATTGTAAGAACAATGAGTCATTCCTAATAATTTTTTTAAATAGTTCTAGTATCCGAAATATTTTTATATAAATAAAATATATTTGTGATAAACTGGTCATTGATTGCTTAGGTCACGATAACATGCTGATAACATGGTAATGTTTAAATTGCCTGTGAATTTTTAAGAAATCCTAAACTTGGAGCTAACGTGTTTCTAGTAAGATTATTATTTGCAAGGGGCACTGAGTCGTCTGCTTCCGAATATAGGAGGACCTCACGAACGGTGTTGGAGGCTGTACTGTGGGGTCATTTGTAGCATGGCACTTTACGGAGCCCCAGTGTGGCAAGACTTCCTTACTCTGAACAATAAAATCCTTCTAAGGAGGCCGCAAAGAGTTATGGCAAGAAGAATTATTCGTTGTTACCGAACAGTTTCTTTTACCGCTGCTTGTGTATTAGCTGGCACTCCACCTTGGGAGTTAGAGGCCGAGGTTCTTACTTCTGTGTACCATTACCGGATGGAGCTGAGGGCTTACACTGGTGTTGGGGAAGGCGAGGATTTGAGACGATTGGCGCGAACAGCTACAATGCAGAAGTGGTACCAAAACTTAGCTGATCCAATAGCGGGGCGTAGAACGGTAGAGGCTATTCGTCCAGTACTTATTGACTGGGCAAACTGAAATTGTGCAGGCAATGACAGGACATGGATGTTTTGGGCGATACCTGCATGACATAGTGCAGCGAGAACCATCAACTAGCTGCTTGGACTGTGGCGCAAATGATGACTCTGCAGAGCATACGTTGGAGGATTGTCCACAGTGGTCTCAGTTGCGTCATAATCTTTGTTCTGTGGTGGGTTATAATCTTGCTTTGCCTTGTGTTGTACATAAAATGCTCGGCAGTGACGAGGTATGGAATGCAGTGGTATCCTTCTGTGAGCATGTAATGCTACAGAAGGAGTCAGCAGAACGAAAAAGGGAGCGCTTTAGGACGAATCCTAGGGGTAGAAGACGGGGAGTAAATAGGAGAAGATATGCCCATTTCCTACCTCCTATGTAGTGTATATTGCACCGAAGCTTTTTGTGTGTAATATGCCGTTGAGGTCCCGGTAGAATGCGATAGCGACCCCGGAGCCTCTGTAACGCGGCTTTGTAGGTAGTTGTCGAGGTGTTTTTAGTGGGTATTGTTCACCCAGTCTCTGAATAGCAGAGATTTTGGTGTGGGTCGAGTCCCACATACCCCTGCAACTTTCTAGGACAGGGGATGCGCAAATGCATTTCCACCTCGAGTAATAAAAAAAAAGTAACATTTTTATTAATGAATTCTGCATTAAGATATTATGGTTTACACGTTGAATTAATAAACTCACCAGTAGCAAATACGATTAAATAGCAGAACAACAATATTTGTAATTTACACATGACGCACGCGCAGTGCACAGTGGTCGACTGGGATTGGTTTTCGCTGTGGTATGTTTTTATAATAAGTACAAGGAAATATTTATTTTTATAAGCGAATACAGATTTACAAGAATGAATTAATTGTGACAGTGCTTTGGGCTTAGGCCTTGTTAGGTTATTTATTTATTTTTAGATAGGTTGAATATAACCTGATTTTGGTGAATGAGTGCGGATAAAATATAGACTATAATTTTTTTAGACATTATTAAATCATCCATTTTAAGCTTCTTACCGAAAAACGCCGGTCAAAGCTCACTGTCCAGACTGAGTATTTTGATGAAAGAGTTAGGTCTGGATATCCATTAAAACTCCCCCATGTGTTAAAATCAGTTTTTGTTTGGGTTTTGAAATTTTGATTGATTTCTTTAATATTTGTATAATCGCTTCGTGTATGTCATGTTTGACTTGTGACATTACAGTTAGGCCATTGTTTTGTGTTCTTTTATTAATCAGTGTGTGTGTGCGTGTGTATCCTAGATTATTTTTTAATCCGTAAAGCTATGAATTTAAATATATATGTATACATTTTGGTTCGATAGATTTTTTAAGCTGTTATTTGGATCTGGGCTTGGAATCTTTATTAAATACCGTTAACTCCTTACGAATGATTCTGGGATATTGTTAGCTAATGACCAACCGATAACGACTCCTGCGCATCTATTGCAAAAGTTCTGAATATAATTATTAAGCCTCATTTATTCCTTGAAATATTTACCCATACCATTAGACTTTCATACAATTTATTTTCTCCGAATCAATTTGACTTAAGGATCGTCTTTAAAAAGGGAGTCCTCATCCCGCGAATCCTTGAGTATAAGTCAACTGGCTCCATCTCTCTTTACCTTATCCATATTCCCCACCGAGTTTAAGCTGATCCTTGCAAAAATTTTGAACATAAGAACTAAACTATGGCCAGCTTTTGGGTTCGATCTTGTAAATCAATAACTGTTTGACCCTTGTTTAGGTGGATCTTAGGATTGATGATTAATAGACGAATAAATGATTGTTTTTCCGGTCTTGTGTTGGACTTTTATCTGGCAGTTTGGGTCAACTACTTCTCAAGATTTTTAAGGAGGTTTTTATTTTTTTGTCCTAGTATTTTCCTATGATACCAAAAATCATAGACGAAAGAGAAAAAGCAGTGGTGGCCTAGTTGCTTTAGCTTGCGACTCTCATCCCTGAGGTTGTAAGTTTAAACCCGGGCTGTGCACCAATGGATTTTTTACCACATTTAATATTATTTGGAAAGGTGAAGGAAAAGGGTTGGCCTTGGACCCAAAAAATCGACGGCGTGTGTCAGGCACATAAGACACATGTATTTGATTGACAAATGATCATGAAACAGATATAGAAATCTGCGGCCCAGACCTAAATAGGTTGTACTTGTTGTTTAAGTTACTACAGAGTTTCTAAAAACCTTCCCGTATATAACAAACAACAAATTAATTCAAAAAATCTTTAATAACTACACCTATGCATACAAATATAGAATAAATACAAAGTTTTTCTAAAAACAATACGTTCCTATAAAAACAGACTTAAAAATAATGAAGGTTTATTGAGTAGTAGAGTTTTTCAATAGCGATAATGATACCAATCCTGATTATCATTATGCTAGTGCGATGTAGTTTTCAATAGTGGTAGCCCTGACAAGGCTGCCTTGGGATTGTGAGGAACAAAAACTCATGGGATCTGGCCACTCGAAGCTTCAGAGTATGGAGACTTAAACACTTGTTGTTCATGTTGGCAAGTTAGGCAATCTATGATGTATCGTTTGTGTAGCAAATTTATTATTTCAATAATTTGAAATGAACTTTAGATTAATCCTTTTAATCTTTGTAATAGTTAACGGTAACAATTTATTTGTAGACATAGTCATAAGACTTATTGTAACTAGTACTGGCTCACCTTATGAGGTGAGTCGTTTATGTTTTCTTACACTCATTGCAAGAGGGCTCGCGAGTGCGTTGCCGGCATTTTAAGAGTCATGTGTGTGCTGTATATAAGGAGGTGGATGGCAAGAATAAATGTCGTAAGAGAAATGATATAGTATATTTCAATACAAGTGTGGAAAGCCTATTATTGCAATGACGGTTCCGAACGTGTACTGAACAACTATTTTTAATACAGTAGCGAAAAAATTAAGCAATTTAATAAAAATATTTGCTTTTTTTTCTCTTTTCTCCACGCAATAAATTCGTTGCACGTAGATATCTAGTGACTTTTACGTTTCCGCTAAAATGTTCTCCGAAGCATTTTGTGCAATTATACTGAGTTCGGGTGGTATTAATTCAAATAAAATTCAAGTATTATTCATTTTGTTTGTGAAATTAAATTTTTGGAGAATGGCGCCAACCGTCAAAGAATATGAGCAAATTTTTTTTTTATTTTCTTCACCCATTCTCGTTAGGCAAAGGGAACTTCGCCCATACAGCCAAGTAGAATACTTTTATTGATATGAAATGAAAAGAAACCAAACCTCACTCATTGAATCCAATCATTAAATCTGATATTGAAGCAAATTAGTAGCTTCTTTTTAAAATATTTGCGTGAATCATAAAAACTTCTATGATTTTTTTTTGTAAAACCTTTGTGGTTGTGGTTGGTTTGTTTTTTTTTAATAAACATTGTTTTGACAGTTGGGAATGATGACCCGCACTAATGCGGGAAAGGTAAAGAAAAAGCACGAGTGTGTAATAGCCCTCTTTCTGAACGCTATACGTCCCTGCAATATGCCACTTTTTGAGCAACTGTATTAAAAAATTGTTTTAGAACACCATAATATATGTGTAAAATTTACAAAACAGCTTAATACTAATTGAGATTCGATCTTAGAGTATTGACTTTTGATTATTTTTTTAAATTAATAAACTAAATCTGTGTGTATTAAAGTTAGTGTTATAAATATTTTCTTTAAATATAATTAATTTTAATTTAAAACTTTATTAACTGTGCAATATTTTCCTTTAAATAAATTTTTGCTGTCTAAGTTAAGGGTGGAGCGACGATTACCAAACATCTTGGATTCAAAATCATATTAACCAATGAAAAATTAGATTTTAATCCTACCCTCAGTAACATCCCTAATCCACTTCATATATTGAAAGACGTTAGTGTAAACGCTAGGCCAGCCAGCAATTCCACATTCACGGTAACCGAAACTCAGTACGCCAATGACAGCATAATATGACGAACTAACTTCGTACATCAACGGACCACCCGAGTCGCCATTACAAGAGTCTTTGCCAGCTTCGCCACCCGCACATATAACATTTAAAAGTGGTAGGTCCGAATAAACTTCCTTGCAGTAATCGTCTCGTACAAACGGAAGCTTCACATGTTTCTTAACGTCACTTGAGTCTCCAGACTCGTCCAATCCCCACCCAGCCACAGTAAAGTTTGTCTTTTTATTAAACTCTGGGAAAAAGTCTACTGTAGGCAGACAGATTATTTTTATAAAATCTGGAAAGACAGAAGACTTCAATTACGTATTTGTATAGTTTGCCCTCTATTAAGAGCTATGTATGAATGTATGAACATATCAAAAATAATTAGGAAAACGAACCTGAAAGTACGGCGGCCTTCTTGAGCTTAACAAAACCTATGTCATGCAGCCTTTTGCTAAGATTGTGGTCTGGATGCGAGAGTGTATTCTCAACTGGAATGATAACAACAGTTGAAGAGTCAAAACCACCGCCATCAGTTTCTACGGTGTCTGTTGGGAACGAGGTAATGTTGTATTCTGCTAGACGGGCGAAAAGTCTGAAATGCAATATAATACCAAATTTAGTTAAGGTTTAGTTAAGGTTAAGGTTCATCATTGCCGTCTTGGGGCCTGATTTTTGCAAGAATTCTCACTTTATCCTATTTTCTCCTTGTTTTTTCAGTTTGTCCATTTTATCATGGTTGTGAATTTATGTTCAGCAGTTGCATATTCTTAATCTCTGATGTTGGCATTGTCTATTTCTACTTATTTCGCTCTAGTTTTCGTTGTAGGAAATTTGTTGCAATAAACTTTTATACAATCGCGATAGAAATGTTTTTTTTCTATTCTACGATTTTTAACACGAGATGCTAATAGTGCATAAATACTTACGGTGCTCTGTTTGGCCCGTTAATGCAATGTGCAGCTGTCAAAATTAATGTTGGAGTAATTAAACTGCCGCTGCAGAGAAGGAATTCTCTGGCGTATTGTAGTAGAGCTAACCAGGGATACTGATCGATGTTGGTCGCTACACCTCCTGAAACAATAGGTTTTTTGTTTAAGAGTAGAATTGATTAATTAGTGGAATTTGATTTATAATTAAGTGGACTGCACTAAACTAAACACTTTCGTGTGTGTGTAGTTCCATCGGTAGTTTAAAATCACGCTTACACTTATAGACTATGTACAAAATGCTTACCAAAAATTCTATTGCCGCTACTAGAGTCAATTCCGCAAGTGCCATCTGGAGCTAGGGAAATAATCTCATTGTTTTTTTTTTCGTTGGGGTTGTTGATTTTATCATCGATATTAACAGTTGGATTCGTCTCTGGTCTAGAAAGTACAATTGGTTTCGGTTCTGGATTTGGTGTAGTTTCCTTTGTTACTGTATATATGACGGGATTAATCCTGAAAGACGTTGTATCTAATGGACAGCACACCTGAAATGTATGTTTAAAATTTTAATCTAAAGCATTTGAATATCTACATCCTACTTATTGTCTTTACTAACGATTGTTATATCATTTGCTAATTAAATATCTAAATATTTGCTTCATGCATTTTTATGTGTTAAGTCAAGTGGTTGATGAAGCAATTATTTAAAGTATCCTGGTATGATTAGAGAAAGACTTGTATTATAAAAAATGGGATTGGAGTAACGAATTGTGTATATGTTTCCTCATAGTATAAGGATTTGTAAAAGGAAAGAGTAAGTACTAAACATGCGCGTATATCATATGTTATATGACGCTAATGCTACATTAATTAAAATATTTCAGTGATCATTAAGCCTACCATTATAATTGAAGAAATTATTTATGCCTGTATGAATCAAATTGCGATTCTATGCTCAACTATGTAATTTACCTGGGATCCACGGTGTTTTGATTGTGGTAGAGATTTTTTGTCGTCCATTAAATTGTTATACTTTTAAAAACTTATAAATGTTTTACTCAGCTGCAATAAGTTAGAAAGCTTAACGGTGCGGTTATATTCATTTTTATTTTTTTCCGTGGGAAAAAAACATACTAGTCTTCTCTCAAGCTTCGGATATGATGAAACAGAGTCGCAGATATTGAATAATAATTAAATATTACCTTAATAATATAAGTCAATGAATTCCCGCACATCGACTGTTGCAAGAACAGTTCCTCCGCTTCGCTTTTGTATGGTTTGTTGTCCAGTTCGTTCAGAATTGGACATTTTGATATGGCTTTGCATTCACCTGCACCGCTATTTGGGACTTTGCAGAGTTTTGCTACGGTACAAAAATACAAGAATGAATTATTTTCGGTACGAGATGGCAGTACATGTTGTTTATATGAGAGCTTTTATAAGCTAGAGAAGTGATCGTGCTAAATCTCAAAAATCGTATGTATTTATATTCAAAATTACCGAAATATAGATACGAAACGATTTTCTGAATGAATCTTCTATTCTGATAAACTACTTAATGATTCTGGAATCTTTTAATATGGAAACTCAATTGTCCTTAACATCAGATGCCTCCTGCCCGTTTGGAGATTTCGCAAAGAAGTATCTTAAAGTTGAAATGAATAGTAGCATAAATAGTAAGTAGCTCTAAAGTCTAAGGCTCAAATGGATATGTGCGGGTCATATTGCTAGAGCGCGGGATAAAATATGGACACTTGAACACAAAATGGACTGGATCTTCTGGGAATAGACGTATAGGACGATAAAAGAAAAGACAGAAGAGAAGAACTAGCGGGGGAACACTGTGTGAATGTTGTTCAAGACAAAGATAAACGGAAACAGATTTTATCTTAAAAGTGGCCATACAAACCAAAGCTAACCTAAATTTTTTGATTTTTTCAATGTCAATAGGTGTTAACGTTAGATTCAACCCAGCGTATGTTTAACACACCATAAGTGCAATATTAAAAAAAAGCTTTTTTATTGAAACAGTTATTCCTAATAACTTTTAAATAGTAATCGTGTCTGCAATATTTTAATTTAATATAAATAAAATATAACAATTAATGATAAACTGGGCAATGATTGGTTGGGTCACGATAACAATATGTTGAATTTAAATTGCCTGTGAATTTTTAGAAATCTTAAACTTGGAGCTAACCTGTTGCTAGTAACATTATTATTAATGAATTCTGCATTAAGGTATATATAGTGTTCATATTAAATTTATAAACTCACCAGTAGAAAACACGATTAAACAGCAAAACAACAGTATTCGTAATTTACACATGACGCACGCGCAATGTACAGTGGTCGACTGGGACTGGTTTTCGCTGTGGTATGTTTTTATAATACAAGGAAATATTTATTTTTTACAAACGAATACAGATTGAATTAATTGTGACAGTGCTTTGGGCATTAGGTCTTGTTAGGTTTGGTTGAATATAACCTGATTTTGGTGAGGGAATGAGTGGGGATGAAATATCAGACTTTCATGCTTTCAGACATTATTATATCATCCATTTTTAGCCCCTTACCAAATCCAAATTGTGCATTTTGATGAACGACTTCGGTCTGGATATCCATCCACACTCCCTCATGTGTTAAAATCAATTTTTGTTTGTCTTGTAATTTAAATTGATTTGTTTGATATTTGTTTTATCTCTTTGTGTATGTCATGTTTGACTTGTGACATTACAGTTAGTCCATTGTATCGTGTTCTTTTATCAATCAGTGTGTGTGTGTGTGTGTGTGCGTGTGCGTGTGCGTGTGTATCTTAGATTATTTTTTTTATTCGTAAAGCTATGAATTTAGATATACATATAGATCTATACATTTTGGTTGGATAGATTTTTTTAGCTGTTATTTGGATCTGGGCTAGGAATCTTTATTAAATACCGTTACCTCCTTACGAATGATTCTGTTATACTGTTAGCCAATGACCAACCGATAACGACTCCTGCGCATCTATTGCTAAAAGTTCTGAATATAATTATTAAGCTTCATTTATTCCTTGAAATATTTATCCATATTTACTTACAATTAGACTTTCATACAATTTATTTTCTCCGAATCAATTTTACTTAAGGATCAGTCGATAATAATTATAAAAAAGGGAGGAATAATAATTAAAAAGGGAGTCCTCATCCCGCGAATCCTTGAGTATAAGCCAACTGGCTCCATCTCTCTTTACCTTATCCATATTCCCCACCGAGTTTAAGCTGATCCTTGCAAAAGTTATGAATATAAGAACTAAACTATGGCCAGCTTTTGGGTTCGATCTTGTAAATCAATAACTGTTTGACCCTTGTTTAGGTGGATCTTAGGATTGATGATTAATAGACGAATAAATGATTGTTTTTCCGGTCTTGTGTTGGACTTTTGTCTGGCAGTTTGGGTCAACTACTTCTCAAGATTTTTAAGGAGGTTTTTATTTTTTGGTTACTTCTAAGTCCTAGTATTTTCCTATGATACCAAAAACCATAGACGAGAGAGAATAAACAGTGGTGGCCTAGTTGCTTTAGCTTGCGACTCTTATCCCTGAGGTTGTAAGTTTAAACCCCGGCTGTGCACCAATGCACTCTCCGTCTATGAGCGCATTTAAAATTCGTTCGAACGGTGAAGGAAAAGGGTTTGCCTTAGACCGAAAAAATCGACGGCGTGTGTAAGGCACATGAGACACATGTATTACATTGACAAATGATCATGAAACAGATACAGAAATCTGAGGCCCAGACCTAAATAGGTTGTACTTGTTGCTTAAGTTACTACAGAGTTTCTAAAAACCTTCCCGTATATAACAAACAACAAATTAATTGAAAAAATCTTTAATAACTACACCTATGCATACAAATATAGAATAAATACAAAGTTTTTCTAAAAACAATACGTTCCTATAAAAACAGACTTAAAAATAATGAAGGTTTATTGAGTAAATCCTAGTAGAGTTTTTCAATAGCGATAATGATACCCATCCTGATTATCATTATGCTAGCGCGATGTTGTTCTCAATAGTGGTAGCCCTGACAAGGCTACCTTGGGATTGTGAGGAACAAAAACTCATGGGATCTGGCCACTCGAACCTTCAGAGACTTGTTGTTCTTGTTGGCATGTCAGGCAATCTATGTTGTATCGTTTCTGTTGCAAATTTTATTATTTCAATAATTTGTAATGAACTTTAGATTAATTAATACTTTAAATCTTTGTCATAGTTCACGGTAACAATTTATTTGTTGACATAGACATAACACTTATTACTAACGCACAAATAATAATAATAATTATAGAAAAATATATTAAGTGTGTACTGGTCCTGGCTCATCTTATGCAGTGGAGCAGACGTGTTCAACAGTGCTGCTCGTTCTGCCAGAGACCACAACAGTGTCTATAATAATTATTTTTTGTACTTAAAACATATTTTTTAGTTTGTTAAATAACACATATTACTTTGTAAAACATTCATCTATGTATCATATCATGTATGCACGCTATGCACATGCAACTAACGTACTTATTCATACTACTTTATAACAGGCACATTTAATGATTTATATCTGAAGAAAATGAACCCGATGAACATGTATTTAAAATAATATCTTTTATATATATTATTTGGAACTATCTTAAAATATATGTACAGATTACAAATTTATCTATTTCTATGTGAACTACATAAACTATACCAAACGTAGGGTTTTAATAAATAATAAAAAAATTTTTTTAATAAATAATAAAATTATATTAAAAAAAAAGAATATTTAAATATAATTTTTATTATATTTATATACTTCGCGTCCTTTATTTTATACATATACTACTTTATACTACAGAACTTTTGGTAAATAAAACAAATTAAAATACAATCTTATATTATCTTCCGATATATATTTCTATTATTGAACAGATAATTTTTTAGCTTTTTATTGTAAGCAGTGACAAAGGATGCCTGTAATATGTCTGATGGTAAAATTTATGCTATAAATATCCGTAGTTCAATAAATGAGATTTTTTTCTAGATTATAGTTTTTTGACGTTTAGTCGTTTAAAAGTTATTCGCTATTATTGTCTGAACACATCTTATAATCGTCTAATCGTCTCTTTATTTCCAAATTGGCCCACGGAGTGCTGGTTTCATTTTTTATCGTTATTCAATTTTCGTATTGATGCTTTTCTTACAATACTGTTATTTGCAACGCCTTTTAAAACTCACTATATTTGTTATTAAATTAAGGTTTCATCTGAGTGCGTATCCACGGAAGGTAATCGTAAACCTTCGTATATACTCCGGGTATGTTCTCCATTCCACAAGGTGTTGGTCCGAAGCTCACCACTCCCACCACCTCCCAAACCTTCCCGTTCTCGTTCATCAGAGGTCCCCCGGAGTCGCCCTTGCAGGAATCTTTGCCCTTTTCGCCTCCAGCGCAAATTTGACCATCCCATAATGGCACTTGTCTTTGGGCGTAATACGGTTCGCATTGCTGTAATTTGTTATGTAAATTTATAATTATTTGTGATAGTAGTTACTTGAAGATATGTATTTTGAATATTTATTTGTCGAATTTGCTGCCCGAGATTATTCGAGATACATAGGTATTTTAAACTATAAAGTACTAATGTCTTATAAGAAACAGAAAATATTTGCAGGTATATGTGTGTATCTAACACTCCAAATGGGCTGTATTTGATAACATTAAGTTTATTAGTTACTATAGTTTCTATTCAAATTATAATTTTTAAACTGTGAAAATTAAACATTCATCACTGACCCGCAAAATTTATTCTTACAACAAGGCGACATCGCACTAGTCCCTGGATAATAAGAAATATCACAAGGAAATTTCTCATCTGTCTTAAGTTATAAGTAGTATCTTACTTGTTTGGTAGCTAACGGCAGGTCTACACGTAACTTGACATTGCTGAAGCTCTGTGTGTCACTTATAGCTCCCCAGCCTGCTACCTCCAGTCTTATATTGGCCATTGTATTGAGCGTTATGTCCATGGTAGGAAGGCATATGGGTCTGATGAAATCTGTCGAAAGAAGAATTTGCAAGGAGGTGATATGTGCTTCATCGATACGTATAATGGCTTAGAGAATAGTAAAATTTATGGGTTAAGAGTATTATGGTATAGAAAGTTGGAAAAAAATGTTTTTTTGTTTTTTTTTTGCAAAGGTGAATGCAATAGAGACATCTTTACTATTGAAGATTATTTTTATTTATTTAAATTAACATAATTTATTTTGGATCACTACAAGGGTTGGAATCATGTCAACCAGGGAACACATAATTTTTTTGTATATTCTTTTATGTTCTATATCTATATATTGATAATTTCCAAATATTGATAAATTATTAAAAAAATGATACTAAAAAGGTTTTTCATTGTTTTATCTTAATTTAGCAATCTAGAATAGATAGGAATCGTGTTGTAGAAGTATTCTCGAATAACGCGCTTTTACGACCCCATATTTTGCGTTATGTACAATTGATTTACGTTTAATTTATAAAAGGGGATTTAAATCGAATATTAAGAAATAACTATAAATGTTATGAACGAAAGATGTGCGTTCAAAAATCATTACAAATGTCACGGTACAGAAATATAACGGGGGCATTCCCCGCTTTATATGGGGGCTTCCCCGCTTTATATCCAATACCTGTGTTATAATAATGAAATCGCGTATATGGCAATCTTTTCATCCGTTCTAACGAGTTGTTTGCAAGAAATAGTCTTTAAAAGTTATTTGTTCCAAAGTATTTCATTAAATCGTGGGAACTTTAGGAAAACATACTTGTCATTAAAGTCATTAAGGAACTAAATATACTCTACCAGTATAAGGCGCCATCTGTGCCAATCGTAACAATGCGATGTCGTTCCTCCTCAGTTTAGCGGAAGGGTTGTAATCCTTATGGGGTATGGTCCTCTCGATGGGTATAGTGACTACTGGGTCTGTACAGTCTGTCCCTCCGCCCTCTACTTGCACGCAGTCCCGTCCAGTGAAGCGCACGTCATATTCACCTAAACGCACGTTTACTCTGAAATATTAAGGTCATATGTGTGTTAGGCGATTGAAAAAAGTGGCGGAG
This sequence comes from Pieris mannii, assembly GCA_028984075.1. NCBI lineage: Eukaryota > Metazoa > Arthropoda > Insecta > Lepidoptera > Pieridae > Pieris > Pieris mannii. The sequence continues at coordinate 9,842,258 of CM054793.1, read as the reverse complement.
AGTTTATTGCCAGTTCTTCTTTTCTACGCCCTTGATTTAAGAACTGGCGGTAAATGTAATAATGGTTCTATTGTTTATTTATTTTTTGACGTAATGTACAATCTACCTATATGAATAAATGATTTCGACTTTGAATACTGCAGTGAATTGAAAAGCTTAAAACTAGTATATCGTCCGTATTCAACATAGTCTAGGTCCGTTTTTGTAGCATTTTTGTTTTGTTTTGATCCATTCTTTTCTAACTCGGTATAATTTCTAGAAAATTTTGATCGTTACTCAGAGTTTACTAAATGGTGTTAAAGAATACCTAATACATAAACAAGTGTAAATAACGAATAAATACATTTATTTATTTTCAAATCCTTCACATAACAACAATTATATATTTAATAAGAAACTATTACACTAAAAATATAGCTATACATTTTTAGTTACAAAAAGGGTCAAACATTTACACAAAGGTGTGTGTGTATTTTGTAATGGTGTAAAAGTGTGGGTAGTTATGTGATGCAGGTGATTTTGATCTATGGATCTTCTTAACCATATTCCGCGATAGCTTAAACGAGTGAAGGCTTAGATATTGGTCGTTGTATGTCCGGGCTGTGCTTATACACAAAATATGTTGGTGTGTATGTACGTGAAACAAAGCACGATTACAAGTCTTGTAGACAGGAACATGAAAGGGCAACTTTTCTAGAAGGAAGCTTAACGTTATTTGAGATGATGTCATTTACTATCAATAAATTCGTAATAGTTTCGTCAAGAGTCTAAAGTATTCCTTAAAAAATGTTTACACGCGTCTTTATAGGTTTTATAAATTCGTTTTGGACCTTTTTAACTTTTTCTTTGTGTACTTTTTTTTTTTTTTGACTTGGGGAAATGCATTGCGTATACCTTTCCGCGGCGCGACTGCTTGGTGCAGAAGAGTTATGTGGGACTCGCTATTGTGCATACCCACTAAAACCCCAAGGTGCCACCAACAATCGCCTTATGCTGGATGCGGTAACAGCAGAGCCTTTTCCCCTTCCCGACATGCGATGCGGCGGTTTCTGGTTTGTGAGGATGCTTGACACAGCAAGCATCTTTCACAGACCGGGCCATACGCATTTCAATTAGCTAGGGGAGATCGGGTCCAATACTTGCAGGGATGGGTCATCATCCCTTCCTTTAAACGCATGGACCCCTGCTCCCCGCTTAAAGAGAACGTGGAAAATCTTTCTTTGTGTACTGCGTAACTAGGTAACAGAACCGACGAAGCATATTCGAACCCACTTCTTACATATGTATAGTGTACGAACCAAGGCTTTACATTTTGATCACTCTAGAACTTCGTGTTCTTAGCTTTATATGCGAGGTGATTTCATAAATAATTACTCCCCGAGAGTATAACCAGACGTATGCATTCTTTTACTGTTACATTACATTCATTCGTCTCATAGCAAATAACATTTCAGTATTTAGCTTATAGTCTATGGTTATACGCGAGTGGTTAATATAAAGTAAAACTAAAATCCTCCATTAATTAGAGCACCTTGATGTCCGTGCATGGCCAGACCATACATACCTGAGGAACTGTACATATACAGTTTCACACATTCATATAGTTTACATTAATCACTCGTTTCAACGAGTAGGTACATTAGTACCTTTAAGAACCGGAATAATTCTGACCATGTTTGTGTTTTCCGGAGTTTCTAAATATTGCTGCAAATGCTTAAAATACGGGGTTCACTCCACAAGTAATATTACTTTTAAAGTATTTTACAAACCATCCCTTAGTGTTCATTTCGCTATTTTTGTTATGATAATCATGTTTTAGAGGCCGGCAACACACATGCGGACGCTCTGGCAAGGAGGGTGTACATGGGCAGTTTCATTTAAAATTAGGTGAGCTTCCTGACCGTTTGCCCCTTGTAAAATAAATGTACGTCGTGACTCAAAGTCTAGGATATGATATTGATTTCCAACTTACGGGATTCCACTATTTAATACTGGTCCAACAACGCAGTGTCCTGCGGTCAGCACGTACTGGCCGCTGATGAGGGCCCCACCACAAAGCAGCTTAATCCTATCGTCTCGGACACCTCTGTACTCGATGAGCGTCAGCCATGGGTACTGGTCGATGGCTGTTACGTTTCCACCTGGGCAAGGGGAATATAATGTGTTCTTTGGTTTGTCAAACATATTTTATATCGCTCGAGAAAACTTATATATTACATAGTTTCTCCTATCTTTTTAGTACATACCAACATGGATAATTTTGCTATGCAACACCCAGAGACTGTTCGGTTTTCCGAAATGATAACTTTTAAGGTTTTTCTGTGAATTTTTCTCTATATGAACCTCAGTTCACGTCATTAGCTTGTAATTAACAAATAACAAATAGTGATTAATTGTAGAGGGGTGAAAATTAAGGTTTGTATGTATTTTTTATGCCGTATCATAAAAAAATAAAGACAAAAAAAATGTGTCTAAAACCAAATAAAAAATTCTTTATTGGGCTGAACACCCCTTATCGCTTAGGGGTTTGAAAGATAGATAGTGGTGAGACCTACTGAATATGCATAATAAATATCATAAGAATCGGTGGACCCGTTTCTGAGGAGTACGGGAACTAACATTGTAACACGAGAATTTTATATATATTTATATATATGTTTAAATTGATTACGTCAGATGTTAAGCTAACATTGGAATCAGTCATTTACTGATAATGTGATGTCGGGCACTCCGTTGTACATTTTGTGATAATTAAGAACCGTTATTCGTATTGAGATTTTCCTTAAGAAGTGGGCGAAATGAAAGTGCAATGAGAATCCTCCTAGTCTAATTCTGAGCTTTGGTTCGAATAATATTGATCTACTGGATGCTAAATACTAGATAATTCAAGGTCACAAGACATTTCTGCATAAATTAGTCATTTAAATAAGTTGGTTTTTGGCCCAAAACAGGTTTCTTAAAATTTGTCTCTCTCCCTACAGATAAGTGGCGCGTGATGAAAATATTTATATGTTGGAACACGCCTAACCAGAGCTTGATATTTACGCTAGTAAACTTATCAATTTAAAAAAAGCATTGTTAAGAGCCTATCTGATCTGTTGAATTTAATAATACCTAATCCATTATTTTACCTGTAAAATTTTGTGTATCATTTTTATTGTACATATTTAATTTTTTGTTACAATAATTGTCATGCATTTTAGAAAAGATAGCTTGCAACATAGATTGTTATTATAACATTATATGATACTGCTCATACATATTTATTATGTGCACGGGGAATTTATGGTCTAACAATAGTCACCAAGTAATAACTTGGTTAGTTTTCTGAAAGTCAACTACAATAGTGACTGACAAGTCAGTCAAAATTTAGTATGGAATTTTATTGCGTTTTACCAAATATCCTATTCCCTCCTCCGCTATCCAGTCCACAGCATTCGGTTCGAGGGTCAGGTGGTGCGGCAGTAGGGGTGCATATGGCTTGTTTGCCAGGCGCTGGTGGCACTGCTTCATCGGGACCGCAGCACACGCTGTACCGGTCTGGGCTCTCGCATCTGCAAAATTTATCACCATACCTTTTTCTAATGTATTTATTTATAAAAAGCTTGCCAACGCTTGGCACACTGATACATCGCTAAAAAAATCACAAAATACAATATTAATGTGACAAGCACTTATAGGCAAACATGACATACACGAAGAGATCTAATATCAATCAAAACAAAACAACTATTTGACTAAACAAAAAAATACTAGTAAAAAAAACTTAAGAAACTAAACAAAAACCGATTTCAATGTGTGATGTGAGCAACCATCCAGACCAGCTCGTTTATCAAAATGTTTAATCTGGATATCTGTTAGATGGTGTGACAAATGGAATAATGTATATCCTCTCATTTGTAGGTATATTTTTATTCATAAATGGAATCTATTTTGAGAAGTCATAATATATCATTGCTATATTAAAGACCTGCCTTACCTCGATACTTGTACGTAACTCAAGTTGTCCTTCGACACTGGAGGTTTCAGAAGCCCCATTAGCGGTGGACAGGAGTACAATCCAAGACATGTTCCCTCTTTGCCCTCGTAGGTGAAACACCGACGGTCCAACGGCGGCGCAATTTGGGGGCAACAAACCTGCAAAGATATTGAATTCAAGGCAATAATTTCATACACAATAGTAACTATAACAATACGAGAAATAACTAATCTATGTCTTATTATTATTAAATGAATAAATGAACGAAATGATATTTTTTAAATATATAGAGGGGCAAACGAGCCTGCGGGTCGCTCAAAAAGGCAGTCATCGCAGTCTATAGACACCCATTTTTAGTGGGTGCGTTGCCGGCCTTTGAGCGTACTCCTCGAATTTTTAAATCGCTTCTTGGGAGTTGATATTTATTGTAATACTTCCTTTATATTCCTTTGTTTATGTCGTATTCCTATAGGTCACATGAATTATATACCACAAAAAACAACTACACTAACATATAGATGAAATACATAAAGAATAGAAGGTTCAAATATTTCTTTTACTTATCCGGTACACTCTTGACAGAGCGGTCGTGATAGCTATGCAGTAGTGGTATTAAAAGGGGCAGATTTGACGTGCTTCACGTTTCGCCATCGTTGCCTATTAGCGGTCATCTTGCTGCACTGATACGTAATACCGAATTCGGTGCTGCGTGAATTCTGTAGCTAATATATCAATATTAAAAGAAAACTTATTTTGTTAAATACAATAAATCAGTGGCGCTTCAAGCTTTTTAGTTCTGGGCCTCAGATTTCTGCGTATGTTTCATGATCATTTGTTAATCTATTAGGCAATAGGGTGATCACGCCGTCGACTGTTTGGGCCTAAGGCATGTGTGGCAAGACACACATCAATCTACAGTCTGTTTCTCCACTAAACATTTTTTGCGTTTACAATCTGAACTTACCATGGGCACCTTATCTGCAAATCCGCAGTGAGATCGCCTCAAGAGTTCAATTTCTTCTTTTGAACGTTGGGGATTGTCGAGAATTGCCAACAGATCTTTGCATTCGTTTATATTTATGCACTGGCCGGTGACACCAGTTGGTGTCGTACATGGTGATTCTGAAATACATAGGTATTTAAAAGCTACATTTATGTTGTAAAAATATGTTCACGTTGTTTAGTTGACAGCAGATAAGTTACTGCTTCAAATAGCGAAGTGAAAACTTCTTTAAATCGTGTATCGTTGTGATTTGAAAGTCGACGAAACGAAGGAGACAAACATAAACATATATATTCAAAGGAATTTACGTGGTCGAAAATAAGATTGGAAGCATTTGTTTAGTTTTTATTTGATAATATCAATCAAATAGAAACTAAACAAATGCTTCCAATCTTATTTTAACTTTAAAATTAAAATAAGTTTGGAAGCATTTTAACTTAAAAATTTAAGTAAAAAATAATTTTAAGAAAACTCAAATGCTTTAGTTAGTGACAAAAAAGCGAATTTACATATTATAAATTATAAAAACTTTTTATATCATTATTTTTTGAATTGTGAATTCGAATTGAAGTGTGAATTGTGAATTGCATACGATTTTATTATTATTATAAGACTATCCATTATTTAAATACTATATACGTAAAGGGTGATGTTATAAGCATGAGTATATAATGTCCTTAAATTTTCTTATTATTAATTTTAAAAAGTATACCTTTTAAAGTCATAAAAAAATCTCAGAACATAATTAAAAGTATAAGTTATACCTTATCATGCCTTAAAAAGATATTATACAACAGTGTGTGTGTCTGAATACAGTTAATTATAATAATGGATCAGTTGAAATAATTTGATGCAATTTATATAAATAGCATATTTGATTTCATTTTCCTTATAATGTTTAGATTGGATACAAATATGTTTATGTAAATTAATTTAATTGTTTCTCTCTTTATGCGTTTACAATTATATTTTGCCAATATTTGAAATGTTAATATTTTAGGAATTGTTGTCCTCTAGATATGTTTCATTACATATAGATTTAATTTAATCTAAAGGAACATAATATTATACTTATTTTTTTGTTACTTTGGCCAACTTTATATCAATCAATTTTTTCGAAGGCATAAGAAAAATCCATGGAATTGCAGGTGCATAGTATATGTGCAATAGTGCAAATAGCTCTTGTCGGTTTTTATATGTCACCCACGATAGCTGCTTCTACCACTGATATGAATAGATAATAATAGCTTTTATTTCCAAAACTTAATTATGGACATTGAGGTTTAATTTTATGGATCCTAAAAAAAACCGTAGCTATAATGTAACATTTTGTCCTCTATCGGTTCCACTCGTGTCTGTCGTGGGCCAGGCGCGGCCAGGTTACTTTCATCACTACATTTACGAATTTCTGATAAATTTTCATCTAACGCAACTATTTGGTTTTTTTCCAAAATTTTACGTTTACTACTTCTGTTTAAGAATCTAAGAAAAGGTTTTGGGTATATGATGACTACCGTTGAGAGTTACACTACAATTGAAGGTAAATAAATGTTGAGCCTAGTACCTACTCAACTGTTCTAGATGAGTTTGTTGACACTTTAATGGAGGGTATCTTCATATCTCGTACCTTACCAGTCTGAAAAGTTCTTGCGGGTTTTAAGTGCTGTGCCTCTAATAACATTTAATGTTCAGCGTGCTAATGTTTCAAATGTTTCTGTGCTACTTTTCTTCTTGTGCTGATTAATATCTAGTGCTTTAATTGGAATGGCATATAGATATAATCTTTTGATTTCAACGAATGCTAAACTGACCACATTCCATATACCGATTGGATTTGTAATTTCCCTTAACTGATATAAATATTTGTATTATTTTCGCTTGTGACACAATACTGTCGCATGCATATACCCATGTGTATCCTCAACCATATTGTGATCTTGATTCTGAATTTTGTTACCTTTTAACATCAGGCTATCGTGTCTCATCTTAATCAGCATGTATTTCTTGACGAGTGTTTTCCATTGTTGATGATTGCAGGCTGTGGTCAATGCAATTATTATTTCTTGGATAATTAACTAATGTTTCTTTTGGCTCACTCTAGCCTAATTAAGTTAATAATCGGTATTAGCATATTTATGTACCTAAATCAAGTCCACCAAATAGTTACTCTCAGTATATTCTCTAGATTTTGGTTGGTGGACTGCAAGTCCAATATGAAATAATACGTGTCTTTTGTTGATTGTGTGTTTTATTATCGTATTGTAAAACTGTGCAGTGAATTCCCGAGTCGTTATTTTTATAGTAGGTTGGTCCTATTGAACTTTGGGTCTCAAATGATTGCCGAATTGTCTATATTCGATTGATTGTTCCGATATATTTTTGGGGCTACCCCAAATGTTATATTTTTAAAATTTTTATAACTTTGATTTTATTATGAAAACAATACGTTTTTTGGTCAAATACGTTGTGATTGTTTAGGTAAGGCCCAGAATTAGTGTGGTTATTAAGCTAAATTCATGAATTTGCTACATTTAAGCTTTGTAATTAAAAGGCATATACATACGTATCATCTAAGTTATGAAATAAAATAATTCTAAAATATATAAAGGCGATGGTAAAATGCTATTTACTATATATGAGACATCACTACATAGTAGAAAACAAAGTCGCTTTCTCTGTCCCTATGTCCCTTTGTATGCTTAAATCTTTGAAACTACGCAACGGATTTTGGCGTGTTTTTTTTTAATACATAGAGTGATTCAAGAGAAAGGTTTATATGTATAATAACATCCATTTAATAGTTGAAAAGTACTGTTATTTTTGAGGTTTCTAATGTGATGTCGTAAATAATGACATTTTTTCCGCTTACATTGCAAACGCAGGCAGTATTGTACACATTGAAAAGGTCAACAGAAAAGTCCATGATGGTATATGTCTATCTCTTATGGATAACCCACAATAACTTTTTTTGTCATTTACTTTTTACGACAAATAATGGCTTATTATAATTTTCGAAGCGATTTTAACCAATACAGCATTAATCCTTAACCAATTAAATTCCTTGAATTCATTGTTCATTTAATAGATCTATACAGCCCATTACAGCTTATTTAGCAGCGATCGAACGCGTATATTATCGGAGCTTTCCAGCGACGGAAATAACAATACATAATAAAAACCTGCTTTTCATCAGCATTGCACCCGTGCGAAGCTGGGGCGGGTCACTAGTTTACCATAAACAACAATTTAAAACAAATGTAATTAGACTTTCATTAGGTATATTCTTAATCACTAATGATTTAATTAATAAATAGATTAGCGCTATCTGCATTAACAGTGCCAACTGAGCACGTGGTAAAACCCAGTTCAAGTGTAAGGTTAACTCTATTGTACAACCGTGGGAGAGTCGTTTAATCGTATAAAAACTTGGACAATTGTTGTAATTTGACGTATAACTGGTTTTGTAACACGTTTGATGAATAATTTAATCGATTTGTCAATTGTATTAAATTTAACCCAGACTAGATGCTAAGTTCAGCCCTCTTGGTTTAATTGTATTTATGAATATTTTAAACCAATTTCATAATACCAGAAGGAGTTTATGAATTCGACGTTTTTGTTTTGTGTATGTTCAAATGTAGCCTCTCTCTCGTTAGCCTGATCTGGATGATCAAGGTGTCAAAATATGATTCGTAATTCATTGACGTTCGGTTGAGTAGTAATTTAGCCCGCGCATTGAAAAAGGAGGGGGGAGGGAGGTTTGTAATTAGAATGCGTTGTTTTTGTTAGAAACCTTAAAGTTAGAAGATAAAATATTTTTAAAGATCTGTGCTAGTATTTCAAGGTGAACAGTTCTTTTTGTATTGATACATCCAATCGAAGCCTGTCAGGTGTTATTGATGTGAAACATCTATAGCCGCACGTAAAACCGATTTCTGGCGTGGCGACGCATCGCCACGCTATATGATGGTATATACATACAATCTATATGCTGTAGTAAATTTTTGTATTTAATGAAAATAAATGTTTGTTCAATAAATAGTCATCGTTATCTGGAAAACAAAATCGTAATATTTTATTTTATCATTATGACATATTTAGTTCCTATCACAATCTGTAATTTTCTGCATATTACTTCACAGAATAATTTCGATGTTTCACATCTGCCAGGCGTCCCGTGACGGCTCACATTTTTTTTTTTTTACAGCATAAAATCATTTTATGATACAAATAAAAATTTTCTGTATTCAGTTCAACTCTCCTCTCTGAGGTTCAAATCCGACTGTGAACTAATATTTTTTCCTTGCATAAACTCACACGTACGTTGTGTGAAAACATAACCATAACAGACCCAAAAACTCCACGGCATGTATCAGGCTGATCATCAACTTGCCTATTTAAAGTCATCACCTTTGCCAAGATCTAAGGGTCGTCGTCGGTTTTTTTGTATAAAATTCAGTAATTAAATTGACGTTATTGTAAGGAATATTTAAGTTATGTTTAAAAAATATAATTATTATGTTATTTGAACAATGTTTCTTTGTTTATGAGCAAATCTATTGCATCACCTACATCATCATCATTAATAAGACTGTTATAAAGTTACAGACAAACAAATTAAAGATTTCGCAGTATTGAATCGTGTTTTTTGCATTCTCACACAAACACTTAGCTGCAATTAAATTTAATTAGTTTAATAGAAGTATTGCGGGTATTTTAATCTTTAAAAATAAGTTTTTTTTATGTTGCGTTTGTGTGTTGGATGAGCTGATAAGCTAAACAATAGAAAATGTTACACAGAAAGAACGACAAAAGGCACAAGGAAGATTTTTGATACCTTCTGCGTTTCTTGCATCTCTGTAGCTTAGGCAAATGTTACAATACAAGTTTTTTAATTATTATCTACTAATGTATATAAATTATTTCACGTTGTTTGTCCGCTATTGACTCCTAAACTACTTTTAATCAAATTTGCACACTGTGTGCAGTTTGATCTAACTTAAAAAATAATACAGGACCGACTTTTTAGCTTTACTTCATTTATACTTAGAAAATATAATTAATTAATAACTATGCAGGGTTTATGTTAATTTTATTAAAAAAAAACTTATATATCGTATAATATTTTTAGTTGAAATTTGGAATAATAAGCTGTGAATATATAATAAAATAAATAAGAGTTCACGCATCCCTGAGGTCGAAGGTTCGCACCCCGGCTGTGCACCAATGGACTTTCTTTCTGTGCGCATTTAACATTTGCTCGAACTGTGTAGGAAAACATCGTGAGGAAACTGACATGTCTTAGACCCAAAAAGTAGACGACGTGTGTCAGGCACTGGACGCTGATCACCTACTTGCCTATTAGATTGAAAAATAATCATGAAACAGATTCAGAAATCTGAGGCCCAGACCTAAGCGCCACTGATTTATTTATAGATGCATTATGATACAGGTGAAATGCTCCTTGACTCTTTCTCTGTACGCCAACCATGGCTGATCAAAAGCACAAGTTCAGTTAATAGAAATGTTGATTATATATTAAAGTAATTTATTATTTTTTATAGATCCACTTACATTAAAATTTTTATATAGAATTAATGCATATTACTGCGTTTTTTGACAAAATTATTTTTAGTGTACAACGAGCTAATTAACACTTGTTTTCTTTCTAAAGTATTTTCTGTTTTTTACCTCAATAAATGCGTCGAATAAAATACCTTGTTTACTGATAAGATACCGTTAAGATTCGATGTTCCATTAGCAAACAGTTATTTACTTTCATACTTAAAGCTGTTTGATATACAGCTCAGATGGAACACTTTTATACAATTGAACTTATATGGTTACCAGCATCGTATATATACTAATATTATAAATAGGAAATATGTTAATCATTGAATAGGCTTTAAAATGATTTACTGGATTTGAAAAACATAGGCTATTGATATTAGAATAGTGGTGTATAAAATACTAATAACAATTTCTAAATCGCGAACGCTGCGAAAACTATTGACAATACAGCAAAGTTATATGCAGTTTTATAGACAGACATCAATATCTATTAACAGAGACTTATTTTTGCATTCAAACATTATATTATGTACTGAAAAACGCTTAGGCTATGGAACATCGTGTTACACAGCACAGTTAAAAGTAAAAATATAATATCATCATAAAACAGTACATATTAAATAGGCGAAAATAAACTTTGAACTGAATTATTTAAAATAGGATCTAGAACATATTAAGCTTATACATTTTGCCCTTACATATATACTCCTTCCGTTACAATTACAGTTTCACATAGATATTTTCCCCAAAGTTCTGTAATCCCTTATTAATTATATCTCTCGCTTTTTGTATGACATATTTATTTGTATGAATACTGTTAGTAATAGTTATTAAGTATAAAGCATGTGTTTGCCTGTAAGAGTGTTATAGAATTTGTTTCTATTGATATTTTTAATAAATTAAAAAAAAACGAGTAGCGATGTGTTGTAATGAGGATCTCTTATTCTAAGATTATTATATATTATATGGCCTTAGTTTGATAGCTTAATTTAAACTGTTTGCCTACTTATATACTGTTGCGGCATTGCGCAAACTTAATGTCAGGCGCATTTTTATTTAGTAGTTAGTGTAAGGTGGGGCGACATGCGCCATTAATTAGCATTAAGCGTCACCAAGGATCGGTCGTGTAAATTATTATAGATATATTTAATATAAATCTCGCAAAAACCAAAATAGTTTTATTTACCGGCCCAGTCATTCGCTAAAGAATGAACATGGTGGCCCATGAGGGGAACAAAGAAGAATCCGCGAAATAATAACAATTAATACGTAAATACGACGGCGCGGCGCGGCGACCTAACGATCTTCAACATCACATCAAATCATTCCTGTGGATGGAGCCTTGCAGTGGATATTTCTAAAATCACGGGCTGTATTGGAAAGCAGAAAAACAAAGAAGATTCGAACAGTGAATCAGCTAAAGTTTCACATCGAGCAGTTACGAGTTCGTCCGCTAAGATAAGTGTCCTTCCTTAACTTATTCCTAAAAAACCTAATAACTAAAAAAAAATAATATTCCAAGTCGTTCGTCATTTGTGTAAATTAAGTGTTTTTTGACAAGTTTTACAGCGTTTTATGCAAGCAAATTTGTTATTTAGTGCAAAATTGCATCATCTTTTTTACCTACCCGTAAAAACTACAAAACACAAAAAAAAAAGAACAAAGGAATTAACTTTTAGCTATTTATCGCAATATTATCTAAATTAATACATAAATCATTCAATTGTATGTTCACTATTTCATAAAATAGATCAATGGAAGTATATTAAGCAATAAAACATCACTCAATTGATATACAGTTAAATTATTTTGAGAAGTAACGTTGGTTTCGTATTTTAGGTTTTCTCGTTTCGTATTGTTTATACATACAATAATTAGCGTATTTGCCGAATATTCCAGGCTTATATTTATCATCGCCGTTTGCAAGTACATACTTATCCCGCGGCTCCTGCACCGGCCGGGAGCGAACTGGGCGTGCGCAGCCGGGTTCCCTGAGCGGCAAGTACCACCGGAACGAGGAACGTGAGCCATTTCAATTGAATTACGCAGGAATTGCATTGCTATTTAAATAAAGATAATCAATATTTAGTTAACTGACTACCAGAAAAGAAAAGTTTAAATTATATTGTTTTGTTTTTGTTTTTTCATTAAGTGTTATATTTAATGACAGAAGAAATGAATAAACAAGGTTTACGTGATTTAATCGCTAGAAGAACGTCCGCCAAGGGACAAATTACAAAATTCAAAAATTATTTAAATAGCATTGCCTGTTTAATGGAACTAGACAACGTTCAATTAACAGAATTAGATTTAAAACTCACTAAATTTGAAGCTTTGTCTATTAAGGTTGATGATTTGCAGAGTGAGATAGAGGTTTTAAATTATGAGAATATTTCGGCTGAAATTGAGGAACGCGATAAAATTGAGCAAGATATAATTTTGAATATAGCAAAGGCCAAAACTTTAGTCGAAAAATTCTCTAAAAAATTAGAATGCGAAAAAAGGTGCAGTTCGGGTCACAACGCGTCATGTTGCATAGATGATCCTAATCACCCCCACGAATTCGGGTTGAAACTCCCTCAAATCCAAATAGCCAAATTTGATGGCGCATATTTCCGTTGGCTAGAGTTTAAAGACACATTTGAAAATTTAATTCATAATAATGACCGTATACCACCAATTAATAAATTTCATTACTTAACTTCTTATTTACAAGGTGACGCGGCTAGGGCTATTTCTAACTTCGAGGTGTCTGCTAAAAATTATGTCGGCGCATGGGATTTATTGTGTAGCCGCTATAATAATAAGCGTATTCTTATTAATCATCACTTAAATTCAATATTTAATATTAAGCAGCTTCCTCGAGAATCTGAGCGTTCTTTGCGATTTCTAGTAGATCAAGTAACAAAGGATTTGCGTGCTTTGGCAAGTTTAGGGCAACCTACGCAATCATGGGATACATTAATAGTGTTTATGTTATCTTCGAAATTAGATAACAATACTTTATTGAAATGGGAAGAGGTTCGCAATAGCTTAGATGGTGATGTACCTAATCTGGAACAATTTTATAAATTTTTAATAGATCGTGCCGATATATTGGAATCTTTGAATCGAAATAACAAGTTAGATATCAATGTTTCTAAACCTCATGTTCAAGTGCGTTCTACCTATTCTTCTTTGTTCCCCTCATGGGCCACCATGTGGTAATCAGGTCAGATAGTGAGTCTACCAAGTTGCGCGTCGTGTTTGACGGTTCAGCAGCAACTACAACTGGTTACTCGTTAAATGACCTATTAAAGGTAGGGCCTAGCATACAAGATAGTCTTTTTTCTATTTTATTACGAGCGAGGCAACATAAATACTTACTTACCGCTGATATAGAAAAAATGTATAGGCAAGTAAATGTTAAAGAAGGTGATAGAAATTTTCAGCTGATACTTTGGAGACCGAATGAGCATCAGCCTATACAAACATTAGCTTTAAATACCCTGACATATGGTACGGCTTGTGCAAGTTACCTGAGTACACGATGTTTATGGCAAATAGGCCAAGAGCAAGAGGATGAACTCATAAAGGTCATCATCCAAAGGGATTTTCTTGTTGATGATTTGTTGACTGGAGCCGATGATCCAGAAACATTAATTTATATACAAAAGGCTGTATCATGTGCTTTAAAGTCAGGATGTTTTAATTTGCGAAAATATAAAACTAATTTTCCGTCTATTTTTACAAATTTTGAAATAAACAGTCTAGACAATTTAATATTTAGTGAAACCTCCAGTACTTTGGGTTTAGGTTGGACTCCTTCTACTGACACTCTTCATATACCAGTAAAAGAAAGTATATACATAGCTGGGCAATCAGTCACGAAACGATTCATTATGTCGAATGCTTTTAAAATATTTGACCCGTTAGGATTATTGAGTCCAGTTATTATTATTCCTAAGATAATGTTGCAACATCTATGGCAGCAAAAGATTGGTTGGGATGAGCCTGTAAGTCAGAAGATAAAGGATGAATGGATAAAATTTGTGGATAATTTAAAGTATCTAAAAAATTTAAATATTCCGAGATTAGTATTGGGGAATTTGCCTCAATTCATAGAATTGCACTCTTTTAGTGACGCATCGCAAATTGCTTATGGTGCAAGTATTTACGTAAAAACAATAAGCAGCGACAATCGTGTCACTGTTCGATTATTATGTAGTAAATCAAAGGTAGCTCCTCTAAAGCCTACTACTATCCCAAGACTAGAATTATGTGCGGCGCAACTTGCCGGAAAACTCACAAAATCGGTGTTAGAGTCAATTAGGTTTACACCCACGCGGATAGTTCATTGGTGCGATTCCACTGTTGTCTTATGCTGGATAAAGGGGGATATAGGTAGATTAAAAACATTTGTAGCCAATCGTATTGGTGAAATAAAAGAAATAACTACTTCTTCAGCATGGCGATACGTGCCATCGGAACTTAATCCTGCTGATCTTATATCTAGAGGAGTTCAAGCTAAGAATATTTTAAATATGAACATTTGGTGGTTAGGGCCTAGTTTTTTGCTTGAAGACGAATCTAAATGGCCTATATTAGAATCTTTTGATTTAAATGGTATCCCAGAAATTAAGGCTAATGCGGCTGTAATTAATGAATCATTTATTGATTTTAATAGGTACTCCTCACTAACCCGATTGCAAAGAGCAACCTCATATGTGCTTCGATTCATATTCAATGCAAAGAACAAAACAAATAAACGCCTCGGTGCACTATCAACGACTGAATTGAATGAAGCTATGGATATGTTATATGAATGTGCCCAAAGGCAATCATTTGCAGTTGAATATGAATTGTTAGCCAATGGTAAGCAGTTGAATAGAAAAAGCAAAATTTTAGGTTTGTCTCCATTTTATGACGGCAAGCTAATTCGGGTTGGTGGGCGTTTGAATGCGTCAAATTATTACTCTTATGAAACAAAGCATCCAATCATATTGCATAGCAGCAACCGCCTTACTCAATTATATTTTGAGCGAGAGCATTTAAAGCATATGCATGCTGGTCCTTTATTACTACTTGCAGCTGTGAGAGAGGTTGTCTGGCCAGTTAACGGGCGTCGTCTTGCTCAACGGGTAGTGAATAGGTGCGTAATATGCAGGCGTATGCGTGGGCGGACTCTTCAACCTAAGATGGGAAATCTCCCAGAACAGCGGATTACCCCAGATTACCCTTTTTTAGCTGTAGGAGTTGACTACGCAGGTCCGTTTCTTATCTTGAATCGCAAAGGACGAGGAAGCCGCTTAATTAAATGTTATTTGTGTATCTTTGTTTGTTTGCGTTTCAAATGTATACATTTAGAGGCTGTAAGTGAATTAACTAAAGAAGCATATATAATGGCACTTCGTCGTTTTATTGCTCGTCGGGGAAGGCCAACGGAGATATTTTCTGACAACGGTACAAATTTTGTAGCTGCAGCGCGAGAATTAGGTTCATTTATGAAACAAAATAAAGATTTTCTGTTTGACTTTGCAAGTCAAAATTCCATTATATTTCATTTTATTCCGGCATATACTCCTCGTTTCGGTGGTATTTGGGAAAGCGGAGTAAAATCAGCTAAGCATCACATACGGCGTGTTATGCGAAACTGTCATCTTACTTTTGAGGAAATATTAACTTTGTTTGCACAGGTAGAGGCAATCCTAAACAGCCGTCTCTTGTGTCCTTTGTCATCCTCTCCCGATGATCTTCTTACCCTTTCCCCAGGACACTTTCTTATTGGAAGACCCTTAACTTCGGTGCCTTCTATAGTCACATCAAAGATATAAACACATATTAAAATTAATTACTATAACAACGTAGAACTCATATCACTCTGTTGTAAACATAACCTTTTTTGAGGACTATGGCCCAAGTCGGACAACACAGATAACACACCCACAAATTTTGCGCGATGAACAAGATAAGTGCCACGCAATATAATTAAACACATTTTCTTTAATAAATACATCCGATTATAACAGGATTTGAAACTCACGCCCTTGAACGAAGCACATATAGGTTGCAACTAACGCGGAGACTATGTGTAGAGTCGTCATGTTATGCGCAAACGCACGCCCGTCGTGGCGAGGCGCTGGATCGTTACTGGCCAGTGGCCACTGTCCACCGATAATTGTTTGATGTTCTTGATATTAAGCAGAAATAACGCCTGCACAAGCTTATATTGGATGGGTATGCGGGATGTGTAAGGATTTAATGGCTATGTGATTACCGATCAGCGCCTGCTGCACGATGCTCTGGATGTATTTATTTTATTTTTGTATTTATTTACCTACCAACGCTTGGCACTGATACATTGAAAAAAAAAAAAGAAACAAGATTTAATCTGCCAAGCAAATACATCGATTCCTATATTACCTATCTATATCGTTTATCAGAATGCTTTATCTGGATATTAGTCTAGTCAACGAATTCAAAAACGTGAAAACTAGAGATAAGTTCCTAAAAATATGAGCGTGAGCCATCGCTATTCGGAATCACCTCTAGAAAAAGGTTTTTGAAGGATTTTGGTGCAGATTAAAAATTGCAATTGTTAGTAACAAACTAAGATGAAAAAAATGATATTTAGTTTTTTGTTAGTAACTCGGAAAATATTAACATTTAAGGAATTTCGAAAAATTTCATTAAATAGGAGGAAATTCCCAATAAAAAAAGTCCTAACTCCCGGAATTCTATCTCCATTTTATTTTTAATTTTAATTAGACGTTGAAAATCGGGTTCCGCGCGGCAACATTATTTAGTTAATTATGATTTTTTATAACTATTTAAAAATTAAACAATTTTAATTAACAAATTATTAAACTTTAATGAAAATTAACCGTAGCAACTTATAAGTATATATCAGAAAGAGCTCCATTGCTATGTTGCTAATAAGAAGAAAAAAACATTAGACCTGGTCAGTAATTACTAAATTTTTAACTGCTTTGTATTTTGATGTAAATAAATTATGCCGTAGCCAAAATCTTAGGAATGATTTTTTGTCTTAATTTTATTGTTTGAAGAGACGATGTTCACGTTTTTGAAGGTGATTGATTTGTAACTAATTGAATGACTGAAAATAAAATATACCATTTTTTGCTAACCGTTATTTTGACGTATGATTTAATCAATATTTAATGTGATGAATAAGCGTAGCTTCTGTAAATAAAGTAATTGTATTGTATAATTAATGTAAAGCTATTTTCAAGATAAGATAAAATATTTATATATACAAAAAATCGCTTTAGTAATATTATTTATACTAATTGAATTAATGCTACAAAAAATTAAAAAAATTAATGCTACGTGTGGCACTCGGGACTGCCGCGGTAAGCTAGGTATTGCATAGCATTTTTTATCAACTTATGTAATGATTTTATTTTTTTTAATATTCCACACTATGTACCATTCTACCAGACTCAGAATAACACGCCTATATAGTCTGTCTCACACTAACGCGTACCGGCTGCACCGGCCGCGCTTACGCTACGTCACCGTTCTCGTCAGAGAGACCTAAATACGCAGGTGCGTTCTGTCCCGCTCTAACGCGTATTAGCCACACCTATATTACATCATCGTGTGTTAGGTTATTTTCGTTACGGAAATTCTTGATTCGGTCGCCACGCTCAGAGCCCGCTATAAAATATATGCAATAGCCAAAATAAAAACTATTATGTGCAATTGGGTATACATTTTTAAATAGTATGCACGAAAGACGTTTGTCTTATAAGTTAAATAATTAAAATTAATATTATAATAACACATAAAAGTTTTAACGATTTGTTCTGGATATAAATTTAACAATAGTAATGACAAAAGCAATGTATTGCAAAGTCGATAGATTAAAATTAATATTTACAATATTCAAATATGACCCCTTAAAGTTTATCTAATATAATCATGACTAAAGTCGTGGTATTAATTGCATTGTTTTGTACTGTTAGTGATATATGTTGACTACTGAGATAGTATTAGACGTTTTTAGAAATATTGTTCCAATATTACTTTCCGTTTGGCCGTTCAAGTACTACGCAAGCAGATTTACTGTAATTTATTTTTAATATATCTTTATCTATTAATGAAGGTACTTACTTGTTTTCTGTTTATCTATGTAATCTATTTTGGCTTTCTGTATTGTCTTAGTGTTTTGTCATTTAATATGTATATAATCTGTAAGATTACTTATCACTACAACATAGTATAAAACAAAGTCGCTTTTTCTGTCCCTATGTTCCTTTGTATGCATAAATCTTTAAAACTACGCAACGGATTTTGATGCGGTTTTTTAATAGATAGGGTGATTCAAGAGGAAGGTTTATATGTATAATAACATCCATTAAATAGTGGAGAAGTACTGTTATTTTTGAGGTTTCTAATGTGATGTCGTAAATAATTACATTTTTTCCGCTTACATTGCAAACACAGGCTGAACTACGAGTTTTATCAAAATAATGTACTAAGTTTTGTACACATTGAAAAGGTCTACAGAAAAGTCCGTGATGGTATATGTCTATCTCTTATGGATAACCCACAATAACTTTTTGTGTCATTTACTTTTTACGACAAATAATGGCTCCTTAACCAATTAAATACCTTGAATACATTGTTCATTTAATATAGATCTATACAGCCCATTACAGCTTATTTAGCAGCGATCGAACGCGTATATTCTCGGAGCTTTCCAGCGACGGAAATAACAATACATAATAAAAACCTGCTTACCATCAGCATTGCACCCGTGCGTAGCTGGGGCGGGTCACTAGTATTTTAATAAAAAAGTAATTACTGTTGACGTAATCACCAAATAAGAAATCAAAAAACTTCTCTTCTCTATAGTGCTTACGACTTACGTAATACTTGAACGGCCCCATAGTCTTGGTTTAATTATTTCAAACAATCAATTAATGCCTCCCTAGTAACATAAATCATAACTCACAATTCTCACTAATAACAAGTATAATGTTACATTTACAACTTATGTTTACGAATTTATAAAAAAGTACAACCGTTCAATCCCTCGGGATAATGACGAAATTATCTATTTTAATGTCTAAAATAAACAATTCAAAATACACTGGGTTTGTTTGACTAATAAGAGGCTTAATACAATTACGGCTTAGCCACACTCCTAATCCAATCGACATACGAAATAACCTTAGTATAAATACTGGGTCTTCCCTTAAAACCGCACTGCTTTACGCCGAAGCTTGTGATACCGGTTATCTGTAATGGCTTTTTTCCTTCCGAGTACATGAGGGGACCACCTGAGTCGCCGCTGCAGGAATCTTTGTTATCCTCGCCGCCTGCGCACATCTGCTTATCCCATATTATTGGTTTTCCCTTCAGGGAGTATAGTTTCCGGCAACTCTGTAAGAGAATTGAATTTAAAATTTCGCTCTGGCATGTAAAGTTTGTTGGCTCAATTAGTGATTTGTATAAGTAATTGGGGTCTGTTTCACAACGTCCGGAGAAGTTCCAAATAAGCTATTTATTACTTATGGGTAGGATGAACACTATTGTTGCGTTTCACGACTGTCAGATAGCGCTATTCGTCATGAAACGCGAAGTTTCTTATTCGGAACTTTTATCTTTCGAATAATTTATGTGTTGCATCGGTATTTGGTACTTTATCCATACATTGTGTAACAGACCCTTAGTGTGTTTTGTAGTAATGTACTTCAATATATAAATAATAACATAGTTATCGAATAATTCTAGATATAGTTAGCCCCAAAAGCCTCATATATCACACTACATAAATTTTTATGTCTATATTAAATATTATAGATTCATGTTTAGAAAACTCATTATTATTATTATTATGTATATAAACAGATTAGCAGCTTAATAGGCTGCGCCTATTTTCAGAATTGGAACAAATATCCAATCTATTTTTAAAAGAGTTAAATGATGATGCACTGTTTACACTTTCCGGAAGCCTATTCCAGTTGGCCACTACCCGGCCGATAGGCTAATATCATGTTTAAATATTTATGTAACTACTTTAGTATGAATTAATAGTATGTTTATATATGAATTAATATATGTATTGTTGTTTCTAAAGTATTTATGATTGAGCTTGATGAATGTTAATTGACGACGTTAATATTCTTATTAGAATCTTGACATGGTATTGTGTCGTTTCAAGAATGTATCTCCTTAAAGTTCTAGTATTTTGGGAACATTGGAAAATCGATATACTTTGTGATTTTCACTTCTAATTTTGAATAAACGCTTCAAATTTTCAGCAATAGTCAAATTTACTTTTAGTATATGTCAGCCGCTCTATAGGCAACCTGCTCCAACCAATTAGAATAATTGCGGATCGTATTAATTGTATAGTAATTGTGACGTCCATTTAAAATCATTCCTACAGTCATTAGTGGACCAGTTCATGAACATAAAGAAACGGTTACAAGACAAGTCTTTGAGCAATTTGCGTATAATTTATAATGTTAAGAAACCAGTTCACCGTTTCCGGTCATGACCCTTACATCATGCAGAATTCCGCGCGGAATCCCATACGGGAAATCCTATTTAAATGCCAAGGAAACGTGAAAGTTTTTGAAGGAAAGGTACTTGATAGTAGTGTTGAAACCTAGGTATGATTTTATAAAAAGCCGTGTTGGCCTAGTGGCTTCATCGACTTGGACCTACCAATGGACTTAATATGCGCGTTTAATATTCGTTTGAAGAGTGAATCACAACACCGCGAGGAACCCGGCTTTCCTTAAAGCTAATGGCGTGTGTCAGACACCTACTTGCCTTTTAGATTAATTTATGAGATATATACAGAAACCTAAGTCCCAAACCTCAAAAGGTTGTAGCGCCACTGATTTTATCAATGCGTCATCTATTCCTAAAAAATGTTATCTAAAAGAGGCATTTCTTGTATTCACCTTCACTAATACAATAAACGAACCTGTTGGTCAAAGAACGGTAGGTCCACGTGTAATTTTACGTCACTTGATGATCTTGTTTCACTCATGGCTCCCCATCCTGCCACGAGTAGTGTCATATTCGCTGGTGGTGATTGGAGGACGTCGGAGAGCGGGAGACAAATCGGTCTAATAAAGTCTGCAATGCATAATAATTAATAATAGTTTTGTATTATCAGCATTGGTCGCTTTTGTCAGGGGAAATCCCCGTTAAAAGATTGAAATAGTCTTGTCTCAGTCTTGTAAAATTCAAAATCATATCATCAACAAGTGTATAAGATGATAATTCTCACCGGAATAGGGAGCTAACTCCTGTAGGCGGATTAATGCAATGTCGTTTGGTTCCACAAATATTTTTGGAGCCCTATATTCTGGATGGATTATAGTTTTGTCGATGGTTATTGATAGTGGCTCAGCAATACAATCAGTTCCGCCACCCTCGACTTCAATACAGTCGATCCCAGGATTCGTTATGTTATAGTCCCCAAGGCGGACGCTTTGTCTAAAAATCACAAAGTAAATTAAGACCAGGAAATGATAAAGGTGTTTTTTGACCTCGAACTATTGTCGATTCAGCTTCCCGAAAATGTAATTTAATAAAGATCACATTATGTCTAATAAGGTTCTATTGTGTGTCTAAGATATAAAACAAATATTAAAATTTGATATATTTAAAGAGTTCTTCACAATGTGACGTTTACAAGAGCTGTGTTAAGGATGTTTCTTGCTCTGGATAATAATTATTATTGTTATTCCCCGCCAGTAAGAGCGAGGTTTTATACCCAAAGTTCTGCTTTATTAATAGCATTATAATTACTATTTAGTAAAAATAGATAGGGTTAATAGGCCAATTCGTCAGCACATAGTGTTCATTACTTACGCGTTTCTGCTCTTCATTTCGTGCGTGACGAGACAGTGCGCAGCAGTTAAGACCCAACGTCTACTAATTAGTGTTCCACCACATATCCAACGTGTGTTGGAGTACTCTAAGAGAGCTAACCATGGATATTGATCTATAGCAGTAGCGTTTCCTCCTAAAATTTATTATTAAAATTATACCGCGAAGAACACCTGATTATTATAGTAGTTTTTTAAAAAAAAAGGTGGATAGAAGTGTTAGCAGGAAGTGAATGGAGAAAGAAAGCCATAGATATATATTAGCAAAAAGCTAAAGGCCTTGAAGTGGCTCCGATCAACGGGACCGAAGGAAGCAAATATATTATTGATAACAAGAGAAAAATGTGTATTGCGAATCTGAGGTCTAAATTCTTCTTTTGTTTTGTTTTTTTTTTGATTGCAAATTAAACCGGTTTATTTTTATTATTTAGAAGGAGTATAACATTCGCTGGCTTGACGATAATAAACTTAGTAACATCTCGCAGCTGGGATAAGAGATTTTATATGTCTAATATTTAAATTATTGTTTACCGATAATTCTGTTTCCGCTTGTACTGTCGATTCCACAACAACCACTCTCGGGGTCTGGAATGTCTACCGTATCACAGTTTAGTATATCTATGGAATTCGTATTTGGAAGATTGTTGGTTGATACTGGGTTAGCCGTGACTTTCTCAATGGGATTCGAAGTGTTAATATTAATTCTGTCTTCTGCTGTTATGTTCGCTTTCATATGCTCATTTGTTGGTTTACGTACTGGCTCTTCACAACACACGTTCAATTCCGCCGGACCTCGACATCTATTGACAATTTTAATGGCTAATTTGAGAAGAGAGTCATCACAACAGTATTATTGAAGTAGGTGTAAGTTTGAACCCCGGCAGTGCACTAATGGAATTTTTTTTCTGTCTATATGCGCAATTAACTTCGCGCGAATGGTAAAGGAAAACATCGTGAAAAATCCAACTTGCCATAGACCCAAAACGTCGACGGCGTGTCAGGCACAGAAGGCTGACAACCTACTTACCGATTAGATTGATAAATGATCTCGAAACAGATACAGAAATCTGAGACCAAGACGTAAAAAAGTTGTAGCGCTACTAATTTATTTTATTTTGATTTTTGTAGAATAAAAAATAAACTTACTTCGACCGTATAACATACTCTAGATCTGCACTACTGACGGGTGGTTTCAGACGTATTGCAATGCTTGGACAGGCTTGAGTGCTGACGCATACACCCTCTTTTCCCATGACTGTGTGGCATCTGGTCTTTGGCGTGGTGGGGGGACAGCATACCTGGTTCATGTATTAATAATTCACTTGTGTCGCTACAATACTTTATGGGCGTCGGCATGTGGCATTTCTTTTAGTAGAGTACAAAACCACCAAAAACTAAAGGTTTAAAGAGTGTCTGAAGCCCCACAGTACAAATGTTTGCCCTCACTGTACGAGCAAGTGTTAATGCGTACGATTTGAACGTACAACCGGTGTGTGTGTCTGTGGATTGAGACCCACTAGGCCAAGACTGCTACCATAATAATAAAGAGAAAAGTATCATTTGCAATTGACAAATTAATAAAAATTTGATTCTTGTGGAATAAATATAGCTTTTAGCCAAGCCGTTCGTGTAGCCACACAATTTACATGTTTTTAATATATATAACTTACACTAATGCACCAAGCATTAGGAAAAACCCTGATATTAAGTGATACCGCCTATGGACACTCTCAATGCCAAAGGGATGGCGAGTGCGTTGCCGGCGTGTGTGTAACAAACGAACAAACACCAAAGTGGAACTTTTTTCTTGAAGGACGAAGTCGAATAAGTTCGGAAATACTTCAGTGGGCAGCTTAAGAACGCTCAGTTGTGGAACGAACTTCGGGGTGATATGGGTGATTCAAATAAACTTAATCTACAAGTAAATGGTCCATATAGCTTACTCTAGGCACGTCACCATCATAACCACAGTGCCAGGATTTGAGTGTCTCCCGTTGTGCGGGAGGTAGTCGGATGAGTGGCTTCAATTTCCCGCAGTCGTGGATAGAGATGCAGTGACTTGCGAGGCCTGTTGGCGTAATACAATCAGCATCTGTCGAAAAAATAATAATATTGTTAACATTTAACTATTAGATTGGCGCTGTGCAAAGTTGGCGACTGATAGGGCTGCGTGTACGCATACGACATAAGTAATAGTTTATATATAATTAAAGTTAAAAGGGTGTATTAATAAAAATATCATAATAAAATCACCTGCATCATGAGCATACCCTCACTTACACCATCTGTGTGATGGTGTAAGAGTTTGTTATTATATATTATTTATTTTAGCTGTAGGATTACGAAATAAATAACTAAATATTTTTATTTATTTATTTTGTATTTATATTATATGCTATTTCTATATAGTTTTTCGTTATTTTTCCTTTTTTTCATTATATTCATATTCTTTTTTTCTGTGCGTGTGTTTCGTTAGTAATAAATATTATATCTATGTCTATGTGATATGATGGTGTTTCTTTACAAGTAATTACCTAGTGATTATAAAGAACGTCCGCAACACGCCTGCCAATTTCCTTGTTTACAAGTATTATAAACATAGTGTCAAATACAAAATTTAGTATAAATGTGAAAGTATAATTTTCTGAATAAAAAGTTGTTTATTTTCACTTGTACCGCTGCAGTTGAAAGTTTTGTATCGAGCTTTTGCTAGAATGAAATTTTTCCCAAAAAATATAAATATTTTTTTTTAATTGAACTAGTTGTATAAGCCACTTCTTTATTTGTTCAATATTAGCGTGATATAATGTTCCTTGAATGAACCAACGTCAAAATAATGCTTTCTAACAGTATTCGCGAATTCAGCGCATTTTATTATTGGTATGTATGTATTTAATATCAAATTAAAAAAGAAAAATCACTCACCAAACTCCTGCCCGTTCGCGTGCAATAAAAACGATAATAAACACAACAACTTATACATGTTTGCTACACGCTCGTTTGAAAGCCACTAAGCTTTGTAGTTTGTATTCAAGGATGTGTGGCTTTTAGTTTAAGAGCCGTCGATTTCTGTCGGTTATGAGGTCAGCGGGCATGTGTCACATCGCTACATCTAAAAACAAGTCGAGTTATTTCCTATTCTTTATAGAACAGAGAGAACCAGGCTCACCTGATGTTTAGTTATACATGGATACTCTTAATGATAGAGGGCTCGAGTTGAAAAAATATAAAACGCTGTCTTTTTCATGAAGAAAATAGTAGAAAATGAAGATGCGGATTGCCGCATAGCTATTGAGCTACCTGTATGAACAGAAATTCTTTTTATATAGACTGGATTTTTACATAGACAAATGGCAGTCTTATTTATGTGCTAAAATACTAAATAATATATATTTTTTTAATATTTTTATGATCAGTTAAATACTGAATGAGAGGTGCCTGAACTGTTAAATTAGTTTTGCGAGACTTCGAACCTTGGGAATGAGGAAGGGACGGCAATTTTTATGTTCTGTCAGAAGTTAGTGTTCATACAAATACTCAGCTGTGGCCGGATCTTCTACGCAACAAATTTCTTCTTAAAAAAGGGCATCGTTTTCTATCTACGGCCGACAAGCCTGATATTGGGAGTAGCCCTATTACTTTTAAAAAAAACTTCTTCATAGTGAGATTCTTGTAAGGTTTTTAAAGGACTTATATAGCACTTATTGATAGAGAATTTGAAGAAACACGCGGGTAAAGAATGAAGCTAGTGGCAAACGTATTAAACTAGGTGATGTGAACTCCTATTGTATTCAGCATGAAACATAGTGCTTGTTTTATTAGCAGACTGACAATTGCCAATTAAGTAATTAAGTGATGATTGTTTTGTTTTTCATTTCATATTTATTATTTCAATTTTATAAGAGTCTTTTCTATCAGCGGTGTTATCTTTTTAGGTGTGGTCCTCAGATTTCTGTATGTGTTTCATGATCAGTTCTCAATTTATAAATAGGTGATCTGCCTTCTGTGCCTGATACACGCCGTCGATTTTTTAGGCCTAACGCAAGCCGGTTTCCTCGCGAAGATTTCCTTTCGCGCGAATTTTAAATAGAAATAAAGTCCATGGTGGACAGCCGGGAATCGAACCTATGGTTATGAGATTTGCACGCTAAAACCACTAGGCCAACACTGCTCAGTATGCCTTTTAATTATTGCTTTCATTTTTTTACGTTATATGGTAAGTTACCCTAGTGTCATGTATATAATATAGAAATCTAAATAACTTCTTAAACAACATGTATATTAAAAATACATAACAAGAATATATGACGTATGATTAACACACATACATGCCAATGATATTAGATATAGGAAATTTCAAACAAAAAAGGAAAATGACCACATAAAATATAAACGCAAAAACTAAATTATTTTTAAATTAATAGTTAAGTTTGATAATATATTGGTATTATTATTTATATATTTTATTATTTCTAGATTATAAACCGCATGTATTTTCACCCAGAATCGAATAAAAGTTATACAATAAAATAAAATTATTGTGAGGAAGGAAGGTGTTCTCTGCCACGTAAATATCCAGGGAGAGTGCTGAACTCCAGATGTAAATTTAACGCTCGGAAACAAAGATCTGTTTATAGCCGTAGTTTGTATTTGGCATATAACTATATATGTTTAGTAGTATCTAAAGCAAGCACAAATTCGGCCCACATGGAGTACTGTTCTCACCGCTGGGCGGGAAATAAACCACCCTCTGTTCTTTGTCTGTTCTTTCGCTTGTAAGTGATAAGGCCGCCCGTTGCCTTATAACTTTTGTAACCTGTTTTTTTTATTTTTGTTATGTGTATTGAATCAATGAACACAATACTTAACCATGTAGGTTTAAAGACTATGTCTCAAGAATGTCATTTCCATGAGAACAACACTTCAGTTTCACATTACATTGTAGTCATTCTTATAAATACAATAAAAAGATGGATAGTACATGAAATAAACTTTAGCCAGCAAAAGCAAAAGTTTAGCCAATGAAAAAACTAAAAGTAATTATAAGAAATGAATTTAATAGTAATTTTGTCTTACATAATCACATAGCTGTAATTTGAATGAATTGAAAGAAGTTATATTTTGAATATTTGTAGGTAGTTTATTATAAAGCATACATATACCTCTCTGTTATATAGAAAAAATATATGAAAATAATATTTTTATCGACTCCTAGACTATTTGAGGAGTTGCGCAGGAGTTCACGACTTTATCCTGTTACGCGCGTGGATGCCTCTTATACTATATATCTCTGTGTTAACAGCAATATACGCAAATCGTCTACGTCACTATTTCATTTAATAATGCATTTTTTGACATATGTGTGTGTTAAATGAGTTATTGACCTGCTTAAAGGTTGGGCCTTTAACTAATTTTTGTGATTGAAGATAATTATATGTTTTTATTAATCGTTTTTAAATCATTTTTTCACGATTCACAAATTTCGTTCGTATCGAGAACAATTTTTTATAGCGGTTGGTAAAAATAAACTCTCACAATTTACTGTTTGGTAAGTGGTTTTTGCTAAGGAGACGATATCTTTGTTGAGTCTGAACTTATTTTGAAGTTTTGGACATTCTCGCCCTTATAGTCTGCACTCCGAAAAGAGTGTCTTGTACCAAATCCCCTTTACATGCTTAAGGGGGCTAATCACTTCATTTTCATTTCGTTCATCATTGCAAGCACCTATGTGTGTGTACTGTGCAACACGTGCCGACGATGTCACATATACAGCATATCATTTCGTTTCTGGTATCTGGTGACGCTCAAGCTAGCTGGACTCAGTCTTTGCCTGTATATAATCCCCAGTAAAAAACTGCCAGCATATGTTGGCGGGACCGGCTTTGTTGAGTATTGCACTTTAAATCATTCCTAATTTATTAGGGTTTTGAGCAGTGGCTAAATTGATTTGTTTTGATATCCCGTGTCAGTTGGATTTGTCTATGCCCGGTTTTAACCGCCCCAACAACTTTCAGACAAATCTGTTAAGCCGTTCTTGAGCTACAAATAGTGTTACTAACACGACTTTCTTTAATATATATAGGTCCTAGCTCGTTTTTTGTTCTTATTCCTCGAGTTTTGAACATTCTCTAATACCCTATTTGATGATTGTTGATACAAAAATGAATTATCTCCAGTTCAAACTATGCGTATGACTCTTAATTGTGGCGAAGATTTTCTTGACAGTTTTTCTTGCCCGCTCAATGCATTGACTTGCGAACTGGTAGTGAATTTAAATTTAGAATCAATTTAACATCTTTTCTGTTGACATTTATAAGTGCACCTGGTTATATATGAATAAAGTTATTTTGAGTTTAAGTTTGATTAGTCACCTGTCGGGATATTACCGAGCAGGTGTTTAGGTGTTTTTCTTTGAATGGTGCTTAGTATAGTTAATTTTCTTGCTAAAATTATTCGAATGTACAAGGAAACTGATCATTTACATAGTGTTCACGACTGTACACGACTGTTGTAATTCTCAAAGACAATGATTTGACTAGGAAAATTTTATAGTAACTAATATGTTTTAATAGACTTTTTATTGTTTTTAAATTTAACAAAAATTATTTTACGAACCGAGCTGTTGTCTTTGAAGGAGGTAATTAGCGTTCATGTAAAGAGCGTACCAATTCTTAAAAGGCCGGGAACAAAAGGCGCAAACTTTGAGAACACACATTAACGCCTGAACCCAATAAGAGATTGTGGATTGTCAGATCATAATAGTCGGTCGATCTCCTATTTGCATCCCAGTAACCAAACCCTACGAAGAAGACTATCCATTTTTGGCGACGGATAGAATGCCACCTCTTCGCTCTTTACACTCATATTTGATAATAAATATAAACCAAATAAAATAAATAAAACCTTAAAAATAATATAAAACATACATATCTATGTTTAAAACATATCAAATGGCTTTTTAATTATTTTAAAAACTGGTGTGAGTTAAATTGTTAACATAGGAGATTGGCATAGTTGAACTGTCATTTTCATACAAAGGTCTACCCACATACACCGACGCGACCTACCAGGGATAGCTTGTATCGACAGATGGCTAGTCCTTCGATTGGTTATTTGTACACTTTTATCAATATTTGGATTAAGAAGTCTATCTCAGATGCTCAAAAATGGATTGAGATAGGTTTGGGCGTAAGAGGGCCACCCATGGTGTCACTTAATGATAGCCCGTTTGCCCCCTAAAGCTCCTAACTAGAGACTGGTAAAATTTTGGACCCATATTTTGACATTTTAAGAAAAACATTTAATAAAGTTATTTTCATTCCGGTCGCACACGTTTGGAGAGCGGAATACAGTTTTGGGTTTTCCAGTATCATTTTAAGTGTGAATGTCTTGTGACGCATGTGAAAAAATCCTGAATTAAATTATTATCAATTAAGTTGACTCATAAGTAGTTAATTCAAGGTAAAAATATACATTTTCCTGTCACCTAAATTATAATGCGAGTTATTAAATTTTGTATTATATATATTATATGAGGCTACCAATGCTGTATGCATGTGGTCGTAGTTTTCAGTTATAAAATCGAAAAATCAAAGTTACCTTCAAACTTCACTAACAATATGAATGAAACGACTCAATATTTCCAAACTATTTAATACTAAATAATTACGCTATTAACAGATATTTCTTAAATTATTACACCTATTAATAGATTATTATTGTAAAGTCTTTTATAACAAATGCTTATTTCCTATGTTATATTTCCTCCAATTATTAAATAATAATACATAGTATGCCATAGTTTTCTTTTGTCATTTTTTCCGTCACATTTAACTATGTGCCTTTATACAATTTAAATAGTATATGAGCTTACGTTCCAAATTGATAGAATGTTGCTATACAAAAACTAGTTGACTCTGCAAAAGTTCTTCTGGGTTATCAGATGGAAGGGAAAATTAAGGAAATAAATAAATTTGGATTATAAATAACATTAATAATAATAATTAAGGAGTATAAAGTATAGTGGCACATTACTATTCTCAGGCCTATCGATTGGAGTGCTTTAGTCACAAATGTTTGTTGTAATGATACAAACCCGAGAAATATTGTAACGTGACTTTTCGAGGACCTTAGGTCTAAGCCCTGACCACGCTTCGTATCCAGGGCATATACTTGAAGACATTCGTGTAAACACTAGGTATTCCATTGGTTCCACACTGCTTCGGCCCAAAACTGACGACGCCGACGGCTGTGTGATGACCATTTTGTTCATACATGAGAGGACCGCCACCGTCTCCTCTGCAGGAGTCTCTGTCCTTTTCACCGCCAGCGCATATCTGGTAGTTTGTGATGGTGAAGTGGCCTGGGTGGTATTTCTCGTAGGCGGCTTTGCATTGCTGTAACAATTAAAGAAGTTATTTATAATTAAGAGAATTAAAAAGAGTGGCGGAGAGTTTATTGCCAGTTCTTTTCTGCCGTTCTACGCCCTTTATTTGAGAACTGGCAGTAAATGTAAAATTAGATTCATTTATTGTACATTTCTCTTTTTTTACGTTCATAAGTGTACATAATGTTACCTATATGAATAAATTATTTTTGACTTTTGTAACAATGACTGTTTATACGCATTACTTAGACTTAGACTGTTTATATTGTCTGTACGCAAATGTTTTTCAGACTAATGAAATATTGCTTAAATACAGAGCAAGTATTTTTTTACTCTCAAACATCATCCATTTTAAATACTTATGAAAATATGTCACAGATAGGAATTAGAATATACACGGGTGATGATGATTTCTTCTCATTGAAATGAACGCAGATTCATGCAACTTCCTCACAATCGAGTAGCCTCCTACTACTACTAGTTCCTTTAATTGCAGTTGCAAATTATTTACGATAAAAATTTAAATTTAATTTTTACTTAAAATTAGGAAGAAATTACTAAGAAATTGTGAATAATAAGTTAAACATATAATGAAAAAATTTAATTCTATTTCCGAATAATTAGTAAAAAATTTTTAGAAAAAAAAAATATTTTCGCTGTGTTGAAATGAGGCAAAATCACAATAGAAAAATAATCTTTATAATAAATTTATGTATTCCGTTCTGATGGTGTATAATTAATAATACTGACCTCTAAGGACTTGTAAGGAAGTTCAACGAAATGTTTGACCACATCATCTTCCTGAAGACTTGAAGGCTTGCTGCCCCAACCTGCAACTATCAAGGGCCGACCCTTTGGTGGAGATGTGTTGATGTCAGAGCTTGGGAGGCATATGGGCCTTATATATTCTGAAATGTGTATAAGTTGATGTTAAATTAATTACGTAAATGTTTTATTATGGAAAATAGTCTTTGTTGCACATCGGACAGGTTCGTAGAAAAGAGACAGTGAGATCAATCACTGCTGAATGATTTCGTCGAGTTGTATATAGTTGAATTATTGTATTTGATTTTACAACTCCCAAGCGAAATTAGAGAATTATCACTGAATAAAGTCAAAACTTTGTTTATTGATTTATAAATTTGACGAATGTTTAAATTACCATAATCCTTGGGTGAATCCCAAGAATGGAACTACCATTTCAAAATTTAGCGTTTAAAAAGACTGGCTGAGAGTTTCTTGCCAGTTCTTGCCCGCTCTACGCTATTGACTTGCTTAATTGGTACTTAGCGTAACTGTTAGTAAATGTATGATTCCACATCTATAGTAGAAAGATAAAAAAAGAAATTAACGTAATTTGGTTTATTACCAGTGTAAGGAACTGATGTCTTCAATTTAATAAGTGCCAAGTCGTGCAGTCTCGGGTTTTGCGTCGAGAACTCAGGATGGGCCTTCATGTATTCTATTGGGACAGTCAGGACTCTATCCGCACACTTCTTGGCTCCGTTCACCATGAGGCAGTCCAGTTCGGAGTTGGTTTTATTATACTCTCCAAAGCGGATGCTCTTTCTGAAACAGAGTTTAATTTCGGTTTTATTAAGAGAATCATTTCTATCCTACAAGTTTTAACCACAAAGAAGATTGAAAAGACTAGGTGGTATCATCAGGATTGGGTCGAATAACTGAATAGTTGTCATATATTTCAAACATATACAAATCTGAATAATATGATTGCTTAATGAAGTGACCAGCTTGCGGTTCACCCTTACAACAGTATTTATCTGTGTTGTGGTTTTAATAAATTTGCTTTTATAATTGGATTGTCTATTGGAATTTTAATGTTTTTGCTGGTATAGGTATAGGACTTGTAAGAGAAATGGCAGTAAATTTAAAATTGGAAGCATTTAGTTTGTATGTCTTTTTTGACGTTCATAAGTTTATTGTGGTACCTAAATGAATAAATTATTTTGTCTTTTGACTTTTGTCTTCTCGACCTAACGGAATAGATACTAACGAGATAGGACTAGAAGATATTTTAAATTCCACCGGGTGTACGCACTGTGTTTTCATATAATGGAGGCTGTACTACAGTTGGAAGTGCTACTATTAAATTATCAAGATCTTTTTAATTAATGTATAATGTTTATTTTACTTACGGTTCTCTGAAGCCGCATTGCGCAGCGGTCAATACATATCTGGAGCTGATCAAAGCTCCCGTGCAAGTTATTCTACCGTTGGGATCTTCTATGAGCGCCAGCCATGGGTATTGGTTTAAGGCTGTATCACCCACTGAAAATATATTTGCTTTGAGAAAATTTATTACAAGTAAATTATAAAGGATCGCTTTTATTCACATATTTACTATAACCTTGGTCCTTGTAAATCCTTTGCAAATTCTTATGTTTTAAGGAGATACCTCAAAAATTGCTGGTTTTTGGAGCTTAATTATTACTAATAGGTTTCTTGTACTATGCTTGCTTGTATATTGATATATAATTAAAAAAATTTATGTCCTTTTAAGAATGTCTGCTGTAACGCAATAAATATTAACATAGGTGCACTCCTACCACGGAAACAGATTCATAATTATGTAAAAGCTTACTGTCGCGTATGTGTGATGCAGCGAGATGAACACCACAGCATCCGAGTTTTGGGTCTGGCAAGTTCACAGATGGTCGACATTGATCTGAAATGATAATAATACCGTTATTACGAAAAAATTTTCAAAAGCAGCGATGTTATTATTTGATTAAAATTTGTGTGAAAAGTGTTATTGGAATGGAGTATTTGACACTGAATGCCAGGGGGTTTGCGAGTGCTTTGCCGGCCTGTCAAGAATTGGTACGCCTTTTTTTGAAAGACCCTCAGTCTATTAAAGGAAAGCTCAGGATTCTAATTTATAGTAAAAATTGTATGATAATATATATTTATATATAATATCATCTAAATTTTAGCACGCATATTTTTCAGCGTAACTCGGCTCTAACTAGATCAAATGATGCATGAGTTGGGAAAATCCAAATCATTTTTACCCACATCTTAATTACTTGTCCCTAGCATTTCATGGTTATTTATTTATAACTCCTAAAACAATATGTATGCTTAGAATATACAAGAAAATATGAGTATAAAATTAACTCGCATACTATACACATCAATTATATTAGAACATAAGCAAGGTAGTATGGGAGTTAAATAAGAAACCACAATTTAAAAAAAAGTCATAGCTCAACAATAATAATAATAGAAACTTTAACCTCATTAAGAGCATGATAAAGAAAATTACCATAAGTAGGAAGGTTGTTATAAAATATATTAATACTAGCGGACCCGACAGACGTTGTCCTGTCTACACGTCTTTAATTTGAAAATTTCAAACTTTTTTTAATAAGCTAAAACATTCTGGACCATTTGATGAAAATTATTATTCAAATGTTATGACAATATCTAACGATCCAGCATATGGTCTACAATAACACAATGATAACAAAACTTTTTTTTAATTTGATCGTAGCACTAACTGTCGGGACAGACTAAAATTAAAATTCGAATATTATTTAAAATTTGACACTGCGATGGTAGCGCCCTCTGTCGCATCCAATGTAAAACATTCCAAAATCAACAACTACTAAAAAATTAAAAATTAATTAAAAAAACATTGCCCAGCGGACAAAATTGTGAATCTAAACCATTCCCAGATCCCCTTGAACACACACAAAAAATTTCGTCAAAATCGGTCCAGTCGTTTGAGAGAAGTTCAGAGACATACACACTCACAGAAGAATTATATATATAAAGATTTTCATTAATGTTACTAAATAACCTGTCAAATTGTTACACTGGAGCGTTTAAAATAGCAGATAAGGGATCCGTAGGTACACATACAAGACTTTTTTTTGGAGATAGTTAGACATAGCAACTAACGCCCAATAACGTATCTCAATCCATTTTTGACCATCTGAGATAGACATCTTAATCCAATTGATAAAAGTGTGCCAATAACCAAAGGACGGATTGTAATAGCCATCTGTCGATACAAACTATCCATGGTAGGTCGGATCGACCTTTGTATGAAAATGACAGTTCAACTGTGCAAATATACCATCTTAAGATTATAACTTACACTAGTTGTTAAAATAATTAAAAAAGCTATTTGATATGTTTCAAACGGTTTTATTTCCTTTTTTTGGTTTATATTGATTATCAAATATGAGTGTAAAGAGCGAAGAGATTGCATCCTATCCGTCGCCAAAAATGTATTGGATTCTTAGGGTTTGGTTATTGGGATGCAGATAGGAGATCGATCGGCTGTCACGTTCTGATCTCAGATTGTTTTTAATTTGAGATTGTGGATTATTGCGTTTGGGCGTAAACCGAATCGTTACTAACATTAACAACATTTGGCTATATTTTTAAATAATCAATATATTATTATAATAAATAAAATTATGGAGCATAATTAAAATAAGCATTCAATTTAATATCTTAAACATACAAACATTTTCCCGACATTTAATGCAAGTAACACAAACGGAACTAAAATGCATAAAAGGCGCATTAACATATTAATTTACATTCGATATGTATTTGATAGCTTTGTAGACGACGCACGGGTATTATTAGATAAAACTCGTTTGGATAATTGTCGTTTTATGGCAATAAATTGTCCGTTAAGTATCGGAACAGGTTGAAGGTGATACTAATAATGGACAGAATCAATAAATAAATATATATATTATAAGCATGCATATATATATGCGCTTCTTCAATTATATCTTTTTAATTAATAATAATTAATTTGTTGAGTTGCGAATTCACATTTGTAACCTTCGGATTACAAAACTAATGACCAGAAAATATATTTGTTTAATGTAACTAAAAAATGCTTAAAAATATTTAAAACACTGGTACAATCTAGTACAGTAAACATCTTTTATTAATAATAGATTTGCTATTCTTCCTTTATATTAAATATTTATTTTAATGATCAATGAATTTGAATTTTTACATTAATATATTTTTTATATAAATAGGTAAACTGTGGTTTATGTTTCAATCTATTTTCCGTTTTTGGCTTTTGTGTAATTGTTTGAATATTGTTTAATGAGCTGTAGGAATACTTTAATGAAATAAAAAGACAATTAACACAAAATCGTTTAGACAAATAAAAAATATTATGCAATTTAAATTATTGTTTAATTTTGTACGGAGAAAGAAAGAGTCTTTATATACTTTTTGGAACTACCATTGGTCGGTGGTCTCTGCCGATTTTTTAAACGACGAGTCGTAAAACTATACCTTCCTTATTTAATTATGACGCGAGAATAAAGTGTATTGTTATGTATGAATAACAAATCAATAAATATGAAAATTTTGACATTTAAAAGATCTATAATGCCAATCGAGGATTATGTAAATCACTTTTTTCAAAGGCAATGTAGGTCAATATTTACAATAAGACATTATTAATTGGGGTTAAGAAGTTTAAGTCCTAACTAAACGAGTGAATTCACCGGGAATTCACTGCTAGAGGACGTATATAAATATTAGTACACAATTTCAATGGTTAAAATAAAACATATGTTTTTCGTGACTGAAAATTACACTAACGAAGTTATCATCGGCTTGGTAAGTGTGTTAGTAGAAAATTTTCTTTCTACAGTGGACCCCCGGTAATCCGGCCCCTGTCTATTCAGGCACCCACGGTAATCCGACATGTTCTATTATTTATTTTCGCTAGGCCAGATATAGTCTCTTGAAAGCTCTCGAAAGCTCTCTCTTCGATTGTCCATTGGTTTAGTATGAATAACCTTCTGCTTAATGCAAAAAAAACGAAATGCATTAAATTTTGTGCAAAAAATGCAAGGGTTATGGATACTAGACCAATTATAAATAATGAGGAATTGAATCTGGATAATACAACTGTATTTCTTGGAATTACCATGGATTCAAAACTTCAGTGGTCCCCTCATATCAACGGATTGGCGAAGAGACTTAGTTCTGCAGCTTACGCGGTTAAAAAAATTCGCTCACTGACTGATGTCGACACAGCTAGACTTGTTTATTTTAGTTACTTTCATAGCTTAATGACGTATGGCTTATTATTATGGGGTCATGCTGCTGATGTCGAATCTATTTTTATTCTGCAGAAGAGAGCTATTCGTGCAATATATAATTTAAAATGTAGGGAATCTCTGAGAGATAAATTTAAGGAAATTAATATACTTACCTTTCCCTCGCAATATATTTATGAAAATATTATGTATGTATACAAAAATTGTGATAAGTATACTAGAATAGAACATACGCACAATGTAAATACTCGGAACAAACGCAGGCTGCAATTTCCCCGTACTAGACTGTGTAAAGTTAGTAATTCTTTTTTGGGAAGAGGGATAGTCTTCTTTAATAAAATCCCAGAGGCTCTTTTATCTCTGCCTTTTATTAAATTTAAGAAATGTGTTAAAGAAAAGCTGTGTAAAGAGGCTTACTATAAAGTTAGTGATTATCTAGTTGATAAAAGGGCCTGGGACTAGTGCTGGGCAGGCTACTTCTAATTAATATGCTATATTTGTTTTAAATATTGTAGAATTGTTTGATGATTTGCTTTTTTTTTTTTAAAAGAGTACCGAGAGTTTTTTACGCCGGCTTTTTCTCTCGGCCAACACCTTCTGTCTTCTTTGCCGATGAGTAGGGATGCCAACAGGCTTGAATTTAATGACGTGGAATAAGTGATACTCTTATGATCCTATGTTCCAAAATAAACGTATTTTATTATTTTTTTATTTTTTATTTTAGTCGCCAATCCTACCAACGATCCACAAATCAGTGTACCTTCGGAAGTAATAGAGCAAAGCTTTATTCTCGCGTTTCAACAATGTGAAACAAAAAAAAATTGATGAATATTTGCATGCTTCTTAAATTACATACATATGTAGTTGATTCATAGTTTTTGTTTTTTTTAGTATGTATGTACATTTTTTGTACAAAATTATTTCCTAACGTAAAGTTATTGCATATTTCTTGTAAGTTTTATAGCATTAATGACGTTATTTTATAATAAAACGTAAGCTCTCTATTGTGTTGTTTAATTTACTAAATTTGACATATGTACATAATGAAGTATGATTTGTACTTCAGAGTACATTATACAATGTATTTATTATAAAGAATCATCATTGGATCTATCATTTGTTGGATTACAAGGTACTCTTTTGTAAAAAAAATCGGACTATAAGGGGTCTTAGGCAGTACTCTACAATCCGACAAATTCGATAGTTCGACACTGCCCTGCAAAATGATTGTCGGACTACCGGGGGTCCACTGTATTTGTATTCACTCTAGATTTAAAGCGTACAAAACTATTTAATATCA
This sequence comes from Pieris mannii, assembly GCA_028984075.1. NCBI lineage: Eukaryota > Metazoa > Arthropoda > Insecta > Lepidoptera > Pieridae > Pieris > Pieris mannii. The sequence continues at coordinate 9,804,087 of CM054793.1, read as the reverse complement.
ATATTCATCTGTAATGTCAATGTTCAAGACAAATAAAAATTATAAATATGTAAGTATGTAATACATAAATCTAGCCTCATGTAGGTACATATCCTCTTTCAGATCATCACACAACACAGCCGAATAAGTGTCTGTGAAGTTAGCAGAGATTTAAGTTAAAAGTTTGAAAAATGCTCATTATTTAGTTTTCTCTCAATTTTCTTTATTTTATATTTTGGATTATAATAATGGGGAAGTGATACAATTGAATTGGTTGATTTATTGAGACCTCATTTATCGAAATCGATAAGAAATACACTGCTGTGTCGAACGGTGGTAGAGCATTTTACGATTTAAAAAAAAATGACCTGGACTTGGAAGTCCAGAACTCTTTCTAAAAACTATCAGGAACTATAGAACTGTTGTATGTGCTGTGTGACTCGCAGAAATAGGTATTGATTATTTCCATTCGTAAATGTTAGACCGTTTTTGTATAATTATGTATTCCATTTTCGGGTATATTAATAAATTATTTGTATAGTATGAAGCAACAAGCAAAATATAGGTGTCTGTTTAGTTATAGATATGTTTTAATTACATTCGTCAATTTAATTGTTGTTAATTAAAACTGATCTTAAAGATGCTTACCCCCCAACACAGTTATAAAGCAAACAGCGAACACAGATAATAATAAATTCATTTTTGTAATAGACGTCAAATTCACGCGAAAGTTTCTATCGGACTGAGATTGCATGGTTATGTGAATATTTATATCATGGTCGTCATCTCAAACGGGATTTTGTTCATTTATTTATTAGTAATCTAACAGCTATCATCCATATTATAAAACTAAACACGTAGGCAATACACAAAGCCAAAACAAATTATATTGATAAACAAGGTATATAACAAATTACATGAATAGTTAAAAAAAAAATAAAAGAAAACTGAAATTTAACATTTTGTTTAATGTTTGAAGGAAGAAAACTAAATTGTTACTTCTAAACAGTCAAAGTCTTCACGCCTCTTCAAACATTCTTTTTGGTGAGGTGGAAAATATCAAACATCCTGATAGTTATGTTGTATTAGGTATTAAAACTATAAATTAATTTGCACCGCAAATATATTTGTTTTGTGATTTAAATCATTTGTTTGATAATATTCTTTTCGATACAATTAAAATTGGGGAGAAATTAGTGTTTGTAGCTACAGCTGAAATCGGTGTTTGGTGGACAATCAAAATCTTTGAAGCGACAAAGCAATCACTATTATGTTCTTATACAACAAATAAAGTAAATTTTAAAATTTACAAAAAAAAATTTTTAAATTAAAGTTATATTTATCAATAATAATGTTTATTTGAAGTTTTCTTGTTGAATTGGGTTGGCTTTTTTTATTCATTTAAAATAAGTAGAATCTTTGGTGTGCTTGCTAGAAGCAATGCAATGAATTCTCTTAATATAATTTTTCTTTTTTGTGTCTAAGAGACTTGAGTGATACTATTATTGAAATTGTTTACCATCCATCGTTTATTTAAGCTTTAGGAATTATATTTCTTTTATTATTATTAAGGTAATACAAATATTTTTAGCTAATTAATAGTAAATGATTGAGAATCTATTAATTCATTGATATATAAAAATAATTTGAAAGTTGGTTTTGATTTTAAAACAAGTATTGTCATACAATCTATTAGTCATGGACCCGTTGCTATTTAATAAAATGTTAATTGATTCATGTTAAGGCTCATATGAAGCGACCAGGGAAATATTGAGAGTTAAAAATTTCTATTAATTATTATTTATACAAGCGCTCTTTGAGTCTTATTCACATCTTATGTATAATATTGCATTTATTTCTAGTTTAAAAACAAAACGTATGCATCAGAACAGGTCACCAATAATTTTAAATATAAAAAAAAAGTCTTCAATAACTTAAAGTTTAATTCGTGTGTCCATAGCCTTAAATATGTTTTGCAGGTGTTGTTCAAAACTGTTTTTATAACGAATGAGATCAGCCCAGACAGGCTGGAGGCATTAAATCAACTGAAACGTAATAAATAGATAATTCTTGTATTATATATTGCCTGGCTTATGTATATCCATACCATATCTTTTGTTTGTGTTTAATATGTGTTTCATTGGCGTTTCGGTCAAAGCTCACCGATGTCCAGATCGAGAATTCTGATATACGGTCTGGATATCCTTAGTTTTTAACCCTCCACACTTTAAAATGGATTTTCGTTTAGCTTTATGTCATGTTTGCCTATAAATGCTTGACGCATAAAAGATTGTATTTTGTAATTCTTTTACCAATGTATCAATGTTCGGCGTTGGTAAGATTTTTTTAATAAAACATTTTTAGAATTTATCTTGGATGCTTTTGTTCAACAAACTTTGAAGTTCTTTTGTTACGTTCTTATTATTTGTTCAGTGTTGTACCTATCTTAGCCATACTTCAGACAGTCAATCAGGACATGTAATACCGTAACTTCAGCTGTATAGCTACTAGTACAGACAGCACTGTTGAATTCTGAACATCTGAATATACGATGAGAATTCACGGTGGGCCGTCAACTTCTGTGTGATCAGTCAAGGTTTAGAATAGAGATAAATAATAAAAATAAATTAAATTAATTCTTTCTGCCCCAAAATTCGTAACATAATACTTGAACGATCTCTTCTTCTATGATTCCTAAATCTTTTTGTATACCGTATTGCAAGAACACCTGTGTGTAAGTCAACGGCCTATTGCCAAAACAAGCGATGACGCCGTATTATATTTGTAATAAAAAGAAAAAGCATATTTACGATTTTGACCTTTTTGGTTTCTAAGAAATACTGCGCATTGTTTACCATTATTTTTATTTTAAGGCTTAAAAAAAGTGTGAGCGCTGATTCTAGTGGATTATTTTTATTTGGCGCTGTTTTTTTATAAATACAAGGGGGGCAAACGAACCTGCGGGACCCCCAAAGAGGCAGTCATCGCAGCCTATTGAGACCCATTTTTAGTGGGTGCTTTGCCGGAATTTGAGGGAGGAGTACGCTCGAATTTCGATAATTGAATGAATGCTGTGATAACTTTAGTGAATAATTTTTTTTATTTGTTTTTTTCTATACTAATAACTTTATACTAATACAATGGACAACTTATTAATAAAAAAATTAAACTAACAAAAGTAAACAAAACCATTATAAATATTAAGATCCTTGTGTATTCAGCCGGAGTGCAACTTAATATATGAGTCTAACATGACTAGGTGGACGTACAATTGGTATTTTAGTACTGTTCAATTTGGTATACAATAAATATTGCGACGAAATTTGTATCAGAGAAAAAGTTTTTGAAAATTAACTTGATTTTAACTTAGCTCTGTAAATATTTGACGCTCTTAATATTATGATTAAGAATATATATAGATTTTTGTAATTCTGCGTTTTATTTATTTTGGTATTGAAAAATTTCTACGCGCGATAGCAGGTAAAAGCCAATTAACTAAACTGTCTAAGAAAATGGAATACACACGGGACAAAGCGGGCAATGGCCAATGATAGTCCGTGTCTCCTTTGCAACGCACAAGATCAAAGATGCGCGTTTACCTTATGTTTTAAAGTGCGAAATATGAAAAGTATCGTTGTATCGGCAATTAAAATATAATAATACTTTGGGTTTGCGGATATATCGGTATCGGATGCATCCCTAATATAAATATATATTGTATATCATACCTAAGTGTGACCTTAAACGCGCATAGCATCTTATTAATGTTTTACAATCTGCATTGAGTGACATTTAACACACAACGTGCTATCGCGTATATTTGCGTGTATCCATTCACTTAAATTCAACAAAATAAAACATGAATGCATTTTATTTGTCAAATCGCCTTTATGGCTAATGCATTAGAGTTTATATTGTAATGTACAGAGGAAAATGCGTAGTCTGACGTCTTATGTTTATCGACGACTTTGAATGTTTTGATGTGTATCATCTAATCGCGTTTTAAGTACGGGCTTATTGTCATTGAGTATATTTCAAGAAGGATGCATATATTAATTTTAATAAGTTACCTACTTTTATATGATTTAACGCGTGACTGAAAGACTTACATATGACTAATGTCTATATAAAAATGCTTTTGCTATACTAAAATAAAGATTGTTAACAAATACGGTCTTACAAATTAGTTACGCAGTTTTATTAAAGTGTAAAATAATTATTAGATAATTTTCCAATAAAAATATTACTTTAATAAAATTATTTCGACTAGAACTTGGTACTTTCTTGATTCGTCAGTAAAGACGAACTATGTATATGTCGGCGATACGCCACTATTATCGTGTAAATACTCCATTATAATAAAAACACACACGTTATATCGCTAGGTTTATTTATCACACGATTTCTAGCACAGAACTGAACTCAATGTGTGCTGCAATTCTTTTTTTATAATCCAAATGTCATTAAACTTAAATAAAATATTAATACAATAATAAATGTTACATAACTCCAATTGATTTATTTTAATGCAAATTACAATTTTTTTTTTAAATTACGAAACACCTTTACCCACTACCCACCACTTTACACAGTTCATCAACAGATGGCGCTACTAACAAGAAGTAAATCTAATCATGTTATTACTAAAAAGGATTTTTTGCTCTATAATGAAATATTTACGCAAAAATAAAATAAAATCAAAATTTTCTTATTCATATTGATAACCAACTATCTACACTTATCAACGTAATTCTTTTGGATGAATTTAAATTTTTCAAGGAAAGGAAAGAATTATGCTATTTTCTGTTATATGAATTCCCACAATGAATTGCCTATTTTAATAACGTTTACTTGGTTAGGTTAGGTTTGTTATTCGTATCTGTAATAAAGTGTTTTAATTTTTCCAGGGGCGACGAAAGAAATTGGGACGGCGCTAACAAGAGTCTGCCTCAGGCATCGAGCTATAGAGACAAGGATGAAAACTTTTATAAGGTATTTTGAATTGTCGTATATTTTCTTCAATTGATAACGAAGACTTTGGTAATAGCTAAAAGAACCGGATTCTTCACTTGAAACAAAGTTTTTGGAAATAACTAATCATTTATTTATTTTATTATATTTACTATTTATATTTCAGTACATTGATGGAACGCCTAATTACACCCCTGTCTGAGCGCGCCGACGAATGGCGTCGTGGCTGCAACACGGGCGCATTGGGACGCGAACACGCCCGCGAATGTAAGCGGGCACGTGCGGAACTGAGACGCAGGATGCACGAAGCACAGAGACAGACAAGGAAGGCGAGACGTGCAACGCCCGATATGAAAAGAAGGAATGACGTGTCGATGCAGGTTAGTTATTACCGTGAATTGGTTAGTTGGTATTGCGAAAACTTTTCGTTAGAAATTATGTACGGATCATGGCGTCAAAGAAGTACACACACATAAATATGTTACTCTCTTTTAATTGAGAAATCAGACGGTATGGTGGATAATTATTATTCCGTGGTAATAGCGTTGTTGGATACTTTCTTATGTTTCATTTTTAGTGAATGTATTCATTTTATATTACTTATTAGTTTTAAGTTAGGCGTAATGTTAAATGTGTGGAAGTAGACAAAAATTAAAGTATGTCTTAGGTGAAGTATATGTGCTTTGAATTTTATCCTTCACAAGTACGCTACAACCTTCCTGTTAGGTATGGGCCTCAGTTTTATGCCTATATGATTCGTGATCATTTGTTTTTTATAATAGGCAAGTAGGTCATCAGCCTTTAGCGCCACACTGTTGATGAAGTAGGTCTTAGGATGTTCTCTTTCACCTTACGGGCGAGTATTAAATGCGTGCATAGTCCATTGGTGCAAAGACGAAGATGCACGCAGCCACTAGGCCAACACTGCTGATTCCAGAATGTAACCTCAAGTTATTCAAAGCCCACAAAATATGTAAGTTTTTCATATGATTCTAATGTTTCAGGATATCCAAGAGCGGCAAGAGCAGCTAGAGGAGATGGAAGAGAAAGCTGTCAAAGCTGCGTTTATAGAAGAGAGGAGCCGCTTCTGTCACTTCGTGTCGTTACTCAACCCTGTCGTGGTGCGTGTATATTAATTTTTATTCTATCTGAATTCCGTAGAGTTTTTAACTCAAAGTTAAAAAAAATATTTAAAAAATGTATAAATAATTGAATAACTCTAAATTTACGAGTACTAGGCTTATTACGAAAGTGTAGCACGAGAAGAACTGACAAGAATCTCTGCTATTCTTTTTGATCGCCAGCTATATCATTTCACGATATGGAAATAATTATAATAAAAAAGTTTAGCCTACAACGGGCATGGCAAAATAAGAGTACGCACTTAGATCATACTGGGAATTGAGATCAAAAAGCAAACACATTTTAACACACAAAACATGTGCAAAAATCTAGTCGATATGCTGCTTTTGCTGGGTTAAATCGAGGATGAATCATAAATGAATTATAATATCTACAGGTAATATATGTATATCTAATAAATAGTTGAAAATCTTTCAGGAGAGTGAAGTGGCAATGCTAGCGGAAGTGGGGCATTTGCAAGAAGGAACAGAGCAGTTAGCGCGACACACTTCGGAGCCTAGAAGTTTACCACCTGCTAGTTTACAGGTTAATAAAATAAATAAATAAAAATAAAAAAGCCTTTTATTTGCAGTATTTAAAGTTTACACTTCTTTCAAATCATGTTAGTCTTAGTTCATGTAGTTTAACCTATGTTAGTATAATTTATCTTTCATGTCATTTGTATATGTACCTAAAATTCCTATGTATTTTCTACTGGAATCCCAAGTTGGGTGTAGGCCTCCTCCAGTGACGCCCATTTATCTCTGTCTTCAGCTACTTTACTCCAATTTTGACCAGCTATCGCTTTAATGTCGTCTTCCCATCGTGTAATAGGTCTACCTTTTGTTCTTTTGCCTAGTGGGCCTTTCCAGAAAGTTACTTTTTTAGTCCATCTCTGATCAGTTAGCCGGGCAACATGTCCAGGTTGGTTAATACGGACCCTATATCTTTTGAAACCCTTGATTTTCTCCCTGCTATGAACCCTCATTTTTAGTAGCAATATTAAAACCGTAATAATCTTTATTACTGTACTGTTCAAATAATGTAATGTAATAGATTATATTGATAAAAGTTACATAATGGGTCAAACTCATTCTCTTCTAGATTATAATGGAACAAAAACATTTCAGGTGATTTGCGACGTGAAGTGCTGCTCAAGTGGATGGGGCAGTGGCACCTGCCCATCGCCCGTTGCCTCAAGAGTGGGCAGTCGCAAGTCGTCGTTGACATCCATCTGCTCGCTTAGCGTTTCCCACTCTGAACGACGCGGTAAGAATTTTTTAGATTTGCAATGTAAATCAAAACTCACTACGTTTCTGAAATAATTATAAAACGCCTCATAGGGTTTATTATATCATAAAAGTCTTTCAAAACAATTATTTTAATGAAATTCCCTATTAACGTTTAAATAAATTCTAACAAAATCATTTTTTTGCTTGTGAAAATTCAAGTGACAAACAAAAACACAACACACAAGTCAATTTTGACACATGATAAATAGTGAACGATCTAAAAGAATTATAATTATTTTATAGTTTAAGGTGAGTAACGCATTTTAGGAAACATCTGTGTGTTTTTTTTGTGAGAATTTGAGAGAGAGAGAGAGAATTAGGTGCGATAGCTATACTCTTTAGCTTCAAAACATTAGAATCATGAAGGCATACCCCGAACTCTTACGTCAGCTAGTGGTAAATCTCAACGATCCGTCCTTTAGGATGAAGAGTTCACCAGAGGTAACCTTCCTTCCTTCACCGAATCATACAAATAGGTCTAAAAATTTGTTAATACAATGTTAACTTTAGATAGCACACACAAATAACAAAAGCTTAAAATACTTACAAAATGACAATATATTTTTCGACGTCCTTTAATGAAAATAATAATTAAAACTTTTAGTTGAATAATATCTTCATAGCGATTTTATGATATAACTTTTTATAATCTTCGAGAAAACTTTACCAAGTAGCTTTTACTCATTAACGCCAATATCGTAATTCGTTAGTTATTTTAATCCCATACATTGTTAGACAATCTGATACTGTAACAGTATTTATAATGAAAAAAGTTTTTTCAGCTAACACCCATTTCAAAAGTTCTACCGCGACTTATTGATTGATAAAACTATATAAAAAAATCCCTGATCAATTTCAGATTCGCAAAGCTGCTCGACGCCCGTGTCCAATGCATCATCAGGTGATACCACTCCAGCACCACCTGACGACTCACTGAATGGTATTACGCAGGTAAAGTTATACATATTATATGAACATACAAAGACAGATACTGATACTATATTAATTTGATTTGATTTTTCGTAAAAATTGTGTATATATTTATTTATACGTTCTAAATATTTATAGATATATCGATAGTTTTTAAACGCGTTAAGATAAATAAATTAGAAAACACTATTTTACCGTATTGAAGCTATAGTAATTTTAATATTTTCCGTGATCGTTTCGCGTGATCTACAGCGTGCGTGGTCACGGTGACTGAAGCCAAAGGGAAGTTGAACGTCAAAAAATGTCACAGCTGCAGAAAAAGTTATATTATCTGTATTTATTTCACCGGAGTTTCATAATTTCTTTTGCAGAAATTGCTCACAGTGTCATCCATTTTCGCACAAATGTTTGTTAAGCACGAGAAACGTTGGAAAAAAATTATGTTAAATAATTTTTAATTTATAATACTAATAGTTTCAATCCGGTAAAAAAGTGTTTTCTTTAAATGTGTACAAGCTATGTTAATAAAAGACACTTCTAAAATTAAATTACTTAATCAATTTATTATTAATATATACATTTTAGGAAATAGAAGAATAGGGGGGAGCCTCTATTTTCCTCTCTTGTTTAGCTTCTCTACCACAGATCTGCCTGATAAGCTATTAGGAGTCCTATAATAAAGTTTTTCTTATGTTTTTAAGGCGAACAAGTACGTCTTTATTAAAAGATACTGACTGGAAACGCGTGTTAATGTAATTAAATATTATTTTTATACGTCATCATTTGCGGTATTATTTTTTATTTAGTCCCCATTCCGGATGGCGAGCGTGTGCAGCTCGGATTCCGGTTTCCGATCACAGGACGCACTGCAGCGACCTTCGCTTTACGTTGATAATGTAATTTTATATTTTGCCTTTATTAACTTGGAACTAACATTGCGGGGTTTTCTCTAACTGGAAATGGAATACTCTAACAATATTGATTGTCTTTGAATTACGCCTGTCTGTCTTAGGAATAAGCTTTAACGGATATTAACATGAATTTCTTAACTTGCTTATATAACTTTTCAGTGACACATCTGTATTGTTCTATTGTTCGTATATATAATTGTTTATGTCTGGGTAAAAACTAAGTTAAAAACCAAAATGTTCCAATAATAATAACTTGATTTTAATGATAATATTGTTTAATATTTTTTATTATTAATAAGTCTTAATTGCTGACACCCAGCACCAGTTACCTAACATAATCGAATACATTACATTTGCCGGTTTTGGTATCAGTGTGACCTTTGACACATAGACCTCTTCTAGATTCCATTCTTTTCTAATGTTAGCTCTTCTTGTCAAGTTGAACCTCCTTTTCTCTTTATATCGTCTGGCCAATTCTTGCTCTGTCCTCTTTTCCATTTCAACCTGCTATCTCGTGTCAGTAGTAGGTCCAGCGATTAATCTTAAAATATAATAACTAAAATGTATTATTAAAAAAGTCCCTTTAAGCAAAGCTCTGAAAATACTGGCAGCGTTCCCCCTTTTGAATAGCTAGACTAATTCTTAGTCCGAGATAACTGCTGGCTCTTCGGTCTACAGTGATGTCGAATAACCTTTTTGCTATTTTCTTAAAATGTCTTAGGACCCCACGGACCAAGGGTCCCTGTATTTGCATGTTTTAGCTTTCAGCTGCACCAGCTCTGTTGTTGCTTCCATGTAGATGGGAAGGGGCGTGTCTAAACAGGTTGCATCACATACCAGCACGCGGCCCGTCTTCCATGGAATCAAACTCATACCGTCCGGTCCCTTGCCATCGTCTCTTGCAATTCCAGTCGGCTCAAGAAGACTTGGCACGTTGACGGTGGTAAGGGACCGGCGTATGATATCTTTAAGAACGGCATGTCTCGAAAGCGGCCTTCACCTTTTTGGCAGTACAGTCCGTGATGTCCTAGCTTGTCGACATAATTGCCACTATCTGCTGAATTGTTTATGCTAACAGTTGAAGTTCTATTTAAATTAAACTCTTCAGAAAGCAAAATATATTTATATATTATTTTGCTATATTTTGTATATATAAAAACAATATTTTCATTTATTTGACATGCGTACTAACTGCTAAAAGCTTCGTCGTGCTTTGTAATATCTGACGGTGCCAATTGAGTTTTGTTCTTATAACAACTCAAGTGTTATAATATAACCCTAACAAAAACTATAATTGCTCGCTTTTAACAAGAACTTCTTTGTCTCTTTCTGTCTAGTTGTGTTTATGCTCTGTTGAAATGAGATGACTATAGTTACGGTGCAAATAGGTTAGTGTGTAGTACTTATTATATATTGCATGTAATTTCAGGGCTCTGATAATCAAAGCGTGAACAGCGAATGCCTAGCAACAAAAACCAGTGACGATCAAACCGACGACGGACATGATATTATGAATGCTGGTGAGTGATAAGAGATTGAGTTATAATATTTGTATAAACAATTACATATTTACGTATTATTTAACAGTCTGCTAACGGCTGCCTTTATATAATTTAATTTTAAAAATTAATGTAACATATGTACAAATATATTGTAGCATAATTTTAAATAATTAAGTTATATTAAAAAATATTTGTGAAAGAAGTAAAATCGAACATCAAATTTAAATATTGACTTTTAATATTTGTCATTGAATTGTATGAATAATAATATAATATAATAATAAATAATTATTATTTTTCATATGCGAAAGAAGTATACATTTTTTTTTTTCAAAATTGTTAGTTTTGTTTGGTCCTTGATTATATAAGCTCTTCCGATTTCTAACATTCTAATGCCTAGCCAAAATATAATTGCAGCATCAGCGACCTGGCCAGACCTGAAAGATACAGCGCAGTTCGAACGAGCTGCTTCAGCTATAATGGGTGGAAGACCTCACACCATATCAGCTGGTAATTGTTTTTATAAATGTGTTTTGCAATTTTTATTAAATTATTCTCGCGCTTCTTTTTAAAAAGGATACAAATTTGTATTTTTTTTTATTCATAAATTTTTGAATATGCATCAGTTTGACGTAGGTGTAATTTTTTTACATCTTATTATACATACTATATATTTTTAATGATACAAAAGTACTTTTGTATAAATTGTCTCTGCACAAAGACATTATTTTACATAACTAGCCTAACTTAAGCCAAAGAACTAACCTAATATAAAGGGTGTTTCAACAAGAACTTTGTTTTCTAAAACAAAATAAAACAAAGAATTTAGAGGAAAATGAATAAATTTTTTATTGTATTACAAAGAGAAAAGTTTGGAAATAGACCCTCCATTTTGCCAAAAAGTGATTAAAAATTTTGATGAAAGAATCAACATCTGTCAGCGTGGTCGTGGTGGACATTTGCCAGATATCATTTTTCATTCATAATTGCCAAACTTTTCTCTTTGTAATACAATAAAAATATCATTCATTTTCCTCTAAATTCTTTGTTTTATTTTGTTTTAGAAAACAAAGTTCTTGTTGAAATACCCTTTACTAAAAAGGACATTAAATATGAAAAAGTGTAAATAAAACACTTACAATCTCTATTGATGTGCCTTCGGAAAACTGGCCAACGTCCTAACTAGTAAACAAAAGTATGAAGTTGCAGCGATTACAGCGCCAACTATTGTATTTACGAGGAACTATTTCACTCGGTATGTTTCGCACTTCATGGCATTGCTTCTTCCTTATACAATGCTGTATGTTTAGGTTTAGGTTTAAAGACATTTAATCTCATAAAAGACATTAGTCACTTACATGAGAACACTTATATGCTAACGTTACAATTGGTAAGTTGAGAAAAAAAAAAGAGAAACTTGGTAGAACTTGGATGAACTTTCATTTCCGTAGATTTGCATCACTCAATAGATGGTCCTTTAAATCTTGATTTAAATATTGCTAGGCTACCTGCACTTTTTATATTTTGTGGGAGTCTATTATACCGCACTACTCCCCCAACGCTCAATGTTTTTTTGCCGTAATTGGTTCTATACTTAGGTATAATTAAATTTTGAGGGCGTCGTGAACTGCGCTTTTGAATTTATGTTTTCCTTCTCGGCACATAATATTGGTTTTATTTTATGTAAAACCGTCATATTAAGGGGAAAACACTGTTCATGTGTACTATTATTTTCACTTACCATTGTTAGTTAGGACTATCGTTCACTCACACAAATTCGATTAGTTTTGACCTTTTCAATACTTTCTTTCACTACTGGTGTCAAGAAGTTGTATAGCGATACACGATTTTTTAATAAATTTAAATTTTCCAATATCCCGAGATATTCACTCGTTGTAGAGCCTTATTTGTGGGCTGGATAAATCTTATAGTACGTTTTTAAATAAGACGGTAAGTGAATACGTATTGTTTCTGTAAATATTTGGAATATTTCCCAAAAAGTGGCTTTTTATATGTTACAAGTACCTGCGGCTTACGCGCATAAACGGCTGTATCTAGGAAGTTGCCAATACTTTTATTGTTTTTCGAAGTAATCTCCGTTCCTTTCTACACATCGTCGAAATCGATGGAACCACTGAGAAAAGCAGTGGGGCCATTTTTCCTTAGGGGTAGGGGTCTCTTCTATCGCATTCGTACGCTTTTACGCATATTCTGGGCTCGTAAAGCAGATACCTCGAATTTTATATTTAGTTCTTGGTGATAAATGAAGTAGGTTGACTGTATGGCGGATGACTCATTATCTCGACACCTGCCATAGTCAAATATTCAACAGTTCGTTTTGCCGAGTGGGCTGTACCTGAAGATTCGAGGGCGTTGCTGTCGAATTTTGAATTAATGCAATATTTATTTATTTATTTATACTACATTAGGTTACCAAAGAGTTCTAAAATGTTACCCACGTGTATAATTGTAGTATTAATTTCAGGCTCGGAGCGCATTCACGGACGTCCTGCATTAAGCGTACACACGTTCACACCTACGGACACTCCGAGGGACACGCCCATTTACGCAAGACCGCCTTTGCCTACTGTAAGACATTTAATACCGCTTCTAATATTTTTATAGAATTCTTTTTTCTAATATTTTTTATAGAATGGGTCAAGCGGGCTCATCTGATGTTATGTGATAACCATTGACACTCAACGACAGAGAGCTCGCGGGTGCGTTTCCGGCCTTTACAATATTAATCTAGACAAATATCCTATTCTAGGATTCAATAATCTTAGAAAAAACACCAAGAAATAAATAAAATAATTACGTGTCTTGCAGCTTAAATGAGTTCGATCTCTGTAAGACTTTATTACTCTTAAGTTCCTACCAAGAATCTCTCAGAGGTTTTGAACACATGTATATAATATAATAATATACTATACTTGCGATACTCCGATGTCTGGCTACTACACATATTGAACTGAATATTCCGCGTAAATAAATGAGGGTACCTACCTGCAAGTGGCTTATGCCTTTTTGATTTTTAACACTTAGAATAGTATTCCATACTTATTTATACGATTTGTCAAACTAAGTTGATGACAAAATGAAATTCGGATGTTCATAGCCAATTGAATTAAAACAGTAAATATCTTCAGTATTTATCTTTCTTTATAAAATAATTTAAGTTCAGTAACAATTTACCGAGAGGGTAATATATACTATTAAAATTATTATATATATTTTATTTTATTTTTTCCCCTTGCTAGCTTGCTTATTATTATTATATGTGACATACACATAATGTCTGTAAAATTTGTGATATCATAATGTCTTGTTTCTTGTTTATTTGAATTGCTGGATATTAACTAGAGAACTTAAACGTATGATTTTCAGAGATGTTCATCATTGGAGAGACCGATAGTACCGAGCAAGTCCAATTGTATGCTTCATAGCGAGATGAAGCCAAAACCGTCGTCTTTGCCTCCACATCTGACTAAAGGTACTTTTGCATAATGTATTTTCCCATTTAAATATCTGGTATTCTGTGTAAATATTTTCTTATAAGGAATTTATATTTATAAGAAACCGGCCTGGTTAAGGTTAGAGCCTATACGTAGGACTTCCGTATTTTTTTAATTATAAAAATCTAATTCGCCATATATAAATAGGCATGCAAATGTCGTATTAATTTTTATAATGTCAGATAATACAAACATTAACATAATGTCATAATAATTGGTGAGTTAAGTTATTTAGAATTTGTGTCAAAGTTATAATCTAGATACTCGCCCACGCTATAAAAGCACATTGCCTTTAAGAGTTTAATCACCTGCTCCTTGAAAGAATTGCACGTCAGTGGAACTAACTTCTAGGAAGGCGATTAAATAGTTTAATAGCCATGACGTAACAATTTTTTGCATACATCGTGGTGCAGCATGCAGGTAGCCACAGCCGTGTTGGATCCCTCGGTATACGTCAAAGTCTTTAGCGTTTTTTATTGACCAGGGCCAAACGGGCAGGTTATTCGCTTGATATTGTTAGTGATACCAACGCTTATTGACACGCAATGCAGGTCGAAATTGCGTTGTGATATACGGGAATCGAAATTTGACCGACTGACTGAAGTCAAGGGTATTTGTCAGTCACCGAATAAAACCTAGGGTTGCTATCCTGTTTTTTTTTTTAAATTTAAATAAACGGTGTTGCCAGACAATTAAAACATTTTTTTATTTTCTTCTAATTTCAAATTTCTCTATAGGTTCTATTAAATTCTGAGCATCCTACATTGTTTTGAGATATAATTTATATTCAAACAGGATTTATTAAAATATGGATTATTAATTATTTTTAGAAATGCCGCAAGCTCTGTACGTGAATATGTCAGAACTGGCAACTATGGCGGCATCGCGGGCGCAACAACACAACTCAGAATTTCCTCAACAAGAAAAGGTATTTAGCAATAATTTTGTTGTATATAAACAGCATTTGCCCCATGCTCCATTATATGATACTATACTCTGATTTTTCATTACATAGAATTCTGACATTTCACAATCTGGAAAAAGTACTAAAATGGATACAGTCACTAACAAATAAAATTTATATAGACTCAGATGTTCACCCTCGTATCGAAACTGAAAAATGTGCTGGGCCAAAAAGGTTTGTCATCTCTGACATGTCAAAATGATACCTGTCAGTATTCTACGGAATTAAATTGTAAAGCAATTTTAACATCTGAACCAAGTTAGGTGAATTCAAATACATATATTGGTGTGATTCAAATGATTTTACTCTAAACAATGCAGACAGTATTGTAATTTTTTTAAATTATTGTTTACTATCTGCAAGTTGACATTTTATTATTTTTTGCATATTATATTAAATTTTACAAATTTTGATTGCCTGTATTAAATATTTAATTCATCGTTACGCAACCCTTTCTCTAAAGGACGAGGCTTTGTTCTGCTTTGGATTTCAATGTACATAAATATCATTTATTGGTACAGAACACCAGCATATTATAGAACCAAAGGAGTGAAAACATCAATCTCGAGAATGAAAAAAAAATCAAGAAAAACTTGCAAATCTAAGGGCATTAGATGGGTTTCATAACTTAATCAAATAAAACAAAACCATAGATTAAAAACTTAGACTTTATTAACTTACAGTAAAGATAAATTAATTAATATCAAATACCCTCATGTTAGTAGTTTTGTCGATGTGGTACATGCGTTTTTCACGAATGGGCCGCGTAGAGCTGTAAAGACAAAATGTAATTAATAAAAGGACAAAATTCAAAGGAATCTTAGTAGTGATATCTCACCTATTCGGCCAGGCATGCCTACCCATCTTTCCTGTATTACAAAACTTTATATTATTACATTTATAAAACTGTCAATTTTGTTTGTCGAATTATTCTCAATTTTGAATTAAATTTATTAATTCTTTTTTTTTTTTTTTTTTTTTTTTTTTTTTTTTTTTTTTTTGGTATATAATTTATTTATTTAATAATAAGTAATCAACAGCTGCTTAACACATATTATTATACAAAACACAAATACAATACACAAAGCCAAAACAGATTACACAGATTAAATAAAAACAGTAAACAAGCATTAAAAGACAAAGTGTCATTTAAAAGAAAAACAAAAGAATAAAATTAAAAACTGCAAAATTAAAAAAAAAGCAACAAATTAAACTAAGAATTTATTAATATCTACTTCTTAAAAAAAAAAAACAGCTACTTAAAAAAAAAAAAAATCGGAGTCTTCCCGCTTCTCCAGGCACTTCTTCACATCTCTCTTATTGGGGTAGAAGATATCAATGTCTTGGAAATGGTTGTCATAATTCGACAAAACCCTAAACATTGGAGAATTACGCAGGTAATTCGACTTCGTACGAGGCACACTGAACAATTTTGAGTATCTTGTCGCATACACAGGAGGAATTTTAAATGTAATTAATGATAGCAAATAGGGGCTGTCTATCCGCCCGTTAAGAATAGCATGTAAAAAGAACAAGTCTTGCTGACTCCGTCGATATTCTAGCGAGTCTAAATTAAAATATGAGCAAGAATCAGTATAACCATCAAAACCCCTATAACCCTTGTAACAAAGAAATTTGACAAACTTTCTTTGCACACCTTCCACAGCTTTTTTGTATTTTACATAATATGGAGACCAAATAATACTTGCGTACTCCAGCACGCTTCTGACATATGCAAAATAAAGGGTTTTTATGCAATTTATATTTTGAAATGTCTTGCATGACCGCTTGACAAACCCTAACTGCTTATACGCTTTGCCTGTTATGTTATCGATATGTTCTGATAGACCCATTTTTTCATCTAATAATATTCCAAGGTCTGTAACTAATTTTACTTGTTTAATGGGGATGTTATTGATTTTGTAAACATATTGTATTTTTTTGTTTTTACGTGAAAAAGTTATCTTATTACATTTGTTTATATTTATTGTAAGTTTATTTTGTTTGTAATATATTTCTAGTCTATTAAGATCTTGTTGAATTTGATTGCAGTTATCTATAGATTGTATTCTTAAGAAAATTTTTTTGTCATCCGCGAACATAAGATGTTTGGAAAAGTGAAAACAGTATTTTATATCGTATAAATAAGCATTAAATAATAACGGCCCAAGTATTGACCCTTGGGGTACTCCTGATGTAATGTTAGTGAACATGCTTTTGTACCCGCATATTACTGTTGCTTGTCGTCTGTTAGTTATGTATGACTTTATCCATCGGTAAAGATCGCCACGTATTCCAAGGGAGAAAAGCTTATGTAAAAGGATAATGTGATCAACACGATCAAAAGCTTTTTCTATATCCGTGTAGATAGCATCAATTTGTTCGCCCTCATCCATGCCTCGCAGTATATAGTCAGTAAAAATAGTTAAGTTAGAAATAGTTGAACGATTTTTAGTAAAGCCGTGTTGTTGTTCCGGTAGTTGTTTAGAGATTAATGGACTTATAACATTATGGACTAGTTTTTCGAATAGTTTGCTAAAAGAATTAAGAATTGAGATTGGTCTATAGTGGTCAATTTTATTTTTGGAGCCTTTTTTATGAATTGGAACGACATGTGCTTCTTTCCATTTTAAAGGAAATGCACAGAATGTGTTAAGGGACAAATTATAGATATATGATAGTGGTGTTGCAAGTTCCTTACTACATCTTTGTAGGAGAACTGCAGGTATTCCATCACTACCTGGACCCTTATCTATATTTAATTTTGTTATAGCTTTAAAGACATCATGTTCCGTTATGTAAATGTTGTTATATATAACATCTGACTCGGGTAGGTCAGGTAGATCATAAGTATCGCTGGGAGAGTGAAAGACGCTGTTGAAGAATTTGTTAAAACCATCACAAATCTCAGGCTGCGATTTGTATGAAACATCGCCAAGAACTAGCATGCTTGGGTACTCAGATTTACCTTGCCTCTTATTTCTTAAATATGACCACAACGCCTTAGGATTTTTAGCCATGCTATCTTGTATATGCTGTTCATAAGATAGCATGCACTTTTTGGATAAACGCTTTTGCCTACTACGTAACAATGAAAATTCATCATAGTCCCGCGGGTTCTTATACATTTTCCAACGTCTGTGAGCTTTTAGTTTATCCTTGATAACATGTATCAGAGGTTTGGAGTACCACACGGGGTACTTATTATTACAAGTATTACGACTCATTGGGACATAATTTTCAATAATTTTATTCAGAATATCGTAAAACTTTGCAGTTACTTCGTCAATAGTATCTCCATTTAGAAGCTGCGTCCAGTTGACCTTGCTTAGTTCCTGATTGATAGCATTATAGTTAGCGCGGTAGAAATTATACTTCAGATCTACTTTTGGAGACATTTTGCGTAGAAGTAAGTCAGTTGCATCTATACTCAAACAGGGATGATGCATATCGGGCTTAACCAATGCTATATCAGCTCTGGTACTATCTAGAGAGACGTTACTCAATATTAAATCCAATACGTTGTTACAAGTATTGGAAATAAAATTATGCTGTGTCAGGCCAGAAGAATGTAACTTATTTATAAAATCTTCGGAGATTTCTTGTAAATGGGTCGTTCGTTGTTTTAAAATAATAGGTCCCGAGGGAGACCAACTAATGTTAGGAAGATTAAAGTCACCAACAATTATGAAGTTGTCACTTGCGTTTGATTCAATTATATGACTGAACGAGGAAATAAACGTCATAAGTCGTTGTGGCTGCTTAGAATCGGGAGGTATATAGACCAATCCGATGTGAAGATTACGCCGATCATTAGCTCCAAGCAAATTTTCGGGTATAGTTATCCACAAAGTTTCGACATTAGTGCAGTTCCATTCAGGTCTTTCGTATGCCTGCAATTTACGAGATATATAAATTAATAATCCTCCCCCATATTTTTTATGTGATGTTTCTTTTGTTCTGTCGCGCCGAAACATAGTATAGTTACCCCCGCAGAGTTCGCTATCGTAAAACTTATCATTTAACCAAGATTCCGTTATTAGAACTATATCAAAAGTAGACAAGAGTAGATTACGACAAAATTCACTCGTTTTAGTCCGCAAGCCTCGCACGTTTTGATAAAATATGGTTAGGGTTTTATCAGACATTTAAAGAAAAATGTGAATGTACCAACGTTTACGCAAATATTCTTACTACGGCGGGAAGACCTCGACCTTTGTATTATTATTGCTGTTAAATTGTAAATCAAAAAACATAGCGTTGCTAAAACTACTGGAGAATACACGAACAATGCCGTAAAAAAATTGATAATATAAAAATACAGATGGGAAGTGGAATAGGAAATTTTTAAGAAATTTTTGATAAGTCTCGCTCCGAATTTATTGTAATGGCTGGGGACTCTTCGTTTCTGCGTAAAAAAATGCAACAGTTTCTGACCCAAACGAATTTGTATCCTTTGGCCGTAGCCAGTGTTTTAACGTTTTTTAACAGATATTTGTTTTCAGGGGTCAGGTGCTCGTTTACAAAGAATTTCTTTGAATTTCCAACCAATCCGATGTCAGATGTTTGAATTCCTCGCCGTTTTCTTAAACCAGACAAAATTTTATCCTTAATGTCGCGAGATCTGAGACGCACCACAATTGTTTTTGGCTTTCCTGGCATAGATTGTTTCGGCTGTATACGATTGGCGAATTCAATATCGCCCGGCTGCAAATCCACATCAGCATGTTTTGCGATTTTTTGCATTAGTGACCGTGTCGACTCGTTGCTAGTTTGAGGTAAACCTACAATCTCTAAATTGTTCATCCGGTTCCACTGTTGCTGCTTCCCAATTTGAGATTTCAGTTCACCTACCATGGCATTGCAATTCAAGAGATCATTCTTAAGTACAGTCAATTCTTCCTTTAGAGATTTTGTTTCTTCGACGAATGGAACAATGAAAGACTTGATCTCTTCTCGCAACTCCATAATAAGAGAAGCTTTTAGAGTTTCGATCAACTTATTCTGTATATAACCTAGTTTAGTGTCTATTGCCTGATTAATTCCTTCTGTAATTACCTTCTGTAAGTCATCCCTTGACAAGTGCTTGTCGCTTTGTCCTAGATCCTTTTTATGACGCCGCGAGGAGGCTTGCTGCTTTTCAGGCGATGCATCAGGGCAGCGCAGTCCTCTTCGCGTGCAAGGTGGACATATCCAAGTATCACTTGATTCTTCCATTGTAATTCCTGTACACTTACTGTGACAACCTCTAAAGCACTGCGTACATTGAATCTGCGTGCTTATGTCTAGGTCTTTAGAGCATGCAATGCATTTAAGCATTTTATCTATTAGCTGATTCTTTCCCTTTTTTCCTTATTATATATAGAAGAAAAAAGTAAAAAAATGCAAGTTAAAAATTACGTGTGCTCGCTCAGAATCGAACTGGCTTCAGTTGATCAATGCGTTAAGAACTTTATGCACAGAGCTACGGCGTCTGTGACGGCACTTCTGAATATATCTTATAGTATTTAAAATTTAATTTACGTGAGGGTCAATGACCAAGTTAATTATTATTTAATAACAATCGTATTTCTAGTCACGCACTCACTTTAAGACTACTGACCTTGCACTAAGTCACTTCATTCTTCTCAGAGCTACGGCGTCCGTGACGGCATATCCGAGTATATCTTATAGTATTTAAAACATAATTTACGTGAAGGTCAATGACTAATTTAATTATTATTTAATAACAATCGTATTTCTAGTCACGCACTCACATTAACACTAATGACCTTGCACTAATCACTTTATGTATCCACAATATATCTGATTGTAGGTAAATTTATTGGACTTTATTCTTCCTAAAAAAGCTAATATGGACTTTTTCTGCTTTTTAGCGGCTGATAATATTTCACAAGATAGTTCCTTAATAACACAAATCGATAATCACATTTATTTCCGTTTATATTAATTTTAAGTATTAAATTTATAGAAACGATACGTGTTGACGCGGAGGCTACCCGCAATGAATTCTATTTACAGTTGACTGTCCTAGCCATTTATGGCTGGATATATTAATATTTCGAAAACATATGTCCGTATATATGTTTCTCAGTGCATGTCATGGTAATTGATTTATGAAGTTATACTTCTTTTGGCGCGTTCGGGAAAAAATGACATTTTTCATTATGACAGCAAATTTTTGCGATGCGCGCGCACCGTCATAAAAAACTGATACCCTGAAGTTAGCAAAGTCATTATTTTTTTTTGAACGTTTTAAAATAAAATACGTGCTTTTTTTTAATTATGTACAAAAATATTTTTGTGATATTTAAATAAACTTTATTTAACTAGATAATACGTTATAATATATACTATTATTAGTGACTTTTTTCTACAAGAATAAGGCGAAAGATAAAATTTTACAATAAAATATTTCTATCTGGTTACGAATGAAGTATAACTTCTAACGCATGTACTAACTACACACACATGTTTATTTTGTAATTTAAAGTAAATTATAAGCGACAATATTGTGTGTTTAATTGTATTCTATTACTTAAATATCTTACATTTTATCCCAATGGAACTTAGAAGCAAGGGATTCCGAAAGTTGTCCCTCTTTCAATTGTTTCTTGACGACGCGCTCGACTAGTCGTAATGATGAGAACACGTTTTGTACACTAGACGGTTGGCGGTTTCTTGATGAAACCTGTAATATTAAAATTGTTATAATCTCTGTAGATTATGGTAGATATGTCGCAGCCAACTAGCTTACCTTAACAGCCTAGCCTTTCAACTAAACGGCGCCGTTCAATTAGCGGACTGAAAAATGTTCAGCCAGTTGATCAAACAGCTAGGCAAATGACTTGAATCGATGACGTTTCATTACTTGCCTAGCCTGTTAACTGTTAATTTAAATTTAATTTCACTTTCTCCCTCTCTCAAACTAGCAACGAAACTCTTCAAACTAACAATATGGCGTCGGCAAACCACAAAATTAAAGAAAAAACAAGTACATTGGAAGAGTAAAGTGACAAAAATAGTGTGAATTTGACGCAAGCAATTTTATTTTAAAAGAAATATTTTTTATGACATGTTTCATCCTTGTTATTTCTGCCAAATAATGACTATCGTACGAATATCCTAAGCACTAGCCAGTTTATTAAATTTTGTAACAAACGCTAAGGCTGAATATCTCGGACAGCTAGTTAAACGGCGCCGTTTAATTAAAACGCTAGGCTGTTAATCGAACGGCTAATTAAGATAGTTGGCTGCGATAGATAAATCGCCATAATTATTACACTAAAGAAAATATATTTTCTGGGAGTCCAAACTCAATATACAAATACACTTTGACAACATTTAAATTCATTTGTAATCATAACTTGTTGATATAAAAAGCAAAACGTAAGTAAACACAGAACCTTATTCATGCCAAAGGTGTTACATCATGTCGCAATAGCGATATTTCAATTAATTTCAAATTCATGGAATTGACTCATGACGACATCGATTTTCAATTTTAAACGCTCAGATGTTTCAAGAACGTTATTCTCATTAACGAAAAGACGCTTTTATTTTCATAAGAACTTTGTAATTGTAAACTCATAATGAGTGATTCAAAACAATTTAATTCTATTAAATACAGTAAACTTTCTTTAAGGTAATGCATTTAATTAGATAGTCACGATAGATGCCGAAGATCAATATTTAATTTTATTAAATACTTAGATACGGTGATTTAATTTATATTAAAAATTACTCACCATAAACTCAACTGTCTCAAATAATTTATTCAATTCCTTTTGCTCGCGTCCATTGAGTGTAGTATTTGCGTCAAAGACTCCGCTATCGTTCAGCTTTTTAATGATAGTTTTGAGAGTGATAGGCAGATTTTGATCCAATATGTCGCCAGATTTGTATGCAGCCTTCGCATCTTCGGGTTCGTGAGGACTGTGACAGTTTTAGGCTTTTATTCATATTTAGCTATGGAATATACTTCGACCCATTTATAGTCAGCTCTAAATTTAGCAGACGAATAATTGTATGTATCGGATTTTAATGCTAATACATCTAAAAGTATGTTTTATTTATGATAAGGCATGTGATGTTTTTTTATAAAAATAACAATTTTCCATGTATATATATTGGTTTTATAAAAAAATCAGATTTACAAATGTGTTATTCAATAAGTTTTTATATATGTAGCCTTGGCTCAATTAAACAAAAATGTAATCATAAACCAAATTTGACACAAATCTAGCATTATTTTTGTTCCGCATTTATCTATCGAGGTGTTTTCCAAAATTTTATTTTCCAAAAATATCTTAGTAAAAATCCGGGAGCACAAACAAAATTAAGTGAGTTACTATACGTAATTCGATATTATTCATAGTTGTCGCAGAGCCAATATCTGTGCAGAATTGGTTTCATCGTAAATTTGCCATTATACAAGAGTATTATTATTATTATGTGTAAATATATTACCTACAGTTACGTGTATTGTGGAGATTTTTTAATGATTTATGGTCGTTAAATATTTGTTATACAAGTTTTAAATCTCGGGCGCAGGAAAATTAATCACGCGATACTGGATATAACCGCGATTGTATGACATTATTAACCAAACGCGATTAGAATTATTTAGAATCATGTTCAGACTTTGGGTTCTAAGTGTTTTAGTTGTATTGTTATTTAGAGAGTATGAATAAAAACGATACTGCCAATTTAACTCGTGCATTATAAACACAAATTTGTGTATATTGTGTTCATAATTATGTACTTTTTGTGTGAAACAAATTCCCCGCCTTGACCACACTAAATGCTTTAAACCCAGAACTCGTATTTAAGATGTGGATCAGTTTAGTAGATACTTAATTATGAATGGAACAAACGAAGAATTTATAGCCAATGTAAAATCATATGCATAGTTTCTCACCATCCTGCTATCAGAAGTATGTTCGCAGTTAATCTGTAATGAAACGAATTTGTTATCGTAATAGGGTTTTCACAACATGAACTACGATTAATTTTGTTTGTAATACAATCTGTAGAAGAAAGGAAACGATCCGAAATAAATGTTATTTTAGTATTATATGTTCTCAAAATTTGGTTATTTTACAAACAAAAAAAATATTAATAAATAGTACTACTCAGTGATTCGTTTTAGAAATAAGTAAAGATATTCGTTTTAATCTTATTAAATCACTTCTAAATTTTAATCACAAAAGTACGTCATCTTAAAATATTTATTTGCATTTTCAAACACTTCTATTAAAGTTTTTTAAAAAAATACGTTTATTTTGGAACATAAGATCATCAAGGTATCACTTATTCCACGAAAGTTGACGGCTATATTAAACTTCTAACTAAAATAAAATGTAACATTATATATAAACACTACTTACAAAATATAAACAGTCAAAATCGATCCTGTCATAATTCGTTCGCAATGTACACAGTGCAAGCCACTACTGATCATACTTCGATTACGATATATCGCGTTATATCAACCCATTGAATATAGTGGACTATTGTATTTTGATACTTGCAGCTATTTGCATATAAGAAGTTAAAAAAAAGTTATAAATGTAAGGGTCTAACAATCGTATTGTTTATATCCCCTTTATATGCAGAACTCATATAACGCGGTATGTACGGTGCGGTTCTTATAACGCGCAGATTTATTAAGTGTTATGTCTGTAGCATGGGATTTATAATGTTTTGACATGACAATAATTAGTTTTGCGTACCTTCAATTGTGTTGTTATAATATTTAACTTTTTTTAAATTCGTGTTCCTGGTTTTTCATTTGTTAAAAAAAACGGTTTTAAGATAATACTCCTACAACGCGATTTTCTATAACGTGGTCCGGGTCTACAGCCTAGAATAGAAATCTCACATGTTTCAGACATTACATATCGAATTTTTCATATAATCTTATTGGCTTGAGAGCTATTAAGCAATATAAAATTAAGCGCCTTATAAGGAGTTATGTAAATACAATGCGTAAATATGGCGTCAGCGTTTTACGGCTGAATGACTAAGCCAATTTAAAATAGATAATAATAATAATGTAAAAATAGAGAAGAAAATCCTTTTTGATGCAAGATGCATTTGCTAAATAACTTCTAATAATTCTTCTAAGTTCTTGTCTTTATAGGTTAGCAGGTGATTAGTGTAGTCTTTGTCAGATTCTGACTTTTGAACTTGAACCCAAAACTTACAATCTGCTGATTTGTCTTGACTGATATTATTTTTTCCGGCGTCAGGATGTGATTAACACATCGCGCACTGGTGAAATAACCAATGAAAGTTAGTGCCATGCTGTTGCCTTCGTTCGGGCTTCAGCCAAATAGACAGTTACGACTGGGGCAATACCACTGTTTCTCCAAACTGGCATTAAGTGATGCAATAGGTTCGCCTCATTACTCGCGTTTCGTGCGGTGAGAGAGATCCCCGAAGCCTAAATAAGTAGTATGCTATACGACTTAGCGTACCAATTCATAAAGTCCGGCAACGCATCTGGCAATGTGACTGTCTATGTATGACATTATCTCTTAACTTCAGTTGAGCCCTGTCCGTTTGCGGTACATAAAAAAAAACCACGCTTAAATCACTATTTAAGCAATTTGTGATAATTACGCCTGATTGCATTGCATAACTTTCAAAGTATCAAAATATTTTATTCGCTGTATAACATCGAAACTATCCAATGGAGAATGGAGTATTGTTCGCAATTTTAATGAATGTATACTAAACATTTTAAACAATTATTGTATACAGGACACCTTAAAATAATTGCATATGGTTACACATAATAAAACTTATTATTCTTGTAAATAATGTTAAAAAGTAAGTAAAAATTATTTAATTATTTAGCGTACAATTCGTTCAGTTCAACAAATGTTTGGGTATGTAATCATAAAATATTAAGAAATCTTCAAGGCAACGCCTTTGTCGTTTAGTTAACTTATAATAGGCGTTCCATGGTTCGATTCCTAATTATAAATTGTGTCGTTATGCAACTCGGCGTCGATGCGTAAAAAATATAGGGTGTATAAATAAATTGTGAAAATGTAATTTCAGGTTTGCTCGGAATCCAGTGCCAGTGAGTCGTCTCTGGAATCTTCAAGTGGGTACGGAAGTCAAGGTGCCTACGCGGCGGAAGATCATGCTCATCACCAGCCATCGCACCCTGATGGTATACCTTTATGTTTAAGCCTGATGTTTTAAGCTAAATCTTACAAGTAGTTGACTCAGTTTTAGTTTTAAATGTTTGAGTGTTAATTTATTTTAATTTTGAGTGTTTCATTTTTGTTAGCAATTCTGAGACTGAATAGCCTTTAATTAAAAAAAATCTTGTATATTTATCGCCAAATATTTGTATTTTATTTGTTCTTTTAGTGACGCTCAGATTTCTGTATATGTTTCATGATCATCTGGTCAATGTAATAGGCAAGTAGGTTGTCAACCTCCTCTGACACACGCCGTCGACTATTTCGGTATGAAGCAAGCCGGCTTGCTTACTGTTTCCCTTCGCGGTTTAAGATAATGTTAAATGTGCACTGGGAAATAAAGTTAAAATAAAATTTGTGCATAGCCGGGGATTGAACCTCTGACCTCGGGGATTAGTTAAATGGCAACACTGCACATGCTGATTTACTTTTAGATGATAAAAAATTCGACAGAGACATAGACATATTATTTATTACAAATACACATAAATACACAACATAGCAGTAATCAAAGAGAAAAAATTAAATAAAAGATATAATGAGAGGTATATTACTTTTTTCCTTTTCCCATTCGGTTCGTCTCAAGCATGTATTGTGTGTGTGCTGTGGCTGTAAATGGCCCTGGTTCAGCATTATGCTGAGGAGCAGAGTGTTCCACAGCGCTGGTCTTTCTGCCAGAGACCACAGCAGCTAGTTTGTGCCTCATTTGCAAAAAACAAAAGAATATATTAACACTCAGTAGGAAATAACAATAATAATATTAGTGAAAGTTAGCAATATCGGTAATAAAGTCTTGTGTAAAATGGTGTGAAGTAAATAAAATAAAATTAAAGGTTAAAATAATAATAATTGTTAAGCATTCGATTTTTTCTTCTTTTTTCGGCCCCTGTCCAAATTAGGCCCTTGTCCGCTATCCACCCACAAATCTAAAGAAATTTCTCCACTATCATCATTACTGTAATTCGCTAGTATAATTAGTAGCATCGTAGCAGAATCAGAAATATTATTCACATAATAACATGTTGGATAACTTAAAGGCTCTTCTGTCACCCATAGCATGCTAATTTTGCTTTGCACGTGTTATTTTGCGCATCAGTTGCGTCGGAGATAGTGACGTTGCGACGCGACGACAGCGTCGCGGCCGCTCGAGAGAGCTTCTCGATATCGCTGGGAAGTCTGGAAGAAGCGGTCAGGTCCTTGGATGAAGCCACCGAAACGCCTACGTTTGCGACTATTGGGAAGAAACCGGCCGTGCCTAAGCGACGACCTGTTTCTATGAATGGTAAGTTTTTGCGAAGCAGATGGCGGGAGCCTGACGATGGTAAGATATTGGGTGTGTGTGATATTGCTATATTTATATTTGTAGTAGAGTCTTTTATTTGTACTGTTTATTCTAGGTACATTTTCACATATAAATATATAACTGTTTACAAAAATTGTAAATTATATTTTATAAGTGTGGAGTTTCTGGCCCATTCTTCTCCACACGAAACTTCCTTTTGGAAGTGGCAACTAGAATCTTCTCATTTTATTTAATGTTCAGCAGTGCCATTTTAGTTGGTCTAATTAGAATATATGATTTGATTCAAAAATCGTAGGTGTTTTAGCGTTAATTAGGGTAGGCCGTTACAGTTTTTTTTTTTAAAAACGTCCCAACTCACAATTTGATATATAAAGTGAACGTTTTTTAATTTTTACTTAATGCCTTTGGAAACATATAATTAATGTAGGCTAGGATAAATGTTATATATGTAAACCGATTTTTTTATTACATAACAAATGAAAAAACGGTGTAATGTACTGAAATTTTGTATTTTAAAAACTTTAAAAACATTCGCCTTTATTCCTCGCACATATCACATATCAATAATGGTTGAAAATTAATTTCAGCAGCTCCAACTGTATGGTCCCGCCGTGGCTCATCAAGTTCTGTGGGCAAACCGCCTCCACCTGTCAGAAGATCTTCATCCATCTCAAGACCTCAGAGACCTTACGTTCAGGTAAAGAACAGACACTCAGTAAAACGAAATTGTAGATTCTGTTTAAACAGTCTTGAATTTAAAACTGAAATGGTTGCAAAGTTTTGTGTCCTTCTACTATTTTTACTATTATAATTGCTATTGGAACGAAGTTCCTTATCGCGCGTTTTGAAAGGGGGCTAGACGGAAAAAATTCTCACGAAAAGTTTTCGTCCGATCACCGAAGTTAAGTAACGTCGGGCGAGGTCAGTACTTGGATGGGCAACTGACTGGGAACACTTCGTTATGTTGGCTTTTTTTTATTTTCCAATTTTAATATTTCTGGTCTCTTAAAATTTTTAATGTACAATTTAATAATATTGGTGTTGAGAAAATCTATCATACTGTTATGATACCAATTAAAATATTAATTAATCGAAAGGAACTTTGTTCCATCCGGTCCCTTGACACCTCTCAAGTTTTTATTTGTTTGTGTATCGGTCAGTTACTCTGTAACAGTGTAATAATATTTCTTAGATAATAATTTCTTTAAAGTTTTTGTAAACATCAAGTTATTTGCGTGTTTCGTTTAATATATATCTGAACGTATATACCACAATCGCCACTTAACTTTTTTAGTTAATATACATTACTTTTATTAACCATGGTAATATTTCTAGAACGTTCAGAATCAAGTGAGCTCTAACGACGCGGATAATTTGCCCCCACCTCCGGCCTTCCTTCTGCAGCCTGATCATGACGCAAATACAGGTAAAATCCTATGAAAAACTCACATTATTACTTCGTTATGACACACCTGACGTCTGAAATGTAAATGTTGTCGAAGTATATTATCATATTTATTTTGGACTCAAAGAAAATACATTTTCTTTAGTGTAGTGGCGATATATCTATCGCAGCCAATCTTGATTAGCCGTTCAATTAACAGCCTAGCCATTTAACTGAACGGCGCCGTTTAACTAGCGGCCTGAAAGATGTTCAGCCAGTTGATTAAACAGCTAGGCAAATGACTTGGATCGATGACGTTTCATTACATGACTAGACTGTTGACTGTTAATTTCACTTTCTGCCACTCTCAATATAGCATCGGCAAACCACAACTTTGCTGGTGTTTTCCATAGTTTCATGAAATACAACAAGTGCAGTGGAATAGTGACAATAATAATGTGAATTAAGCGATTTAATTTTAAAAGAAATATTTTTTATGTCATGTTTTATCTTTGTAATGTATGCCAAATAATGACTTTATCGTACTAATGGGCCCAGCAGTAGCCAGCCAGTTTATTATATGCTGTAACAAACGCTTCGGCTGAATATTTTTCAGGCCGTTAGTTAAAAGGCTAGGCTGTTAACTGAACCACTTATTAAGCTAGTTGACTACGAAACTATTTATCTGATGAGTTTTGAAACAAAAAATATTGTGTCGTGAGTTATACAATTTAAGAATTATTAATACAAAAAAGACTCATTAATAAAGAAATTATGGTTGAAGTATAACCTTTTTAGGTCTGGGCTATTTCTGTACCTGTTTCGTGATCATTTCCCAATCTAATAGACAAGTAGTTGATCATCCTCCTATGGACACAGAAAGTCCATTGCAAATCAATCAATCGATCAAAAATCATTTATTCGTATAGGTAAAATAATCTACACTTATGAACGTCAAAATATGAATAAATTAATATTTATAAAACTCATGATAATTCTTGAAAAAATACTCGTTAATAGTCCTCATAAATCCAAATTAGGCAGACTGTGCGTCAGGAATATCTCATTATAATAATAATTATATATTTTTTTATTATTACATTATTTTTCAGCACCTGCTGGCATAAACGTAGCCGAAACAGTTAAACAGTTGACGGAATTAAAACACATGCCGGCCTCACCCGGCCTTTTACGACGTACAATTAACCAAAATGTCCAAAATCAAAATTACGATAACCAATTAAGCACGTTCCATCAAGCAAAGAACAACTTCAGTGGGAATTTGAACCCTATTTACGGGCAGACAGGGCACAGAATTGTGGAGTTCGAGAATTCTGTGTACGCCAGAAAGAATAGCTTGAATAGCTCGCATTCGGATTTATTCAGGGATGGACATACTGGTGAGCTATTTTTAATTATATATCGACTTAATAAAGGAGATTTAAAGCTGTAGTTATTGTTAGTTCTGGATGATGTAAGTAATTTTTTTTGGTTTCTTGGAAATTGAACATTTCAAGCTGATTCTTTTTAATCGAAATCGAATTATAGTTTTTGGAAAGCGGTATTTGGGTAATTGGGTACATAATAAATGTGTCTGAGTGTAATTGAACAAGTACTGTCATTGAAAAGATCCAGTCACTGTTAATCATGTACTGAGAAGCAAAATAAAGATTTTTTTTAAATTTTAATATATAAAAAAGTAGTCAAATAAATTGAAATAAAATAAGTTAATATAAATTTACAATTACACATACCATAAAATTAGTTAAAAGTTTCACATTGTTTATGTTGAAATTGCTAAGCATTTGAATATTTGTACGTTTATTTACGTATACCGTACGTTAAGTAACGTATACTGTTTGTTTGTTATTATATAAAATTGTTGTTAGGTGTAAGATTACGAAATAAATATATATCAATAGCGAAAATTCACCTGCATCATGAGCATACCCCATATACGCACCCTCACTTTTACACCATCACAAAAGACAACCAAATTAGATATTACTTAGTTATTGTTTTTTTCATTTAAAAATGTTTAAACTTTTTGATGTGAAACATCTATAGCCGCACGTAAAACCGATTTCTGGCGTGGCGACGCATGTCGTGGCGACGCATCGCCACGCTATATGATGGTATATACATACAATCTATATGCAGTAGTAAATTTTTGTAAATAATGAAACTAAATGTTTGTTCAATAAATAGTCATCGTTATCTGGAAAACAAAATCGTAATATTTTATTTTATCATTATGACATATTTAGTTCCTATCACAATCTGTAATTTTCTGCATATTACTTCACAGAATAATTTCGATGTTTCACATCTGCCAGGCGTCCCGTGACGGCTCACATTTTTTATTTGTATTGAATATGTATTCCATATTTCGCTATATTTTAAATGTAATATGTAGTTTGTTGAATTATATGTATTTTTGTTAGCTGTTAATAAATACTTTAAAATCTGTGCTTAAATGCAGTGGAGTAAGTCCTTTTCATTGTAAATCCTTTTTTATTGTACATTTAGTACATTTTGAATGTATTCATTCCAGGCCATATGTACGGCGAAATCAAAGAATCTCAAGCCTCAACTCCGTCTACGCCCAGCGTCGGAGAGAACTCCTTCACCAGCTTTGGGCCCAGGGTTCATAACGACTCTCATTACGGTCAGACAGGTACAGGACACATATAAATAATCAATAAATCTTGATTGGTTCTTTATTAATTTTCTTCTATTTGGAAATTGTTTGGGTATTGGTCTCTACAACTGAGGAGCGATACGCGTTAATGCGCATTTTTTTTATTTTTTTATTTAATTATATATTCGATTTTTACTAAAATCTATTTATTAATTACTAACATACAGATATTGAGTATTTACAATATTCTTAACCGACATAGTCATAATAACATTAAAAAAAACAGTGCCACTTTAGGTCTTGGCCTCAGATTTCTGATTCTGTTTCATGATCATGTTTAAATCTTATAGGCAAGTAGGTGATCAGCCTACACACGTCGACTTTTTGGGTCTAAGACATGTCGGTTTCCTCACGATGTGTTCTTTCACCGTTCGAGCAAATGTTAAATGCGCACATGAAAGTCCATTGGTGCACAGCCGGGGATCGAACCTACGACCTCAGGTATGAGAGTCGCACGCTGAAGCCCCTAGGCCACTGATCTATAATATAAAATTGATAAATACAAAATCAAAACATATTTAAAAATTTTGTGCCTTTAATGGTAGAATTTTCTCGCTGTATTGCGATACTTTAATTTTTTTTCTTGTTTATCATGGGGTATATATTTTTTGATAGTAAAAAAAATGTTTGGCTTCTATCGAATAGCTAGAATGTAATTTCGTATGTTAACGAGCTGCTATTTACTATCCTAAATTTCATCATACAAGGTTGCACTGCAGAGTACTCTTAGCATATTTCTTATCTGAAATTCACAAGAAATCCCGTGTTTGTTGCAGGTTTCAAGTTGAAGCAAGAAACTCGGTTTGGCGGTATTTACGCGCAGCCCGGGTCTACTCGCTCACATAGCGCCGACAGACACGCCGCTAGTGAGTGTTTACATAAGTTTTGTTAATAATAACGTGCGTGCAAAGTACACATGTCAGAAGTTAAACTTCTTTGTAAATTAATTATTACTAAGGTAATGGCCCCAATAGATGATTATGTGCCAGTATAATATGATCCCATGTATTTGCATATCTATATTCACACTGTATGCGTGCAAATCTTTATATATATAATTCTTCTGTGAGTGTGTATGTCACTGAACTTCTCTCAAACGAAATTTTTTGTGTGTGTTCAAGGGGATCTGGGAATGGTTTAGATTCACAATTTTGTCCGCTGGACAATGTTTTTTTAATTTTTTAATTTTATTAGTAGTTGTTGATTTTGGAATGTTTTACATTAGATGCGACAGACGGCGCTACCATCGCAGTGTCAAATTTTAAATAATATTCGAATTTTAATTTTAGTCTATCCCGACAGTTAGCGCTGCGATCAAATTAAAAAAAAAGTTTTGTTATCATTGTGTTATTGTAGACCATGTGCTGGATCGTTAGATATTGTCATAACATTTGAATAATAATTTTCATCAAAATGGTCCAGAATGTTAATTTAGCTTATTAAAAAAAGTTTGAAATTTTCAAATTAAAGACGTGTAGACAGGACAACGTCTGTCGGTTCCGCTAGTATATATATGTCGCGGATTCAAGGCGATTAGTAATTACAAAATTGGTATCACTAGCGTCGTCCGACATTATTACTTAATATTTAAACACAGTCAGTGCGCAGGTCCGGTGCAGGCGCCGATCGGAAAGCAACTCTAGTACTACACGACCGATTCTACGCACTACTGACAAATTGACTTTGACAATTGACATTTTACAACCTGTAAGATGTCTATGAAATTGCGTGGTGTTACCATTCTAATAAAACAAATTACATCGTGTTCTTTTATAACATAATCTCTGACATATATACATATATGGGCAAATATATGTATGTATGTGTTACTTAATGTTAACTAATGTTACATAACTCGTGGTTCTAACTTTAATCCATTTTAATTCCAGCGAGCGGTTTAATCGCGAGTCTAAGCGCCAAACTGGGACCGCAGCTGTCCCCTCGGACAGGACGAAGGACCATTTCCACCATCACACCGGCGGATGGACATAAACCAAAAAGTAAGCTGAAATAGGTTTTTTTTGGGAGTGTGTGGCCTGGTGTCTAGATTTAAATAGGGTACAATGAATAATGATCATTTGGGACTGTTGGATCAGTTGGGAGATAATAGAAAAACTAACATCAAACATTTTTATACAGACAATTTTAATAAACGCTTTAGGTATATTCCGTTGAACAAGTCTAGATTCTTTTTTTTTTAAATTAACTTAACCTATTCAAAAAAAATCTTTCCAAAATTAAGATATTTATCGTCAGACACTGTACAATATTTTTTTGTAAAGCGGTGCCGGCAGTCATCCAGCCGGCGTTCCTAGACAAGTTGTCAGCCACGATACAAAACCAACGACGTCAGTTATCCACGACCAGGGCCAGCACCGTCAGAGATCTCATCAATACGCACGCGCAGGTATACTTTAAAAAAAAATTTTTTTCATATATATTTTTTCATTTAAGAAATTTAGTGGATGGAATCATTAAAATAATATAGTTTTAGAAATTCCTATTTTAGTTTAATTGATTTTTGCAAAAAAAATTTAGATGGTTTTTTTTTTAAATTTTTATTAAGTTCAATTACTTTTGCATATTAAAATTATCGTAAATAGCGTCCTAACGGGAATGCGTTGAATTACCAATAACCACGTGGAAATGGTAAAGTTGCATCCGATGAGCAGTTTTGAGAAATAAGTATTTCATTTTTTTGCAGCCGGATCCGCGCGTCTGTCACACGTCCCTAATGGAGCAAATAAAACGCGGTGCAACACTACGGAGGAACAAACTTTGCAATGATCGCTCAGCGCCTAAGATACGTTAATATCGATATATCACAACACTATTTACAGCTTTTATTCTCAGCAAAATGTGTAAAAATATTTGTTTTTATTCTGTAGAACAAAGTTTTTTTCCAGCCTCCGTTAATGTAATAATTTGTTATTTATTTCGGGAATTTATTAGACAATATAATCGATTAAGTGGATCCAAAGACAAGGAAAAACAGATTTGAGACCTGTCAATTGTCATGATTTGACAGATCCATTTTTACGAACACCGCGAGCGTTCTAATTGTATATTGTATCACATACGCCAAACTTGTATTTATTATGTCTAAATGTGATTACGATCAGTTGTCTCATTCTAATGGAATAAAAAAGAAGGAGATAGCATTATGTTAATATAATTAAACTAAGTTAAAATAATATTGGTGTTTTGAACTTTGTAAACTGAAAATAACAGTTTTAACCATTATTTCGTATAACCCAATTTTCGAAATTAATCTTATTAATTGGTTAAAATTTAATGACGAAATTGAAATCAAATAAAAATAAAATGGATACCCGAGTAATGATTGACAATATACTTAATGAAAAAAAATCATAAATAATAGCACGTTGACAATATGTTATATATTATTAATAACATTTACATTTGTATATTAAAACGTCTATTTACATATCTATAGAGAGTCCTTTGATATAAGATTTCCTATCGCTTGTTTTAACTCTGGTATTCTTAACACAAAAAATTCGATAGCTTTTCAATCGTACAGGTTCCAATATATTACTAACGTTTCGTAGATTCTTCATGTAAATAATGCCTGGAAAATCGTCGCAAATATTACTAGTATAAATACAAAACAGGGCTTAAGTTTTTGACAGTTGATTTACATCATACATACGAACTGTTCGTATGCCGGACGGATATTGACGTATACCAAACGTATACGCTGCTCTAATTTCTATTAAAAATTTACTGTTACTATTCGATAACGTTTACTATACTATTTATATACTCAAATCGTTATTGTGCTAAGAATGCGGGTATCAAAACAATTGTATAGCTTTTGTAAAAATATTGTCGGTGTTTCGAAAATTTTTTCAAATTTCTCAAATGTTTGTACTTACTCAAATTGAATGTCCATAAAATTTGCCGGTTAAAATCTGGTCTTAGGCCCGTATTACTAGACTAAATATTCAAGAGTTGTCATATACATTTGACAATACTCGAAACGACTTGGCATACGACGAATTGGAGAACGGGCTTAAGTTGTGATACCAGATTTTTGATATGGGTTTAAAAAATAATGTACCAGGCGTGCATAGCCATAAATTTCAACGTTAGACTAATAAAACTGTCCATTAATGTAATCTTTGTACGATGTTATTTCGAATTGATACTAAATTTCGTCTAAATTGTATAATTATTATAAAATTGTGTCAAAATAATTTTATATGTAGAATGTTCATATCAAATTTAATTAGAACACGTGTCAGTATAAAACATTAAACCCAAATATTTACTTTTGTTGATATATCTGAATTCTCAATAAACATACAAATTAATGGATTGAAACAATTTATACACAACTTAACAATTAAACTCCATATACCCTCCTTTTCTTAAAAAAAACTAAATCAGTTACTAATTTTCACGAGATTGTTTTTTCATCACAGCAAATAGATAGAAAGGAACAAATTATTTTAATTAGTTAAATACTATTTTTTTTTATAAATGGGAGGGTATGTCGATCTATTTGTTTTGTCGTAACGTTATTTTATTTCTGATTTAATAAAATAAATATTAGATAACAAAAAATTATAGAACGCTAATTTATTTATTTTTTTTACGCGAATAGTTTAGTAATAGACAACGTTCCTTTACAGCCATGGCTTCACTTGTGACTTGGTCAAATTTAACTTAGATCGGTGTAACTTGTGTGCTTTTAAGTTCATATATAAAACGCAATGTACTTTAAATTTCAATTAGTTTTCTCATTTCTTAGGAATTTCGAAAATTCGTGTTGTGCTTTGGGTTTCTTGAGGCAGTATGCTGTGGACCACCTCTATGTGGAACCAGCTGCCTACAGAAGTATTTCTAAAAAAAATTCACTTAGGGTCCTTTAAGAAAAGTTTCTATCTATTCTTAAAAGGCCGGCATCGCACTTGCGAGCCTTCTCCATGTGAGTTTCCATGGGCACTTAACATCAGGTGAGCCTTCTGCCCGTTTGCATCCTATTACATAATTGTTTAACTAATTTACTGTTTCTTTCCGTCAAATCGTATTTACGCTATGGTGAAAGACAAAGTATTTTTGTAAAGTGTGCTAGCAGGCGTGATTTAAATAATTGTGGCTTTTATAGTACATTGTTGAAGATTTTCATTAAGGCTAGGTTCAGAGACAAGTTTTCTTAAGCCATAATCTGGAATTTTAATTTTATCTTATTTCTTATGTCAAATATAATGTAAAAAGTGGTTTGATACCACCTGAAACTATATTGTTTATCACTCTGCAATACTTGTCTTTGAATACTCACAAATCAACACTTTCAAATGTCAAACGACAGTGACAGACGAAAGTTTATACTCAAAATTGTCTCGGGATCTGTTTCATTATTTTGTATGATCAAAAATCAAGATTAAGTTATTGAACAAGAACCACGCAAGTGAAGCCGTTGCCCAACGCATGTTTATATGTTCCCATGTAAGTGTATTTATAACATATCTTTGTAAATCTACGGTGAATGCTTTGGTAGGTTTAGAACGGGTTAGATTAGATTGATTGCGCATGTAACTGACAGATTGAAATAAATAATGTCCCTAAATGTTTTTTATTTTATTATCCCAATAATTAACGCTGTTTGAACCGCATTAATTCGTGATATTAAAAGCCTTTTTCGATGAATGGCCTATACAACACACTATTTTTTTAAATCCTGTTCGAACAGTTCCTGTTTGTACATGAACAAATATTGCAATAATAGTGACATTACTATATTGTTAGTTCAGCATGTCTCTTAATATAAGTTATTTTATATTAAACAATGTTGGCCTAGCTGCTTCTGCGTGTGACATTCTTCAAGGAGGTTCTATACCCGGTTATGCACCAATGAACTTTATTTGTATGTGCGCATTTAACATTCGCACGAACGTTGAAGGAAAATATCGTGAAGAAAACGGCTTGCTTTAGATCCAAAAAGGTGCAGGAGGCTGATCACCTACTTGCCTAATAGATTGATGAATAATCAAGCAACAGATACACTGCACTGAAGCGCAAACCTAAAAAGGTTGCGACACTGGTAAAGTTCTATTGTAAGCCAGAAAGGTCGGCTGCCTTCTGAACATCCAGTGAATCATTTCAAATTTCAGTCAATAGATGGCACCGTGCGCTAATTATTTAAAGTTTATAGGTTATCCGTTATATTTTACAATGTTTATTCTACGAGAACAATCCAATATTATTTAGTCTCAAGCAGTGGTGACTGCTTGGACCGCAGGATAACATGGTTTTGTAGATGCTGAAAAGAATCTTGACATAAATCTATATGAATAAAAAAGTAAATTCAAACAAATATATTTTATTGAAAATAATAATACAATTTATTAAACTTATTAAAAACAATATTCAGTCTTATATTCCAATGATTAACTTATAGAGATTTTAAAATATCCTAAGAAAGTTGAAAACATCAAGTACCGTATAACAACCGTTTGAAGGAATACATAAATGACTAGGCGAACCCATATCCTGGATCGTAATGTTTTCTGCTAGAAATCAAAGTCGTACTGAGGAATTAATGCAAATATCCTATATAGATAGGATTTAATATTAATGACATTTTCCTTGGAATAATTGTAGTCTAGAGAGAGGGTAGACTAGCTGAGTTTCTTGCCCGTTCTTGTTAGAACAAGGCCTTCTGGTAGTTTTGCGAACGGATGGCGTTGTCTTGCTCTTTCGCGAATATTGTTAACAATTTTGACATTCATAAGCATGCCCTAAGACGCATCTAAACTGAATAAAAATACGTTTATTCAGTTCAGATGCGTCTTAGGGCATGCTTATGAATTTGATTGATATTGATTACATACTAACAAACTTATAAGC
Organism: Pieris mannii; assembly: GCA_028984075.1. Lineage (NCBI taxonomy): Eukaryota > Metazoa > Arthropoda > Insecta > Lepidoptera > Pieridae > Pieris > Pieris mannii. The sequence continues at coordinate 9,765,418 of CM054793.1, read as the reverse complement.
TATCACTAAATAGAAATAGGTAAAAAATCTTTTTAAGTTAAACGGTTTTATGTTAAACATACATTGCAATGTTTAAGATAAATGTACTAAAAACCAAAAAATAATAAAATAGATACAGTCGTGGGAATTATAAACATATTATGCATAGACTAGACTAAAATAAAACCGTGGGGCACGTCAATTGTCTACAAATTCATTTTCATTCATCAATTCGTCGTTAAAATATGCAGTTGTCCCGCAGACGGTGAGGAAATTACTTACTATTTTCTTGCTCATGGAAATTCCCCACGGTTTTATTTTAGTCTAGTCTATGCATATGTTTATAATTCCCACGACTGTATCTATTTTATTATTTTTTGGTTTTTAGTACATTTATCTTAAACATTGCAATGTATGTTTAACATAAAACCGTTTAACTTAAAAAGTTTTTTTACCTATTTTTATTTTCTAGTTTTTAGTTTTTATTTCGCATTCTGTTTAAATTATTTAGTGCTTCATTATTGCAAGGTGTCTTGCCCGTTATTTATAGTATATTGCATTCTGCTTGTTGAGCCCTTTCATTTGATACCCATATTGATGGGATTAATAAAACATAAATTATCCGCCATTTTGTAGCGGCGGCCATCTTGAATTTATAATGATAATGAATAAACATAATTGTATTGTCACCAAAATCCAATGTGTATACAAAATTTCAGATTAATCGGTTGACAGGAAGAGGGTGAAATTTGAATTACTAAATTTGACCCAAGAAAAAAGAATAAAACAAACGGGGTGAGCTAAATAAAACCGTTTAAAAAGACTTCGGTCCATCGGATTGAGCATCGAAATGGCGCTGCTATTTGCATTGTTCGTCTCTACCCAATTCAGAAAGCTCTGGCGCGTTTTATGTCACCATCATACATAATAGAAATGGTTAATAATTTTAAATTCATTAATTGAAATCACACTTTATTTCAACTATTTAGAAAACTTTAAACGGTTATAAGCCCGAATTTATGACAGTCTCGTCATCCACGTAACTAATTCGAGTATTCGTGTTAAATAAATAGTATATTTTTATTCCCTAAAACAACTATTATACCGTTTCCACGTTACGTGTTCAATAGTTTATTTTCATTTCGTAGACAATCTGCCAATACCAAATATTAAAGTGAATAAATTGAAACAACTCCATAGAAAATTTTAAAAAGGTATGGATTATTACGTTTACATAATTTATTTATTCTTCTAGACTTCTATTTCCTGGCTATCTATAGTGTGGGGTTCGACAGACATCTGAAAAAAAGATTTAATGATATTACTGATACTGAAACTTCTATGTAAAATTCCTTTAAGACAAATTTGCACGCCATGTTTAGATTGTACCACCATAACAATTTTGTACCATATTTTTGTAAATATATTATTATTATTACATTTTTAATTTTCATACATACTTTAGGTAAACCACTAACTTTCTGCATCGAATAAAACCCATCTAGAATATTTATTAACGTGTCACTAATGAAGTACGCATATTTTCAAATAAAAATATTGTTTTTTTTATAATAAAAATTAATAATTATTATTTCTATACTACCTTTTGAGCATTTACTTCTTGGAATACTTTTTAGAGTGTTCTTTGATATTGTGTCGCTATCTTCCGACTCCGAACACATTTGGAAACTTGTCTCTAAAAAAGAAAAAAAATATTATATTTATTTACTAAAATACTAACTCGTGAGAACAGCATCTTTATAGCGAACACAAACTTTATCTACGCGCGATATTTTTATATGAAATCCTTTCATGTTGGACCATACTTTGATGATTGCTACTGTCTTATAAAATAATTTTACCAGAATCATAGCGATGCTTCCTGTGGGCGCTGGGTATATCTTGATTTTCCACATGACCGAATGTTCGAAATCCCACTGCAAATTGTGCGTACGGACTTATTTCGTACAGTTCTGAAAATATTTATTTATTTAGACTTCGATACAAGTATGCACAAATATAGAACAATAAAATTAAAAGGCGAGCAACTGCTGGCTTATCGTTTACGAGCGATCTCTTCGAGGCGACCACTGTGAGAAAAAATAAGATAAGGTAAGCGCAAATATACGTAAAGCATATATATTCACACAAAACTAATGGAAAAAGCATAGTCATTAAAGCATATGTGAAAAGGACAATAATAAAAAAAATGGACACATGTTACTTTTATTATGTATTTTTTTATTAACTTTATGTCGATTACGTTGTTGAAATGATTTCAAAATGTCTAATTATAATCTGACCCAATATATGGTGGTAATCAAAATAAATGTCGTTTAGGAAAATCGTACATTATTCTGATTCTATTTACTCAATAGTACGGCGAACTTTTTTTCAATCATAACCACTGCATTTTAATCACATCAACATCACACACAATCACAAAAAAACTATTTGAATGACTTATCTCTAAACTTCTCCTAATTAATTTTCTTTCATTAAAAGAGAGTTCTCACCATGCTTGCTATTATTTCTAACTGGTATTGGCGTGCTATATATCCTGTTTTGAGCATTCAATGCATTTTCCTTTGCAGCTAAGTTGCTATGTGACGTGTTCGTTATGCCATTCTCAGACTTATTATCTATGGTTATCGAGTCTCTGTACTCTATGAAAGTGTTGCTTCTGAAAAATATAATAGTTTACCTATCACACTTCATGTCAACCTGGTCACTAAGAAAACTTAGTATGTATTACATGTATAACATTTATTGAAGATAATTAATTCGATTTGTTTAATTAAACCTTAGTAGTGAAATTAGTTCTGTGATTCTGATTTTTTTTTATTGAATCCTAGGCTTTATAAGTGTGCCTTATAGGGTGTACATAACATTTAAAATAAAGCAATCAACAATTAACAGCTAATAATTACAAATCAACTTCAGAGAAATTAGAACTTGGTTATTTCTTTAAGGAATTTATAAATGATTATTATGGCTGTTCTCGCTTACCTTTGCCTCATAAACAGTATGTAGATGCAACAAATTAGGCAGACCACAAGTAAGATAGAACTTAATATTATCACCAGCATGTTCAGATCAAAAACATCGGAAAGCGGGCCGACTTCAGCTGAAAAAAAGTTTTTTTAAATAAATAAATTTATGTTTCTGATTGCAATGAGCCGTAATTAATTAATTATTAAAAGTTTAGATTTTAATATTATCCCAGAACATTTTTTTAACGTTCTCTAGTTGTATAGGAAAATCAGAAACTAAAGAGTCACCTAGTAGCCCTTTGTGTCTGTCCATACGTTTATTTTTATTGACAACAAATCTTTTGTGAAAATTATTACAGTATCTAGGCGATTACAAACAGTGGCAGAGAGTTTATTGCCAGTTCTTCTCTTCCGTTCTACGCTCTTGATTTGAGAACTGGCAATAAAATAAGAAGCATTCAGTGTACATTTCTATTTTGACGTTCATAAGTGTATATTATGTTACCTACATGAATAAATGATTTTTGAATTTTGAGTCAGTTTGACTCACACAGTTTGGGTTTGAGACACAGTTGCAGGGTAATCTATATATCACGCGTATATATCATAGTATCTTTTGAGTTAATTCCTGGCGATATTATAATCGTTTCACTTTGAAGGCATAATGCTGTTCACTATCACATGCCCCCATGGGAGACCTACATCGTTTATATCAATGGCCAAAAGGCCAGAGTTTAATATTGACATGTTTATTACTTACTTCCATCAACATTTTTTGTAGCGAAATTATAAATACTGGTAACACTGCCAGCTTCATTAGTAGCAGTGACGCGGACCTGGTACCATGTAGCGGGAGATAGATCTGGTATCGCAAATGAACTCGATCGGTAGCTCGCTTGGTACATGGGCAGATTCCAGCTGGTGTCTGAATATGACTGAGGATAGCAGAAAAATAACGGCTTTAAAAAAATATTTAATTTGTGCTTGATGCTTCCTGCGAAGTGCACCAGTACATCAATCCTGACTCAACTCCGCATACGGACTCGCCTATCTACTACTTCGGCCAATACGCTGAGGACATGAGAACTTGGAGAAACCAGATGGACCGATCAACTGAAAGATCATCGTCATCAAAACTGTACATAACAAAGGCGCTGAACAGAAACCAATGGAAATAGATAGTTCAGGCTCCAGGAGCTATCTTGCTGACCATGGCAGTCAGACATGAGCTGCCGATTGAAGAGATGCAATTGATTGTAAAATAGTTATAGTACACACAAAAACTTTTTCCCATAAAAATATATTTAATACATAAATCAAGACATCTATTTCATAGTACAAAACAAATATTACAATTTACACAACCGATCTCTAAAGAGAGTCAGCAAAAAACTGTTTTTTATTTACATATTATTTCACATTAATCCTGTTTTAGTAAATTAGGTTAGACTTGAATTACTTATTAGTCTTAAGTTAGAACGTAATGGTCCATGACGCCTAAATGAAGACACATGTATAAAAAAAATATTACACAGAAAATACACTTTAATACGTTGTGAATCTATTTCTGCAATATCATTTAAAATTGCATCATTGAATTGACTTATGTCAACCCGTGCTTATTCCTCGTATCGCGTATTAAAAAACACAAAAATAAAAAAAATATTAGAATACTTACCAATGTATTCTTAGCTTTAGTCCAGACCCGAGATCCCATCGGACGATATTCAACGTCCCAAGTTCTCATGTCACACCCACCACCTTCCCAGCCAGCCAATTGGATGTACATGTGCGAACTGTTGCTCCATAACCATTCGTTTGATGATGGTGGAATCGGAACTGAAAATGTTCAGATAGGGTTTCTTAAACTTTACATTAAAAATCAATTTAGGGCAAGCGCAGGATTGTCAGCTTCCGTGTTTAACCAAATGTGGGTTTAAACACTACTTTCCAACTTCAAAGTCAAAGTCAAAAATCATTTATTGAATGAATGTCGAATAAATAAATATACATTCAATTTAACATTTACTACCAGTTTTTTCAAATCCAAGGTTTAGAACAGAACAGAAGAACTGGCAAGGAACTCTCTGCCACTCATTTAATCGCCAAGTTTTTTATTTTACACAACGTTTGACAGGAGATGCAACCATAACACTATGTTCCACATGACATCTTAGTTTTTTTAGTAATAAATAATGATAATAGAAATGAAAAACAAAGACTTGTCTCAGATTGTAAAAGATCCTCTATCAGCAGGAGACATGGTGAAATAGGAGCACGCACTTACATTCTCGTAGGAACAACACGCAAATACAGCTCTCACTAAAATATTCTTATTAGTACTCAACTGTACACTGTATTTATATTATTTTTTGTATTCTGAGAATATACATTTTTTTTAAAATTGTAACTATAATTACCTCCACCCAATGTACTAGTCTCCATATAAGCTGGTTGTGAGGTTCCTACTTTGCTGGAGGCAGTTATTCGAATAGAGTACTTAGTGCCACATTTCAGGCTAGTCAGAAGGTACTTTTGTGTGTACTTGTTGGGCAACTTGTCTGGTAGATCTGGCAACTCGTCGGGCGACCAGGAATCTTGCCACGGTCCGTTAGCTTCTTTCCATGTTAAGCTGTACGCTGTAAGACATTATTAATAATTACAAATTTACCAATTATTATTAAATACTTTGAGACTTTTCTGGTGATAATAATATATGTATACAGTTATACTGGAGCAATAATGTAATAATTAATAAAAACTAATTATTTATTTTAAATAGGTAATAATGTTAGTGCAAGTAGTAACTATATACAAACTGATAAGTAAAATTAGGGAAAGCAAATCATAAGGGGTGAAATATTAATAAGTACTTACAAATTTTTTGCCCCAAAGTCCTATTTATTAAGGTCGGCTGTTCCCATTCAATTAATATGCTGTCTTTAAATGGCGTAGCCCGAATTACTGGTGGTTCGGGTAGGGGTAAAACAATTACTGTGTACTCCACGGAATCAGAACCGTAGAGATTTTTTGCCAAGCAGGTGTAGTTTCCGCCCAACGATTGGTCTATATCTGAAAATAATATATTAGAATAAGCTAATAAACATATTGATAGTAAAATTAACGTATTTTATGTTTTTTTCCTTAAGTAATAATAAGTAAGTATAATAAACGGTATATAGTTCGTGGGTCATCGAAGTGGTTTAATAGGTAATTTTATTTTTACTCTAAATTAACCACAAGCGTACAACAATATAATGTATGCCAAATAATCAAATGCTAAAATAAATCGAAGGAAGTTGAAGAGAGTGCCTACGGCTGACTATATTATCGGGGCGTAACGTTATACTTATTTGACTTAGTTGGCTATGGAACAAAATATGAATGTAAAGTAACAGTATACAGTAACAAGTGAGTTGCTACGTCTGGCTATGCTCTCGGGGCATAGCTCCGACGATAGGAAATCGCCACGCTTTAAAACTAAGAAAGCCTGACTGAGCAAAATGTTCAGGCATGGCCCGTACAGACGGGACAAAAATAGTTCTCTCATTGCGTCTAAATATTTTGCATATTTTAATTTCACAGTAAATCAGCTGATGAAGAATATACCAAATATTAAATTATGTTTTCATTGGTAAAGCTACTAGCAGTTAGCACTAATAGCTGATCTAAGCTATGGCTATTTAAAAATTAAAAAACTTAAGAATGCTATACTCACTATTAATAAGTAGACTGTCGTCATGATTCCGAGTAAAACGGGGATGGTGTGTGATGATATTGTGGTTGTGATACCACACCGTACGAGCAGGAGGAGATCCAACACACTCACACCGAAGGAGCAGAGAAGAACCAGCTCCTACGGATATTGTTCCGCCTAGGGATGATACGCCAGCTACCACTAAAGAAATAAAATAATTGTAATTCAAGTTACTAGTGCGATTGATTGACATCAATAAATTATATTTAAAAAAGAGTGTGTGTATTTATGTACACGCGTTAGAAGTTATACTTCTTTGGCGTTTAAAAAAAATACTAAAATTCAGTACTGATTAATGATAAATATTAAAATTAATCAAAAAGATTTTATTTTATAAATAAATTATTAGTAAATATTATCACCGTCGTATTTGAAATGGGTTTAAAAATACCAAAACAATATTTATTTATTCACACTGTTTAATTGTCCTGTTACGAAACACATGTTCTAACTATAAAAATACTAGAATATAATATAATATACAATGAACATAGTTATCGATTTCCATGCCATCTAGACCTAACTTTACGATGTCGAATTTAGGTGTTGGTGTGCGCGCGCATCGTAAAAATTTACTTTCATCATTTTTCTCCATCGTGCCAAAAGAAGTATGATTTCAAAAACATAAGAATAATTAATACTAAAATTAATAGAAAATAATAAAGCGTATACATACAAATGTTCACGGATTGATTCATAGTGATAAAATATTTTCTTCGGATGTTTGAATCATTAAAATAACTTTTATTCGTATACAGTTACCTCTCTGTGTTGGGGTTTGACTTAGCCGTTTACTTGATCTTCCTTCCCCGACACGGGTAGATGCACAAACCCAAACCTCATATGTTCGAGATACACTCAACTCCTTAACTTCCGCTGTTGTTTTACTTGGTTCAATTCGCTGAGTTAATGTCATTCCACCACTAAAAATTGTATTCAATTTAACTAACGATTAGTTTACTTATCTGAGAACTTTTAATCAATATCAATAATCTAACAACTAGGTTTTTATCTATTAGATGTAGTATTTTAGTGTCTAATAGTGAAAAATACATCACATTTAATGTTTACAAACAATATATTTAAGCGCGGGCTTTTTAGTTTGTAAAATATTTCGTAAAACATATTAGGAAAATAAATCTGGATGATTAAAAAAGTGTAAACTCGTAGTAAACTCTATAATTACCACTAACCTTATTTATAAAAGTTAAATGAAACAAAAGTACTATTTTCTCTCTTTCTGAGATGATATGAAAGATGAGTATTTTAGACAAAAAAGTACATTAAGAATGATTTATTCTTCTTGAATAAGGTGGTGATTTCATTAGTGCATATACGTATGGGTGTGAACTTTATGTAAAACTTAAAAAAAATCCTATTCATTGATTTCAACAGCTTTAAAACCAACCTTAGTCCAACAGGCTTAGCATACACAGTGTAATACAGTAATTCCCCATTAGGTCTGTCTGGTGTTTTCCAACTAACAAGAAGTGAGGTTGGTGATAACACTAGTGCTTTAACATCTGCTGGTGGACCAGGTACTGCAAGAATCAAAAATTAAATAGGTACTATTTTTTCTAACGACTTTAGGTTTCATATTATATTCTTCAATAAAATATATTCTTGGAGAATATATTCTTCATTTCAACTCCGGGGAAATAAATAAAATAATATTACTTTTTCTACAGCTGTGATACTTTTTTAAAATTCAACCTTTTGTCTTCAAGACACCGTGACCAAGCACGCTGTAAATCACGCGAAACGTCGAAAAATATTTTTTTTAATGATTAATAATTATACGTTTATAATAATACGTAACTTCAATACGTCAAAAAAGTGTTTTCCTTCAAATATATTCTTCTATGAAGTCATAATAAAATCTAGAAAACAACATTTGTCATAAATTCTTTTAATGAGGTCATTAATTATTGTTTTTGAATGTGTGGTCATGAAGGTTAACAATTATACTAAATAAGATCCCATAGTACTGTAAATATAACTGTGGAGATAAACAAACGCGAATTGGCTATCACCCTTAATCACTAACACACATATTATTTCCAATGAACTATTCAACTACAACAAAAATTACAAAACTATCATTCAAGAATACTTACCGTCTTCTAAAGTAGCACATATTATTGGATAAGAGAAGGGCCCCACACCATAGCTGGAGAATCCAGCGACTTTAACTGTGTAGTTTGTGTACTTCATCAAATTTTGAAGATACAACTCTGTATGGAGTGATGTTGCGTTTTGCCAGGTGCTCTCTGAAAAGAGAGGAAATGACTCATGTGCTTAAAAAAGGGCAAGATTTTAAGCTGATATAGAAGTCACTATATTAAGCTGATCGAGTCTATAACGCGAAAATTACCTTCAGTAGCATATAAAATGGTGTAACCCAGCAATTCAGGTGTTTTGAGCAGCGGTTGCCATCCTATTCTGACTGAAGTAGGGGAAACCGCGGTACATTCCACAGATGTCGGGGCATTTTCTGGTGCTGTAAAATCATACATTTTTTAAGACTTACATGAAATCTATAGTTTACTAGCGGACCCGACAGACATAGTTTTTTTTTTATAGAACAGGGGGCAAACGGGCAGGAGGCTCACCTGATGTTAAGTGATACCGCCACCCATGGACACTCTCAATGCCAGAGGGCTCGCGAGTGCGTTACCGGCCTTTTAAGAATACATAGGCCTGTATGATATTTCAAGCAATTATTAATCGTAGTATGAAAGTACTACAGATTTGGAAATCAAAAACCATCCAGGGCTCAACCATGTTTTATACTATACAAAATCATTCAAATCGCTTAATCGCTTAATCGCATTCAAATCATTCAAGCCGTTTAAGAGGAGTTCAGTGACATACATACGTATAATATAATTATATATATGCGTGTGTATGTGTGTAAGCTATCGTATCTTTTAAGGTAGATCAAACTGTACACGGTGCGCAAATTTGATTGAAATCGGTTTAGTAGTTGAGTCCATAGCGGACGAACAACGTGACGCGTAATTTATATATAAGATATTATCGTTTTTTAATAAATCTTTACAATTTTTTTTTTCTTTACAAAAACTAAAAATACAAAACTGATTCCTATCTGATAACTCTTTAAAAATAGCAATACTAATGTGTGTTTGAAGAAATAATGTTGATGTCCATGTTTAGGTTGGTGAGTAAACGTGTTAAAAACTTTTACACATTTAGCGTCCAATAATATCTTTAATATACCTTTAAACTGCACGAAATTATATACGCAATGATGCCATTTTTTTGTATTAGTTAAAAGAGAGTTACCTCCAGCTTTAGTCTCCTGAAATACTGGTGTTGAATAGGGACCAATGCCAGCGCTGTTAGAAGCTGCTATGGATACAGCATACCTAAAATGTATTCTCTCGTGAAAATTATTTGGTACAATTTTGTCCCAAGATTGTTTTTATGATAAATTTAATTGATAAATTAACTTCGTTTAGTTAATCAATACGGAACTAGTAGGTAACGATCAAGTTGATTTCTACTTCTATCTAATAAATTTTACAATTAGTTTTGATATTTACATAACATAATATATCATAAATTATATGATGACATTCTTTGACTTAGTTTTTAAACAATAAGCAGTGTCACAGTCTTTTTATGTGTAAGCTTCAGATTTATGTATCTGTTTCCAAATCATTTCAAAGTCAATGTAAAGGCAAGTACATGATTGGCCTCATGTACCTGACACATTTCGTAAAAATAAGTTTTTAAGACATGCTAATTTTGTCATCTTTTTCGTCGTTGGGACAAGTTAATTACGCACATATAGACACCAAAATTTTATAATCAGTAAAAAAACTAACTTTTACTGTAACTTGCTAATAAGTTAAAGTTCTAACCGAGTATTCTTCAGAAGGCCTCTGACAGTAGTCTCCAGTTTCCCTGTCTGATGAGAAACTTTGAGCGTCTTTGTTTCTCCTTCATCTGAAATCATTTAGTTTTTTAGCTTTTAACACCACGGTAGTCGAAATCTATGTTTGAATACTCGCCGTTGTTAAATATTGTTTATAAGAGAAAAACACAAGGGTAAAAATCTCTAGTTAATATATGATAGAAATTTAAATAGTATATGTACCAGCCCTGATATTATCTGCTATGTTTAATTATTGTTTAGTGGTAAATCTTTTTCACTAAAGCTTTTTAATTATTACTTTTTTTGTAAACCAAGTAGATTATTTTAGTATTAATCAATCATATAAAATACATCAAAAGTAAAGTTGTTTATTAGTCTTTAGAAGTATATCTTTCCAATCTTTTTAATCGCCAAGTTTTGGATCATACAAATTGTTTGAACTGGAGGAAATCAATCCAATAAAGGATTAATCATTTAAATAATAGTCAAATTTATAAAAAAAAAGCTTTATTGTTTGATTTACGTTTAACGACAGTTTTGAATTTATTGATTGATATTTTCTAATTTTTCTAGGGAGTTTTAAAAAATGAATACGATTTCCATATAAGGCCTAGTTGGTCGAACGCTTAGATTAGTTCGAATTTACTGTGTTTTGTTTGTTTCGAGGGTTATACTTGAGGAATTTACCAGAAGTGAAATCTCTAAATATCAATCAATAAAAATTCATGCGTCTTAAGGCATGCTTATGAATGTCTAAAAACGTTTACAAAATTTGCGACAGAGCAAAACTACGCCATAAAAATAAATATGATATGCTTACCTGCCCCAATATTTTGTGGCACAGCCTTGATATGATAGCCTGTGATGAGCCCGTTGAGTGTCTTTACATCTGGTTGTGACCATTTAAGATAAAGCTCGCCTGGTTCGTCTGTTTGAGAGACGCGAAGCTGCTGCGGTGCTGACGATGGAGCTAATCAATCAAGGATTACATTATAACAGTATCCAAATAGAGGCATACAAGCGACTTTGCTTAATATTATAAAATTCTTGTAAGGAATACCTTCTTCTTCTGTGGTGAAATGGACTGGGTCAGTAAAATGGCTGAGTGCTACTTGATTGACAGTCGCTACTCGCACGGAATAGGAGCTTGATGGACGTAAGTTCTGGAGTTTGTATACTTGGCGGATGTCGTCTTCCTTGCTGAAAATGTTATCGAATTGTTATCTTTGAGTGTGTAATTTTAATCGTATTTAAGTATTCACATTGAAACCTCAAAATCTTACTAGAGCAAATCTTCGCAAACATTAACAAATTCAGTCATCTGATTTCTTTAATAATTTTAAATCAAAATAAATATTACTAAAGCAGTTGCATTTTATTTCTGGTACTCTTCAGTCAGTCGTCCCCGCATCCATTCTAAATATCGAGCCAACACATTGGTTCTAGTTTATGGGAGATTTTTCTTCTTCAAAATAAAGAAGACAAAAGAATGCGCGTCGAAGATTTATTGTTTAAATATGGTGTTACCGTCGCAGGCTTTAGTTGGATCCTAAGAGTGACGTTTTAAAGGGTCGTTCAACGGTCAGAGAGTAAAAATACGGAGAGTTGCACATCGGACACTTTTTGCATCATTGCATCGATACGACTTATTGCAGCTCAGCATACTGGGAAAAACTCATGGTAAGAGTAGGGCTGGTATACGGAAGAAGTCCTGGTAGCGGAATGTAAGGGAGTGGACTGGCATCAAATCTCCTGAGAAACTGTTTAGACAAGCACAAATATCCAGCAAGTTGTTAACAGCCGACCTTTAAAACAATGATACTTACCTAGTAATATTGATGGTGTCAGCTCCGTCCCATCTCGGTACATTAGCTGGTGCATGCTGTAGTGTGTAATGTTCTGACTTCCCTCGCCATGAAATCGTCGCTGTCCGCGAGTTTACCGATTCCACCCGCAGTTCCGTTGGAGGCGTTGGGGGTTCTGGAATGGGTAATTGATATAGCGATATTAAAACTTAATCACTTTTGCAATTCCAGTCAAAACCGTTTACGACGACATCGTTTAGAACAAGATATCCGTTTTATTGACTAAAATCAAAGTCCGGGTGAATTCTATTGTATTCGGTACATAATAGGAACGTCTGCTGTTACGACTACCGGTTTTTACGAACAAATATAAGTAAGTCACTTTGATGTTGTTATAAAGATTATGACTGTATTAATTTTAAAGTTGGTTTAATTGGCATTTTCTTATATGAATAATATTGTATAAGCAATGTTAAGACTCAAAAATCAACGTCGCAGGAGGGTAGTCAAAAAAAAATTTTCTTCTGTTCAAAAATTATAAATGAAACATGTGTAACTGCAATCAAAGGCTTAAGCGCGGATATATCTACATATAACATAACTTAACACCGAAAAGTATAGTATAACATTATTGTTAAACTCGATTCAGATAAATATGATTTCTGAAAATACTGAAACACGGGGCAATAAAGTTTCGGTAGGAATGGAAAGAGTTAACAAACAATCTTGTATCAGCCCAGGGATAGGGCTGCCCTACAAAACTTTCTTATCTACGTCGCCCAGGGATGATATATTTTTGTATTTATTTGTAAGTTTCTTACCCAATATATGTATATACAAGTTATAATTCGCTACGCCATAAGGATTGCTGGCTCGACATTGGTACACGCCCGCATCCCTCGTCTCAGCGAAGTTGATGGTGATAGAACTGGTAATCGCTGATGACGTCTTCACTTCTGATAGTTTTAACCTAAAATTCATACTTTTGGTTGTTTGTAATAATATTATTATTTCGGCACACAGTATTGTGGCAGCAGTGTGTGTTGTGTGTAAATATAGCACAATATTCTATTATTAGCTTAATTATATGATCATAATAATTACCAATTCGAATCTCGATAATAATACACTATTTATGTAAACAGAATTTTCTACGAGTTTAGTCTTTATAACATCAGAAGTGTATATTTTCAATTTTATCTCGGTTTAAAATTTTTGAGTAAAAAGCATTAAAATTAAAAGTTCTTTAATAAACAACAATTTCTTATACGAATTATTAATAACTGGATATTTGGAGATTGATTTCTTAATGAGTTTTTATTGATGAGCTAAATACAATTAGTTGTTTTTTGTTATTTACCTGTGATTACGAAAGTTAATAACATTTCCGTTTTGGGTCCACTGTATTTGTATGGGCTCATCGCCTCTAGCAACGCACTCTAAGGTCAAGGGGAGGCCCGCACGTGACGTCACGTTTGGCGATGATGTTACGAAATGCACAGGTTCTGTACAATAAACATATGATATTATATTATGCTATTCGGTTCTTTATACACTTTTAATAAATATAAATTATTCTGGCAATTAGATGGCAGTCAATGTGTGTTTGTATTTAACGCAGAATTTAAACTTATTTTAAACATATGACGAAAACTGTTTAAAAAAAGTATTTGGGTATGATCTCCAAAGCGAATTATTAAGATACCATAATTAGATAACATACCACATAAATTTAAATATTTTTATTTATCAACTTTTAACTATTTTTATTATTGCTATGTAAATTAAGACTATATATGTGTGTTGGAAATAAATTGTATGGTCTTCTTTATATATAATATATAACTTTAAATAAAATATAGAACTTAGATGTATGAAAAAAACGTATTCATTTACGGAATCGCTATTTGCATTAACTTAAATAAGCACTGTAAGTTATGAAATTACCAGAAACTTGCTGGATCGTAATAAAATACAGTGTTACCAACTATTAACAGTGATCCAAATTGTTTTGCTGAGCGGCGTGCCGACTCCATTTTCAACATTACAGGAGTACAGTCCCTCATCAGTCAGGGATACCTCGTCTATCACCAGGGAACCATTTGCCAGACTTAAGATTCCACCGCCAGCTAGTTCCAGGACTGGCTGCCAGGTTCCCAGGATTGCTGAAACGTTATTCAGGTACAATAATATAATTCATGTTATAGATTTACACTCACAACGTCAGTCTTGTGAAAGCTTCAAGTCATGGTTTAAAGGTGCATACAACAGTAAGTGAATTTGCTTTATACTCTGATCCCAGCAACCTTCACACAACTTCTGCCTGTATGGCAGTCACGGATGTTGACGCGTAAAATCCAGGTTAAAATATTCAGAGCCAACGTCAGTGGAAGGTCAGTAAATACATCTCGCGCCAACTCCAAGTCTTCGTCAACCACCGTATTCTGGGCATCTACTGGCCCGAGAAGATCTCTACAGAGTAACTACGGGAGCGCTGCCGATTAGCAGATCAAGCAATGCAATTGGAGATGGATAAGCCACACATTCCGATGGGATTCCAATTATATCCCCAAGCAGGTGCTTGGTTGGAACCCGCAAGGAAAGCGTGACCGTCCCAGGGAAACCTGGCGTCGCACAATTGCAGATGAGGCAAAAAGATCCGGATGGACATA
Organism: Pieris mannii; assembly: GCA_028984075.1. Classification (NCBI taxonomy): domain Eukaryota; kingdom Metazoa; phylum Arthropoda; class Insecta; order Lepidoptera; family Pieridae; genus Pieris; species Pieris mannii. The sequence continues at coordinate 9,750,311 of CM054793.1, read as the reverse complement.
TAGCGAGGTGAAATACGAGTCAAGACCGATAGCCACGGAGCCTCTATCGCCCTCCTCTAGGGGTTTTATTGATTAAGTCAAGTGAGTAGGTGTATTAGAACTACTTACCATCCTTCTTCATCCAGTGTACCTGTGGTATCGGGTATCCGGTAGCGCTGCATGATACGATTCCCCTTTTCCCAAGAACTACTGATGAATTTGAGGGTTCCAACAACCACTTCGGCGCGACTGCAAATTTGTATAAATTATTCGATACTAATATAATTTATAAATACATATCGAAAGAGGTGCTAAACTTTATATTTTTTGTATTGAATTCATGCCACTGTTGTGATAAAGTGTTAGTATGACAATGGCAGACATGTATTATATATTTCTGCGGTTGTTTTATTGCTAGAGGGCTCGCGAGTGCATCGCCGGCGTGTTATGAATTGGAACAGTTTCTTTTTCGAAGGACCTCAAGTCGTATTGGTTGGAAAATACTTTGGTGGGTAGTTTATTCCACATTGTGGTGTTGCGCAGCAGAAACTTCGTTAAAAAACGCTGTCGTTGAATGGCGTAGGTCTTCGCACAACATCTCTGAACACTTTCCGTAGTATATGCGTTATATGATGCAGAGTGATCTCTACGCAGTAAATAAAAAAATAAAAAAAAACACTACCAGTAAATAAACAGATGAGAAAAAACAATAACAATGCTGGAAAAAATATACAAAAAAAAAACAATACATATTTACCAAAACCTAAATAAACATCCCTTACAATGTTGCCTCTTGTGAACCAAGCCGTAGATGCGATTTCGTTTTAATATACAATATATTATATGTATTGTAGTTTCATATGTTAGATAAACAATGTTTGAAATGAAGATGAACTGATCTTGATAAATTGTTCTTAAATAAAGAATCATCTCGAGCACGTAAACCGCATTATGATCAGACCATTCGTTTAGTAGTTGCGCTACTCCAGATGACAGACATGTCAATGTGACTGGGTCGGGGAGGAATTTCTTGGTAATATTAGTGACTTCCAAATACTTTAAACCTATACAAATAGTGATCGAAACATAATACTCTTTGAAATTCTGTACTATCTGTTAATTATTATAGTACCTTTTATATAAAGTTCTGTAGATTTATTGACAGTGGCGACGTGATTTGTGGCTACACAGGTGTAGGTACCACAGTGCTCCAGTGCAACACTTTTGATCACCAAGGCGCTGAATAATTCTGAACTCCGTTCCACCACCTGCGAAGGATTATTTATTTTAAAATTTGTATTAAAAGGTTTCATATTAATGAGAATTTAGAAATTAAAAGGCCGGCAACGCACTCGCGAGCCCTCTGGCATTGAAAGTGTCCATGGGCGGCTGTATCACTTAACAGCAGGTGAGCCTCCTGCCCGTTTGCCCTCTGTTCTATAAAAAAGAGAAGAATCAGAATTTTTAGACAATACCACGTCTTAAATATGAAGGTATTATATCAGACTTAAAATTAACTATAAATATAGAACTTGGGAAAGGACATGTTCCTACATGACTTGAGAAGAAAGATCCAGATTGACCTGCAAACGTCACTCCGTCACTCAGGGGTCGTCAATTCCACATTCGAGGCATCTATATTATCGGGCAGAGAGACAGTGACAATCATTCTTTGAGATAGACATTTTATACAAATTATTTTGTAAATAATTTGTTGCAGGCCTAACCATCCAAGACTGTCAAAGGTAAAATAAATAATAACTATAGAGATATGCATTGAAATGACTAAAATAAGTGTCGTATACGCAGGCGGTAATTAGAAGATTTAAGTTCTGGTAAATAGAACCGGTCGTATCGCTCAACGTAGTATTGCAATATAGCGAGGATTTACCAGCGTTAAAGGTACACGGCTTAAGTTTTGTATTTATCAATGTTTAATTATTAAATTGAAATCAAAATCATTTATTCATTTACGTTCACTAATGAACGTCAAAAAGAAATACGTATTAAATGCTTTTAATTTTACATTTACTGCCAGTCAAATCAATCAAGGTCGTAAAAAGGAAGAGGAATTCCAATAAATTTTCCGTCACATTTTTTTATCGCTTGTAAGGAGCTGCGACCAATGCAGCATGTTCCACATGACATCTTAAGCAATGAATAGTTAATTAATAATTATAAAATAAATTAAAAGCAAATATGTGTTATTATTACTGTATGTAGGTTAAAAAAATATAATAAAATTGCTTTTGCTATTTAAGACCCCTCGATCACACAATACAAGGCAAACCCAATTATTCCTAATTCCTCGATCTAAGACCAACTATTCATGAAACTCGGTTGTGTATCGTATACCTACAGATTACAACATACATTACCAGCAAATCGATATATTTAATGTGACTAAAAAATTCTTAAAAAAATATTTAAAAAACCCTGGTATCTTTTACTAATAATGGCTTTGTTTGTTTCTTTTTATTAAATATATATTATAATCAATCAATCAATCAATCTTAGAACTTATAATTTAGAATTTAGTATTAATTTGTGCTTTATGTTTATATTTGAATGTGTATTCCGTTTTGGATTTTGTGTATAAAATAATTATTTGAATAATGTTTAATGAGTAGCTGCAGGAATACTTTAATACAATAAATATAAATATAACTACATATAAATGAACATGATCACATCACCAACCTTTAAATTACTAGGAATCCGTTTTCCGTCCTTCAACCATTCGAAATGTATCGGCAAATCTCCAGTTCGCACATTACAATAAATATTAGCGACCTGGCTTTCTTGCAAATTATTTCCTAGCAACAGGTCATCCAAAACTGGTGCTTCTATGACTTTAATGTCAAAATCACGTCTGGCCATTTCTCCAGACGGACTGGTCACAGTGCATGTATATTTTGCGTTATTGTTGGCTTTACCCACTTCCGGAATGGTTAAGACTCCGTGAATGTTGGCAGCACTGCGCGGTTTTCGTTTCAAATTGAGAGTTCTTCGTTGGCTGCGTTTGTAACGACTTGGGAATAGATTATTCGGTGTTATAATCTTGCCTTTGTATTCCCAGTCGATTTTACTGGAAAATTAAATTTATATAATTTTCTTGAGTAGAAAGTTAGATGTACATTAAGTGTAGAGTTAGATAATTTCAATTGCCTAAGAGAGTGAGAGGCTGTTGATAGAACGACTTTATTAATTAACTGATTGCTTGGACTTTTTGAATTTGGATTGGAGATTTGGATTGGAGTCCTTAAACATTTTGTTAGCCTTTGTTACTCAGACATTAGTTAGAATTTTAATGACGAAATAATTCTATAAATTGATCCAGTCCTGTATTTGTTACAAATATAAATATCCTTATGATTTAAGTTTTACTAAGCAAAAAAATTTTAAATATTTGAAATCATAACAATATTAACTTGTATTCACTAAACTTGGACAACATGCAAAAACAATTTAATTAAAAAAATACTCCGTGCTAAATAAAATAAATAAATCAGTGGCGCAACAACCTCTTTAGGTCTTGGCCTCAGATTTCTGAATCTGTTTCATGATCTTTTTTAAATCTAATAGGCAAGTATCAGCGTCCAGTGACTGACACATGTCGTCGACTTTTTGGGTCTAAGACATGTCGGTTTCCTTACGATGTTTTCCTTCACCGTTCGAGCAACTGTTAAATGCGTACATATAAAGGAAGTCCATTGGTGCACAGCCGGGGATCGATCCTACAACCTCAGGTATGAGAGTCGCACGCTGAAGCCACTAGGCCAACATATCACTCCGTGATAAAAGTTTAAAAATATATATTCAAATTACCTAATTGGATACCCATAGAATGGACAACGTAGGTTTAGTGGTTCACCACTCTGCACCTTAATCGGGGGTAAGGCTCTTATGTATGGAGGACCTGGAAATCAAAAGGGGTCTGGTAAATGACCAACTCCAATCGCGTTAAAGTCATTGTGGTCAAATTGGTCTAAAATTATTATTATGAATACTTTACCATAAACGTCTAGTCTACTCTCATGAGACACCATTTGGTCTCCCTCAGTGGCTGTACATGAGTAAAACCCACCATCTTCCACTCGAAGCTTGGTTATATTCAGCTGAGCCAACACAGAACCGTCAGGTCTCATGATTTGACCAAATGCGTATCTATAAATGAAAATTCTTAAATAGTTTAACAGAAAATATTTATCGATTCAACATGATGAATAAGCTTTAAAACGTTTTTTAGCTGAGGTAGAAAGTGTTTATTATATTATTATTATTATTATTCGATTCTAATCTTCCGAGTTAGTGAAATTTAGTCTGAGCAATTAAATGTGTATATATCATGAATGAAACTCAAACGTATAATATTTTTTCTTTAGATTTATATTATTAAATTTTAGTTATAGTTTAGCATGGTATTTTTAGTATCGTTTTGTTAATTAATTACGCATATCTTGTACTTTATCCTCTGTAGGTGTTTCTTTTTTTATTGGTTCCATATTAGGGTTCCCTGGAAGAAATCGCTTGTTAGCGATAGCCGCCCGTTGCCTAATAACTTATGTCATCTAATTACTATTTGTTTTAATTTTATATGTATAAATATGTATGTATGTATGGCAAAAGTAAATAAATAAATATGTTGTTGAAATCTGTATTTTATGCTTGTTTCATTTTAGTTATTTTACTTGAAAAGTAAAATGTTCTAAAAAAAGTAATCTTCCTATTATAAGAGCAAGCAAAGAAAAACAAACAAATTATATGAAGCATCAGTAATACAATAGATAATTAATAATCTAAATATTTCTTTACATATACTAAGGGCGTTAATAACAGGTTCCTTCCATCACTTCACTTTAGCCTAGCACCTTAGCCTAATTTTCTAAGATTGCCAATTCTCGTGCCTAATTTTATTTTTTTCCTTTTTATGTAATTAAAAAAAATTGAAATTGAGTTAAGTATTTTTGTTATTGAGCATTTTAATATAACTGTAATGAGTCTCAACAGGGGACTGGAAAATGAATGTTTATAAAAAAATATTTCGCAAAAACAGTTGATTTCAAAAATTAATATGTTAGTCTTTAATATGATTGAGAATTTACAATGATGAAATATAAAATCATTTACGTAAACATTTATATTGATACTGATACTAGCTTTGCTCCTTATTTTTGTGTATACCAATTATATGAATGACCATATAATACCTGGAGTCAGTGTTAGTAGACACTGGGATCCCATCGCGATGCCACGTGAACTGTGGTGGTCGATCTGCGATTGCAGCACATTGTAGGCTGACCTGGAAGCATTTCACATTTTAGACTTAACGAGAACAAGACTCGTAAATAATATTAATATTTTTATTTGTCTCATATCAACTAGTTGTGGCAGTCTCTCACTGGTCTCATATTTGAATAATGTCTATTAAGTTATTACTTCTATAGTTTCTTTAGGGTGTTTAGTTACCACATGCATAATTTTATGGGATTATGGATTGGTTTGAGTCTAATTCATTTGAAGTGTTGGTTTAATAAAACGGTAATCTGCTGAAGTCTTGGTTCTCGGCAGTTCAGAAAATCAACTATAACATAGACTTAAAAAAAAAACTTTATATCTATAGAAAAGATTCTTGTCAAATCGGACTTACACATAAACTAGGGTTTGCTACTGTAGTTGCGTGAAATGGTACGGCAATATTAAGGCAAGGACTCGATATAAAGATTTAAATACAGAAAAAGCTTCACTATTGTTTTGAGGTAATCTAAATTTATATTATTAAAAGCAAAGATTTGTATGTAAGTATGTTTGTTACGAAGTGGCTCAAAACGTACTGGACCGATTTTAAAAATTCTTCATTTGAATGCTACATTATTACCGATTACCATGTTATTTTGTTGCAAGAAAAAATAATTATCCCTATTAAAACTACCATAATGTTACCCAAGGTTTAAACAAGGCCTATAAAATATCTTTATCATCGCATGCGCTGAAAAAACGATTGATAGTCCAAAAAATAGGTATTCATTTATTAATTCATTATAATTGTTTCTTTTTTGTTATTTAAATAAAATAAAACATAAAAAATAAATAAAAATATTTATGTTAAATTAAACCTGTTAATTAAGTTACTCACATCTCCACCTGGCGTAAGTGTTCTTTCAGTAAAATGTTGATTAATTATTACTCTGTCTGAGAAACGCTTGCTCCGTGTTGACTCCGCATCTGAAAATTAGATTTATTCTTCAATTTCCATCTTGGATTTAATAAAACAACAATTAATAATGATTTAAACCAGCTGTGTTGCAACCCCGTTCTCTGATTTCTGTATCTGTTGAACCGACTTAAAAAACAAAAGACGACTCATGATAACAATTGCAGTCGTAATATTATTAAATATATAGTTTTATAATCGGACGTCAAGGCAGAAAGCATAATTCCAACTGTATCACCTCTACGTCTGTCGTTCCAAAACTTTTAGTTACCTAAATAAATAAATGACTGAATTGAATTGAAATAACAAATAAGGCAGTTTTTGCTACGCACGAAAACTATGTGGAGCCAGCTGCCCACAAACAATTCAACTTAGGGACATTCAAGAAAAGAGCGTACAAATTCTTAAAAGGCAGGCAACTCACTTGTGAAGCTTCTGGCTATGTGAGTGTCCATGGGCGGCGGTATTACTTAACGTCAGGTCCGCCTCCCATCTACTTTCCCTCTGTTTTATAAATTAAAAACTTACTTAAAAAAATTACAATAATAGTGGCTATTATATTGTTTTTTTTGGCAGTGACTTCCTAAATAATTAAGATTAATAATAATTGACAATTAGAAATGGTACAGAGATCTGAGGCCCAGATCTGAAAGGATGTCGCGCCATTACGAATATACGTTTAATAAAATTCGCTTGGGAATACGTTGTGTATTATACAAGAAATATTAATAATTACATCTTTAAGTAAATAAGTTGATTTGTATTATTAGATTGATTTAAGATTTGTACTTATTCCTCGAGACGAGGATAAAACTTGCTAGTTTTGTCACAATGTTTCGGGGCTGAATCACGACCTCGCAGTTGAGGATCACACGCTTAAACTTAAGGCTAACACTGCTAATAATAATATTAAAAGTCCGTTAAATAACTATAATTATAATAATACAATATACAGCTTAGATTTGTTATAAATACATTGATTTGCTTTGTGTCTAATACATCCTATATTCTAGGTACTTTTAATACCGATAATAAAGTAAAGTCCTCTCAGCGTAATAACTAGCAGCCATAGTTTCTGTTGAAATTAAACAATAGTACACTTTCTCACAGAGTGATTCATTCCTTCAAACCAATATCTACTCTGTTCTAATGTATCTGTTAAGTCAAAAATAGTTTCAAATTTCCTAAACAGCCAAACTCAATTTGTATGAGTATCGATTGCAATCTCCTAATACCTTTGGATATTTGCCCGTTACCCGACAGCGCGGATAATGAGGAGTTATGGCTTTCAATTAAACGTGTTAAGAATAACTAATTCTAAAATTAACGTAAGTTTTGCAGCTCTTGACTATCAGTGATGTTGCTATGTTATAGGATCACCTTAGAGTTGACATAGTGGTGTCAGAATTTGACTTAAGCGTGCAACTCTCATACCTGAGGTCGTGGGTTCGAACCCCGGCTGTGCACCAATGGACTTTCTTTCTATGTGCGCATTTAACATTTGCTCGAACTGTGTAGGAAAACATCGTGAGGAAACTGACATGTCTTAGACCCAAAAAGTCGACGACGTGTGTCAGGCACTGGAGGCTAATCACCTACTTGCCTATCAGATTTGAAAATGATCATGAAACAGATTCAGAAATCTGAGGCCAAGACCTTAAGAGGTTGTAGCGCCACTGATTTATTTATTAATGGGGGCAAGTAAGTGATCAGCATTGTATGATATACTATAGATTTGATATGTTGTTTTGCCGGTAATCTACCCTGGGGGGTATCATGTACTTGCTTGCATATCTAGTTTATGTTTTATTAAGTTAAATTTAGCAGATAGCTATTTCTTATCGATATTTATTAAAGAAAAACTGAGGGTACTGTCAAAATAAAGGTGTGATAATTTAAAAATAGAATCTGTCAAAGTGTACAAGGGTGCAACGTGATTTAGGTACGCTGTTAGAGTTAAAATGTCCATTCTCTCATTATCGACCCTCGTTACATTGGACATTCTGGTGAAGCATGGTGACCATGTTTCCCGGTCTTTTGGAACCCATAGTTTAACAAATATAAGTGTAATTATTTATAACACCCGTCCGTATGTTGTATATGTGTGTCATAGCTCCGGAATAAACTAGACCGAAAATGATGCTGTTTTTCGAATGCTTGAGTGATTAAATTATAAAGAGAAACAGCTCTTTTCTATATCTATTTCGCATGTCTGTGTTTTGTATCAGACATACGTCCCATCTGTATGGAATAGAAAGTATTCACTCTCTACAGATATATAAATAAAATAGATTTTTTGCCACTCTGGATAGAGCATATCCGTGGCTCAACCGAGATGGGAAATATAATTTAAAAAAATAATTTTCCCATTTTATCCCAGAAAACAGGTTAATAATACTCAACCACGAAAATCGGAATATAATTACGGCTGGGACGGATTGCAATTTGCGAATCAAATTGGTTGCTCCCACGGGCTCGCGGGTGTTGGTAAAGAATTTTGGAATTCCTACCGATGATTTACGATCAATTATAGTTATAAATTCTCGGAATTACGTATCAAAGGGGATATGAATTCGGAAGTAATTTTTACATTTCCTTTTTTACTTTATGGCTTGATATATTCTATAGGTTGTATGAACGACCCATTGTAACATTGACATCTCTCTGTTTATGTAAAAATGAGAAATAAAAATGTTTTGCGTCTATATATTATATTATTACGTATATTATTTTAGTAATAATTAGTGTTACATGTTATTTTGTGTTCTTTATTGTTAATTATTTTTTCACTTCTTGTACTACGGTTAATTTTTTATCGTTCCAAAGATTTGCCTGGAAGAAATGGCTTGTTAGCGATAAGGCCACCCGTTTCATAATACTTATTTAACCTGCTTTTTTATATGTATGTTTTTGTGACTAACCAACTGTAAATTAATAAATAATCACAGTTAGAAATTACTACACAATATCTATTAATTTATAATAATGATTATAAATAACGTCCAAATGTGGGGCAAACTCCGAAAAATGGAGCGACCGATGCGATTTAATAGAATCTCGCTGTTGGCATTAACGACCTTCACAGCTTAGTTCTGGTTGTTGTGGCGACCGTAGCTCGGCTGGTATTGGCGTTATCCTGCGACTAGCGCATGGGCGTCTCCAGCGAGACTTGAACCTTGGCTTGGGTTACTGGATGTGGGAGGGGGCACAATGCACCAAGACAAGAGATCATTCATGGTAGGATAGTCCAAATATAACAATAAGTTTATGTAAGTAAGTAATTATCGTTTTAAAGTATCGGCCATTTTCTTTCTATAACCTGAAGCTCTGATGGAAAACAAGATTGGAGTATTATAAGACCAGGCGCAGGACTGAAAACTGTATGCTACGTTAGGGTTAAGACCACTTGGTATATTTATATTTTTAGATTGCAATCGAGATGCTATTTTTGGGTTCACCCGGAAATTATTACCATTATCAATTTTGGTTAATGACATTAGTTATGTTTATTGGTTAAATACAGAACAGTAACCTTTAACAGAATATTTATATTGTCGCCTTGGTTCAAATTCAGCAGAATTTTCCATATATCCGCCAATAATAACCAACTAATGTGTTCAGGCACCTGTCATTCGAATTCTTCGCGAATACAACAATTGAACGCTACATATTCAGAGCATGATATTATATTTGCCTATCGTGTACGTAATCCCCATTGTTAAGCAATAAAATATTAGAAAAGACTTGGAAGTGAATATTTTCACGATAATTGACATGTATTTCAGAATAGATAGATTGTAACGTATACTATAAAATATATATTAAAATAAAAAAACACTTTTCAACTAACGACAAAGCAAAACTGTAATGGCTATCCATTACAGTATCGGAATTTTTTATTACAAGAACTCTCAACTATTTTGACTGTATTAATGTTATGGTCAGAGTATTATAACTAAATTAACGCCATCTATTGCCACCAAGTTGGCATTTTTAATATAGCAATTATATTGTTAGGACTTTTTTAAGTGTGAAATTAAATCAGTTTTATAGAAGCTTTCAGAATCAGATCGAAAAGCAATCAGCTTGCTTATTTAGTTAGTAGTTGAGACGTTAGTTAGCTGATTAATGAAGTTACGTAACTCGGGAAATGACTTACACGAATAGTTAATTTACAAACATACTACATATATACAGGCTTAATGAACTTCGGAGAGTATCCTTTAGGGATATATTATAATGTTACAGAAACTTGCGACTGTTTGAGAAAAAAAAAACCTAGTGTTGACAAAGAATGTATGGTACGATACGATTTCTAAGTTATTATGAAATAAAATGAAAGAATGAATAGTCCTTTGCCACGACTGTGCCAGGACTATTCATTCTGCAACAACTAAAGGTTGAGTTTCGGTCACGCCACAAGGCTGTGAGTCTGTTTATAAATATTCATTGGTAATTGGACTTTTTACTATTTTTTTGTGTGTTTTGGATAAGCTTAAAGAAAGAGTGACGGAGAGTTCATTGCCAGTTGTTCTCGTCCACTCTACGCCCTTGATTTGAGAACTGGCAGTAAATGAAAGCTCAGAAACATTTTATATGTATTTCTTTATTGACGTTCATAAGTGTTCATTGTGTTACCTTAATGAATAAATAGTTTTATTAATTTAATTTGCTTTAAATTATGTTATAAGTTAAGAAGTGGCTATTTGATATGTAATTAAGTTCCTTACGTCTTTTATTACATAGACTGATGTTGCTAATTTTAAATTGTTATAAATTATAAAAAGCTGGTGATGACATTAATTTAACAAATGTTTGACGTCTAGTATAACTATAAAAGTAAGACTTAAAATTATATAATACGTCATGTTAAAGGGTTATTATTTATAAGATGTTTTAAATTAAAAGCCAACCATAACTACACACAGAGCTTATACAAAACTTTACATTTCACATTTATCAGTCAAACAGAGAAAAGAGAGTCAATACTTGATTTAAAAAATAAATCAATCAATGCAGCGAAAATCTGTTTTAGGTCTGGGCTTCAGATTTCTGTTGTTGAGGTTATGCTCAATCTAATAGGCGAGATGATCAGCATATGCGTGACATACACTATCGACTTTTTAGGTCTACCGCAAGCTCACGATTTTTTACTTTACAGTACGCACATAGAAAGAAAGTTAATTGGTGCACAGCCCTGGATCGAAGCCAGGCTAACTCTGAATTTAGTACTGGTTGTTTAACATTATTCTGTGTTGCTGAAAGCCTAACAATTCATGATTAACTATATATATACCACGAGATGGAAAAAGGAAAAGAGAGATAGGCAGACATTATAAAGAGAATAGGACAGTTTGGGCAAGAAGAGCTAACATTTGAAAATAACGGAAGACCGACTCATCTGATGTATTAAGGTTTGGTTAGGTTATGTGACTAATGTTTTTTTATATATTATAAAATTGCTGTGTGTTAGCAATATAAGTTTAATAATAAAATATAATTAATACCGACTCACCTCTTATATCAGGGCTGTGCTGCAAGAATCTGAAACAGAAACCATACAACTAAACATCCAGTTTAAATACTTTATCTATAATCAGTTATCACTTATTCAGAGAAGACAATGAGCCAATCTAATTGCGTTATATTATTAAAAGTAATAAAAACTAACCAAGTTTAACTAAACAAGTAAAATAATTAAAGAATTAACTAAAACTTATGAATGAGATTGATTAACTTCAAGCGAATGAGTAGGTTTTTTGGTTAGACACTGTCCGACTAAGCAACTACTAACAAATGTTATCTTATCATATTTAGACTCATATGAAGCAAGAGATAAGACACATTCTTCCATTCTTCTCTTCTAGCAAAAAAACTTGAGAGGTGTCAAGCGGGCCAGCCATAGGCCCCCACCATATTTTAGGGAGAGAGTCAACCCGACGCATGGACGCCGCCACAAATCAAAATTCCTTCGGATTAATTTATAATTTATAGAAATTTAAAAGAGGAAGAAGGATGATGTCGTTGTGGTACGCAGGCATTAATAGTTAAATAACCTAAATATATTAATAAATATATAAATTAAATCCCTACGAAAATAAAAAAAGCCAAAATCACGAGGTGCTCCCAGGCGGTCACCCATCCAAGTACTGAGCTTGCCCGACGTTGCTAAACTTCGGTAATCTGACGAGAACCGGTGATTTCAACGTGGTATGGACGTTTGCGAAAGTTATGTCGAAAATATAAAATAGAACACCTATAGCACCTATAGTGTCGTTACAACTTTTTATCTAAATTTATTTTCGTCTATCCCCCTTTCGCACCGCGCGATAAGGAACTTCCTTCCAATAAGTAAATTTAATAAATCAGATTTAGTAATGTGTGAGAAAACAGCTAAACTTTAAGAACGGAATATAATATTTAGAATCTGAAATTGTACCCGCTCTTGCGAAACAAGCCGAACCAAATACTTGTCAAACTGCTTGTCTGTCTATATTGGACATGTATTGAACTATACATATGTGTAGCATCATCAAAGGTAGTACTCCACTCAAGCTTATTCAGTAGCGTTGTGTAGTGGATTATGCAAATGCTTAACTTGGGTTCGTGCCGGCACGATGTTATGAATTATTCAACACTTGCTCCAGTTTTTATGAACATAACAGATGCATCTGCTATATTGTGTCACGTTAAGCACGGGGGACACATATTCAACAACTACTTTGATAGAGCTTGTCTAAGAATGAGTTTCCGTACTAGCTACTACGCTGTAGCCTCGTAGCGCCTACGTTCTTTTGGACTACTACGCAATTATGTACGCACAAACTTTACTAGACTCTGATTTTTAATACCGTAGAATTCTGACAGCTATTATTTTTTGACATGTCAGAGATGGCAAACCTTTTAGCCCGGCGCATTTTTCAATTTCAACACGAGTCTGAACGTCTGAGTCTATCCATTTTGTTAAGTACGGTGCTCAAATTTAAAAGTGATTTTACGGCGAGTGATAATAACGTGTATTTTCACTACAAACAATAAGAAACAGTAACTGTACAAGTAAAGATAACATTTTTTTTAAGGTTCACTAAACTTTGAATTAGTAGGCAGTGATGCCAGCTAAATAATTAAAATAAAGTCATTAAAGTGTATTCGATATAGTGTTCGTGATATTAAAATATTTGTTATTTTTGTATCAGGTCACTTGATTAAGTAAATATTTAGATTTCCCTTTTTGTAGGTAAAAAAATACGTACATAATTTTTTATTACCTTCAAATGGTTGAATTTTTCCCCTCTTTCGGTGGAGAAAACTTATGAAATGTCAGGATTCAACGGATTGAAAAATCAGAGTATAGACTCTACGAATTATCGTAGCGTTCACGCTTTACACACACACACACACACACACACTTTGTCACAATAGTTACATTAATTTTGGATTTGTGGCGTCACTAGAAGATTTAGGATATTTATAAAGTAACCTTTTAACCTAAATAATGCATATTTTATACAAATAATTTAATGGGAAGTATATTAATGAAGATCGTTCGCAATTATAGCCTAATTGCCTTCCATGTCTTAAACCTAAAACAAATATGGCCAGATACCAAACCCAACATCTTTGAATTTTATGTAGTCTAACGTGCCATGTTTTGCATATATTTTTAAAAGGCCGGCGACACACTCGCGAACCTCTGTCGTGAATGGTTAGTGGTATTAACATTAGGTGAGCTTTTGCCCGTTTGCCCATAAGTTTTGTTAATTTTAAACAGTCAATAAGAACGTAGGAATATAAAAAATGGAAAATTATTACATGAGAAAACTTTGAAACTCACATTTATACCGGGCTGGGCTAAATTATCAACCCCCTCCCACAAAAGGGGTTTGAAGATGAAAAGTCAAAATTTACATAATTCTAACATAAGAAGTCGGAAACTCGGATATTAATTATACACGAGTTCAAGCTGTTATAGGGCTGTTTGAGTGGAGTGCTATATTTCAAATGGTGTTAATTTAGCTAAGTTCGTCTGTTTGAAAGTTATTTTAAGCACATTTTTTTTCTGAATTTTTATCGTCATCATCAAATTTGTAAACAATGTATCTAATTGTATACTATTTCGCTAGCAAATATGTCAGGCTATCAAAGAAATATACTTTCTTGGATTAAGTCAACATATTTGTAATGATTTTTACTTGATTACAATTAGTTACATTAAAATACTTTTACTTATTAATCCCTTAATTACTTATTAAACCGCTATCTTAAAACATAACCAAGTCTTCTATAAACGTCCAAGCAAACATTATTATATTTATTTATCCTTTATCGCCTTATACAAAAACACACATAACAAAAAAAAACCGTTACAAATGATATAAGGCAAAGGGCGGCCTTATCGCTAACAAGCGATTTCTTCCAGGCAACCCAAATGAGAAACATCGATAAAAAACACCAACAGAGGGTAGAGTACAAAAAATGAAAAACAATTAACTAAAAATACAAAAAAACTTAAAACAAACGTAACTATAACTAATATAATATAATAAAACAAGATCAAAGAAAAAATAGCAATAATAATAAATAAAAATAATTATAGACAAAAATATAAAAGCCAATAAAAAGGTTAACCTATAAAAATTAATATATATAAGCAGAGCTTATTACGAGGCAGGAAGAAAATGATCAAAAAGAAGCTTTTAAATACATTTAAAGATTGTGCTCGTCTAATATCGATTGGTAGAGAATTCCATACCTGCTATGGAATTCCCTGGATGGATACTTTGCACAGTAAACATTGTAACGTCGTGTAAATGAAACCTGATTTATTATCATTTAACACTATTATAACCAATTCTGAAATGGAAATGGGACGCCTATATTGCAAGGTGAGAAGATAAAAGGACCGTCGATACCATCCGCTTATGGACTTCGAGGAAAAAGAAACGTAGAAAATCCACAAAATTGGTGGGCATAGTTAGGTCTTTGTGGAGAAATGGATGGAGGAAGCAAGGAACACAAATGAAATGGAAAGTTCGGGACGTGGCCTACCCAAAATGGGTCCATACTGAAAAATATAAAGATACGGAAATACCAAAACTAACACGCATTTCATATGTAATTGTTTAGCCGTATGGATATAAAGTGTTTTTTATAACTAATTTTTGCCTTTTGGGCCCAAAATGTCGAAAGCATCTACTTTGTTACATTTAATTATAGCCTTATATCAGAAATACAAAATATATACATGATAGCTATTGTTTTTATTAATCCTTATAACCGATTTGATTTTATATTGTCCTCAATTTTTCTTTATTGTACACTAATCTTGTTCAAAATAGTATATTTTGTTACATAGCATTAATTAAAGGCAAGTAAAGCAAATTCATTCATTCACAGGGTGTCGTGGCTACGCGGTAAGCTGGCATTTGGTTCGATTTCCAGTCAGAAGAAACTATACTTCTAATTTATTACTTACTGGTGGGTAGGACATAACACTAGGTATATTAATGCGCAATGCGAGTTAAATGATATTCAACCGTTCTTGACCAAAAATTTTTTACTAATTTCCCTTAGGTTAAAAGCCAGTGACCTCTGAAGGGCATTGGCAAATGTTTGAGTGGCTCAAATGCAGGTTATAAAATATACAGTTCAACTACTCCACTCTCATATACTCATCTTTTTATTCTCTCTGTGAAACGTATTAAACGCTAATTTGTTATCAAGACATTTTCCCTAAGAAAACAATTTGATTCATTTTATTTTTACTCATGATGAAAAACTTCTGAAAGGGTCTGTGAGATAAAAGCCTTTATCTGTTTGCGGCCTTCCACTGTGTTTGGGTTAAATCTATTTATATTTTTCAAACAACGCAATTACTTTTTTTCTTTTCTAGGCTAAAATTAGACTCTTTATAAAAATAAACTGACTTAAAATTTTAATCAAATTACTCATCTTTTATGGGTGAAGATTTCAAACGTTTAGTAAGTACTAAACTTAGGCTCTGTTTAATTTCTAATATTATGTATTAAGAGAACACTAACGCCCGAACCCAATAACTAATCGACAACCTCAGATTGAAAACAATCTGAGATCAGACCGTGACAATCGATCGATTTCCTTTATGCATCCCAATAACCAAACCCTACGAAGACAATCAATTTTTTGCGATGGATAGAATGCCACCTCTTCGCTCTTTACACTCATATTTGATCATAAATATAAACCAAATAAAATAAATAAAACCTTAAAAATAATATAAAATATACATATAATAATGTAAATTGTAAATTAGGATAAATTTGCGCGCCACTGTGTGTGGCAGAATATGCGAACGATTTACGATTGGTACAATCAACATTTTGTACCATATTTTTGAAATAAATAAATAATTATTATAAAACATGTCAAATAGCTATTTAATTATTTAAAAAACTGGTGTAAGTTAAAATCTTAAGATAGGATATTGGCACAATTGAACTGTAATTTTCATACAAAAGTCTATCCACATACACCCGACCTACCATGGATAGCTTGTATGGACAGATGGCTAATACAATCCGTCGATTGGTTATTTGTCCACTTTTGTTATTTGGATTAAGATGTCTATCTCAGACAGAGAATGGATTGAGATATGATATTGGGTTTGGGCGTTAATCATTTGATGCGCACTGACTTATTTTAAAATCCAAATGTCGAACGATGACATTCATCTAGCGGTTCGCATCTGCGATATGATGAGAAACATGTTTATTGCTGGGCATTTGTATAAATTAACACAATAAAATTAAAGGTAAACAATGTGATGGCATAAATTGGCAAAACAATGTGATAACGTGGCACAAATTATCTAAAGAATGTCTATCGTAGCATAAGATACTGTGCGGCAAATAGTGCGCTCAATGAATTAACATAGTGTCGTAAGAAAGCGAGGGTAGGATTGCGATTTAAACTACCCACATAGCTGTGCAATGACAGAAAACAGACAATTATACAAGAACAGCGCATAAAAGCATATTTATTTTTTTCTTAGCGAACAAGTGTTATTTGTTAGAAATTTAAATACAAAGTTTTTTGCAGCTAAATTTTATATCTTTCTGGAACGTGCTCGATTAGTAGATACTTTTTATTTTCTTCCAGAAAGATTTTTGAAGTTATTTATATTTCTAAATAGGTGTCAGTAACTATTTATTATAAGATTGTATACTAGGTACTACTAGGACTATCAGAAGTTTTCTCATGTAAACCTTACTTTTTGCTTAAAAGTATTGGCACGTTTTATTTTTGTTGCATTGATACTCGGATTTTTTAGTTAAATGCGTTAAATAGGCTAACCAGCAAGATTGTCATAATGACGCTATATTAATTAGCAATTTGTGCTAATTAGCCGCAAGAGGCGAGTGCGATCCGGACAGTGATTTCCCAAAGGGCATCACATCCAATTTATCTTGAACTCTCCGTGGTAATAAATTGATGGGAATGAGGGATCTAATTTTTTATTGACATTGTTTTAAAGATACTTAAAAGCTTATTTTAAAAGGTTTTTTAAATGAAATAACATACAATTATTTTTATGGAATGCAATCAATTACAAGTGTTAAGTAATAGAATTCCACGGTAAGCACTGGTTATCATAGACAGTCTTCTCCCTTCTTTCTTTTCTAAGATGTATTATTTTATCATGAAACTATTGAACTAATTGCTAACGAAAAATTTTGGGGACTATGACGCGACTAAGATTTCTTTCATCAACTTGATAATTTCTATACAACAAATTGTATAAGACGATCTAAGGTTAGCTTCAATAGTATCATTTTCAAACATTTACACGCGAAACATTCACTTTCTTGGAATTATAGGGGTTACGGCTCTAGTAATCTAAGTAACGTGTGGAATCATTTCAGCCTATTCAGTAATAAACGTATTTTCAAGATCGCTCTAATCTTGTCGATATCTGATGAAATCCAGAGACCACGTCTAAATTGGAATACAATGCTCGCTCAAGACCATCAATTTGTTCTGATATCAATGGCAATGGTTAACTATCACGCATGGTATTATTAACTCTCATATCATGCATGCATTACTCATGACAGTTTTCGATAATGAAAGCCAAGAATGGTAGGTAGGTAGGCACTTAAATGATAGGTCAACGAGTAATGCAGTGAAAGTGTTAAAGGACGAAGAGCTTTACGGACTATGCCTTTTTCAAAAGCAGCAATAATCTTACGCATTACGCTACGTTTAGAAGGAGACAACCTATATGGATGTCGTGAAATTTTGTTAGGATTAAGCTTTTTGCATCGTGACCGTATTGTCGGTAGGATAAGAATTTGGACTAGTAAAATGTTCTTATTATTTTGTCAACTCAAGCTCAGTTAAGTTGATGCAAATTTTATGCCACTCTGCATTTATGCTTAAAGTACGACACGCATTGACACTGATATCTTAGTGCTGTCGTTATTAAAGGCCTGTATTCACTTTGATTAGTGCGAGTGCAAGTGATTAGTAATTGACATGGTGCAGGTGTGTAGTGTAAGTAGTGTCCAATTATTGTTTAGTGGCTGTGTCAAGTAAATTCAGTTGTCATATAGTTTGGCAGGCACGCTGCGAGTGACGTCACTACTCGCAGTTCACTTGCAAAAAATAGAACACGCTTCTAATCCCTTTACTACGCAGCAAACTTGTCACTTGCACTAATCAGTCGCTGTCCACACTTGTTTTCTCTTAATCACTTATCCCCTGCACTAATCACTAGCACTAATCACCAATCAAAGTGAATACAGGGCTTTAGAGAGAACATCAAACCGTTTTAAATATATCTCTATCTAAGAATCCGTCATACTGGAGCAAATGTGTATCAACAATGACAGACGTTATTGCGGTATGAAACCCATCAAACTCAACAACACTAGTCATCATACAAAATGAAAATCGGCACGGAGCTAATACATGTGAGACGAGTAAACGAAGTTTATTTCTTGGGTGGTAAAAAATTTGCGATTTCTTTTTTAATCAGAGACTATTCTGAACAAATGTCAATCAGTGCTTGCAAAGTAAACTGCCAAACAAGAGTTCAGAAAACTCAACGATAGATTCTACGCACTACTGACAAATTGACTTAAAACTTTAGCTGTCTGTGATATTATTGGTGTTGCCTTTCTAATAAAATAAATGACATCGTGTTCTTTTATTACACAATCTCTAACATATATTTCATATTTTCATATAAGGAGAGTAATGGGCGGGTATGGCTTCTTCTAGCGTTTTCTTCTAGGCAATAAACAAAATATAGTTTATGTTCGCGCTATAATAAGTCAAAATTTAAAGAATTCGCTTAATTCTGAATGAAACCTTAATGTTAAAGGTTTATATAAATTACAATTTTAACCTGATTTTAGATCGACACATTCTGGTTCCGGTTTTACAAAATCAATTTTATTTTAAATTCCTAACTGTTACAGAAACCAATACTAATAGTTTATTTTTCGAAGTGATTGCCACTGAAGATATAAACATCAATATATTTTCAATATAATATTTAACAGTGCAGTAAGTTTCCTTGTGCGTGTCAGATCGCAGACCACTGGACCGGAAAGCTGATACTCAGCTACGAGCACTGACCTGACACTTGCTCAAAATAAACTATATAAGCGCGTTGTCGCTGCAAAAAAACATTGATTTTTCCAAAATTCAATATATACTATAATTATAAACAACGAGATTTTTATCTGTAATCAATAAACCCACAAACTACTCAGCGGAAAAATTTATTTATTTATTTATTTATTTATTCAGAAGATTCACAGCACAATACAAAAATAGATGAATGTATACCTAACAATATGGGCCAATTATAAATCTTCACAAATAGTTAATTATATTTATATATATATATATAACAAGAAGGTACCTAAACATTTCAAAATTTTTTAGTGTTAAAAAAATAAATAAAAAGAAAAACAGAATTTAATTTGTTGACAATGAAAATGAAAATGAAGTCTGAATGCCACAATAAAGTTATTTTTACTATTTCAACTAAAATGATCTTCATCTCCTTCTCTCAAACAGTTTACCTATTATAGACAGAGACAAGTAATTGTCTAAGTTAGTGAACTAAAATTATGTAAAAATAAGGTGCTATCATTATTGAAACAGTTACTCACCTTGATGCTGATAGAGATTCAATCTCATCTGAAACAAAGAACATAAATATTATATATATACGTGTTCTTTTCTAAGAGTCCAATCATAAAATTCATATTTTTTTTTATTATCTATATTTATTTCCCCGGTGTTGAATACAGATAATATTATAACTTTTTCTACAGCTGTGATACTTTTTAACATTCCACACCTTTTGTCTTCAGTCTCCGTGTCCACGCACGCTGTAAAGCACGCGAAACGTCAGAAAATTTTAAAATTATGTTAAATAATTATAAGTTTAATAATACATAGCTTCAATCCGGTAAAAAGTGTTTTCTTTAAATGTGTAATACTTATGTTAATAAAAAACAATAGTATGTGTGTGTTATATCATTTATTTAACTAACTTATGAACGCTAATAAAGAAATACATATTACATGCTTCTTTACTTTTACTGCCAGTTCTCAAATCAAGGGCGTAGAACGGAAGCGAAGAACTGGCAATAAACTCTCCGCCGCTTTTTTTAATCGTCAAGTTTTTTGTTTTAGAAAATGTTTGTAAAGCTGGCAGCATTACACCATGGTCCACATGACATCTTTAAGTAATTAATAATAAAAAATAAACAAAGATTTGTCCTGTTTCAGCAACAGGCATGTTGAAATAGGAGTTACATTCTAGAGGGAACAACACGCAATGATCATAACTTATTACTTGCATGGTAAAGACATTGAGAAAAAATCGGTATGAACTACATACAAGGTCAGGTGCCAATTGTATCTGCCCCACACTATATACACAATTATAAAACCAAATAAGTATAATACAATTGATTTAAATCAAATCAATAATTTAACATAACATGATGATACAACTCTGACACATATGCCCACAGTTGTGTAATGTTTTGTTCTTTCTAAATTATTTTTCTTGTAAAGTTCTTTAAATATTTATTTATTTGTTGTCATAAAAATACAAAATTTAAATAGTGTGGTCCCTGTGTCAGTGTACCATTGACGCTGGCTGAATTTCCACTATTTCTTTAGTTTTTTTATATTGGTTTACTAAATTTCTTTTTTTTTTTTTTTTTTTTTTTTTTTTATATAATAGGGGGCAAACGGGCAGGAGGCTCACCTGATGTTAAGTGATACCGCCGCCCATGGACACTCTCGATGCTAGAGGGCTCGCGAGTGCGTTGCCGGCCTTTTAAGAATTTGTACGCTCTTTTCTTGAAGGACCCTAAGTCGAATTGGTTCGGAAATACTTCAGTGGGCAACTGGTTCCACAAAGTGGTGGTGCGCGGCAAAAACTGCCTTGAAAATCGCGCAGTTGTGGAACGGCGGACGTCGAGGTGATACGGATGGAATTTCGTATTCTGCCTCGACGTCCGATGATGAAACTCAGCTGCAGGTATTAATCCGAACAACTCCTCTGAACACTCTCCATGGTAAATGCGGTAGAAGATGCAGAGTGACCCCACATCTCTACGCAACGCCAAAGGATCAAGCCGCTCGGAGAGAGATTGGTCGTCAACGATTCGAACCGCTCTTCGTTGAACACGGTCAAGTGGAAGGAGTTGGTACTGGGGAGCCCCCGCCCAGAGGTGAGAACAGTACTCCATGTGGGGCCGAATTTGCGCTTTATATAGTTGCAAGCGGTGGCCCGGAGTGAAGTACCGTCTCGCCTTGTTGAGCACACCAAGCTTTTTGGAGGCTAATTTAGCCTTTCCCTCCAAGTGACCGCGAAACTGAACGTCGTTCGATATGTCAACGCCAAGTATTCCAATGCTGGCTGCGGCTTTAAGAAGAGTGTTTTCGAAAAGAGGAGTAGCGACAAAGGGTGTTTTTTTAGCGGAAAACGCGCAAACTTGTGTCTTCTTGGGGTTAAATTGGACTAGATTTAGTCTGCCCCAGTCAGAGACTCCACGTAGTAGAGTTTCTACTTCAGACACAAGTTTGTTCCGGTACTCATCGACATCTGCCCGAGAAATACCTGCCTGGCCAATGTTAAGAGTATCCCCAGTGCTGTCATCCGCATAGCAATGAATGTTGCTAAGTTGCAACATATCATTGATATGCAGAAGAAACAGGGTCGGGGATAAAACACAGCCTTGTGGGACCCCAGCGTTCACGGGTTTAAGGTCGGAACAAGCTCCGTCAATGACGACCTTGATGCTCCGATCGGCCAGAAAGCTGGAGATCCAATCGCATAATTTCTCGGGAAGCCCATAAGCTGGAAGCTTCGAGAGCAGTGCTCTGTGCCACACCCGATCGAAGGCTTTCGCTATGTCCAAACTAACCGCTAGAGCCTCCCCCTTGGACTCAATTGCCTCCGCCCATCTATGCGTAAGGTATACAAGAAGGTCACCAGCCGAACGACCACGACGAAAGCCGTACTGAGAGTCACTTATCAGCTGGTGGCCCTCCAGATACCTCAAGAACTGGCCATTAATAATGGATTCCATTATTTTGGAGAACAAGGAGGTTATCGCTATTGGGCGATAGTTGGACGGATCAGAGCGATCGCCTTTTTTAGGGATCGGATGTATCGAAGCGATCTTCCAGCACTCCGGGACAGTGCCAAGCGAGTACAGGTACCGGAAAAGGCGCGTTAAGACCGGAGCCAACTCAGGAGCACAAGTACGCAGCACAATTGGAGGAATACCATCCGGCCCGCTCGACTTATGTATGTCCAAGGAAGATAATGCTTTGCGGACAGCACGTTGCCGGAATGTAACTTCCGGCATCGAAGAATCACACCTTGAAATGATCGGTGGTGATCTCCCTCGGTCATCCAAAGTCGAGCTGGATGCGAAGTGACAGCCTAAAAGGTCGGCCTTCTCCTTCGCAGTGTGGGCCAGCGAGTCATCCTCCCTGTGCAATGGTGGTATGGAGGGCTGACAAAAATTCCCTTGGACAGCTTTGGCGAGAGACCAGAAGGCTCGAGTCCCCGAAGGGAGTTGGGCCAATCTCTCGCCAAATCTGGCAATGTGCTCTGACTTTGCCTTAGTGATTTCCCGTTTGAAGGACCTGGAGGCTGAGTTATATGCTTTTTTGAGTTTGCTGGTATTAGCATCACGAGATTTCGCCGCTTCCGCCCATGCCTTAAAGCATTCTCGCTTTCGACGCGAGGCCGCCTTGCAAGAACGTTTAAACCAGGGCTGAGACTTGCCACCGATCGGCACCGCAGAAAATGGAATAAAGAGTTCCATGCCCTGCAGAACCACTTCGGTGACAGAGGCAGCGACGGAATCTGGAGCATCCAACGAAAAGCAAATAGGCCCCCAAGGGTAGGACGCAAAGAAAGACCGCATCCCGTCCCAATCTGCTGACTTATAGTGCCAAATACGGCGACAACCCAAAAAGCGGGGCCGCGAAGGGCGCGTAGATGGCACAGTACTCCGGACCACACAATGATCCGATGAACCCAATGGCGGGTCAACAGAGACTTGATAGTTCTCCGGATGCGAAGTCAGCAGAAGGTCCAACAAAGAGGGTTTATGACCAACCACATCTGGTATTCGCGTAATCGCAGGGACCATTTGTGTCAGGTCGTAGGCTAAAGCAAAGTCGTGAAAGGATCTTCCCGCGTGATCGGTGGTTTCAGAGCCGAGCCAATCGGCATGGTGGGCGTTAAAATCGCCAAGTATCACGATTTCAGCGGTAGGAACCCTTTCGAGCAGGGAATCTGTAGCCATTTGGATGTGCTCAATGAGTCGGTCAGTTTCATCATTTCCGCTATGGGACCTATACAGGCACGCATAGAATCGCGGATGGTCATCGCAGTCTACGCGGAGCCAAAGGTTAGATAGGTCCCTTCCTTCAAGCGTCCCAAGGCGACGAGAACAGATATCCTCTCTGACGTACACGCAAACTCCCGCCCGCGGCACAAATGAATGTTCCAATTTGTACCCCGGGTAGGAGAGGTAAGAAGTATCAGCCGGGGAGGATATCTGAGTCTCAGTAAGGAAGAATAAGGCCGGCTTCGCAGTTTCAAGGTGAAAGTGAACCGCGTTTAGGTTAGAATTGAGCCCCCTAACATTGGTGAAGTCCACTGTGAGCGTGGAAGGGGTTGCCTTCGGTAAATTCTTCCGTTTGCCCCAAGGACAATTATTTTTGTAGAGCGCAGAATTGCCCCCCCCAGAATACGAAGGGCAGCCTGTGCGTCCACCACCGGGTGCAGAGTGCCCCGGCGACTGACGCCCAGAGGGGGATTCTCCACCGCGGGCGCGTGTGGTACCCCCCTGGGGTAGATTCTTTTTTTTCTGCACCTTCATATTTTTTTTTGGGGGGAGGGGGGGAAGGGGGATGGGGGGGATGGGCTCCGGGAATCTCTCTCACCGGACGAAACGCGAGTACAATAAGGCGAACCCATTGCATCACTTGACGCCGGTTTTCTGAGAGACAGTGGTACTGCCCCGGTCGTGCCTGCCCATTTGGCTGAAGCCCGAAGGCAACAGTATGGCACTCCCACTAGGAAGGGGTTGACTGATTGCGCTGATGAAATAACCTCTGCCACAGGTTATTTCACCAGTGGGCGATGGGGTCGTCACGTCCCGACGCCGAAAATTTCGTTTCATATGTATTGTTGTCAGTTTTGCTGAAGACTTAATCAATGTGCCGCATCATTTTAACTATGGAACATTTTTGTCTTTATCTCAAAAATAAATCCTAATGAATACTAACTTTACAGTCGTTTTTATATTTATTATGAGTAGTTTTAAATTAATTAATTAAAGCCGATTATTTATAACTGATATTGAATCAAGACGTCTACAATTAATAATAAAATGATTTTAAAATATATTTTGAGTTAACTTTCTATTCTCATAGAAAAGCTTTCCTCATATTTGTGTTAAAGCTTTATAAAAACGTTAAAGTTCAAATCTCATTTAAAAATCAATTTAAAACTCGGTTCGGAATATTAATTTTGTTACGGACAATATCGACGGTTCAAAATGGCGCGAGAAACAATTTTTAATTACACTTGGTCGTGTATCGAGAGTTGTATTGCGTATTCAGGAAATCGTGTTTTAATGAATAATGATAACTGCCAAAATTATAGTATCTGGTATGGGTGTGGTATATGTGTCTAATAATGAAATATTTGTTATTAACATGCCCAGGAACACTCCTTTAAAAACACCAAACTACAGTTTCTATCTTTAATTAAAAAAATCATTATTCAGTTTAATATTTTGCCCATCTTTAAATATTTGAATTTATTTATTCACTCTTCGTTAGATCTAAACATAAAACAAAGTCGTATTAGTTACACCACTTATAAAAGTTATCCATTTCTTGTTGGATTCTTCAGCTTCGAATCAATCATCGGATTAGTTATCGAATAACAATAAATACATTTATTTTACGAATGCAAACAGCATGTGGTGCCATCTGTTGACTAAACTACTCACTTACATCGAATTCGTGTCAGTTCAAGAAATTCCAATCTTGAGGTGAATGAGGAGGTGCATAACCAGGCTTTGATTAGACCGAAGACAGGTTATCTCATGAAAATTGTTGTATATCTTCTGATACTTGATGACTGATACGTGCTTTAACGTGCAGTATTGCAATATTGGCCCTGAAGAGGACATGTATAAAACTGCCATTCTACTTTCGCAATGGCAAGCAACAAAACATTTCTGTACTTTCAACAAAATTTGTATTAATATAGTTCTTACATTTTAGTATTTATAGGCATAGTTAGTATTCATTAAGATTTATTTTTGAGGTGAAGACAAAAATGTTCCATAGTTAAAATGATGCGGCACATTGATTAAGTCTTCAGCAAAACTGACAACAATACATATGAAACAAAATATTGTAGTAAACCCATATAAAAAAAGGATAGAGATAGCGGAAATTCAGCCAGCGTTAATGGTACATTCCACGGGGACCACACTATTTAAATGTTGTATTTTTATTACAATTGATAATTAATGTTGTAAATAAATATTTAAAGAACTTCACAAGATAAATAAATTAGAAAGAACAAAACATTACACAACTGTGAGCAATGTAGTTATTACATTAACACAAATTTTGTTGCAAATACAGAAATGTTTTATTGCAACAATTTTAACGAAAGTAACAACGATATTATTAGACTGTAAGGCGGAATGTAAGCCGGCTGAGTCGGTGGACCAGTGCAAGATCTGCATAATCAAATCTTATAAAAAAATAAAACCTTAACCTACACAAAAATAGAATACGATAAATAAAAAGCATGAATTACGATGCAATACAAAATATCGGTGATATAATCACAATTCATTTAATCGCACATTGTTGAAATTTTGTAGTTTCTCCGGAATGTTAGAGAATAACTGGGTACGGAAAAAATTAATTCATGATAACATTGAATAAATATTACCAGCGAACAATTGAATAATAGTACACAATCGCAGTATACTAATAGATTTTAGTAGAATATTATAATATAGGTTTGTTTATAATACATATTTTAAAAGATTTTCATTGCTTTATTTTTTTTATATCGTTCGTTCGTTAGCTCTCTTAGAACGAGTTGATTTAAAGAAGTGCGCTTCTACAGGTCTTCCAATAAACTATTTAAACATATACGAATTTTCACCATGTTTCATGTTTATTGTTTTTGATTGTAAAAGTTATATTTGCTATATTCCTGTGAAAGTAGTTGGTATTTCCGGGTACTGCCTCAAAGGCAGAACCCGGAAATATTTTGTCCCGCCCAAGGGACAAACCTAAAAATCATGGCTGACCAAAACTAAAAAAAAAAAAAAAAAAATCACAACATCACCACCTTATCAGCTCCTATTTCCTGCACGAAATTCCCAGTCATTATCTAATGAATGCCTCAGTACTAATGCATCGCGTTATCTACTTTCCTACATTCACTAACCCAACCTATGGCTTTAAATGAAAAATAATAAATATATATTTAAAGTAACCTAACGTACGATTCTAAACAAATTATAATAAATATACCTAACCTTTAACACCACTACCTATAAATATAATTAGATGTAAGGGTTACATGGTAAAATAAAACATTTTTATTCCAGGTATTATTTTTTATTTATATGTTCATTATATTTCTATACAAATTTACTAGCACCATATCATTATTCACTGAGTCACATGTGAAATTTCTAAGGAAGTCTTCTAATCTCATCCCCCTGAACTTGTAATATAAATATACCAAACAGTACTCTCCACACACCGCTGATAGATAATCTTGAACCGTAACGCTATTGTACCTCCACATGCAAGAATTCCTCCTTAAAAACCCTTCTATTGCCTCAATAGGTTTACGTCCAAATGAATCAAAATATTCACCAACTCTTTCGACGCTTATATGTACAGCCACCCAATGAGACCCCGGCTGTGAATCAGGGTCAAGATTGCATATTATAAATGCTGGCACCTGAGCATAAATTGGCAATCGATTTGAAGGATATACGTTGCTTTGGAGGCTGGGATGTATCATACGAAGACTCATTTGCACTTCTAGTGTGTTCATACTTTAATACGCGTTTACTCCGCTACTCTTTTGCTCTTTAACTGACTACATTTCTAACTATCAATTCATATTTGTACCAATGAATTCATTTAAACCCACATAATATGATCTCAACAGAAGTAATGAGTCTTTTTATTAAACAAGTAATGAGGTAAATAAAAACCATGTCATATTCGTTTAGGTTATATTTTATTATTCTTAATATCATAATTACATAAGTGATTGCTTAACTACTATAATCCACACATACATTTCTGTTCTTATCTATTTCTATAATATTTGAAAACTCTGCGTAAACTACACAGTTAATAGTTTCAGTCAATGCGCTCTCGAATCTTACTTCCATTCTTACACTACCATGGCGAACAAGATTCCAATGCACATTAGAGTTAGCCGACAAGTCAGGTGTTAAATCAAAAGCTAGTAAACAGTATCCATTTGAATATTGCTCCCTCGATATTCCATTACCTTCGTTAAGAAAATGTATACCGGTGCCTGAGTACAGGGTGTGGTATGCGCTGGTAAATACATCGTTTGGAAATGATGGTTGTAACGATTTTGAAGGTATCTGTTGACCATCTATATATAGGCTAAATGAGCAAATACCAAAATTTTCAAAGTTGAAAGGATTTTTAACATAACTACCGTTGAATGCTGTATTATTCACAAAACATATTCTATAAAATACTTCAAAAGTAATGCAGCTAAATAAAAACCGTGTCATATTCGCATATATATATATTTTATTGTTCCTAACAATTACATGACGTGATTGCTTAACTACTACACATTTCTGTTCTTATCTATTTCAAAAATGTTTTAAAGAATGCATTGTCCATTAAGATTGCAAAGGGTTTTAAAGTGCCCTTTGTATTTATTATCCACATTTTACTGATAGCTATGGATACTTGTTCAAACATGCACTCTATTTGAATATCGTAACTAGTTAATGATGTCCGTTTCCAATCTATATAACCCGATACTTGTAGAAAGATTTAGTATTGTGCTCTTAGTTCGACAAAAGTGAAGTGGTTGTGAGTTTGAAGTAATATACAACAATGGAGGTAAGTTATTTATATTTTTTAAATTTCGTATGAGTAAATTTATAATATTAATAATTCCGTTTTTGATTGATTTGTTTATGTTATATTTCAGTCTTCATACAACCTGAAAGATGTGGAAAAATGTTTCAGACCATACAACTATTATGATTTATCTGATGAAGAAGAGGTTTTAAACTTAACAGAAAATAAAAATAAGAAGACCAATCGTTTAGATGACTTTTTTCTTCAAGAACCTGACCGTAAAAAGAAAAAAACTAAACTTTCTTCAAGTGTTGGCCGTGCAGGCAAGGAAGGAAGCATTTCATATATATCGACAGATAAAGATGATGGAAGGGACGCTGATATACTTGTAAAAATCGAATTATATAGTATTAATAAGTTGAGAGAAATCCCAGTCTCACAACATTGGAAAAATGCGGATATTCGTGTTAAATATTACATGAAAAGCGATTCCAACATTGATCATCAGATTAAGGATATTGTATACAACATAACAAAGGAGATATATGAGGAAGATAGTGTAAAACGTTACAGTTTTAAAAATTAGCTTAATTCAGTTTCTACATGCTTCGCATTCTAATACCATATTATGTTTATATAGTTAAGTAATGTTTCCACTAGTATAAATATTATGTTGCATTGTACAAAGTCAATCATTGTGCTTTTTGTTGAAGACCTTTGCGCATTAAGGTAAAAAGTGTGTGACAAAAAATAGTTGTGAAACGAATACATATATACAATGTCTCAAGACTGTGTTAGTGTATTTTTTGATGAAATGGATCAATTTGAAAGCTTATCCAATGATACAAATGAACTTTTTAATGTTTGTGATGAAATAGAAAGAAATGATTTAAATCACCCATTTTATGATCAAAGAATGATGGCGCTATGTGATGAATTCGATGGGAAACTGTGAGTATATTTAATAATAATATTTTTTATATTTTTTGATTTCTCTATTCGCATTTCTAACAGTTAAATAATATAACATTTTATTCGACAGGGTTGATCAAATGGGTCGTGGAACTAAAAGGAAAGCAGATGTTAATATTAACTCTGCTGACATCAAAAGAATAAAATCTGGATCTAACATGGATCTTTCACGGTCTTCACAAGAGGAATCAACATCGAATAAAGGTAATAATTTTAACACGAAATTTTGTTGTATTTGTAATACAAATGTTTCCAAAAAATATTTCGCTAATCATCTAAGGAGCAATGCACATAAAAATAACGTAAATAAAATACAACATTCAATAAAACCCAATGTTAAGATAATTGAGACTGCGTTCGGTAATAGAATAATAACCTATAGAGTAACTTCAGAAAATCAAAATGATTTACAGTTTGAGACACCAGATTTATTTCTTGCGTCAGTCAAAGATACAATATTTACGTTAATAAATAAATCTATAGAAGATCACACAATTTTAAAAATAAATTTCATTTTATATGGTGACTTTGTTCAGGAGACAAAAAACTTAAACAAAAGCTTTGATTTCCAATCAATGAATTTTATTGTTTGTATTGCTGATGATTTAAATATATTTTATACAACTCTCACAAAATCTCTAATAAACTATATAAATTCATTCGAGAAAAAGGATAGTGGGTGGAGTCTGAAAAAGATTTTACATTTGGATTTGAATTTAAATCAATTTAACCCTTTAAGAGGAAAATCCTTTATTGAGTTACCACATGATATAAAAACAAAAAAAGCTGTGATAAATGTTAAAAACACTGATGACGCCTGTTTTAAGTGGGCACTGTTATCTGCTTTATTTCCAATTCATAAAAATTCGGATAGAGTATCATCTTACACCAAATACAGTCATAAATTAAAGTTCGGTAATATTAAATTTCCTGTTAAATTAAACGATATACACAAAATTGAAAGTCTTAATAATATTAGCATCAATGTTTTTGGTTTAGAATATAATGAACATAAAAAAAAAACATTGTATTGTTGGGCCATTGTATTTTACAAAAAATAAAATGCAGACTCATATAAATTTACTATATTTGACACATGGTAAAATCGGTCATTATTGTTATATTAAAAATATGTCACGATTAATAAGTAGTCAAGTTTCGAAATCCAAGGAAGCTATATATCTATGTGACTTTTGTTTACAATATTTTTTAACATCTGAACGTTTAAATAAGCATCAAATAAATGATTGCAGACATATTTGTACACAAATACCCAGCGTAGATAAACATAAAAAAAATTGGTGGGGTGATATTGTTTCTGAATGTAAATTAAGTTTTGATAAATTTCAACGTAAATTGATGTTACCTTTTGTTATATATGCGGATTTTGAGGCTTTTTTAAGTCCCTTAGCATCATGTTCAAACGACCCTTCAAAATCACATACAATAAATGTACAAAAGCATAATGTGTATAGTTTTGGATACTACATTAAATGCTCATACGATGATAAATTGTCTAAATATGTAACATATACTGGTGAAAATTGTGCTTTAAAATTTATGGAATCACTGAAAGATAATTTGATAAAAATCGTTAAAAAAATTAGTTTCCAAAAAGAGCCTAATAAAATATCACCAATACAGCAAGATATAGTTAGCAAAGCTAAAAATTGTTATATTTGTGATAAAATTTTGTGTGGGGATTCAATGATTTACCACGATTGGTTTACTGGGGAATTTGTTGGGGTCATACATAAACTTTGTTCTGAAAAATTTAGAGTACCTTACACTGTACCAGTTTTCTTACACAATTTAAGTCATTATGATGCACATTTTATCGTACATGCCTTAACCTTTGATGAAGGTCGGGTGGAAGTTCTCCCGCAAAATAAAGAAATATACATATCATTTTATATCAATAATAGTAATGTAACTTTACGTTTTGTGGATTCCTTAAAATTTTTACCCGGTAGCTTAGATACTTTAGCAAAAAATTTAAACGAGAATAATTTTAAGGAATTATTAAAATGCTTTCCCAATTCAGAAGACTTTAAACGGCTGACTAAAAAAGGTGTATTTCCATATGAATTCATTAAAGATTTTGATACATTAAATTACAATCAACTTCCTGATCTTCCCCACTTTTACAGTACTCTTACAGATTCCATTATTTCTAATGAAGATTACAACCATGCCAAAGATGTTTGGAATCATTTCAATTGTAAAAATATGTTGGATTATTCAAATCTTTATTTAAAAACTGATGTTTTATTGTTAGCAGATATTTTTGAAAATTTTAGGTATGTTTGCATTCAAACGTACGATTTAGATCCGGCTCATTACTATACAGCACCTGGATTAAGTTGGGATGCTATGTTAAAACACACTAAAACAGAAATTGAATTACTTTCTGATATAGATATGATTGCTTTCATTAAATCAGGAATTCGTGGTGGTGTTTCGCAATGTAGCACTCGCTATGCAAAAGCAAATAATGTTTACATGTCTGACTATAATGCAAAAGATAAAGAGTCATTCTTAATGTATTTCGATGCCAATAATCTATATGGTTGGGCTATGTCGCAATATCTACCTACAGCTGGTTTTGAGTGGGTTAGTGCTGATACAGATTTTAATGTTAGTTGTTCCTCAGATATAGGTTTTATCTTAGAAGTAGATCTGGAGTATCCGGTGGATTTACATGATAAACATTCAGATTTACCTCTTTGTCCAGAAAATATACCAGTTGGGGGCGCTAAGGAAATAAGATTGATTCCAAACTTAAAAAATAAATATAAATATATTATTCATTACAGAAATTTAATTCAATGTTTGAAAATGGGTTTAAAATTATTAAAAGTTCATAGAATATTAAAATTTAAACAGAGTCCATGGTTAAAGAAATATATAGACCTTAATACACAATTAAGAACCCGAGCTAATTCTGATTTTGAGAAAGATTTCTATAAACTCATGAACAACGCTGTATTTGGTAAGACTATGGAAAATATTGAGAAACGAGTAAACGTTAAACTATTAACCCACTGGGAAAATAGGGGCAAAGTATTGGGAGCCGGAGATCTAATTGCTCAACCACATTTTCACAGTGTTTCAATATTTTCTGATAGTCTTGTTGCAATTCAATTAAACAAAATGAAGTTAATTTATAATAAACCTATTTATCTCGGATTTTGTATATTAGATATATCTAAAACGCTAATGTATGATTTCCACTATAATTACATGCAAGAGAAATTTACTTCCAATTTGAAACTACTGTACACAGATACCGACAGTCTCATTTATCAAATATTTACTAGTAACTTTTATAATGATATAAAACCCGATATTAACAAATATTTTGATACATCTGACTATGATGAAAATAATATTTTTGATTTCCCAAAATTAAACAAAAAAAAGTTAGGGTACTTTAAAGACGAGAATATCGGAAGAATTTTTACAGAGTTCGTAGGCTTAAGATCTAAAATGTATGCATTACAAGTTGATGACAAGGTGGTGACGAAAGCGAAGGGTGTAAATAAATGTATTACAAAAAAATTAACATTAAATAATTATAAGTCGTGTTTGTTTAATAACAACGTACAGCATTGTAAAATGTATCGATTTAGATCATTAAAACATACAATTTTTACCCAGGAAATAAATAAGCTATGTTTATCTTTTAATGACACTAAGCGGTACATTTTACCAAACAAAATCGATACGTTACCTATGGGTCATTACAAAATCATTTGTATGTAATTAAGTTAATCATTATTGTATTGTATTGCATTGTAATTTTTTATGTAAAATAAATTTGTGTGTTTACATGTATACATATATATAAGAATACATTAATATTGTGATATTACACTTAAATTTTTCTGTATATTCCATATAAATAAATTGTTTTTAAAATATCAACTTAGTTTTATTCCTTTCCCTGCTGAAGACAGAAGTCAAAAATGATTCATTTTATTCATCCTTTTGCTGCCATCGTAGCAGGACCAAGTGGGTGTGGAAAATCTAACTTTGTTGCAAATTTCATTAAACATAAAAATAGTATATGTAATGAGATTTTTTTGGAAATTACATGGTGTTATGATGAAATGCAACCGCTTTATAATATACCCGGAGTAAATTACCACCAAGGACTACCGGAATTGCATATGTTTGATGGTAAAAATCCACATTTGATTATAATAGATGACTTAATGAGGGAATCTGATGGGCGAGTTGTTGATATATTTACAAAAGGCAGTCATCATAGAAATTTGAGTGTTTTTTACATAACCCAAAACTTATTTCACCAAGGAAGAGGACAGCGTGATATTTCACTTAATTCAAGTTATATTATTTATTTTAAAAATCCCCGTGACAAAACACAAATACGATTTCTAGCTAGACAAGTTTCCCCGGAAGACACGAAGTTTATCGAAGATTCATATACCGATGCTACTAAAGAAGCTCATGGTTATTTAATGATTGATTTGAAACAAAACACTGATGATGCTCGCCGCATAAAATCTAAAATATTTGAATCCCGTAATTTTTGTACAATATATGTTCCTATGAAAAGGTATAAATATCTTTGTAATCAGCCACTCTAAGTCAGTAATGAACCATGTATCAACGAATAACAACGCATAAGGAATTGTTATCAGCTTTACATAAATTAAAACCCAAACATCGTAGAATATTATTGAAGTCTTGTAATAATCAAGAAATTAACTGTATTTGTGAATGTATTCACAATGTTTTACAAGGAAAAGTACCTTTAAAAGAGAATACAAAAACCAAATTAAAAAAAATTAAAAATATCTTACGTAATCTGATCAGTAAAGGTAAAAGTTTTGAATACAGGAAAAATATATTAATACAAAAAGGAGGGTCCTTTCTTCCAATAATTTTGGGTACAATTCTAAGCACCCTTGTAAGTTGTTTTAATAAATCACAATGAACACAAAAAAAATGCTTCTTGTTGAGCAAGACTTTATTGATAAACTGAAACATCAGAATGAAAATAAAGCAACACCACAAAGTAGATTGGATTTAGAAATGGAAAAAATTATATCAAGTAAATTGGATGATCGCGAAAAATGGGCACTTTATCTACAAATTTTACAAAGATACTTACATTACTCCATGGAAGAACGCCAACCTCAAGAAATAACAATAACTGAAAAGGTTTTAAATGATAATACCAACGAACCCCGTAACATCAATAATATAACTACTAGTAAAAATGAAAAAATGCTAAATGTTAAACAACCCCCAACGGATGAAGACATCGCATATGGGTTACCACCAAAAGAAATATTAAAATTAATTCCTAAAACTTATATGAGGAGGGGTGAATTGTTGATGGATACAATATTAAATAAAAAAGATCAATTGCAATGGAATAAAAATGGAACAGTTATCATTAGTGGACAAGAGATACCAGGGAGTAATATTATAGATTTAGTGAATGACATCTTAAGACCCTCGAAGAGATCCGATCCAATCGGTTGGGAAATATTTGCCAAGTTTTTAAATGATATAAATACCCCGCTAACATACATTGGTAATCTAAAAAGAATCAAATATATATCTAATCTTAATAGTAAAGATGAAACATTGATTCAAGAACCACAAACTGAGGTTTCTTCAACTCCAACTCAATCTAAATACATCACTAAATTGAGAAACAAAAGTGATTGGGAGAAATGGACCCCGTATTAGAGTTACATCGCATCTATTATGATATTTCACATCCAGCCGGTTACAGCAGTGTCAATAAGTTAACAAAGGCAATGAATGGAAAAAAATCTCAAAAAGTGATGTTTTGAAATGGTTGCAGTCTCAAGAAACATATACATTACATAAACCGGTTATAAAAAAATTCCCGCGTAATAAATATATTTTATCAAATATCACTTAAATCAGCTTGCCACAATTCATTAAGAATTGTGGCAAGCTGATTTAAGTGATTTAAGAACTTACATGCAATATAATGATGGATATAAATATATTTTGTGTGTTATTGACGCCTTTAGTAAGTATGCTTATGTTAGAGCAATGAAAAAGAAGGATTCATACACAATAAAAACGTGTTTTACTAGCATCTTTGATGAAGCTAAAACTGTTCCTAGACATATTCAATCAGATAAGGGCACGGAATTTGTATCTAAGGATGTCCAAACTTATTTAAAAAGTAAAAATATAAATTATTACACTACAAATAATCCAGATATAAAAGCAAGTATAGTAGAACGATTTCAGAGAACATTAAAAATGAAAATGTGGCGTTATTTTACACATAAGAATACTTATCGCTATACAGATATTTTACAAGATTTGGTTAGTTCTTATAATCACAGTGTACACTCTAGTATCAAGATGAGACCATGTGATGTTAAAATGGAAAACATAATGGAAGTTTGGCGAAATTTATATTATGATGAAAAGACTTATATTTCAAGTTTAAACAAAGTACCTAAGTTTAACGTTGGTGACTATGTAAGAATTACAAAATACAAACATGTATTTCAAAAAGGTTATGAAAGTAATTGGAGTAATGAAATTTTTATCATTACTTCGATTATAGATCGTTCCCCGTGGGTTGTATACACTTTAAACGATTTAGACAATGAATCAATAACAGGAACTTTTTATGAGAAAGAACTACAAAAAATAACTTTTTCCCCCACTTCCGAATTTAAAATTGATAAAATCATCAGATCACGTAAAAGCGGTATTAGAAAGGAAGTATTAGTTAAATGGAAAGGATATCCTAACAAGTTTAATTCTTGGGTCTTACTATCGAATATTAAAAATCTGCAATGAAGGAAAGTTTTTATTTAACTTTACTCAGCAATAGTTCTACACAATATTTTCCGGGAAATATGACATCAAATTTTTCTACAAAACTACCTAAAGCCATTACATTAGAAGGAGAATGGATAGTAGGTATAGTTGAGTTTCAATATCCTTCTACTATGTTTTCCGTGCAAGAACATGAAAATATTATGTACATAAGTAAAAAAACTACCATCAATAACGAAGAGACCACACTGATGTATAAGAACCATATACCAGCCACCAACTATGATAATATACAAAATATTCTTCTAGCTTTAAATTCGAAAGAGAAAGTTAGTTTTCGCCAGGACACCGTGTCAAAGTTTGTCTCTGCTACAGTAAAGGATCCATCAATAATTTCATTATCTCTTTCACCTAATTTGAGCTTTCAACTTGGATTTGAGCCAGATACCAATTTAGTAAATCATAATATCGGTAAACGCCCTGCTAATCTACATTTGGGGTTACCATCACAATTATTTGTGTATTGTGATATTATAGAACCACAAATTGTTGGTGATGTAATGACACCCCTATTGAGAATTATACCCTTAGATCCTGCTAAATACATATATGGTTCAAATAAAATGCATATATTTTCACCACCACATTATTTGCCGGTAATGAGAAGAGAATTTGATGTTATTGAGATAGATATAAGAACAACCACGGGAAATGCGGTACCATTTCAATACGGAACATCGTGTGTGAAACTTCATTTTAAAAAAATATAAACTATATTTCCTTTTTAAAATGTATCCACCTCAAGATACATTTATATGTCCTTATGAACATTATTATTCGAAACAAGCTGGGTCTGGTATAAATGTAATCTACAAAGGAGCCTTACATCAACGTGGTCATGGTATCGGCAGTTTTCTTGGGGGGTTATTTCGAAGTGTGCTACCTTTACTCACTAGTGGTGCTAAGGTAATTGGAAAAGAAGCACTTAACGGCGGAATTGGGCTTTTGTCAGATGTTGTGGCTAGTCGTCCTATCAAAGAATCTATTAAAAATCGATTGAAAGAGGCTAGTTCTAACCTTAAACGCAAAGTTGATACCAAAATTGATAATCTTATGACTGGATCGGGTGTTAATAAAAGACGAAAATATTGTAATGAGCTCATTCGAGTTTCACCCCTCAACGTGAAAGGCGCTCTGAAGAAAACAAGGAACAAAAATATTAATAATTCCAAGGATATATTTTCAAACTAATCATAATGTCATTTATTCATAATCATTCATGTGAGTGCGTTAAATCTGAATTGGATCTGTTTGCTCTTCCTTCCACACAAACAAGTATCGAATATGGACACTGGATACACTATAAACCAATTTCTTCATTAAGTGATGATGGACCCGTCGAATTTCAAGTACCTGGTACTGGAGATGACTACATAGACCTTTCGCATACACTACTCCATCTCAAGGCTCAAATTAAAAATCAAGACGGTTCTGTAGTTAATGCAGCTAATGTAGTGGCACCAGTCAATAATTGGTTACATTCTTTATTTAACCAATTGGATGTTTACCTAAACCAAAAACTTGTGTCACCCCCAAATAATACTTATGCATATCGTGCTTTCATAGAAACTCTATTAAATTATTCATCATCCGCCAAAAAATCACATTTGACATGTGGTTTATGGTACGAGGATACAGCTGGAAAAATGAATGAAACTAATGAGGCAAACAAGGGCTTTTACAGAAGACAACAACTTTCAAAGGATGGTAAGGATGTTGAAATGATTGGACATTTACATGGGGATATATTCAATCAAGATAAATTCCTCATTAACGGGGTCGAATTATCTATAAAATTAGTGAGATCGAGAGAAACATTTAACCTCATGTCACAGAATGCAGATAATAAGTACAAAGTCTGTATCACAGATGCAACTTTAATAATACGCAGAGCAAAAATTAATCCATCAATACTAATAGCCCATCAAAAGGTTCTTGCCACTACTACAGCTAAATATCCTATAACAAGAGGTGAAGTGAAAGTCCTGACCATACCATCTGGTGTGCAGGGTAAAACACTGGACAATATATTTTTAGGGCAGGTTCCTAAGAGATGTATTATAGGTTTTGTGAATAATACAGCATTCAACGGTAGTTATGTTAAAAATCCTTTCAACTTTGAAAATTTTGGTATTTGCTCATTTAGCCTATATATAGATGGTCAACAGATACCTTCAAAATCGTTACAACCATCATTTCCAAACGATGTATTTACCAGCGCATACCACACCCTATACTCAGGCACCGGTATACATTTTCTTAACGAAGGTAATGGAATATCGAGGGAGCAATATTCAAATGGATACTGTTTACTAGCTTTTGATTTAACACCTGACTTGTCGGCTAACTCTAATGTGCATTGGAATCTTGTTCGCCATGGTAGTGTAAGAATGGAAGTAAGATTCGAGAGCGCATTGACTGAAACTATTAACTGTGTAGTTTACGCAGAGTTTTCAAATATTATAGAAATAGATAAGAACAGAAATGTATGTGTGGATTATAGTAGTTAAGCAATCACTTATGTAATTATGATATTAAGAATAATAAAATATAACCTAAACGAATATGACATGGTTTTTATTTACCTCATTACTTGTTTAATAAAAAGACTCATTACTTCTGTTGAGATCATATTATGTGGGTTTAAATGAATTCATTGGTACAAATATGAATTGATAGTTAGAAATGTAGTCAGTTAAAGAGCAAAAGAGTAGCGGAGTAAACGCGTATTAAAGTATGAACACACTAGAAGTGCAAATGAGTCTTCGTATGATACATCCCAGCCTCCAAAGCAACGTATATCCTTCAAATCGATTGCCAATTTATGCTCAGGTGCCAGCATTTATAATATGCAATCTTGACCCTGATTCACAGCCGGGGTCTCATTGGGTGGCTGTACATATAAGCGTCGAAAGAGTTGGTGAATATTTTGATTCATTTGGACGTAAACCTATTGAGGCAATAGAAGGGTTTTTAAGGAGGAATTCTTGCATGTGGAGGTACAATAGCGTTACGGTTCAAGATTATCTATCAGCGGTGTGTGGAGAGTACTGTTTGGTATATTTATATTACAAGTTCAGGGGGATGAGATTAGAAGACTTCCTTAGAAATTTCACATGTGACTCAGTGAATAATGATATGGTGCTAGTAAATTTGTATAGAAATATAATGAACATATAAATAAAAAATAATACCTGGAATAAAAATGTTTTATTTTACCATGTAACCCTTACATCTAATTATATTTATAGGTAGTGGTGTTAAAGGTTAGGTATATTTATTATAATTTGTTTAGAATCGTACGTTAGGTTACTTTAAATATATATTTATTATTTTTCATTTAAAGCCATAGGTTGGGTTAGTGAATGTAGGAAAGTAGATAACGCGATGCATTAGTACTGAGGCATTCATTAGATAATGACTGGGAATTTCGTGCAGGAAATAGGAGCTGATAAGGTGGTGATAAGTTAATGAGCTACGGTTTTGCGAAAGCTAACTTTTAAACGGTTAGAGATATCAGTTCGGCTGTGAGTGCTTTCGGCTCCGCACGCCCTGTTTAGTGGGAATAGAGTACAAACTTTTTTATTTTTTTTATTTTTTAGTTTTGGTCAGCCATGAGTTTTAGGTTTGTCCCTTGGGCGGGACAAAATATTTCCGGGTTCTGCCTTTGAGGCAGTACCCGGAAATACCAACTACTTGTGAATCCTGAAAATATGGCTGATTGGTATCAAAATATCAATTTCTGTGATTTTATTATATAAAAATTATTGTTTTACCAAGAGTTTTTTTTTACAAATTTAAACGCACAGAAACGCACATATTTTACCATTCGTAGAATACACGTATGTATATATTTATTACTATATAAGTTACGAATGAACTGGGCACAAGTAATGTCTATTTACTTATAAGATGTAGGTACATTGTATATAATTTTATATATAAAATAAAAGAAATAATAAGAATCGAAAACACTATATGAATTGGAAATTTTTAATTACTATAAAGAAAATAAGGATTTTTTTTCTGTACATTTCTTTTGTACCAGAATAAGTCCTGAGTACATACAATAACGTCAACCATAAGGATATGGAGAAATGATCGGAACACTCACTATAAAAGTCTAAAAGTAGGACGTAACTATTGACAAGAAATTAACAAACAGTATAATATATAATATATAAAAATGCATCTAACATTACCCAGGTAAATCTCAAGAAAAATGTGCGGATCGGCCGAAAATATATTTCTGAGATCACTCTAATCAAATTTTATAAAATTAAAAATATGTATTTCGAACACGTCTGTTGCGTAGAAGTTTAAGGTAACAATTAAAATAATACCAACACAATACTGTAAAATTTATAATAGTTCTCGTAAACAGTTAATTCAAATAAGTGCTTATGACAGCACAAATAGCGTATGTAATCATTAAGGAGTTCCCAAGGGATCAAACAAAGGGGTCCAAGAGAAAAACCTATTTGCGTAGCCCTTACAATAACGAGCCTGGGATTTTAATGCTGTATTGGGTAAGTACCAGAAATGCGTAAAAAAAGTTCTAAACATATATGATGAGAGTCTTCTTATAATCACTACATAGTATAATATATTATATTTGTATGCTTAAATCTTTAAAACTACGCAACGGATTTTGATGCGGTTTTTTAATAGATAGGGTGATTCAAGAGGAAGGTTTATATGTATAATAACATCCATTAAATAGTGGAGAAGTACTGTTATTTTTGAGGTTTCTAATGTGATAATTACATTTTTTCCGCTTACATTGCAAACGCAGGCTGAACCCTACGAGTTTTATCAAAATAATGTACTAAGTATTGTACACATTGAAAAGGTCTACAGAAAAGTCCGTAATGGTATATGTCTATATTATATATGTCGCGTATATTATCGGAGCTTTCCAGCGACGGAAATAACAAGACATAATAAAAACCTGCTTTTCATCAGCATTGCACCCGTGCGAAGCTGGGGCGGGTCACTAGTATAGGTATAAAACCAAAAACAGTGGCATTACAACCCTATTACGTCTTGGCCTCAGTTGTCTGTATCGGTTTCATGATATTTTGCATTCTATTAGGGCCTTATTATGATGCATGGCTTATTAGGTCTAAGGCAAGCCAGTTTCCTCACAAGGTTTCCCTTCACCATACGAGCGAGTGTTATATGCGAACATGGACAGAAAGTCCATTTGTACACAGACTAATCAAACCTACGACCCCAGGAGTCACACGCTGAAGCCACTAGGCCTACACTGCTCTTAACTTGTATATAGATAGTGCAACCCACGAAGACGCGCCCCACTATTCCTCCTAACCGTTTATAGTATATGTGTGCAAGCTTCCGTCAATGTGTGTGTGTGGTAGTGTTATTGGTACACACGCATACTACAATGAACCGCTGACGGTTCGCAACTGACGCTCGGAGCAAACTCCCCGCACCCCGCTATCCCTTCAACCAGATATTGGTGTATATAATAAAATTAGTCTCGTATCTGAGTCGTTTTATAAGTGCTAAGATGACTAAATAAGTATCTAACTTATTAATAAATTTCTTGTTAAATTGCAGAGTTCAAATATATGTCATACGCGTGAACGGGTGCTACTTGTTGTGACTGGTCGTACTTGAATTCGTGTATGCGGTGATATTAGTTGTTTTTACTACGTATTTGCGTGTTGTTCTCACGAGTATGTAAGGGCGTGCTCCTATTTCACCATGTCTCCTGCTGATAGAGGACAACTCTTTGTTTTTAATGTATTTTATTATTCTGTATTACTCGATATGTCATATGGAACATGGTGTAAAAAAATTTGGCGATTAAAAAGAATGGCGGAGAGTTTATTGCCAGTTCTTCTCTTCCGTTCTACGCCCTTGATTTGAGAACTGGCAGTAAATGTAAAATTAGAATCATTTAAAGTATATTTTGACGTTCATAAGTGTACATTATGTTACCTATATGAATAAATGATTTTTTGATTGATTTGATTTATGATCTACCATTCGTTGTTTAATATTAGATTTCTGGACGTAAATAGCGTTCCGACTAATGAAATATACAATTCAATTTCTTCTAGTGGAACTGATGCAACATTTGCACACTCACACGAGCCGAGTCTACATTTTTGGAGCCGCTTAAAAAATGAACCATCAATATGCGACGTGTGATGTTAAATTTTAAAACCAATGCCATTTGGCAGACCGCCAGCGCTCCGTGCGAATTGCGGTGAAATTACAACAAAAACGACAAAAAAATTGCAATATTTCAAGCGTTATATATTCAGTGATCGTGATGAAACTTGATGATACATTAGTGGATTAATATCGTGATGCTGTCGAAAGGTGCAGTTATAGTTATTGCATTTGCATTGGGCACACCCTGCCGCGGTGCGACTGCTTGGCGCGGAAGGGTTATGTGGGACTCGCTATTGTGCATACCCACTAAAACCCCAAGGCGCCACCAACAATCGCCTTCTGCGGGATGCGATGCGGCATTTGCGTCCGCCTCTTCACGCCCATTGTTGGTTTGTGA
Organism: Pieris mannii; assembly: GCA_028984075.1. Lineage (NCBI taxonomy): Eukaryota > Metazoa > Arthropoda > Insecta > Lepidoptera > Pieridae > Pieris > Pieris mannii. Next base: position 9,707,061 of record CM054793.1, on the reverse strand, counting down.
GGATACTTGACACAGCAAGTATCCTTGACAGACCGGGCTTTTACAAATAGCTAGGGGAGATCGGGTCCAGTACTAATGATATTGCCCTTCCTTAGCTTTTAGCATGTCTGCCTCTTGATTGCAGGCTGTATAAGGCTTAAGGTTCAATCACGTCGGAGACAAAATCTAAATACACCTTCCGTTAGTTTAAAAAAAAGGTATTTAAATCGTCGGAGAAAGCAAATGGCCCTTATTTTTTCAGATGCAGAACTCAGACTCGACTTTTAAATTAAACAAAAGATAACTAAGAAGAATCAGCACTGCAGCAGTACAGAGAGCAATGTCAGCCTAACGTAGGTCGTAGGTTCAAATCGCGGCTGTACACCAATAGACTTCTACCCATGTGTATATAAGACTCGCTCGTATGTTGAAGAAAAACATCGCCAGGAAACCGGCTTTAGTGCCAAGAAGTCGACGTATATAAAAATATCAAAAATCCTAGGCTTAATTTCCGGTGAACCAATTTTTGTTTCGGCATAAAACATAATTTGTCAAAAAGAATAACATATGTCAAAATTAACGTTTCAATAGTTACCATTTTTATTCGCTGAAAGTAATTTAAATTATCATTTATTTATGAATAATGTGTGTTCGAGGACAAATCCCATTTGGAATTTAGCTCGGCTTTAGTAATGAGTACAAACTGTAAATTCAACGGCTTAGTAACTGTAGAATGCGTACTCTGCTTATAGCTTTAGTGTAAGCAGCATATTATGGTTTTTTTTTACCTTATTTACTCAGTACATATGAATTATTAAATTAAACAATTGATGAAGCTAATCATTGGTTCGCAGAGTAATCTACTATATTGATTTAAATATACAATAAAATCCATCACCATAAGAAAAAGCTCTTTAAGCTATTGCATAGCATTTATGCGGGCGCAGACCTTGAGCGCGGTGTCCGAATCAAGAAATTCCGTAACGTAAATAAACCTAGTGAGGCAGACTATAAAGGCGTGTTAGTCTGAGTCTGGTAGAGTAGTAGATTGAATTAATATCATAGAAAAAAATACTGCATAAATAAATAAATATAATTGCATAAGTTGATAAAAAATTCTATGCTATAGCTTTACCGCGGCTGTCCCCAGTGCCACGCGTTTTCGTAGTTTATATATCGATTTTATTTTCTTCGTGCTCGTAATGTTTGCGTATAAGTACTTTTCACATTAAATCTTGTAATTTTCTTAATATACCAATGTATTACGGTGCCATACGTTGGTAAGTTTATAAAAACTTAAAAAATTAAAAAAAATCGGTCTTTTGAAGTCGATTAAAAATTGGTACCATATTTAGGATGGTTCACGCTGACTACCCGCGCTCCAGCAATTTACACAAAGTTCCTTAGCTTATCAAAGTTGGAGCGCTGTCGGTGACTCCTAATTACTAAACTTTAATGCTCAAACTTACATTAGTAAATAATAACTGTACGGATTTGGCTAATTGTATCCATATGTGATATGATGTGGATTTGGAATGAAAGATTTTATTTAAACAAAGGGATTGCGTTCATTGAAAGTAACATAGGGTGTGCCACAGATACACCTGTGGCTGTGTGATGGCTTACCATCAGGTGTATCTGTGTAACTGTTATCGCCACGTTCATGGCTACTCAATGCTAGAGGGCAAATACGGCTTCGGAAATACTTTGGTGGGCAGCCGATTCTAGATAGTGGTGATTCGCGGCAAAAACTCATTTGCAGTGAACGACGATGATGTTAAGGTGATACGGTTAGAATTTCGTATTCTGCCTATACGTCTAAACTTAGCTGCAGGTATTAATAATAATTAATTAGGTAGTAAAGTATTAATAAATGTTTTGATTACGTACTTTAAAACTGCGCATCAGAATTGAGGGTTGGATAATGAATCCAGTGGCGCTAGAACCATTTTTTTTTGAAGTTATACTTCTTTTGGCGCGATGGAGAAAAATGATAAGAGTGAATTTTTACGATGGGCGCGCACACCAACACCCAAATTCGACATCGTAAAGTTGGCATGGAAATCGATAACTATTGTTCAAGTTGTATATTCTAGTATTTTTATATTTAGAACACGTGTTTCGTAACAGTACAATGAAACAGTGTGAATTAATAAATATTATTTTGGTGTTTTTAATCAATTTCATATACGACGGTGATAGTATTTACTAATAATTTATTTATTTAAATAAAATCTTTTTGAGGAATTTAAATATTAATCGTTAATCACTACTGCATTTAGTTATTTTTTTCTATACGCCAAAGAAGTATAACTTCTAACGCGGGTACATAAGTACGACCACTCTGTTTTTATATAATGGGGGTTATAATTTTGAGTCTTGGCCTCATAATTTTAATTTAAAACACAAGTAGGTGATCGGCTTTTTGTGCTAGATACACATGTATAGGTCTAGGATTTCTCACAATTTTTACTTTGTCTTAAAAGTCAACGTTAATTACTTAGAAACAAATATTCATTGGTGTACACCCGAGATTAGAACGCACTACCTCAAGCTTTGGAAACCTGAGCCTTAGGAGCCCCAGTATTCAATTATATAACACAATTTCTAGTTAAAAATAAAGGTATACAAAAAGGACGATTTAAATTCAAAGCCTCCACATGGAAACGCACAAAGAGCAATAAAACCTATTTATATGAATGTCATAATGAACCAACATGCAACTTATGTGTCCATTATAAGTTTTGAAAACCCAGGAAAATTTTCAAAGGGAAAATTTTTCCATGTTCTATATGGAAAATGCGAAAGGATTTTTCATTATACGTTCCGAGTTAATTAACATTTTTGAGAGGATATTAAAATGTACATTTCCTTTTTCCATGGGCTATCTAAGCTAATGTGAATTATATGAATCCAAAAGTGACGGTGAAAAATTACCTGTAGATAAAGATTTGTAAGGATTCAAAGCATTGGTGATTTGTATATTTTATTTCAGTTTTATTTGGCGAGTTTAAATTTATAGGTTTACGTTTACGGGTAAGTAAAACTGCAAATTTCTAAGTTACATTTTTGGAAATTTGCTCATGGGGAAGAAATAAAACTAAATTTAGCAAAAATAACTCTTTAACAGATAGAACTAACCGAAAGTTTCGTGGACTAAAACATAGATGGCGCTTCTAGTCTTAAATTAATATTATTGTTTGTGTGAAGGAAATTTGGTTAGTTTAAAAACGAATACATAGTCTAGGCTTGATAACTATATATACTGTTATAAGAATTAATATGTACCAAATTTCTTTCGAAAGTCTCTTTCCTTTGGCTTTGAAATAAGATAATATACATTTTCTATATTTCGTAATATTACTCGATGTTAAATTATCTTTTATAATTAAGCAAGCGTAGTGTAATACTCTCAAGCCCGAGGTCGTGTAATATTCAAGGCAGTGTACCTATTTCTCTTTCTATGTACGCAATTAATACTTACCCTTACTGAGAAAGCAAACTACAGTGACAACATGTGTCAGCCATAGAAAAAAAAATCTACTGTACAACTAAAATTTTATTTATAAAAATAAAAGTGATTTAGGACAGCAGCAGTAATTTAGAACAGATTGAAACGCCTATGGAATGTTTTTATTTATCATAATAAGGGAACACCGCGATACGTGTGGCCGGATTTTTATTAATGATTCTTTTATACATAATCAGACTATTATAGTGCCAGCCATGTTGCATATTGCGTCATTAGTTTCCTACTATATATATATATATATATATATCAATTCATGTCCTATAACCCCTAGGTGGGGCAGAGGGCGTCCACAGCGAGTCTCCATCGCGTTCGGTCTTGAGCCTCGTGTTTCACCTCGCTCCAAGTCTTACCAGCTCTCTTTATGGCACCAGGTTTGCTAGGGACGGCCACGCCTTCGCTTTCCTTGCGGGTTCCAATCAAGTGCCTGCTTGGGAATATGATTGGGATCACTTCGAAGTGAATGGCCTATCCCATTCCACTTGCACCTCTTGATCTGCTGACTGATCGGGGTTTCTCGGCAGCGCTCCCAAAGTTGCTCGTTGGAGATTTTTTATTAGTAGATACCCAGAATATGGCGAAGACAGCGGTTGACGAAGACTTGGAGTCGGTGCGAGATGTCTTTGGTGACCTTCCCCGTTTCACACCCATAAATACTATGTATATATATAACTCGCATCACATAGAATAACTCAGTAGGATAATATTTGATCAAAACTTTGTTCATTTGAATCGGGTCGAAGCGTGTAATAAAATCGATAAACAAACGTATTGGATTGGGATTTCCTCAACGCTAAGGGCAAATATGACTCGCAAATATTGCCTATTTCTGACATTATAACATAAATATATTAAAGTAGACAAGTAAGTATATATGTGACTCACAAATAGTGAATGATTGATGAAACAAAAAATCTTATAAATCGTTTAGCTGTGGAATTTACTTCCAGTTGAGTGGATTAAATGAAAAAAAAAACAAAAAAAAAACGTGTGTGTTCTTATTACGCGTCAGAAGTTATACTTCTTTGGCATAACAAGATAACAATCTTTTCAAAAAATGTATTCTATATGTATATACGGTATAGATGCTATCGTCTGCAAACCAATGAATTTTGGTGAATTGCAATAGATAAAGGCACAATAAAGAGGGTTGTAGACAGAGACATTTGAAGGTCGGCAACGCACCCTTGTGTGTTCATGGGATGTGGAAACTGCCTTTTATGGCTCATTTGCCGTTATTGATATCGTATAAATAAGTTGTAAGTATTGACAAGTGTTAGCATTATTATCAGTTTCACTTACAGTATCTTTCCTACTTATAACTGACTGTAAATATGAAAATATACGGCTCTCATACACTAATAATCCCATCAAGCAGCAATTACGACTCATGTTTTGAATATACAAACAGGTATGCCTCGTTGGATCGTAGTTTGATCTAGCATGAAACACGAGTCAGTCCTATTCTTTTAGATTCCTATAAGCTCCTCCTCCTGAAAGCTCATCATCATCGACTATTAAAATTTTGTGACTGTTGCGGCGTGTCTAGTGATAAGCTGTATAACATCAATTTGGACACTGTTCAACTAACCGTTAAGTAGCCATCTCTCTCAAGAGATTAATTGCCCTTTAAATAATAAAGACGTATTGTGTCTATAAGTTTATTTAATACACAAGTGGTAAACTTATCGAATAATCCGTTGGATTGAGTTAATAGTCCGAATACTAGCTCTTTATCATGAATTAAGCGCAGTATCGTGTCATATTAATTGGTTCAAGAGGATATCCTATAATTTATTGCAGTAATTGCACAGATTGTGTAATATAGTAAATATACTTACATAATAGTACTGTAGTTGTATATAGGAAATGAAATTTAAATATATATTTATATAACTCGAGGTTTCGCTTTTCTGCAATCGTTGATGGCAAGGTTTTTATTTAATAATTAAATAAACAACCACAAATTAAAAATGAAACAAAAAATTAAAAAATAATAATAATAGCTGAATCTAAAAACATAACTATAAGAATAAAAACCTAAACTAAATGAAAACTGAAACCTCGTTAAGAGCATGATAAACAAAGTAACGGTAAGTTGGCGGACTTTGTAAAACATACTGTAATATTTTCTTCGATGTTTGTATTCAAGTTGTGAGAGCGAGATAGCCTATATAGTGAGGGCGAGATACACTAGAGTCTAGACTATTAAAAGTAGCATGTTATCAAATTGACAGATAACTATTTGATATTATGACAAGACACTGATGTTTCATCGTAGAATTCTGACATTACATAAGTTTTGCTAATAAAATAGTTCTACCGATCAATCTCCTTCGTGCCTTCTCCATCTACACGACACTGGCGAAGTACCTTGAGCCCAGTTGGCGCAAATTAAAGCCATTAAAAAAAAAAATAGTTCTCGACCGAAAAAACGACAAATTTAACTCATTTAAGGGAAATAACAACACAAAATGCTACGAATTTTGTTATGTTTTATAAAATCTAAATATTTATTTAATCAAGTGATCCAATACAAAAATTACAAATAGAATACTTAATTATAAAGAACAATATATTAAATTAACTTTGATTACATTATGTTTCTTTAGCTGGCTTCACTGCTTATTAATTCCAGGTTTAAAAAAAAAATGTAATGAAAAGTGATGTAATTATTACTGCTGTAAAAGCACTGTTAATGTGGAGCACCGAAATTAATGGACACATTCACTAACAAATAAAATGTATGTATAGACTCAGATATTCAGATTCGTATTGAAATTAAAAAAATGGCCTGGTTTGTAATCTGACATATCAAAAAATGATAGCTGTCGGAATTCTACCAGCTGCGACCGCCGGCTGCAGCTGATAAAATTCTCAAGTAAAGCAAAGAACTTTATTAATTTACTTGTTATACGCAGTAACAACATACAGCAGATGCCAGTGTTAGATTTTTTTTTTTTTTTATATAATAGGGGGCAAGCGGGCAGGAGGCTCACCTGATGTTAAGTGATACCGCCGCCCATGGACACTCTCGATGCTAGAGGGCTCGCGAGTGCGTTGCCGGCCTTTTAAGAATTTGTACGCTCTTTTCTTGAAGGACCCTAAGTCGAATTGGTTCGGAAATACTTCAGTGGGCAACTGGTTCCACAAAGTGGTGGTGCGCGGCAAAAACTGAATATTGAAGATATTGCTACAACTCTTGGTGGCATCCGTAGAAGGAATTTGTTATTTCAATTAAGAGAGTCTTGCCACACTGGGGCTCCCGTCAATTGCCAAGCCTCCGTCACCGTCAGGTAGACCTGACGACTATTAGATTGACAAATCATTCTGAAACAGATACAATAATCTGAGTTCCAGACTTAATAAGGTTGTAACGTCCATGATTTATTTAGAATCGCATCACGCCCGAACCCAATAATCCACAATCTGAGATCAGACTGTCTCAGTCGATTGATTGATCTCAATAACCAAACCCTACGAAGACAATCCATTTTTGGCGATGGATAGAAAACAATCTAAGAGAGCTCTTTATCCTCATATTTGATAATCCATATAAACCAAATATAGTAAATAAAACCCTACAAATAATATTAAAATGAACATGTCTATGCTTAGAACATGTCAAATAGCCTTTAAATTATTTAAAAACTAGTATAAGTTAAAATCTTAAGATATTGACACAGTTAAACTGTCATTTTCATACAAAGGTCTATCCACATACACCGATCCGACCTACCGGGGAGAGTTTGTATCGACAGATGGCTATTACAATCCGTTTACTGGTTATTGGCACACTTTTATCAACATTTGGATTCAGATGTCTATATCAGATGGTCAAAAATAGATTGAGATAGGTTATTGGGTTTGGGCGTTGGATGAGAAAAAGGAAATGAAACATCAGTATCGGAAGTTTTCCTGCTAAGGGAATAAATATCAAACACACAGTTAAGTTCACATCGAAATGAAAATAAGTCGCTCCTGATTTGTAATACATAAAATAGCTATTTCCCAAACAATATTTCGTCTTATTTCCCATAGGAAATATCGCGCCTCCGACAAATTGATTTCAAAAAGTTTTATATTTCTTTGAAGTTTGTTGATTAATTTTTCATCTCTTCAGTCCTTCGTTACGTGATTTCAAGTTTAATAATAAATTTGAGTGGTATAAAAAATCATGAAAAATCTTTATTTACTAATCATTAAATAAACAAACATTAAACATAATTAGTATATAGCTACAGGTATGTCAAAGATCGATGAAACGATGAATGATAGGGAAGAAAAGAATAGAGAAAATAAAGAATACAGCCTTAAGAAAACCAACTTATTAAACAGATGTTACAATAAAATTAATAAACTATAAACGTGGAAATGTGCGAGGCACATAACAAGAGGAACAGAAAAGTGAACCAAAAAAGTACTAAGCTGTTGTCCAAGGTACACCAAACGAAACAGAGGAAGAGATCTTAGAAGTTGGGTAGATTAAATTAAAGAAACAGCAGGTTAACATGGCTGACAGTGGCACATTGCAGAAAGAAATGGCGAGATTTAAAGTAGGCCTTTGTCAAAAAAGGGCACGCAGATATATATAAGATGATTGAAATATAAACGTGTTTATATGTAAAAGTATCTGAATTAAAAGGCTAATATTATTATTATTATATGACTTCAATAATTTCTAATTTGGGGTTAAAATTTGTTTATTTTTAATCAAGATTATGTGCAGTAGAGTATAATGAAAGGTTTAAACACAAATCGGCCCTTTTTCTAACCTTGTATAAAATATATATGTATTTCGTAAAATTTCATAGTTAAAGATTACGTTTGGGGCCGGTCAAGTATTACGTAAGTAAAAGATTTACTGACCTTTATCCCCCTCCTCCCTCTTGTCATCAAAAGTAAGCAAACCTCTCAAAAATACATAAACGTATTTTTTTTAGGTCCCTCGAAAATTTCATATTAATACATATATACAGTGTGTGGCTAATATGTGTAAAAAAGTAAATCATTTTTGTTAAGGTAATCAACAAATAAGAAAATCAAAGACCCCTATAGTGCTTACGTAATACCTCAACAGCCCCTTTAATAGATTAAGGGTAATAATTTCAGTGTACATAGCGAAACAGGATCCTTAATATATAAAAACTAATGCTTGAAATAAATGGTTACAAGAAAATAGAAAGAACATATTCATAACAAACTATGTATTCTGAAATCGACTTTGAGGTGTGGCGTAAATGAAAATTCAACACCTTTTTACATAATTGTTTAGTTACAGTTATTATTGTTAGATTCGAGACCAATTACCTATGGCGTTCAGCGTGCGACCGTAGGGTGTTCAACCCTGAGGTCGTAAGATCTCTTCCCTGTGCACCAATGAAGTTTTATTTTTTCAATCACTCGCTCGTAAGGTGAAAGAAAACGTCATAAGTCGACGGCGTTTGTCAGCCACAAAACAGCATGTTTGTTACAGCATATTTTAAAAGTTACTATTCTAAATGATTTTTTATCGATCGAACAATTAATATTAGTATCAGTAACGAAAATCTAATGGTGGCTAACCAAAAACATTATGGTACGTGATAAAACATGCATTTCTTAGACAAGAATTATGACATGGTGCAGTTGAACGATACCGATGTAAATATGTATATGCCCCATGGCCTATTAGATACGGGTCGCGTTTGAATAAAGGTCTACGGGCCACTGCTTGCAACTATATAAAGCGCAAATTCGGCCCCACATGGAGTACTGTTCTCACCTTTGGGCGGGGCTCCCCAGTACCAACTCCTTCCACTTGACCGTATTCAATGAAGAACGGGTCGAATCGTCGACGATCAATCTCTCTCTTAGCGGCTTGATCCTTTGGCGTTAACCCCACATCTCTACGCATGTGGGGTCACTCTGCATCTTAACCGCATTTACCATGGACCCTTTAGTAGAGTTGTTCGGATTAATACCTGCAGCTGAGTTTCTTCATCAAACGTTGAGGCAGAATACGAAATTCCACCGTATCACCTCGATGTCCGCCGTTCCACAACTGCGCATTTTTAAGGCAGTTTGTGGAACCACTTTGTAGAACTAGCTGCCCACTAAAGTATTTCCGAACCAATTCGACTTAGGGTCCTTCAAGAAAAGAGCGTACGAATTCTTAAAAGGCCGGCAACGCACTCGCGGGTGGCATTGGCGGCGGTATCACTTAACATCAGGTGAGCCTCCTGCTAGTTTGCCCCCTTTTCTATAAAAAAAAGGTTTGGCCATTTCCTTTATATAATCAATGTACTATATTATTAATTAGTACTTTAGAATAAATAACATTTATCAAGAATTATTTTGTATTTCCGAACTAATTCGACTTCAAGAAAAGAGGGTAAAAATTCTTAAAAGGCCATCAACGTGCTCGCGAGCCCTTTGCCATTGAGAGTGTCCATGGGCAGCCGTATCAGTTAAGGTGAGCCTCCTGCTCGCTTGCCCCCTGTTCAATAAAAAAAAGTATAAAACGTCTGGCTCACTATAACTTTGAAACTATTGTAAAAACGCCTGTTTGGTATATAAACGCTTATGAATTAGACACCTATTACATAATTCACGTATGGCTCCTCTGTTCTAATGTATTAGACTCACTTGCTTAATATTTATGAAACACTCACAATCTACTAATGATTCGTTGAGTAATTGAGGATCAACCTTAATAACACTCCAGACGTTTTAATTAGACTTTATTATTAGGTTTCATGACACGTTCCTAACTAGTCTGACCATAAATACTGTTACATAAAAACTTTTTTCGTTTGAGCTTCTAAATTATTTTGAATTTGGAACACGTATATCGTATTCAAAACTTCTTTCGATTTGGCGCCATTTTGCATATTTTTCAAATTAAAATATGGAATGAGTATTAGTATTAAAGAAAATAGGATCACAGTGTTCGCCTTACAAGGTGGAGCCATCGGTCATACCTATTCCAGTCACTTCAAAAGCTTATGTTTAATAATATAATTTATTTAAGCGATATGTTCGTATATCGTACTATTCACCGATACAACAATACTTCATCTGTCGAAGATCAGAAAATATTGGATAGCCGCGTGCTGTTAGAACTACAAAGGTCATTAATGCCTGAATTCGTCGTTATCCTGATATAACATGAATTAATTTTAAAAAAATCATACGTAACTTATGGGTGGACTAGACAGTGGACATATACTTCGTGGTTTAGTGAGGCTTGGCGCATTTTGAAAATGTTAATATTAATTATTATATAAATCGAAACAAATATATAAGGATCGCAGGTCCAACGCCGGTGGTGACTGAAGAAGGAAAATTTTTCATTTTTTTTTTATAGTCCTGTACTAACGGGCTAACGGGCAGGAGGCTCATCTGATGTTACGTGATACCGCCGCCCATGGACACTCTCGATGCCAGAAGGCTTGCGAGTGTGTTGCCCGCCTTTTAAGATTTTGTACGCTCTTTTCTTGAAGGACCCTAAGTCCAATTGGTTCGGAAATACTTCAGTGGGCAGCTGGTTCCACAAAGTGGTGGTGCGTGGCAAAAACTGTAAAACTGAATTATTTTTAAAGTTTGAAAGTAATCAAACTTTTTAAAATATCTTTAGCCTTTCGTGGTCTGTATAGTTTAGTGCTTAAATTGCTTTTATAAAACACATATAATTGCGCAATACAAAACCAATAAGGTTCTCCAGGCTATACCCTGCAGTAGTTAATTTGAAACACGATCCAGTTTAATAGAAATTATTTAGTTCCCAAACATGACAGAATAAACATTTCAGTATTGGCCATCAAACATAATCATGGACATTATCAACAGCAATGTTAACTGGCAGAATTAATTAGATGATTTTATTGGTTTTCGATTATCATTCACGCTACCATCCTACTCTTTGGCGTTAAGGACTCTATATCGAATTTCTGTGTGTGTTCTTCTTTATTCAAATAAAATAAGTCTATGGCCCTACAACCTTTTAAGGTCTAGGCCTCAGATTTCTGCATATGTTTCATGATCATTGGTCAATCTAATAAGCAAGCCTTCTGTGCCTGACGCACGCCCTCGACTTTTTGGGTATAGGGCAAGCCAGTTTCTTCACGATTTTTTTTCACCGAGTAAATTCGCACATATAAAGAATGTCCAAATGTTGGTGCACAGCCGGGGATTGAACCTACGACCTCAGGGATCAGAGTGACACGCTGAAGCCACTAGGCCAACACTGCTCTTCAAATAAGCCCACAAAATAGTACGTCAATCTTAAAACATATAGGAACTATTTTCAAGTTGTAATTAAAGGTCAGTTAGCTTCTTCCTTAAAATTATGTAAACAATGTCGGTAAGGAAGAGTAGTGGTAGGAGAATTCGGGGTTGATTGCCTATCCGTTGATACCAAGTTCAGATAATAATGGGTCTTAACATCCCTAATACAAGCTAGGGATGGATCGAGATCGAAAGAGAGATCTGTTCACTTGTTAGCAGAAGCAAATTCACCCAATTTTCTTTTGAATTTTTTACCCTGCATCAAACATCGTAAATTAAGTTTATACACAGACTAATATCGTTAGTCAACAAATACTGTAAGCCATTAGACATACTGAAGGATTACGGTCGCAATCTGGCAGAGAACAGACACAGTGTAAGCTCCAAATTTATCGTTCTGCCTCGCCAACTCACTAACGCTAAATATTCGCTTATTATATAAGTCCTGGTATTACAGGTAAATGGTAAATAACTGTTTTCAGGTTGTATTTATTCATCTTACAATCATTACACGTGACACGGTAAATCATATCCACTATTTATTTATTTATTGATATGGCCACCCAATTTCTTTAATAATAATTAAAATAAATATATTTCGAAATCCTACAGCCAAAAATTTAATATATATAATAATAAATAATTCCTAAAAATATAGCCAGGGATGGAAATATTTAACTACAACAAAGGTTCAACAATTTACAAAAGGAATACACAATTGGTTGGTGTGTATGTAAGGTATGCTCATGATGCATGTAAACTAAGTAACTAACTTCTAATATTTTTTTTAATATGTATTGATATTTGCTTTTTTAAAAGAGTACCGAGAGTTTTTTACGCCTGCTTTTTCTCTCGGCCTACACTCTCTGTCTTCTTTGCCGATGACTGGGGATGCCTACAGGTTCAAATTTAATGCCATGGAATAAGTGATACCTTGATGATCTTATGTTCCAAAATAATCGTAATTTTTTTTTTAAGTCATTCTAATTTCACTGTATTTTAATAAGCAACTATCTTTACTGGAAGATACAAAGAGATCAAACAAGTGAAGAGTAATATAAAAAATGTTAAACTAATAATTAGGTTTTTATGTCAGGCTTAGAATGTTTACACTTTAGTGTACGAATAGTTCACAAAGCCGTTCACCAACGAGATGGACTTATCCAGTAAAAGATGCATCGTCCTTAAAACTGTACAATGTCAGAGGCACTGGACAGAAACCGGTAGAAACCTATCGTCCACTCTAGCTGTTTCCTTGCTGACCAGGACATTCTGCCTGAAGACAGAGTATGAATCGTAAACCGAATGACTGAATGGTCTTAGTGGGAGACCTTACTAAAGTATCATCATTTTTGGCTGTACCAAAAAATATATTCTAGCATGACATATCTAACTTATAGTATATTATAAATATAGCCTATATTTTATCTATGCCACCAGCTGCATAGATTAGCCAAATCCATTTGCATTCGACCGAACCCCACATAAGCCGAACAACAAACTAATCAATTTTGAATAACGGTCTGCATATTAATGTCAGCGCAATGTATTCATGTATTTATTCTTGTTTTATATGAGAATATAATTGCTGGTTATGGCAACTGTAATGAAATGTACATTTATGTTTTATTAACGACCAAACATGATGTTATGTACTGCCAAACATAGACACTCTTCTGCCAGAAGCTCTTTAAAAATAGGTAAGCCTTTTTTTGAAATTCTTGAGTGAGGAGCTGGTTCCACATTGTTGTGGTGCGCGGCAATTACGAGAAGCTCAGTTGTGGAAAATCAGATATCGAGGTGATACGGATGGTATTGATTAACATTTGGTGTTATAGATAGACCTTTGCATGTTTTCTATGCATATTTTTTGTAAGAAGTAGACATGGGTAGGAATTGGCTAATAATCAATCTGGCACTGTGTAGGAAAAACGCATTTTGTATAGCAATAAGGGTATACAATACCAAAAGAATTAAAGATCTTCCGAATAGGGTATTTATCAATCGTTAGTCTTTGAAGTTACTTTTAGAAAAAAACTGTTATTCAATCATTTATTATTTGAATGAGACACTGTAGTGTTTGGAGAGTGTTCAGAGGAGTTGTTCGGATTAATACCTGCAGCTGAGTTTCATCATCGGACGTCGAGGCAGAATACGAAATTCCACCTATATCACCTCGACGTCCGCCGTTCCACAACTGCGCGTTTTTCTAGGCAGTTTTTGCCACGCACCACCACTTTGTGGAACCAGCTGCCGACTGAAGTATTTCCCCCTTTGACTGAATATTTCTTGAACCAATTCGACTTAGGGTCCTTCTAGAAAAGAGCGTACCAATTCTTAAAAGGCCGGCAACGCACTCGCGAGCTCTCTGGCATTGAGAGTGTCAATGGGCGGCGGTATCATTTAACATCAGGTGAGCCTCCTGCCCGTTTGCCCCCTGTTCTATAAAAAAAATAGTTAATATAAATTTAATAATGTATGTACGATACAAAGTCAAAGTCAAAAATCATTTATTCATAATATAGGTAACACATTGTAAACTTATGAATGTCAATTAAAAAAGGAATCAGACATTTAATCGTTCTAATTTTACATTATTCTTTTTCTTCGCCACTCTTTTTAATCGCCAAGTTTTTTTTCCACTAAAGACTTGACTAATTCATATGACTAATAATGTAAAATGTAAAATTCCTTAAGGGACAAATATGCGCGCCATTGTGTTGCAGAATATGAGAACTAACGATTGTACCACCTTACACATTTTTGTACCATTTTCTTGCAATAAATTATTATTATTATATTAACAAAGTATTTTGTGATAAACTTCATTTTGTAAACCACCTTGTGTACCACTGGTGTGTATTACTTTATTTATTTATCCTTTATTGCCTTATACAAAAACACACATAACAAAAATAAAAAATAAAAAAAACAGTTACAAAAGATATAAGGCAAAGGGCGGCCTTATCGCTTACAAGCGATTTCTTCCAGGCAACCCTAATGAGAAACAACGTTAAAGAAACACCATCAGAGGGTAGTGTACAAAATAAAATCAATTAACAAAAGCAACAAAAAAAACAAAAAAACTAAAAACTTAAAACATGCGTTACTATAACTAATTGAATATAATAAAACAAAATCAAAGAAAAAATAGCAATAATAATAAATAAAAATAATTATAGACAAAAATTTAAAAGCAAATAAAAAGGTTAACCTATAAAAATAAATATATATAAGCAGAGCTTATTACGAGGCAGAAAGAAAATGATCAAAAAGAAGCTTTTAAATACATTTAAAGATTGAGCTCGTCTAATATCGATTGGTAGGGAATTCCATAGCAGGATACTCTGCACAGTAAAGGAGGAGTGATAGAATTCAGTTTTATGAGTAGGAGTTTCAAGAATTAGGTTGTCTAAGGAACGTAAGTCAAAACTGCCGCCGGAGAGGAACATAAAATTTTGCTTTAAATAACTAGGGGTTTTAGGATTAAAAAGAATATTAAAGAGAATTATATTAAATTATCTGTTTCATGATCATGTTTAAATCTTATAGGCAAGTAGGTTATCAGCCTACACACGCCGTCGACTTTTTGGGTCTAAGACATGTCGGTTTCCTCACGACGTTTTCCTTCATCGTTCGAGCAAATGTTAAATGTGCACATAGACAGAAACTCCATTGGTGCACAGCTGGGGATCGAACCTACGACTTCAGGTATGAGAGTCGCACGCTAAAGCCAACACTGCTATAACTGCTCTGCTCTGCAGAAAATAAAAAACTTAAGCGCATTCGTTTTTTTCCTGTATAAATGATGTATGTTAGACCTCTATTTCGCAACATTTATTTAGATGAAACTTGTATACACACTAAGTATATAAACAAAGTTGAATTTAATCTAAAACGCAAATCTCCGGAGTACTAATTGGTGCAGCTGCTTCAAGCTGGATAAATACGGATTTAGTTCTTCGTTAATTTAAAGTAAACCAGAGAATTGATGGCTGGTTTAAGTTTAAACATGACTGCATATTAAAGATGCTGGCTGTGCTACATAGGTAAATTTTGTTTGCTGCTTATTAAAGCTTTCGTCTTATATACATATGGAGATAATGTCTAAAATATTTGGCAATTACCAATGTGTACTAACCTAGAATTAAGGATATAGACATTCATTACCACGTATAAGAGTCGTGTCAATACCCAAAGAGTTAAGTTTTCATACTAAAGGTATAAGTGGTGACTTTTTCTGATAAATATTAATGTTGGTGTTCCATGAGAGGGAAGAGCAGTGTTGGCCTAGTGGCTCCAGCATGCGACATACATACCTGAGGTCCTAGGTTCGATCTCCGGCTGTGCACCAATGGACTTTCTTTCTATGTGCGCATTTAACATATTTTGCTCATACGGTGAAGGAAAACATCGTGAGGAAACCGACGTGGTTTCGACCCAAAAAGTCGACGACTTGTGTCAGGCACCGGAGGCTGATCACCTACTTGCCTATTAGATTTAAAAATTGATTGATTTTTAATTCCTAATTTTGTAATTGACCTCTTATTACTTCTATTCATTTTGCATCAAATTTTGTACATTCTCAAATTAAATTGGATTCACATAATATATTCATAAAAGGTTTTCTAATTGAATTAAATACAATTTTTTTTGCAATATATTCAAAAAATATTTCCAACTCACTAATATACAGTATTTTCATTTTCACAGAGGTGATACGGGTGAATGTCGTATTGTGCCTCGACATCCGACAATGAAACTCAGCTGCAGGTATAAAATTGACTTGTTTGTATATTTCATCCAGTATATTAGGCATATTGCGCTTTTTGTTTCTATAGCTTTGATAATTATCCTATGGGACCTTAACATATTTTTACATTTGGGAAAATTTTCAGTTTTTCTTCAGCTCAGTGTTATTTTTTTCAGGTAACACTTGGAATACGAACGAACGAAAGTAGGTTTAAAAGTCGTAAGTGGTTTTCAAAATGCTACTAATCAGAGCTATAAGGTTATGTGTATTTATTTGTTGGAAACGAAAGGAAAATAAAAATGAAAGTAAGGAAATGCCGAAAATCTATAAACACTGCGTTATATGGAGCCGTTATAAGAAAATTCTCTGATACTAAAGACTGTGTAAATAAAAAAAAAATCTAATTATACCCACATTATTTTATGGAAAAGTGAACCGTGTAATGATTATTAGCCTTCATCATACATTACTATTGAACTAAAACTTCCCTTGAATATATAAATCCAACCTTAATATGGTGATTATTAAAAATATTGTCTCTTACAATTTCAAGATTGCAAAACTGTCGCTTTCTTTGTAAGCTTGAAAAAATAATAGTGAAACGCTTTTTTGAATCAAGAATATCTATATTCAGAACTGTGTCGAAACTTTTAAAGATATTAAAAGTGTCACAAAACTTACCACCGTGTTGAAACTGGAATTTTGACCTGAAAAAAAAAATTCATTCATCTTAGAATATTATTTTGTATACTTTTAAGATTTTGAATAACTAACTGAACTCAGTCAATTGTGCTTGGCAGGAATAAACATATTCTAAATCTTGACTAAGAAAACTGTGCAAGAAAAGATAAAATAGCAAATTTATTTGATCGTGATTTGTGAAATGAAAAGATGTGTCATTTCGTATCAGATGTCTGTGGTCAAACAGCTGGTGAAAATAACAGTCAGTTTCGTCTATTTTAAGATGGAATATACAAATTTGTGTATATTGTGTGTATAACTATAACTATGTTTTCAAATCCAAACCTAGAATTTTAAACTCAAAAGAGTTTTTCTTTGCAATATGTTTCATATAACAAGAAAACCCTATACAATGTACTAGTGAACTAAATCTCGACAAAACCGAAAGCCGCTTATGTGCACAAGTTTTTCAAGTTTTCCAATAGGATTTTCCGCCATTTCCTTTTCTAAATCTTTCGACATCAATACTCTATTATTAGTATAGTTCAATCGGATTATATAACATCGCTTGGAAAATTAAAATACAAATCCACTGTTTTGCTTGTGATTTTTTTTAATATATTGTGAATTAGGCTTAAAGATTTAACAATCTTTGAATGTACTCAGCGGTATTTAGCCTATCAATACTAAGCTGTTCACTTCAAGAGAACATATTTTTATTGTATTGGATATAAATGCTCTCAGAGAGAGAGGTTCGGTTCTTGATGAAACATTTGTTGTTTAATAGGAGTTTTTATAATGATAATTGAACTAAATGAATTCAAAGGAATACTGTAAAATGCCTTGACGAATCTTTTTGTATTAATAAATGGGCCAGATATTGTCAAAAAAATAATTAATAAATTAGATATGATGCAAGAGTACAATTAAAAAAAAGAAACCCCTTTCTCCAACGTTTAGAAGTGGAATTTATTTGCATAATCTCTTAATTCCTCGAATAATACCGTAGCAGAGTGCTACGAATTCGTAGAAGTTACTCCGTAGCATGTCCTTTGCGGCGGTATATGTTCTTATTCAATTCAGTAAGTTATAAAATATTGTAAAAGTACAAACTCTTTGAAAATATTTAATAAATTTCGACGTAATCGATAACCATATAACCTTCGAAACACATGAATTTCTTTTTGAAATGATAATTATGTATATAAAAAGATGTGTTAAGATACGATAATACAAATGATACAAACAAAAAGCAATTAAGAAAATTACACAAAAACACAATATAGAATGCATGGAAAAGGATGTTAGATTAAACTAAAATCAGACTTACATTTGAAACGCAATTCCATTTGCAAGCGCGCGTTCATTGTAGCGAGCGTCTGAAAAAAATAACATTAGGTCAGAGATTTCATTCCGTATGTAAATGAAACTGCATTGTGATTTTATCTATTTTTATATCCAATGCATTTCTAAAACGAAAAGTTGTTTTATTAAATATATATGTAAAGAATCTTGCATGTTTCTTTATTATATACTAGGTGGCGTTGACAGCCATCGCGGTTGGAAAAAGCAGTTAGTTTGAATTTTGACAGAAGTAAAAGTCATTGTGATTGAATTCAATATTGTTTAATTGTGACGTTATTGTCAAAATATCTTTATTTTCAGAGCAACACAATTGTTTATTTTAATTTCATAAATTCCACATAAAATAAGATATATAATCATATTCATATATATTATATTTATATATATTTATATTACAGACATATATAGACAGAAAACACTATCTATTATGTTTATGCCGATATTATTTTTCGTCCGCTATGCGATTGAGCTAACTAAATCTTAATATATATAAATCTCGTGTTACAATGTTTGTCCTCAATGGACTCCTAAACCACTTAACCGATTATAATAAAATTCGCACACCATGTGCAGTTCGATCCAACTTGAGAGATAGGATAGTTTAAATCTCAAATTATAGTCGCAATTTTATTTTATTGCAAATTATTTGTTTATTATTTGATACAATTCTAACAGATGGCGCTGTGTTAAAAGTACCAACGTTTCACAGACACAGACAGCTATCTACCTTTAACATTACAAGTTCTCCTACCGTTTCCCTTGAATAGTTTACTACCATGTAATAACAATAACCTTAGCCACAGCAACGCTTGGCCGAGTCTGCTAGTATATTATATTTTCATTATTATGGCAAAACATCTTCCCAACGCGATACATGAAAATAAATAATATGAAGCTAAAAAAATCCTTCGCACGTTTTTAATCTGTTTAACCTTTTTAGGTTTAGACGTCAGATTTCTGTATGTTTCATGATCTTTGGTCAATTAGGGTTTAACTTTCTGTGCCTGTGACACACGTTGTCGCTTTTAGAGTCCAAGCCGGTTTCGTCACGATGTTTCCAATGACTGTTCGAGCGAATGTTAAATGTGCATATAGAAAGAAACTCCAATGGTGTATGGGATGTTCTATATTTTTATAAATCACAACCCATTTTTATCTTTGTAAATTGATATATTTCTTCACAAACAACAGTAATTAATTTATATTCTTATAGAAACGCTCAAAGGAAAAATACATGCTCACTCATCTTAAAAGTCTGTTCTGAGTGACGTCTGTTTTATTCTTTTCTTAGTGTCCTGTATTTATGTTGCCACATACATCAAAATCGTATAGAAAATACTACACCATATAGTATGTACATTTTTAGTGCGTATCAACGATACGCTACAGGTGCATAGCCGAGGAACGAAGCTATGACTCCAGAGATCGCACTCTGAAACCACTAGACCAACACTGCTTGCAACTAAAACAATTAAATAAATTGAAAGATATATGTAAATGTTTATAATATTGTAGAATAAAATATTAATAAATTTGGAGCCATATGTACCTATAGGTTTATAATATAATATCATTTGTCGAGGACGCTATTTTTATTATCTTTATCTATTATTTTAATATGTTAAAACACTCACAAGATAATAAGTATGAATAAATTTGGATAACGCTAGATAGAAGTTATTAGAGACTTTAATAAAAACTAGTGTCAATACTAAAAAAGTAGGCAGAAAAATTGTCTGTTAATAGAGTAGAGATGAAGTTTCATACTGTGTTCATTACGATCGTCAGCTAACGATGAAAGTTCCCGCACAAATTAGAAAACTTTTGTGCCCTTTTACACCTTTTAAAACTTTTTGATGACGCAAATTGTACACTGCGTATATTTATTGAGTGTGCCTAGTCATTGAGACTTTAATTTAAAACTTTTTTTTATAGAACTGAGATCTATGTTTGACATTTTGAGAGACCGTTTAGTTATGTATGTCAAATCAAAAATTCTAACCTAAGCTTTCCTAAGCGATGCTATGCTCGATTACAAAAAAAACAGAGGTGCTTCACTTGATATTTTTATATCGTCCATTCCATTGGCGCATAGTTGTGATACGAATACTTGACCTCAAAGCTGAGAGTCGCATAGACTGAAACTGCTAACATATATGCTTAAGGATGATTATTATTCGATCATCGCTTTATTACGTTTTCTAAAACGTAATTTTTGATAAGAAGAATGTAGGGACTACTACATATTTAATAAATCTTGTTTATATATTTGTTATTTATTTAAAATTAAATTACAAAAAAAAATTGTCTGTCTAACATATATTTTAAGACAATATTACAGAAACATCAAAGACTTTAGCCCGCATATATTAAATTACATATATTAATACAGGATCTGTAGAACATATTAATATTTTGGGCTTCAGCTCGGCTCGGGGTATCAATAACGAGGCTTTATTTTCGATTAACGAGAAATATGCTTGAATATTCCTTGAATATTGAGGCAGATTTATTGCTTCAGTAAACGTGGTGCAAAGTTTGTCGGATTGCTTATAATTAAGTCGCTTTTATAAGTTTATAAAGGTTTAAGAGATTTATTTTTCATTAAAATCATTATAATATTCTTGATATTGATCATTTCATGAGAAATTTTTACTACTAATAACTTTAAAAAAATTAAGACTTTAAAAAATTATAAATATGTTTAGTTTTTTTTTAATAATTACGTTTACGTTCTGTAGTTTGAAATTATTTAAGTTAAGTCTTAACTGATCATCCCGGGGATCATCACTTTGATCAAATACTCTATGCGAGGTTTTATAAGTGAGTTATAAACTAGGTATCGAGTTGCATTTGGGAGACAAGTTACAAAGCTTTTAAGCACACTAAGCATCGCAATTAAGAGCAAACGATCTAGAGATGTGGTTTTTTGGATAATTTGGATTATATGAATAGATATTTTTAGAGTGATTAATTGTTTATTTTTAAGGACTCAGACTCTGAGGTGACTCGTTTTTATCAACATCAACCATTAACAAATAACTCCAAACTAAGAACGTCCTACTCTGGTCTTGAATAATCTGCAGTTTCACCATAATAAAATAATGTGCCGTCTATATATAACAAAGATACCCGTTTAAGGGTTATTGACTTGATGTATATAAATAAATAAGAAACAATAGCGATCACAGTTTTGAAACTTGGAAACTTTTAACGACTGATTCAATTTCCTAACTATTAACAACCTGGCGAGGATTTTATAAATACGTGTCAATGATTTTCATATCGACAAAAATATTTTATTATCGTTAAAAATTTCTGTTATTATATTTCGTTTAACAAATTAAAGTTTATAGTTTTTTTTTAATATTTTACTCTACTCCCCTGCCATCGTGTCCAGGGACTTAATATATCTCACATTTGAAGTTTATAGTTTCTTCATTATCAGATTGACATTTGAGTTCGCGATAACGAATTCTGAGTGTGTTTATTCAAATCAACGTATGAATTAAATATTTAAATATTTTTAATAATTTCACATAGTCTATAATATATAAGTTTTACGATACTAACAACATAATATGGACTTATTAATTGGTCTGAAATAAATGATTTTATTTTATTTTAATTATTTATTAAGTACTCTTTATTAGAAGTAGTTCCTCAATAAAGGAGCACTGAATTTAGATTTTAATAAATATGGACCCTTAATATTAGTTCTATGATTGAAAAATTGCGAATAACCAGGCAACTTTATTTAAATTTGCTGTTGCTGCTTCGTCGTTATTATGAAAGTTTCGGGTATATAGTACACGAATGATACAAATAAGTTCCTTCAGTTTTCCCGGTCCTGGAATTTTTTCACCAATACCTTCACATGGCCTTTCATATAGATGATTTGGTTCGATTATTCTAATAAAACTAAGTTTTTCGCTTTAGTACCGTTCAGTGAGTTAAGAAATATAAATATCTTGTACGTTGAATGATGATGTTACTTCTTTGGTTTTGCATAACTATCTGTATCATACGGAGATGACGCTAATATACGGTAGTTAATATCTGTTTTAAGTAAAATATCTTTTTAAGAATTCCAAATTTTTTTTTTACTATTTTTTTTAAATGACACATTACATTTACATTAAGTACATACCGTTTTCCTCTGAAAGAATGTCTGAAGGTTTTTTCTTTTTACAGTCAGTAATTACTGAATTGGCCAGAAATGCAAGTAAAAGTAGCTCCAGTCGGATGTTGTGATCCTAATTTATTTTACATGTGCAAAGTAAAGTCAAAGACTTGTATTAAAATTTAAGTTTTTAAAGTATAATATATTCCAGTTGAAAGCTTAAAGCTTTTTTAACTAGTTAGTATCATATTTTTTAATTTAAGTGTTTTAGATAATACGTTACATATTTCGGTTATAAGATAACCGAATTCCAATTTGGATACCCTGAACCATATAATGGAAGTGTAATCAACAAATTACCTTCTATCGATACGGCAGCTCCGTTCATAATATACTGTCAAAGGAGCTTTCACGAAACTGTGCGTTTGATGTAACGGCATTTATAATTAAATTAATTAATACAATATCTTTGGGAATATGAATCGATTGAGATATGCTATCTACGATATTAGTTCCGGCTATATTGATACAGCCAAAAAGACGATGGCACTTCAGTCTAAATATATATACTAATTTAATAAGTGAATATATAGGATTGAAGATCTTCACCAGAAACATGACCAAGACTCCAAAGATATATAAAATTTTAATCGAATCCTCAAAGAATAACAAACAATAAAAAACATTGTCTTGCATAGGGTGTACTAATGAACCTTTTATGCATCAAAGATAATGCGAAAATAGTCTTTAACACGTTGAAATAAAGATTTCATTTATGTCTCTCTTTATAAAGAGGATAAAGTCTAGAAAAATTGCTAGTTTTACGCTATCTTACAGATTCTCTTACTAATATTAGATCTCTTCGTGTATGTCATGTTTGCCTTTAACTGCTTGTCACATAAAAAAATAGCATTTTGTGATTTTTTGTAGCGATGTAACAGTGTGCCAAGCGTTGGAAAGCTTTTTATCAATAAATAAATAAATTCTAGTTTCGGAAACATTTTCACCTCTTTCGGAATGTTTTAAAGGGACCTAAGAATCCGATAACTGTGATTTAACCAAGCCAGGTAGACCATATTTTAAATTAAGTATTTTCTTTGTTGGTATATGAAACTGTTTAAAATAGTTTTACAAACTACCAACGCATGACTAGAATAAACCATAAATATTTGCAAATTATTAAAATTAGTGCGTATTTAATCAGCTAACAATGATACAATCAATTTACTAATATAGTGCAACATTTAAATTAAAATGAACCCCAATAAATTTCCAAATGCACGGAGCGAAATTAATTTCATGATTAAAGGTGTATTGGGACGTAATGCATTTCACAAATTTCATACGAAAACGTTATTATATAATTGAAATTTATTAATCTGGTGACATCAAATTTCTATAACATTATTAATAATTTAATGATTCAATTAGACAATCATTAGTTTTGGTTATTAATATGTTAGTTGACCTAAATATTATCTTATCATCAGTCCATTGCAATGATCCATGTAAAGGTATTTATTCCTTCCTGTTATTACGTGGGTAACACGGAAAATGTTTGGAACTGGCCAGTTAGAAACATTGCTAATTAAAACTTTTTTTAATTTTTAGTTTAAGAACTCTTTAGTAACAGAATGTGATATATAACATTCATTTGTCATTTGTTTTTGTTCATCGGCGACAAATCTAAAACTCTTATTATGACTTGAGGGCTTACTCAACAACAGAGCTATGATAGGCTGCGATTAGCCCTTACACATGGCGCTCTGCGTTCCCAATCAATGTC
The DNA here is from genome assembly GCA_028984075.1 of Pieris mannii. NCBI lineage: Eukaryota > Metazoa > Arthropoda > Insecta > Lepidoptera > Pieridae > Pieris > Pieris mannii. The sequence goes on along the minus strand of CM054793.1, from coordinate 9,682,577 downwards.
AGCATCATCTTTGTTTTTGACCGTATCTTCGCCCTCTAAGAGTATACCATCGAGATAAAGCCTTCCACTTTATCTCCATCTATACTCCAAATATCTTAGAACCACTCTGGAAGACTATACAATAATAAATTTTCTACTATGGTTAATTAACATTTAATTTCCACAAATGTATTCGACTTCTTTCTGGTATATCTGATGATTTCATCTTTTTCTATAGAGCGTTGTAAGATATAAGGGCAAAAAATTGTCTGTTGATATTTATACATAAGATCAGCGTTCAATGTTTGAAAAATAGGTTTCCGGTTTGAGTTTCTTCTATTACTTTCTTTGCTGAACAAATGAGTTCACTCTAAAATGAAATGCACACACGCTGCCGAATAAAGACTACGCAGGCTACGCACACATCAAAGCAAGTACAAACAAACAAAGGAACAAAGGGCTGTGATGTCACAAGTCCCTTTCTTCATTATGAGTTTGTGAATTTAAATGTTGTATTTAGAACTAAGTTTAACATAATAAGGCAGAATCTACTTGTATTCTACACGCTAACATAATTATATACTTAAAAGTATATGTTAACTTTTATTTTCAATAAAAACTTCATATTAAAAACTGGTAATATAATGTCGAACTCTTTGAATGGAATCCAAGAGAAGGCAAAACAGAGGACGTCAAGTAAAAAGATGGGTGGATGAACTGGAGAGATGGAGCAGGTCCTAGTCTAGGGGTGCCCAAGAAGACAAACTGACCGTAAAACTGGCTGGCTTTCTTACTTATTATACGTTTGACATTAACTGTCTAAATAAAATTAATTGTTTGAACAAAATCTTTATATTTTAATTATTAATATTTTGTTCTAATTCCGTAGAATATATCCAAGTGTTGTGTAACATACTAAGGGAATTATCTATCTCTATACTGAATTGATTCTGATATGTGATAGAGACGGCAACTCTTAATTAATAATTTAGGATAAAGAAATACACATACCTGAACCCAGTATGAAGAAAAACGTCGTGCACAGAATTTTCCACGCCATAGTTAATCTGTAACAGTAGAAATTAAATTAACAACTTTTTGTCTTTTTGTCATCAGTGACATTCCATAACTTATATTAACTTGTAAAATAAAAAAACAGACATTATTTACGTTACATGTAGAATGCTTCATGGGACTTAATTCTAGGTTGCATTCTACTTGTAAGTAATTAGGCTACGGTTAGGAGGGTTAGGGCCATAGCTTTTTTGAGTGATCTCTTCCTGGCAACTGCAATCTATTTATGTATAAGTTCTATTTCAACTTGTATGTATTTTACAAGATAGTCATCACAAATTTTAAAATCATCAAATATATTAGAACAAACGCAAGCTATCAAGGGAAAACATTAAACAAGCATCCACAAAATATTAAACAAATATGATCAAAACAAAACAGAAACTTAAACCTCTTTAAGAGCATGATAAACAAAGATACAGTTAGTTGTATAATACATAATCTTATTATACATATTATGCGTTCATAGTCTGTGCAAAATGTGTTGATGCTTTTCGACATGACATGACACACTTCGATATGTGACCATTTTCATACAAATTAGTTTGGCGTCAGTCATTGATGTCGAAGAATGGTTTCGTCTCACAAGTGAAATTATTAGTCCTATTTATTTCCTTACGTTTACGCGAGTAAAATACATTATCTTTATGATTAGAAAAGTTCAATATAGATCGCTCGAAAGAGATGAGGACGCCATTTCCCTCCCCCATTTTTATTTAATTATGTCAATTGAATTATATTTCTGTATATGCAACCATGTGTTACCAAATAAATAGATCAATAATTTTCAGTATTTTTTATTTATGAGAAGGCAAACAAACTGCAGGTTATTTGAATAGCATGTACACCAACCGGGGGCCAGACCGACCTTTCAGACGTCGATTCGTTTCCTAGAAGATGCTCTTTTCCTGGCCCCTGAGCCCAATCGGTTCCTAAAAACGTCTACTTTAAACTGATTCCACAAACATATGTTAGTAAGTGCTTAAAAGGCGCTGTTATGGAACGCCGGGTCGAGTTATAAAATAAAGAATATTAGTTTACCCTTTATATATGTAATTTAAGACAACAATACGTAAGAACAAGTAATCAAATAATAAGGGTCTGTTTCACAATGTACGGATAAGTTCCAATTAAGCTATTTATTAGTTATTGGTGGGATAAACGCTATTGTTGCGTTTCACGATTGTCAAATAGCGCGAAATTTCTTCGGAACTTTTATCTTCCAAATAATTTACGTGTTGCATAGCTATTTGGTACTTTATCCATACATTGTGGAACAGGCCCTAAGTATTATTAATAATAATACCTTACATTGACAACTTTGACTTTGAACGAGACCTATCTTGATATTTCGAGCTTTGTTTAATACTGTCACCTTACCGAGTAACATATTATAGTATTTAATAAATATCCTGAGCGTTTATGTCGCAAACTTTCGATTATTATGAGATATTTTGAAATTGTTAGGAACGAAAAAAAAAGAAAGTCAATCATTTTTTTTAAGTTTAAAATTTGAACTATTTATTGTTGTAGCTAAATTTAATTGTACCCTCTATTATGTATAAAAAGCTTTTGTATTTAACTGAAAATACAAGTTGGGCTTTTACGAGATTTTCTTAGCGAAATATTAAAATAAATAAAAATATTCATAACAAGCACAGTGTTGGTTGTAAAAGTGGGGTCAGGCGTTTTATATGAGACATTTTATGACGTTCAATAAAACATAGTATATGTGGGTCATAATAAAGAGCTTATATGAAAGACTAGCAACATGACCTGCCTTTACTTCCAACCTTAGATATTAATTAGAATGATCTAAGATTCTAAGAAACTCTTTCTTTTTTTATTTCCGAGCCATTTGGAATCTTCATGAAAAGAGTGTACCAATTTTTTAAAGGCCAGCAACACAATTGCGACCCCTCTGGCAATGTCAGTGTCTATGGGTATCGCTTAACATCGTGTTACACAAAAAAGCAGCTTAATAATGTTGTACGAGCCGTCGTGGCTGTTTAACTTTATTGAGACACACTATGTGGGCGGGTTTTTTAATTTTTCTCCAGGAATCGAACTGAGACAAAAACAGAGGTGTGGAAATTAAACGCCATTTACTTTTTCGTAAAAATTAAAGTTAGTACCGTTTTATCTTATATTAGATGTTATCAACGTTATTTATATACTAAAATAATGGTAATAAAATTATCTTTATTTTTTCAATAATGTTTAAATAATAAAAAATCTAAAGGTAGGTAACACGAAGAACTTATGTCGTCAAAAAAAAATACATATGAAATGCTTCTAATTTTACATTTACTGCCAGTTCTGAAATTAAGGGCGTGGAACGGAAGAGAAGAACTGGCAATAAACTCTCATAATATACAAGAACCGTTTTTAATGCGTTTTGCTTCTATCATTACTATTAATTGGTAATATCAGTGAATAATAAATGTTTTTATTGTAAGAAATGACTATAATGTTAGAAAATCTATAAGGATAAAATCGGGGATAAAATAATAGGTAACGGGAAACCACGTCGAGGATTGAGCAAGATTAATTGTCTATATCATCAATAACCCTACCTCATGTGACCGATATTAGAGGCTTTTACCCAAACTTGAAGATATAAAAATACTTTTTCTACCACACATAAGTATATATATTTTTTTAATCTCCTTATAGATGGCAGTTTTTTTGGTTTGATTGATCTCAGAAAATGGTTCTAATCTAATATGTTGCATTCTTTCTAACAGGGCACGGAGCCTTTGCATATTACCTGCATAGATTTAAAATTAGGACAAGCCCAACATGTGCCTGCAGTAATGAAGAGCAAACAGTGGAACATGTGCTTCTACACTGCCCTATATTCGCATCGTCCAGGCACGACCTGGAGCAACAAATACAGATGACTGTAGACCGTAACGGCCTACAGGACATGTTAATAAAGCACAGACCGTGCCTGGAACGGTTCTGTGAAAAAACAGTTGTATATATAAAGGCGGCAAACAAAACAGAAAGAGCGGGTCTCGCGGGGAATTGCGCCCCGGCTCGCCCATGAATATTGTTAATAAAAATATTACCAATGTAGTCGGGGCGTAATTCCCGACGCGTTAAATAGTAGCAGTGATATATAAAGTCCCTGGACACTATGGTAGGGGCATTAGTAGGGCATTAGTAGAGTGAAAATTAATTAAAAAACAAAAAAAATATGTTGCATTCATTTCTGAACAAAAGCCTTTTTGCGTTATTAAAAGGCCGGTAATTCACGACCTCTTTGGCATTGAGAGTGTGTGAGTGAGCCTCTTGCCCGTTTGCCCCCTCATCTATAAAAAAACAATGTTCAACTTCTTTGATAGAAAGTCTTGTTGGTTGCTGCGATATAGCTGGCTACTCGATTGTGACAAAGTTAGCGCTGCACCTCCTTTTTATCACACATTTTCTTAAGTATTTAACTGTCCTCAATTTATTTTTATTTTTTGAGAGCATACATAAAGTATATGTTTAACGGAGCACACGGTATACGCACTCAACTGACTATCTAGTTATATAAAATTAGACTAATTATTATTAGGATATATACACGCAATAACAACTTACTAATCAACACGAAGAAAATTTAAAAAAACTTTGTAATTATTATTACCAAACTACAAAAATCTTCATGGGAAAAAAAAATTTGAAATTTATTAAACTGGCTACCAATATCACTTTAGAAAATCAATAATAATTATGTACAACATTAAAATTATGTTAATCAGACATCGTGATTTTAGATTCTCGTTTTTTTCGGAATCCTCCTAACAATCCTATGAATCCCTTAGCCAAACGTACCACATAAATAGTGAATTTATAAATATACAAATAAGTACGGGATGTCTGCACCAAGATACATAAGATAACAGAAGGAGCCTACCCTCTCTGGGGCTCCGTATCAAAGGTTCAGGATGGAAGAATTATCATAAAGCTATCGGACAGGCTCACAACGATAATTAAGGGCTTGAAGTAGTCTTCACCACTTTGATAGGAAGCGACAAATGAATATGACAGTGCAATTTTCCAACCTGATTTATAGTTATAAAAGAACATATTAAATCCTATTAACACGTGCATCATATTATGCTTGTGAGCTATTGGTATATAGCGAAACCATCATCTGTTAGAGTTTATAACAACCAAGTGAGCCGCGTCAGTAGTTGTTCAATGAAATCGGAACAACAGTCTACAGTATAAAACTGTAACAGGATTTGTTACAGCAAACAAAAACCACCTACTAGACTTTTTATTAAAAATAAACCGCAATATTTTAGTTTATATAAATTATTCGAATATTATTTTACAAATGATAGTATCATATTTTATTTCAGTATATTTAATATAATATCCCGGAGCATGCTTTTAAACAAATGACACACGACTACTCAGAAATATTAATTGTGCAGTGAGGCGAGAATGCAGTGTCTGCGATGCACTTTAAACTATTTTGCGCCTTTCGTCCGTTTCCCCTCTTAGGTGACGTTTAGCTGTAAGGGAATGCTAAGCAATATCCTTGAATGTTGATTTTTACGATTCGAACCTAAACACATAGTTATTTAGTGTATTAAAAAATCTATGATTATTGTCCATGGATTTTTTTTCTACCTAATTTGTAAGACTATTTTGCACGTAATCAATTTTTAAAAAGTTGTAAAACCTAGCTTGCATTATCTTACACACCACAAATGTAAAACAACTTTAAACTATTGGCTCGGTACACTGAACTATAACAAAACAGATTCATAGTTAAATCCTTTAATATATTTTTTTCCTTAATTCATCAATTCATGAACATTTTCACTAAGATTTATTTCATCTTTCACACACACACAATTACACAGCCATCATATAACATCAGACGAGCGAAGCTTCCCTGACACAGGTCTCTGACTAGGGAGACCTCAATCTGAATTCTATTGCCCATATAGCTAAACAAAGAAATAATTTGGTTCCTTTTTTTAACATTGATTATCTACAATTGTGCCTGAGTTTATCAATGCATAAAGTCGTCATGTATCGTCGTACATTGTGGAATTATATTACGTTCTAATATTTTTTTATTATTAAACCCGGCGGGAAAGATAGTATCCCGCTTATGTGTTGACGTGCTATCAAAGCAAGACATACTTAAATCAAGAGAATACTGAGGCAATTAAACTTCATAAGCGCTGACCTTTGTAAAACAAAAATAGAGCTTTACAACGATGTTAATCGTATTCTCGTTTTGCTGCAGTTGCTTTTGAGATAAATAAAAGCTTAATAAACATCATAATGTTTATTTTCACTTAAAACAGCAACAAAATACAATCATGTAAAAACATAAGGTTGTTTTAGAAAGGTGGTATTTTATACGATGCTATGTTTTTATATAAGTAAAAAGTAAATAAATGGCAACACTCAATACAGAAGCTTGAAGTCTGGGCCTCAGATTCCTGTATCTGTTTCATATTCATTTGTCAATATTTAAGACAAGTAGGTGATCAGCCTTATTAGCCTCACAATTGTACAAAAATAATAAAATAATTAAATTAGTATTTAACGTTAATAAGGAATATAAGTCACATTCGAAAAAATCAATATTAAAATGACAAAATCAGGGCTTACAACCTTTTTAGGTCCGGACTTCAGATTTCACTTGTCAATCTAATAGGCAATTAGGTGATCAGCCTGTCACACGGCGTGGATTTTCTAGTTAAGCTGGTTTCCTCATGATATTTTCCTATACCGTTCGAACTTTAAACGCTCACATAGACAGACAGTCCATTGGTGCATAGCTGGGGATCCATACCCTCGATAGAACTCAAGGATGAGAGTCATACGCTGATGCCACGTCGACCCAAAAAGTTGTTGGCATCTATCAGGCACAGGAGGATATTCACATATTTGCCTATTAGATTAAAAATGATCGTGAATCGGTTTCTCACTGACCCCTGGCTCTAACAGGTTTTGGGGCCACTTTTTTTATCTCCATGTTGGGTAGAGGTGATTATGAACAAATATTTGTCGTACACGAAACATCGTGATTAAAGATATGATAGGTTATTTTGGACGTCATTTGTTAAATTAATATCACTTGCTTTGTCTAATTTATAATAATTAATAAAATTGTATTGTAACAATTTAAAATTAAGAATTTGTCCATGTAACTAGCTTCAAAGTTGCAAGGAAATTGAAAGGTATCAAATTGTCACGTCTTTTTGTGTCTTTATCCTTCTGTGTATGTTAGCAATTGATTAGCTAATAATCTTATCCAAAATACCAACGCCACTTACGATGGCCATAGACGGACCACATGTTGCAACAACTGAGACCGACTGATGTAGAGCGGTCGGGTTGAAGTCGTACGAGTCGTAGTCGTAGTCGCATAATGCAGTCGTCTACGACTGCTTGAAGCAGTTGTGTGCGACCGCAAAATAATACTGATGCGAGTTCATTTACAAGATGGATTTTGATGAAGAAACACTGCTCTTTGTACTACATGCGTAGGCGTAGAAGACACCGTAGTAGGTGCGTCCAATACTCCAATCAAGAGAACAGCATGTAATATTTCATACTGAGCTGAAAATTAGAAACTAAAAAGTATTTCAACTTCTTTAGAATGTCTGTGCCAAGAGGAAGAGGAAGGCCAGCGGTGAGCGGGGAGGGAGGGGTGCGCGGTCGGCAACAACCGCTTGTAGCGGTCAGTGTATGGTGGATCCATGGCAGCTCTTAGCCGTCAACTCTATAAATTTAGTATGGAAACTGCAGATCGCGGCGACCGCTTTAGAGCAGTTGGTCTCGGCTGCAACATGCAGTCCGTCTATAGCTAGCGTGAGAATAAAAAAAAACAATAATACCTGTATGAGTGACTGATGTTATCTCGATTATAAAAATGATAAAACAAAGAGATAGAGAAATCTAATTCCAAAGCATACATAGCGGTACAGCTTTTCCCCATTTAAAGTGGCGAATATTATAAAAAGGATAACTTCCATAGAATGTTTACCTTTATTCAATAAATTGAAGAGGTTTGCTTCATATATTCAATGTTACAGAGCGAATATGAATACGAAAAGGGTTATTGAACTGAGAGTTATTAACATTTTGAGTGAACAAAATATTTTTTGCTAGAAATACACATATTGTATAATATAATAAAAAAGTTTTAGTTATTTGTGAATTGTGCATGGATTTTTAGTTTCCTGAAAAATGTTTGGACAGCTCCATATGTAAAAAAAAAATGTGAACAATTTTACCTTTGTGAGTTATCAACTGATTGGCAGATTTCATACTGTTGTGTCCAAAATAACTAAACATAGAAAATCATTAGTACTAATGTTTTTTTAATTCGGTTGCAAATTTAATTTAAAACAGTAACTCTATCCGGTTATGTATTAAGACAGTGTTCACAAACAAATCTTATGTTCACCGTAATTTTCAAATTTTAAACAATACTTAAAATGTAATTATAACAATGTATTAGAATGTGACAAATTAGGGAATGCATGAAGGCGTTGTGTATGCATGTAAGATACTTTATAGAAAATTTTGTTTTTATTTGATGTGGTTTTATTAAAGAAAACCAAACTACATAAGTTCAATAACAATACTTAATTGACGACATGTATGTGACATAATTATATGTAGTAAGACAACACTGTTTTCTTAACGCGATCACATCAGTAAGTATAGTAATATTTTCGCATTTGAATCAGTTAAATAATTTGTATGGTTGTCTATGTCTGAAATTTTTTGTTTTACCGTGCCTTCTAAGAGTCGTTATCAAGATCGAACTAAAGCCTTTTTATATAAAAATAATGCCTTAACGGAGGCAGCCAGAGCCGTGCAGCGGTTAGGAGTTAATGACTTTTGCATTAAGCTCGTATCCGACAGTGCATCCGTGCTGATGGCGCTCGGAAACAAAAAGATAAACAGCAAACTAATACTGGAGTGTCATGAAGCACTGGAGGCTTTAACACTAACCAATAGGGTTACCTTGCAGTGGATAAAAGGACACAGTGGCTCTCTCGGCAATGATGCTGCCGACGAACTTGCAAGAAGAGGCTCCGGAATGACACCTGATGGCCCGTATCCGCTCCTTCCCTTGCCCTTCTCGCTAGTTCGAACGTGGATTATCCGGAAATCCGTCGAAATCCAAAATCAACGATGGTCGCATAGTTCAGACTGCAGGCAGTCCAAAATGGCTCTGCCAGCAGTGAACCCACAACTCACTAAGCGACTTCTAAACTTAAACAGAACCGATCTCAAAACAATGATAGGGACAATTACGGGCCATTGTCTCCTTAATAAACATCTATTTGTCCTAGGCGCGACAGACAGCCCCATGTGCAGAGGCTGTTTCAGCGCAGAGGAATCAGTCACCCACGTAGTCCTGGATTGCGAGGCTGTGGCTAAACAACGTACGAAAATCCTCGGAACAGTGAGGTCGCTCCGAGAAGCCTGTGAAGTGCCCAGGAGACTTCTGTGCTTCTGGAGGGAGCTGGGCTGGCTTAAGTAGCCAGGGCTTTACGCAAAACGGACCAATTTCGAGTCTAGTTGCGGAAACTGAGCCCACCTACCTTACCTTACCTTATATAAAAATAAATATAGTTCAAAATTAAGAAAATATTTGATTGCCATGCATGACTTGATAATAAATCTCGTACTTACGTTACAATTTAAATTGTAATTACTGTAGTACCCGCAAGTCGATTCTATTATGATATTTAAGTACTACATATACATTATTTTAAACATTAATATGTAAGGAAGCATGAATGGAAGGACTGTAACTTAAATTACTGTTCCCACGTCCCGGGCAAAAAATTCACATATCTGATATTAATCGGGAAAGCTCTTTGTGTATTGTATATTAAAAATTGTTTTGTTCCATACGCATTTTTGATGTGAAGTTTTTAATATTCGTATGGATTTTTTGGTCCGTCTGCTATTGAGATTGTGCCTCTTGTGAAAAATTTCATGTGCGTTAGGCAATTGAAAAGCGACGCGGCGCTTAGAATTAGTAAAAAAGCTTTTTCTAAATTGAACAGTGATGACAGTATGATTATCTCGAACCTAAGATACTGTGTTTGAATCCTGATTGTACTATTTATTTACAGTTAATTCTATATGGTCTAAAGGTGAAGTAGACAACGTAGGAAGTGAAGGCTTATTTATTTATTTAATAAGTTTACCACATTATACATAGTACAAAATCTACAGCATATTTTACTAAATCTTCCATCTATAATGTATGATAAGTGAAGTAAAATCGAGATAAGTAATTTGATTAATAATTTAGAAGAAAATAACATTAAAGTCAGTATAGTACCACGAAAATCCTCTAATAAGTCTAGAAGCTAGTTTCAACTCTAGATATGAATATCCAGTATAGTTAAGCAATGTATAAATAGTACATAGTCGTAGTCTGTGGTCCAATAAACTCCAGTTAAACAAACCGAGTCCGAACACTGTCCAACTTCAGTTATTACTTCGAATATGTTGCTTAGATAGAAATGAATTACCAGGCTTTTCTACTATATGACTATTCTTTGAAGTAGATTCATACAGCCAGATCAACTCGAGATCATCGCTAGGTACTGAATATAATTAAAGTAATCCCTTCTATAAGTTATTGGTTTCGTGTTATAGGAAACGCGTTGTGGGAGTATTCTCGCGCTTGTATGAGCGTCACGCACAAAAGATTCACGTAAGAACTGTGTTATAAATGTCATATTACAGAAATTTAACGTGTGAAATTCCCGCGATATATGGAAGAATAGCCGTGTTATACGAGGGACTGATATCGCGTAATATAAAAATGTTATTTAAGGTTTGAGTACGCAGGAAATGAAATACAGCAGCGGCAATTAATAAATTTACTAATATATGTTTATAATTTATAATATAATTTATTAATATATGTAGACATGTTGAATTTACAGACAAGTACTTGTATTAAAGAAGTCATGAAAAATAAGAAAACAAACATGGTAATTAAAAGAAAGGTCTTCAATACTTGTAAACTACCTGTACTAACATATGGATAACAAACTTGGGGGCCTAAAAATGCTACAGGTGTGTCAAAGAGCGATGGAACGATGTATGATAGGGAAAGAAAGAAGAGACAAATAATACAGCGTTAAGGAAAATATGTAAGGTAACAGATGTTACAATAACAATCAATAAACTGAAGTGGAAATGGGCGGGACACATGGCAAGAGGTACAGAAAAGTGGAACAAGAACTACTTGACTGGTGCCCAAGGTACAGCAAACGCAAAAGAGAGAGACAACTCAGAAGGCGGATAGACCACATTAAAGAAACAACTGCCAAAATAGATTCTTTTATGATTTGATTAAAATCGCTATAAAGGCTATTATTATTATTATATTAGAGTTGTGCCAATCAGGTCCATTATTGTTTATTTGGGAAACGTACCCATAAACTAGACATTATACGTGCATTAATCCTAATCTATTATAAGAAATCGATGTGGTATAGCTGTTCAATGTTCCAATATTCCATAAATACGTTAATTTAGAAAATTTGATACTCCGTAAACTTTTAATTATAAGTATTCAATGTAATAGGCAAGTAGGTGATCAGCTTTCTGTGCCTGACACACGCTGACGACTTTTTGGGTATAAAGCAAACTAGTTTCCTTTTAATGTTTTCCTTCACCGTTTCAGTGAATGTTATATGTGTGCACATAGACAGAAAGTCCATTGCCGGGGTTCAAAGCAACGACCAAGCACAAGGATCAGAGATGAGGTTCGCACGCTGAGGCTGCTTGACCAACTCTGCTCGCTTATTCTTAAAATACTCCTATATACAAAATGGTACGTCAAAACGTTGGTAATATTGGTGGAACCTCCGACTAAAAATCGATTATGTCTTATATAGTAAATCACAATTTAAAAATTCCTATTCCCTGGTTACTTGCTTTCTACACATGAAATCTTTAACACATTGGGATTCTTATGAAAAACATTCCAGAGAAAATATCCATTTTATATAAAGCGCGGCCAGTTTATCCCAACATTCCCTAATTTTCAACCCTTTGAACCCAGAAGGGTCTTCAATATTACGAGATGGATAATATATATGCTATGTTATATAGCTTTAAGCTATCACTTTTCAACGATAAGACGAATCATGTACTCCAATTGACTTTTTCGTTTGAATGCATAGACAAAAACCAAATGCTCGTATGCTAATAATAATTTGCAAGAAATTAGTACATTTATATCGATCAATTATAAAAAATCCGCAAAATCAGCCACACAATAGGCATACAAATGTCAAATCAAGAACATCTACCATAATAATAAGTCAAGGTATTTATAATTAAAACTTATGGTCCAAATACACACGCCATAAAGGCACATGGACTTTATCAATATAAATGATATTATTAATTATGACTTCATTATTATTATTTTTTTTAATTGTTTTTGTGAACATTATTGTAAGAAAAAAAATTATACTAAAAGTAAGTCTGTAAGAGTTATAGAATATTTATTCAAAAGTAAATGTGTTAAAAAATATTTTATATTAATACTAGCAGACTCGACCAAGCGTTGCTGTGGCTATTTTCAAAATCTTGTGCTATGGCTTATGTGAAACGTTGGTATTTTAACACAGCGCCATCTGTTAGAATTGTATCAAATAATAAACAAATAATTTGCAATAAATTAAAATTGCGACTATGATTAAAGATTTAAGCTATCCTATCTCTTAAGTTGGACCAGACTGCTCACGATGTGCCAATTTAATTTAAAATCGGTTCGGTAGTTTAGGAGTTCATCGCGGACAAGCATCGTGACAGGAGATTTATATATATTAAGATGGAAACCAAAAACTAAATCTAGAATAATTGGTAGATTAAAAAATGAATTTCATTTTAGATTAAAATTGGATGTGTATGAATTTTTTTTTGCAAATTTAACACAAAGGCTGTGTTACCCGTTTGAAACTCAAACATCAAAGAGAACTGACATAGCAAGGTTAAAAATCTAACCTCAATTCTTGGATGTTTAAAGAATACTGGACTATCATGAGAAATATATATTTCTCATGATATAATACATATATTTTAATATATTATTTTAATATATTGTTTCATCTCGTTTATTATAAATAATAACAATAAAATTAAGGCTGTCATTAAAATTGTCATATAAATGTACTTATCTACATGAGTAAATAAATTCTACACACATATTATTAATAAAGTCAAATTAATTTGGTACACTGCAACATTAAACAAACACTTTAAATATGATTAATATGTAGGTTAATAATATCGTAAATAAATCCTTGTTTAGATAATGATATAATTTTGACATGCATCACTTTCATTATAAGCAGCACATAATTTTAATATTTATTCATTTAACCAAACATTGTTCTTTCCAAAAGATGTCATCCACATTAACAATCATGTTACCAGCTGCCCACCGAAGTATTTCCGAATCAATTCGACTTAGGGTCCTTCAAGAAAAGAGCGTACATATTCTTAAAATGCCGGCAACTCACTCGCGAGCCCTCTAGCATCGAAAGTGTCCATGGGCGGCGGTATCACTTAACATCAGGTGAGCCTCCTGCCCGTTTGCCCCCTGTTCCAAAAAAAAACCTAACAATCATCCATAATCCTGTTAGAGCAGCCTTTAATATAAAATACAATCTTATGCTAAAAATACCTCTAATGATGCTAGAGTCATTATGAATCACTTAAAGTGATCCCAACTCAACATTATTCAAGCAATTTCGCATTCAAACGAAAATGCAAAAACCAAAATAAATCTAGCGTCAAGACGTCGAGAATTCTCGCCCGTGCTCATTTGAAATTCCACCACGAATCTCGACAATTTGTGATACTAATTGTACAAAAAAACTCGGCACAACTGCAAGGATATTACGTTTCTGAATTTCAGGGAGAGATTTGTATTATTTTAATACTGGTATCGAGAGGAACATCGCCAAATTTATAGTCGCTGAGAAATTTTTTGCGTTTGTTTCTTCACCAAATTTTTGACGTCGTAATACTTTCAAGATTCTATAGATATTTGCTTCCAACACATATTTAAACGGTATTTATAATATTTTTAACGTCATAGTAATAATAATAAATAAAAAATTAAAACAAATCTAAAAAGTTTGGTCCCTGTGGCAATGGCTTTGAATGCTGTCAGCAATTTCCCGCTGTATGGTAATACCATATTACGCCGAATAAGTATTAACTTATTCGGCGTGGAAAGGATCAGCTCTGGGGTAACGAGGATATTATCTTCCAGGTGCCAACTTAAATCATTAATAAGCGCCTGTGCACTTGAACCTTATGGTCCAAGAGTCTCTACTCCAAAAAGAAGAAAATCAAAGTTGAAGGAAATACTCTTATATTTGAGCCGTATATTATTTTCCATCTGCTGTGCGGTCTCCAGAAGATGTTATTAAATAATTATTTTATATATTAAAGTTTCATGTAATTTATGTATATTATACAAATTTAATTAACTGCAAATATATGTTTATAAACTTGACTGGATCCAAATTATTTCATAATTAAAATGCTACATTAATTATCAATTAATAATCTATTATAAACATTTTCGAAATATTTTGAAAAGTTAGTGTAAGCCGGAAGTGGCCGCTTGATATTTATCTGTGGATAGTCGTTACTGCGTATTAATTTAATTTACAAAGTTCACCACACACCAATTCCAGGTCTTCGTGGACCACTGTCAATTTCTGAAAGAATTGTGGCACGAGAGCACGCTTTGGAGGGATCCGAGTTATATTCAATTCATGTCAGATGCAAGCCCTCGAGTGGAATCCTCCAGGAAAAGGAAACTTGGTCTCTCAAAAAACTCAGGACCTGGTTTGGATGTGCCTTACATGGGACACATAGGACTTTAAGTAAGTTATTATAATAAATAGAGAACTAAATAATCTTTTCAAAGTCTTTTTACATCTACTAATCGAGACATGAACAAATGGTAAGGCCAAATTTGAATTTCACACCAAATTTGAATTGTAAATTTCCTTTAATCTAAATCTGGTGATGTTGGGCCATATGCCGTTATCCTGCTAATTAAGTCGTCCTACACATATGTACGCAAATAAATTTGTTCATGATTGGGAGGCTTTCATTACTTTTGAATTACCATTAAAGCCTTTTACAAGTTCATATATTTGAACTTAGTTCACATGATTGGGCAATTTACACTATGATTAAACATTGTCCGTAAGTAATGTTGGATTGGATATTAGAAAAAGAATGCGTTTTATTAACGAGGATTTTAATTTATACTATTTTACAGATGTTTTTATTATTTTACTGATCCTTACTTTCTAATGTATTTAACTGTTATGTTATAGAATCGATTTGATTATTTTTGTAAGATTAATTAAGATGTGCAGCGTTTATGTTGAAGAAAAGGGAGAGAGCGATTAAGAGGGAATTAAAAGGGCGAAATATCGAAAAGCTTATAGAAATTCTATTTTTTAAATAAAAATGTTATAAAGAAAATTTGTGAAATGTTAGCACATATTTATATTTTATACAAAATTATTAATTTGAAATCTCTAATGACGAAGTTTAAAAGTCAGTCTTTATTATCAAAAATCTTTATCAACAAAAAATTTATAATCTGTATTTATTTTCGACTTTTTTATTCATTAAATTCCTAACATATATCTTCCTTTTTTCCTTCCCTCTAAGTCTCGAAAATCTAAAATTTTAGATTTGTGTAAATATGAACAAAACTTAAAAATTAGTTTGCCAAAGTAGTTCACAGAAGTGAACCGAGTGAGTTTCTTCTTTGGTAAAAATGTGTACTTTGTTCGCACGCACTTTTTAAATATCAGTTTATTTTATATAAAATCATACAAGGAAATATGACATCACAAATTTTATACACATACACATCAATTATATTAGATTGTAAGGTGGCATGAGAAATTAAAAAACAAGAACTATTTAGAAATTTATTACATGATCTACTTTTAGAAGCAGTAAAGTAAATAAGATATATTTATATTTTTATTCTGGGTCACAGAGCCAGCAAAATGCCTTACATTTATATTTATAAACAACATTCTAACAAGATATTTGTAATGAGATTTCATTCATACTTGTGTCAAGTTGCAATACTTGACGATAATTGAATAAAAAAGAAAACCAACGTCTCTTCGCATTTTCCCTTGATTTTTCAAGTGGTCGAGGAAAATTCAATTTATCTTAAATAATATTGTTCAAGAAATATGAGTGTCACGTTGCTAAAATTGCAATAAGTGTGTGAGTCTCATCGGATTTAAGATCTCTATTTTCCATTCATTTATTTATTAACAGTGTAGTTTTATATCAAATGTCGGATTTGGTATTCTCTGAATACCATCAGGCGCTTTGATGAGTCGTAGAACTGAACGATAAACATGTATCAGAATAGGAAACACTATAGTTCTGTTTCAAGCCCTCTACAACTTGATTTACCATACTTTTTTATGGTTAACGTCCAACACAAACATATATATAGTTATCAAGTAGTCATATATATTTCTATTAGCTTGAGCGTAAAGAATTTTCATACATTTCGGAAATACGAAAAGAATTCGTACAATTTTCCATTCAGTATCATATACGCGCATTGAGAACTACATATATTCCATACCAAAACATATTGTTACTTTTATACTTTGGAACGGACTTCAAAAAAGAGGTTATAAGTTGGACCTGTATACAGTATATTTGAAATTGGATGCATGCAAAATTTTATATTGTGTGTTGCACAAATTTCTTCTATTTAAAATCTAGATTTAAATGAAGTTTATTCATATTATTTCAGAAAGATACGTTTTAATTTCTTTAAATTGGTTTAGTTTTTGAAATATGCATGGAGCAGGAGCTGGAGGTGAACCAACACGTCGATTCTGACCCAAGTCATCATACGGAGTCGCCTGTCCACAAGTTCCATATGCCTACAGCTAATAATATCTTATTTCTGTTCTCTATTTATTAATGTTAATTATTTATTTTTAAAAGATCTTGTTTTTCTCTTTATTAACATTATTTAATGTAAGATGATTGCAACAAATACAAAAAATAATTTAAAAAAAAACTGGGCATTGCTGGGATAAAAAGTAATTTTCTAGTTAAAGTAAAGTCTATGTCTCTCAAGTAAGGCAGACTCAGATCAGTTCCTGGCCAGTTCTCTTAATTTCAAGCAACGACGATCGATAGATATAGATAGTAATATATCTCAAAATTATTATAATTATCGAAACAAAGATATTTACGATATTATTAACCTTCATACTAATAATAATAATTTAAAATGTTTAAAAGTTAGAGGAGTTATGAGGTATTTAATAATATGTGCGTGTCAAACTTATTTGCTCATATAGTACGTACATTTGTTACGCCAATATTAAATGATGGAAGAAAGCCTTACTTTTATTGTTATTATTTATGATAAATGAGATGAAACAAAACAATTAAAATACCTTTATGTAAGATTATCAAGAGATTTGTCTTGATAGTAAATGACTTAGTTCTTTGATCAAACCATTGCAGAAGATTTGGTTGGTTGACCAAGACGTGCGTTTGTGTGGTAATCCTCTTTAAGTACTACCGTTTAATATGTTTCCTTTGTCTCTACTTATAAAGAGGATTAATTTGTGTTTGTAACGAGTTAACTAAAAACTACTAGACGCTTTGAAAAATTCTCACGCCGTTCCAAAGCTTTTCATTATTTGGTATTTTTTTAATAATTTACTAACTAGTGCTACAATGAGTAACATAAGCTATAATGATTTATAAAATATTAATTGTAACCTTTCGAAGCCGATGCAGGTCACTAAGTACATAACATACGTTTTAATTATTGTTTGCGTCCAGAAATTACAAAGAGTATATGTGTGTATAGCCTGCATAAATATTACGTAACTCCATGATATTAATAGTTGCTAATAATGTAGAAGTAATAATCTATGAAGGACAGTCTCGCCCAACCACAGGTAAATTAAAAAATGAAACGGATAATAATTTATGAAAAATACGAACAATATTCTCCAAAAACATTCTGTCATTCACACCTCAACCGTAACCAATAAAGTGCTTGGAGATGCAGAATTTCTACATCGAACCACTACACCATAGGACACGACCAATATATATATATTTATATATATATATATATATATAATATATATATGTGGGGACGTGCGCCTTTTTCTCGTGGGTAGCAAGACACGCTATGCAGGTCATAGCCAGCCATATAATAATTGTTTAAATCATTATAAACACTCCGAGTACTTGATGCATAGTCATGAAGTTTCATGAAATATTTCAGCTGAAGCTAACGACTAAAGTTTGTAAATTAAATAGTAAAATGTAGCTTTCGTAGTTAATATATTACAATTTTAAAATTAAGTATTATTGACGAAATTTTTGGTAAAAGCTCTTAGCCTCGTGGAGTGAATACAGGAGTATTCGATTTCCGGCGAAATAGTTGTTGTTTTAAAGCGAGGCCGAATTTATAAAGAACGGCAACGCATTTGGGAGCCTGGTCTGGCAATGTGAGTGTCCATGGGCGGTAGTTCACTTAACACTAAGTAAACCTACGACCCGTTGGCCTCATATTAGATTAAAAAAGGAAAACCTTTAAACTAAATTCACTATTTTATTCGTTTCTTTGTTAAGAATTCGTGCTGGAGTATTTTTTTCGGTAAACAAACAGAATTTTTACTAGCCCACATATAAATGGTAAATGAAATAGATATATTGCTCCATGCCCCATTTGCTGGTTTCGGGATTTCACTATTTACTATCTAGAAATATTTGTTAAATAATAGTATTTTATTAGGAAATCCGAAATTTATGTAAAATTATTGTATTGACTAGTCTGTTAAATTTTTGTAAATTTTCTTGTGGAAATTTATTGTTTAACAAAAAAAAACTACTGGTGATTAAAAAGAGTGGCGGAGAGTTTATTGCCAGTTCTTATCTCCCGTTCTACGCCCTTGGTTTGAGAACTGGCAGTAAATGTAAAATTAGAAGCATTTTTCTTTTTTGAAGTTCTTAAGTGTACATTGTGTTACCTATATTATTATTATTTTTTTACTTTGAATACACTGAGTTATAATCTAAATATACGATACAACAGTTTGATATCTAAAGAACATAAAAATGTTGCACAAATATAATTAAATCTTTAAGGGCCTGTTTCACAATGTCCGGATAAGTTCCAAATAAACTATTGGTAGGATAAACAATATTGTTGCGTTTCACGACTGTCACGTAGCGCGAAATTTCTTCAGAACTGTTATCTTCCGAATAATTTATGTGTTGCATAGCTATTTGGTACTTTATCCATACATTGTGAAATAGTCCCTAAATATCTTTATTAATACATACCTTTATTTAAAACATCCTTAGAAAAAAATGACACCAACTTCGCGCGTAAACTTTGAATTGCGTCGAACACAACCAACCCTCGCGATATTTTGAACTGAACTGCACAGAACAATATGCCTTACGGCTATATAAACAACTTGCATCCAATAATAAGCTTTACTAGTTTGCAATAAGGTACAAAATCCGATGTTTATAGAAAAATAAGGTTGTCACAATTTGTTTTGGTAGCGGTCGCATGTGAAGCAAGTAATTTGTGTGTGGCAACTATTATTAGGCAGGACACATTGTTTTAACCCTAGTGGACGATTGGATTTTTTAAATATTTTTTTTGATGTGAAACATCTATAGCCGCACGTAAAACCGATTTCTGGCGTGGCGACGCATGCCGTGGCGACGCATCGCCACGCTATATGATGGTATATACATACAATCTACATGCAGTAGTAAATTTTTGTATTTAATGAAAATAAATGTTTATTCAATAAATAGTCATCGTTATCTGGAAAACAAAATCGTAATATTTTATTTTATCATATGATTTAGTTGCTATCACAATCTGTTCTTTTCTGCATATTACTTCACAAAATAATTTCGATGTTTCACATCTGCCAGGCGTCCCGTGACGGCTCACATTTATTTTATAACAATCGCAAGTAAATTATGAGGCTTTTTAGGGAAATCACTGTCACTGGAGACCGAAGAGCTGGCAGCTACCTCGGACAAAGAATTAGTGTAGCTATTCAAAGGGGCAAAGCTGCCAGTATCTTCGGAACCTTGCCTCACGGGACTCCTTTTAATGATATATTTTAGTTATTACATTTAAATTTTATTATATTATAATTATTCATAAAATAAATATGTAAAATATTATAGTTATTATATTGTTAGTGTTATAGTTACTATATAACTTCTTTATATTACCCTTATTAATAATAATTATTATTATTGTATAAAAATGTGAAGTACTATAAATACTATTTAATCGGCAAGCCGGTTAAAGTCCGTTTTACACGTGTCCTTGGACATAAACCTTCTCTAAAAGCTTCCACTCTTCTCGGAATCTAGTTTTACATATCCACATGGAGTCAGCTGATTCGCTTTTATCATTTTTATTTGTCTTCCTCGTTTTCTTTTGTCATAGCGAGGAAACTATTCCGTCGCTTTTTTCGTCCATTTACCAATTCTCTCATAATACCCTAATTAGACATACAAACTTATTTAACGTTTATTGTATAGTTTTCATGAAAGTATTTCTTTTCAATACAGCGTAAAAACAATTAATAAATATCACTTTAATTGAAACTATTAATGGCTTTCAAAGTGGTAAATATTCAAGGATTTGAATTGTAACATTTTTATAGGAAGTTCTACGTATAATGTATACTGATTTATACTCGACTTAATCAATTATGTCTTACTGGCATAAATTTAATATCCCCCTTGCCCGCGATAAGTAAGACGTATTAACACTATTTAAAATACCTGTGTCAGGGTTCCCAGCTCTTCCATAAACTAACTTAATTCTTAAATACTTAAAATAATTACATTATTTAACCTTATTTTATTAATGTTTTTGCAACCGTTATCAGCACGCCTGAGTGCATGAGTAAGTGTGTGGGTGAGTGAATGTGTAAAGTGTGTAAACACTAGCCACTTCTAACATGTAAACATAACAATGCTGACAAAATAATTTTGTTAATTCTCGTAAAAGTCCCATTATAAGTACATAGTCTCGTTAAAAAGCTTTAATTATTATTTTGATGAGTCTGTACACATACAACCATCAATATATTATATGTGTAATAATACAAATAATCAATATGCATTCAAGTGATTTAAATATAAATTTTAACACATTTTTTTTGCTATGGGTAAAACAAATTGGTTTGCTTGGATCCCTATTCAAGTCACATTGCCAAGCAAACCCTCGATTTCAATCCTCAGGGATCCTCAAATCAGACCTGGGAAGGATAGATGAGAAGAAGGGACGAAAGAAGCTGGATAACTTGGAGTGAAATTAAGCGGTTTGCTCAGGAATGAACAAGCTGGACTTTACTGACTGGGCATTTCTTCGCTGGGTGCCGGCCGGTTCAGTGCTGGCCCCCTTTGGGGACATAAGACTAGTGAGTCTACGTGTCTAGTAAGTCATTTTAATAATAATACTACTGAAGGCCTGTAAGTCGAGTATTTCGGCTAAATAGACCAAAAGTCTGAATAACTAAATAAGTGAACTTTAACTTATGTTAAAATGTTGGTTTAATCCAATTTAGTCACATAAAAGCCTTCGCGATGTTTACATATTAAATAAATGTATTACTTTATAAAGTTCACATCAAGCCAAGAGCTGTTTGTTTTTATATAAGAAAATCTTGTGACTCAAGTGTATTGAAATAGTTGTTACTCTGTTAGCGGATATGTCTAGAAACAAACGGAATAATTTAAATTTTAAATAAAATTAGTCCGTCTTTACTAAATAACATGGCCACTTTGGTGGTTAATAGACCTGACAGATCCAGAAAATCCTGAGGTTTGCTAAAATACAATCAGCGAAACAGACGCTTAGTTATACCTACTTCTTGTCACGAATTTTATTATTTGTTTTTGCTTCAATAATTTTCCCCTTGCTAGCATGCTTATATTCTAATATAACTATCGTCATATTTTCTTGTATAATTTTATCGTCGACATCGTTTTAGACCTTATCAAATACATACACGGCGATGTTATATGATATTATAACTACTCTCGCTGTGATTCTGAATAGCACTTGAACTGTATATTAAATCTTGTTATATATCTATGATACAGTACTAGCTGCCCCCGCGAACTTCGTTTCTCCTTAATGAGATTTTACTGAGCCTACCTGCTTAGTACATACCAACACGGAACATTTTGTTATGCTATCCCATAGACTGTTCGGTTTTCCTGAATGAAATCTTATTAGGTTGTTCTGTGAATTTTTCTCTGTATAAACTTCAGAGTTAATAACATAAGTTTTTTAATTATGACGTAAAAAATAGGGGTTGATTGTAAAGGGTTGAAAATTCAGGGTTTTATGTATTTACTAATGCTGTATCATAAAAAAATGAAAAATGAAAAAAAAAAAATTTAGGGGTGGGCCAGCCTTAACATTTAGGGGGATGAAAAATAGATGTTGTCCGATTCTTAAACCTACCCAATATGCACACAAAATTTCATGAGAATCGGGAAAGCCGTTTCGGAGGAGTTTTACCACAAACACCGCGACCCAAGAATTTTATACATAAGATAATAATTTTCGTAAAATAGCTTATGGTAATTTTCATATGTACGGATAGAACGATGGAATGGAGAAACTAAGGCAGATGCTATGTCTAATGACACATAGGGCAATTTGCATCCATATAGATCCCAGATGCGCCACAGAATTAGTTCTAGATTCTCGTGCAATTCTCACGGAATTAACTACGAAAGTATTATAAAATGGTAATGCATTGCAATAATAAATTAATTGCTACAATAATTGTTGCATACAGTTAATAACCTTTAAATTAAAATGAATTAGCACGCCTTACTCGTAGCTGCTATTCTGATCTTCAAACGCATGACTCAATTATTGAATAAAATTCTTTTGGCGTCGGGACGTGACGACCCCATCGCCCACTGGTGAAATAACCTGTGGCAGAAGTTATTTCATCAGCGCAATCAGTCAACCCCTTCCTAGTGGGAGTGCCATACTGTTGCCTTCGGGCTTCAGCCAAATGGGCAGGCACGACCGGGGCAGTACCACTGTCTCTCAGAAAACCGGCGTCAAGTGATGCAATGGGTTCGCCTTATTGTACTCGCGTTTCGTCCGGTGACAGAGATTCCCGGAGCCCATCCCCCCCATCCCCCTTCCCCCCTCCCCCTAAAAAAAAATATGAAGGTGCAGAAAAAAAAGAATCTACCCCAGGGGGGTACCACACGCGCCCGCGGTGGAGAATCCCCCTCTGGGCGTCAGTCACCGGGGCACTCTGCACCCGGTGGTGGACGCACAGGCTGCCCTTCGTATTCTGGGGGGGGCAATTCTGCGCTCTACAAAAATAATTGTCCTCGGGGCAAACGGAAGAACTTACCGAAGGCAACCCCTTCCACGCTCACAGTGGACTTCACCAATGTTAGGGGGCTCAATTCTAACCTAAACGCGGTTCACTTTTACCTTGAAACTGCGAAGCCGGCCTTATTCTTCCTTACTGAGACTCAGATATCCTCCCCGGCTGATACTTCTTACCTCTCCTACCCGGGGTACAAATTGGAACATTCGTTTGTGCCGCGGGCGGGAGTTTGCGTGTACGTCGGAGAGGATATCTGTTCTCGTCGCCTTGGGACGCTTGAAGGAAGGGACCTATCTAACCTTTGGCTCCGCGTAGACTGCGATGACCATCCGCGATTCTATGCGTGCCTGTATAGGTCCCATAGCGGAAATGATGAAACTGACCGACTCATTGAGCACATCCAAATGGCTACAGATTCCCTGCTCGAAAGGGTTCCTACCGCTGAAATCGTGATACTTGGCGATTTTAACGCCCACCATGCCGATTGGCTCGGCTCTGAAACCACCGATCACGCGGGAAGATCCTTTCACGACTTTGCTTTAGCCTACGACCTGACACAAATGGTCCCTGCGATTACGCGAATACCAGATGTGGTTGGTCATAAACCCTCTTTGTTGGACCTTCTGCTGACTTCGCATCCGGAGAACTATCAAGTCTCTGTGGACCCGCCATTGGGTTCATCGGATCATTGTGTGGTCCGGAGTACTGTGCCATCTACGCGCCCTTCGCGGCCCCGCTTTTTGGGTTGTCGCCGTATTTGGCACTATAAGTCAGCAGATTGGGACGGGATGCGGTCTTTCTTTGCGTCCTACCCTTGGGGGCCTATTTGCTTTTCGTTGGATGCTCCAGATTCCGTCGCTGCCTCTGTCACCGAAGTGGTTCTGCAGGGCATGGAACTCTTTATTCCATTTTCTGCGGTGCCGATCGGTGGCAAGTCTCAGCCCTGGTTTAAACGTTCTTGCAAGGCGGCCTCGCGTCGAAAGCGAGAATGCTTTAAGGCATGGGCGGAAGCGGCGAAATCTCGTGATGCTAATACCAGCGAACTCAAAAAAGCATTTAACTCAGCCTCCAGGTCCTTCAAACGGGAAATCACTAAGGCAAAGTCAGAGCACATTGCCAGATTTGGCGAGAGATTGGCCCAACTCCCTTCGGGGACTCGAGCCTTCTGGTCTCTCGCCAAAGCTGTCCAAGGGAATTTTTGTCAGCCCTCCATACCACCATTGCACAGGGAGGATGACTCGCTGGCCCACACTGCGAAGGAGAAGGCCGACCTTTTAGGCTGTCTCTTCGCATCCAGCTCGACTTTGGATGACCGAGGGAGATCACCACCGATCATTTCAAGGTGTGATTCTTCGATGCCGGAAGTTACATTCCGGCAACGTGCTGTCCGCAAAGCATTATCTTCCTTGGACATACATAAGTCGAGCGGGCCGGATGGTATTCCTCCAATTGTGCTGCGTACTTGTGCTCCTGAGTTGGCTCCGGTCTTAACGCGCCTTTTCCGGTACCTGTACTCGCTTGGCACTGTCCCGGAGTGCTGGAAGATCGCTTCGATACATCCGATCCCTAAAAAAGGCGATCGCTCTGATCCGTCCAACTATCGCCCAATAGCGATAACCTCCTTGTTCTCCAAAATAATGGAATCCATTATTAATGGCCAGCTCTTGAGGTATCTGGAGGGCCACCAGCTGATAAGTGACTCTCAGTACGGCTTTCGTCGTGGTCATTCGGCTGGTGACCTTCTTGTATACCTTACGCATAGATGGGCGGAGGCAATTGAGTCCAAGGGGGAGGCTCTAGCGGTTAGTTTGGACATAGCGAAAGCCTTCGATCGGGTGTGGCACAGAGCACTGCTCTCGAAGCTTCCAGCTTATGGGCTTCCCGAGAAATTATGCGATTGGATCTCCAGCTTTCTGGCCGATCGGAGCATCAAGGTCGTCATTGACGGAGCATGTTCCGACCTTAAACCCGTGAACGCTGGGGTCCCACAAGGCTGTGTTTTATCCCCGACCCTGTTTCTTCTGCATATCAATGATATGTTGCAACTTAGCAACATTCATTGCTATGCGGATGACAGCACTGGAGATACTCTTTACATTGGCCGGGCAGGTATTTCTCGGGCAGATGTCGATGAGTACCGGAACAAACTTGTGTCTGAAGTAGAAACTCTACTACGTGGAGTCTCCGACTGGGGCAGACTAAATCTAGTCCAATTTAACCCCAAGAAGACACAAGTTTGCGCGTTTTCCGCTAAAAAAACACCCTTTGTCGCTACTCCTCTTTTCGAAAACACTCTTCTTAAAGCCGCAGCCAGCATTGGAATACTTGGCGTTGACATATCGAACGACGTTCAGTTTCGCGGTCACTTGGAGGGAAAGGCTAAATTAGCCTCCAAAAAGCTTGGTGTGCTCAACAAGGCGAGACGGTACTTCACTCCGGGCCACCGCTTGCAACTATATAAAGCGCAAATTCGGCCCCACATGGAGTACTGTTCTCACCTCTGGGCGGGGGCTCCCCAGTACCAACTCCTTCCACTTGACCGTGTTCAACGAAGAGCGGTTCGAATCGTCGACGACCAATCTCTCTCCGAGCGGCTTGATCCTTTGGCGTTGCGTAGAGATGTGGGGTCACTCTGCATCTTCTACCGCATTTACCATGGAGAGTGTTCAGAGGAGTTGTTCGGATTAATACCTGCAGCTGAGTTTCATCATCGGACGTCGAGGCAGAATACGAAATTCCATCCGTATCACCTCGACGTCCGCCGTTCCACAACTGCGCGATTTTCAAGGCAGTTTTTGCCGCGCACCACCACTTTGTGGAACCAGTTGCCCACTGAAGTATTTCCGAACCAATTCGACTTAGGGTCCTTCAAGAAAAGAGCGTACAAATTCTTAAAAGGCCGGCAACGCACTCGCGAGCCCTCTAGCATCGAGAGTGTCCATGGGCGGCGGTATCACTTAACATCAGGTGAGCCTCCTGCCCGTTTGCCCCCTATTATATAAAAAAAAAAAAAAAAAAAAAAAGAATATTGCACTTTTACCCTGATTAATCAGAACTTGGCTTATTTTAATCTGATCAGTAAGTTAACGGTGTTTTAGGTGCCAACACAGGCGCCATTAACACGTTGAATACTTAATAATAAAGTAATAACCGGAAACTTTTTATGGCGAACATCGATGAAGTAAATATGAATGTATATTATTATTTAAAAAAAAATATTAAAAAAACAATTTTTCGTATCCGAGTGGTCGGCATAGACTCATTGGGTGTCGAAAACTCGGATCTGAGTTAGGGATAGAAATGGTTTAAAAAAAAGAACGAGACGCTCGCGCGGATCCGAGTGGCCTACCTATGACCCCGCTCCACTCGGGTCCGAGAAAGTACTTCGTGTCTGTACACGAAGTACTTTCTACTGACCCTTATGAATGACAAAAAAATATAGGTTTGTGTGTTAATTGTAAAATTACTTCTATTTATTATTCATTGTTGTTGTTTCTTTGTATTAATTCGACTTGCTTTTTGTTGTGTGAAACTGTAAAAAAAATGTAATTACTGTCTTTTTAATAAGTAAAAAAAGTCTTATGTTTCTTGCCTGCTGTTGCATTTACTATTGTAATATACAATTAGATAATAAGCGTTATTACGCTTTAATGTATGTGAAAACGTGTCTACTAATACTATTGTATTAGGATGTTTTCTCATTATCTTAAGTATATACATGTATACTAACAATACAATAATAGATCTGTATAGTAGTTTTATTCTAGGAGTACATTGACTTCACATATAATTATTTAACTAATGTATACAAATATTGAAAATTCTATTTAAAAGGGTATGTGTGAAGTTTTGGCCATTCATCTAAACACGAAACTACCCACTACAACAAAACTACTTTTGGAAGGGGTAACTAGAACATCTTTATATTTTATTTAACGTTCAAAAGCGCCATTTTAGGTGGTCTTATTGGAATAAATGATTTGACTTTGATATGGTCAAATACATGAAAGACGCTTATAAATATCTAGAATAGACTTTTTAGTACATATAGTAATGAATTTAAATGAAATATAATTATTCCAACACATCAATAATTTCGTAAAAATATATTTGTATTTGCAGTCTTGTTTCATCGGGCAGATACAGGCTGCTCGCTCCAGAAATTCAACGCTTCACTGAATAGCCCAGATAACGTGGAAACCTATGCTTCGTTTGAACGCGTACATATACGCGTTTCAAAACTATAAGCTTGCCTTTGACCAGAAAGTTGACGGTGTGTATCAGGCATAGGAGGCTGATCAGCTACTTGCTTATTAGATTGACAAATGACCATGAAATAGATTTAGAAGTATGAGGCCCAGATCTGAAAAGGTTGACCGCAGTTTACCGCTAGTCGTGCCGTATGCTCTACTACAAATAATAATGCGTTGTTTTTTAATTTTTACATTATTATGAATTTGGAACATTAAAATCATCTTTCGATTTTGCGTCATTTCACATATTTTTCATTGTTCAATATCAAATTTGAATATAGAATAGGGTGTTAGGATTGCAGTGATCGCCTTGCACAAAGTGGGTATGGAGCCGTAAGTGGTGTTTCAGACTCTTCAAACCTTAGTATCAGCCGTATGTTTGTATATTGTACTATCAAGAGATACAAAACATTTCGTCTGTGGAAGACCAGAAGAATCAGTACGTGTGTGCTGTTAGAACTACAAAGGCTGTTAAAAGTCAAAATTCATTTATTCATATAGGTAACATAATGTACACTTATGACCGTCAAAAAAAAAGAAATATTAAATGAATCTAATTTTACATTTACTGCCAGTTCTCAAATCAAAGGCGTAGTTATACTGTTAATTCCAGAATTCGTCGAAACCCCATCAGGAAGCAAAATAATTAATAATTGCTTATAGCAAAGATTCCTACTAGGACTAGTTGCGTATTATAAAACAATACCTGATGGTCAGTGTTTATCGTCGATACACAGTTTAAATAATTAATCTTGTAAATAGTTAATTTATTTTATTATTCTTGATTACCCACGATATCATATGGAACATGTTGTAATGGTTGCAGCTCCTTACAATCGTTGTGTAAAAAAAACTTGGCGATTAAAAAGAGCGGCGGAGAGTTTATTGCCAACTCTTCTCTTTGAGTTCTCAAATCAAGTAAATTACAATTAATTTAATTTTTTTGACGTTCATCAGTGTACTTGTTTACCTATATGAATAAAAATATTTTTGTTTGTTTGCATAATTTGCAAAGTCGATCCAAACAAAAAAGTTACATTTAAAACAAGCTGGTGCCTATAATCTGTCACTGTAAATATCAATGTCAATAACGCTTCTCGTAGAACTTCGTACATATTGGTAGCGCTGAACTTTGAAACGGTTAAAAGCTAGCTTTTTTTAAATATAGAACAGGGAGCAAACGGGTCGGAGGCTCACCTGATGTTAAGTGATACCGCCGCCCATGGACACTCTCAATGCCAGAGGGCTCGCGAGTGCGTTGCCGGCCTTTTAAGAATTGGTACTTAAAAGGTACCTTTTAAAAAGTAAGAATCAGATCCACTGTTGGGAGTTGCTCGTACCAGCCCTTATTCTCTATCCAGCGTACTAGAACGTTCAAACACAGATAGTTCGTTACAATATCGTCCAAAATATCAGACAGTCGGTGGCGTTCGTCGATAGCCATTCCGCTCTATCAGTAATTATTGTACTGAAATTGTATTTTAGCTGAATTTTGGATGGAATTCATACATACCATGTCAAATTGCGGTTATGTTGTGACGAACTTGTTGTTAATAAACGGCAAAATTCCTGTGTAGCATTGTAATCAGGCTTCGTTGAAAAGCTTGTATAATAAATGTATTCTCCCTTAATTCGTAAAACGTAAATTAGTATATAATACGTTGAATTATCACAATTTATAAATGTAAATAGAAAATTATATTGATTTCATATTTTATGTTATTGTAGGCCAATACAGGAAGACTGTAGAAAGGTTTTATTCATAGTCTGAAGCTGTTGAGTTTCAACGCCGGTTTTCATTTCTATTTGTTACGTTTTACTACGCAATTATTAGTCTGCATCGTTGTAAGACTGTCAATTACGCTGTAATATTTACGCAAAAGACAAAAGCACTTATCAGAGGCACCATTCAAGGAGCTTGTGTAAGCTAAATAAGTTTTAATTACAGTGAAATAGGACGAAGAATATAATATAGATATTTTTTATAGAATAGGGGGCAAACGAGCAGGAGGCTCTTCACTTAACTAATTCACTTAACTAATGTTAAGTGACACCGCCGCCAATGGGCACTCTCAATCACAGAGGGCTCGCGAGTGCGTTGCCGGCCTTTTAAGAATTGATACGCTCTTTTCTTGAAGGACCCTAAGTCGAATTGGTTGGGAAATACTAATGCTGGTTCCACAAAGTGGTGGTTCTCAAACTGCCTTGAAAAACGCGTAGTTGTGGAACGGCGGATATATATATATACGCCATAACAAAATCAAAAACATATATATATGTTTTTGAGTATGAAGTTTCCTTTGTATTTAAACAGACCACCCTACCTAAACATTGTTAAATTAATTAGCATTTCATTACTAGTCACGTAGTTAATTAGCAAGTGTGTGTCAATCAAACATGACGTCCAATGAATGCTAAATGTGGCACCCAATTACTGGAGCATGTTTGTGTAGCCACAACAAGGATCGATTTAAGTCCGAATATACACTATTCTAACTGTCACGCCCTTTATTCAATCATTTAAGACTCAAAATCCGGATCGAAGGACCAAAGTATACATATTTTTAAAATTGACGTTTATAATTGTACATATCTACATAAATTAAAGTATTTTCGTCAAATTATCTTAGCTGTTGAAGAAAGTACCGAAGTTTGTAGTGGATCGTAAAAATTTGACCCCAGTTGGCAATAAATGCGTGATTAGAATTTAAAGTAAGAATAAAACAATCTTGATACAGGGGTAAAAGACATCTCTGTGTGAGATAAGATTGTAATATAGTCATTGTAATGTGTATGTAGATTTGCAATGGAATTTTTCTTTATTTGGGATAAAACCATTTTGATAAGACTTTTGATCCGTTCTTTATATAAATTGAAATTAGACTGCAAAGAACTAGGCAAAAAACTTTGCAAAAAAAATGAGTATGGAATTATAAAAAGCAACATGGCCTCCATTGCTTCCTTCAATATTGCAGCCATTTGGAGCCAACAGACATCACTAGGGACGATGGTAAGCTGCCGCACGGGATGTCATCGATCCCATGGAGGTTGGGCGGACTGGTGGCATTGGATGCTACTTGTGGACACGTTAGCCCCGTCTCACCTTCCTCGGATAATAAAATGAATATATATAAATAATAATATAAAGTACAAAAACTGGCCCATTTGCAGATGGGCGCCTGGTGGGTATTGACCCCAGGAATAAGTATCGCTTTAGAGCAGGGAATTACCAGCATTCAAACTTATTTTTGTTTCATTTTTGATGATATAATTTAACATGCTGAAATACAGAATAGTTAGTATGTTAGTTAGTTTGCTCACGACTTTCTACAAATATATCTTGTAACGCGCTTGCTTTGATTAGGCGTTCAAATACATTGTATATATAATATTATATTAATATATGTAATACATGTTAAGTTTTAATATAATAAATGGTACCAAACAGAATAGTAATGTATAATTGCCCATACAAGGGACACATATCCCGGAAGTTTAAGGGTAATGACGTCATTTCCGTAATTACCATCCCTGCCATTAGCCTTCTAATTAAGTATAATTTTAGCCCTTCCGTACGTGTTCCTTACATATATTTCTAAGGATCATTTTATTAAACTTCTATGTAAAACTTACGTGAGATTTTTCATATAAACAAAATAATATTCAGTCGTAAAAGGGAAACTCCCTTATCACCTAACTAAAGAATATAAAAAAACAATAAAAAATGATTACTCAATTTTATAATTTTTCTTCGAGACGGAGGCGTAAAAGTTAATTTATGATCTAATTACATTTGCAACCAATTTGTGGTCGGCGAGAAAATTGAAATTAATTATCTTCTTAAGCGAATTACTTTAGGCCTATTATTATTCAATTTTTAATTATCAATATTTAACCTAGTATTGTCTCTTATTAACATAGCTTTTACACATTTTCAGAAAACATTTTTTTTCCGGATTGAAGCTATATACTATTTTATGCTATGCTTTACAGCGTGCATGCTGACACGTCGGAAAAATTTAAAATTATGTTTAATAATTATATAAGTTTGTTATAATACATAGTTTCAATCCGGTAAAAAGTGTTTTCTTTTAATATTTAACCTGTTTTCATATTATTTAAACTGTAATAATTCTAAATTAATATTGCTATATGAATAGAAATAATTTTGTTGTGATAAATCATATTATGAATAATAAAGTAAGATTTTATCTACGAAGCTTTCGTAGAAAAGTAATTTAAAGTTTCCGTTTCGGCGTGGAGGTTATTTTGGGACTTATCATATTAATGTATTAAAATCAGATTTTTGTACTTAATGATTATTTTTGCTGCTTTTTTCATGTTACAGGAGGCAGACGGGCAGGAGGCTCACCTGACGTTAAGTCACACCGCCGCTTAAGAATCGGTACGCTCTCTTCTTGAAAGACCGTAAGTCGAATTACTTTTTTAAAAGGCCTTCAACGCATTCGCGAGCCCTTTGGCAACGTGAGTGTCTATGAGCGGGGCGGTATCACTATACAACTCTCGTTTGTGTTATTCACTGAGAATCTATATATTAGTAGGTAATTTTACTCACAAAATAAATTAGTTAATAATCGATTTTAATTAAGAAAAGTATGCATCAATAGTGAATCGACAAACATTTTTATTCTTTACGGCACAACAAAATCCTTCTGAATGCAAAGTGTCCGCCATGTCCGACATCGACATACATACTTCCGGACACTGTACGGATCTATTGACGATTGTGTGTGGACAGGTACACTTCTGTGGCAAATCGTTGAATGTAACACGCTTAGTTATATCAGATTCAAGTCCGATTATTGTTTCTTTCGCACAGGTACTTTCGCATCTACATTGCTGTAAGAAGATTCAATTAAAAGAAAATGCTTTCTATACAATAATAATTATAAGCATAACACAAATAAATTTTACAATGTTATTTGTATGGAAAAAATTTTGGTGTCTAACTCAGCTTTTAAGAAATTACTGTTTCTAATAATAATCAATATTGTTTGGTATAGGGTGTAAGGCTGGTTTAAGTGTCACGCCGACCGCATGCGCACCGTCGGCGCTGATGGTCGAGATATATGAATTTCTAGGAAGCGTTTTTGAATGACGCGTAGCTATCAGCGCGCACGGTGGTCAGCGCTGATGAACTACGCGCTGATCTATAAGCGCCGACGGTGCGCGTGAGGTCGGCGTGACACTAAAACCAGCCTTAGTATGACAATAATTATTGATATGAGTTCGTTTGTTTGGTTATTTATTTGATATTTCTATATAGTCCATTTGTCGAGGAATTTTAGTCTTCATATACGGACTAAAACCTGCAGCTGAGTTTCATTAACGGATTCAGTTTTTGCCATGCACCTGAAGCAATTCCACTTAGATACCAATGCTTAAACAACTCACTTGCAATCTTTCTTGCAATGTGAGTGTCCATGGGCGGCGGCATCAACTATCATCACATGAGCCTCCTGCCTTAAAAAGAAATGCGAACGAAATATAGGTGCGAAACGAATAGTCATATATTATCAAAATCAATTATAAAAGACGCGTTTTGACTATCAAACTGAATTTAACAAATATACGTACTAATATGTAAATAAAATACTTCAGTATATAACTTTATTTTACACGCGCCACACAAGATCATCCGTGTAGTAACATTAATGTTAGTATTAAATCCAAGCGTTCAGAAACCGGGTTGCGATATTACTTCCTACTATGTTTACTATATGTTGATCATGTGTATATGTACTATGTCGTTATGTACGAACTTATAATTTTAAACTTTTTGACATAAGATCTAGGTTATTATTAGTGGCATAATGATGTACCATAACTTTGCGTCGTATCTTCAACCACTGTGGGCGTCTTCCAATACATGTCTGTTGCCTTGAAATCCTTCGTTGTTTCGCCCTTTTCCTCATCTTACACGCATAATTATGCCAATTATAAGACCAAATCGTGCCTACAAACAATATAAATATTCAATAAACAGGGACAGAAGCATTCTTCTGTCTCATTCTTACAAAAAAATGAGAGATTAACTGTCCCTTAGACAGAAATATGTACACAGCTATTGTTTCTTCATCGGTAATAGGCACATCGTTAGAGAAACAGTACACAAAATATAAATGAAACGTTAATAAAACTACGTTTTCTAATCAATGGCGTTGTAATGGATGAAAAGAACTAAGAGCACCAGCTACACACGGCATCTAATGAAATATCGCAATACTGAATGAATGCATTTCTTTTATTCTTAGGCGAAATAAATGTCTATTTGTTAGTATGGGTCACTGTTCAGTGTAGGAAAAAAATTGTTTTATATTTTAAATACATACCCATGTATTTTAATCTAAACTGACAATAACATGACCAACGAGATTATACTTTAAATTTTTATATATTTCTGTTTTGGTATATCTTGTTACACAGTATTTTTATATCAAGTTGTGTTGTCGGTTAAATACCCAATAATATAAATAACCTACTATACTTACATGAAGAGTCTTAAAAAATCATATCCTTATCGAGACATTTTAATATATTTAAGGTATTTAGCATAGTTTACAGGAGTTGTTCGGATACCTGCAGCTGAGTTTCATAATTGTACATCGAGATAGAATGCTACATTCCACCCGCATCACCTTGACGTCCGCCGTTCCACAACTGAATTATTTCCGAACCAATTCGATCCTTTAAGAAAAGAGCGTTTAAAGGCTGGCAACACACTGGCGAACCCACTGGCATTAAGAGTGTCCATGGGCGGCGTTTTTACTTAATACCAGGTTTGCCTCCTACCCGTTTGTTCTGTAAAAATAATTATATAAATATTCAATTCACTAATAACTGAGAGCGTCAATATTATATATAATATATTTATTAGAGTGAAGTAAACACAAAACAAGTTGACGAAGCTCACATTAAGTACTCGTAATTTGCATATAAAGCACCAACTTAACTGTGCAAGTTTGCAAGATTTTACATCATCAACGTACATAAATTATTTATTAATTATTATCTGATCCTTTAGTTAGAATGACAACAATAACGACATTAAAGATAATTTAGTAATCTTTACCAATGCAAATATGATTTAACCTAGAATTCAGTTTGTAGCGACATCTATTACCAGAAGCTTGAATTAATACGATGGCGTCAAATCCTGAAACGCGTAAGCAATTCCACAATCCAATGAGACCTCAAACAGGACAGCCTGGATGTCTTCGTACGGAGGATTACAGCACCTCCAGAATCTCGCCCCACACGTAAGCAATTCCACAATTCAATGAGACCTCAAACAGGACAGCCTGGATGTCTTCGTACGGAGGATTACAGCACCTCCAGAATCCCGCCCCACACCAGGCCTCCCGACCGTGGGGGGGGGGGGCTCTCCACTCCCCAGCCTCATCGACACACAGCAACGATTGCTGGGAGAGCGAAGAAGCGCTCCACAGCACCTCCGAGGCCCAGGGCCTGATGAAAGTGTGCCACAAACCAATCAACGGATTTTAATAGCCATCTGTAGATACAAGCTATCCATGGTAGGTAGGTTTTTCAAATAATTAAAAAGCTATTTGAGATGTTTTAAACATAGACATACATAGGTTTAATTTACTTTATTTGGTTTATATTGATTATCAAATATAAGTGTAAAGAGCGAAGAGATTGCACTCTATCCGTCGCCAAAAATAGATTGTCTTCTTAGACTTTCGTTATGGGAGATCGATCGACTCAGATTGATCTGATCCACAATATCAGATTGTTTACAATCTGAGATTGTGGATTAATAGTGGGTTCTGGCGTAAGGGAACATACTATTACTGAGTAAAAGATCTTACAACTTGCGTAAATATTTACTTGTAAAAACGACATCTATTGGTGGTAAAAGGAAACTAGAAAACTTTTAAGTTATTAAACCTGGAATTGAACCATTTCAGTTTTCTAAATTATTTTTTTTATTATATTACGTACGTAATCTAGTAGATGGCGTTTTAAAAAACTGTACCTACAATAATTATTAAAATTAATGTAATATTATTGTTTTATATATATTTAATAAAATACTACTTGAAAAGATGCTGTTGTATAACACCCCAAGGCATGTAAGCATTTGCAACTCTTGATTCAAATCTGATTCAATATATATATATAATTTCAATATAATGTTTTTACATCGAATCTTAACACCAAAAAGAAAGATATAACAATGTAATGGAAGAAACCACAAAAACTTGAATTACAATAACAAACAAAGATCAAAACGGGAATCATCGAGTTGACAATTAAATCTGTTCTTGTGCTTTTCTGGGCCCTAATGATATTTTGAAACAGAGTTTCAGATTTAGCGATCACCAAAAAAGCGTTCTCACATTTGAATATCAAATCTCTTTTCAGATTACAATCTTAACTCAAGTCTCGTTTTTAATATAGAATGCTTGAAATACAACTAGAATCCCGACCTTAGCAATTGGAATAATTTTATTTCAGCGAAGCGTTTCTTCATTGAAAATATAGATGTCGTTACTCATAAAAATTAATTTTATGCATTGTCTAAGTACCTATACAAGGAGTTCTCACAGACTCACTCAGGTGTAAAATATTCGTCTGTTCTTGAAATAATGGTCGCGCTTCAGCTCGGTCGTAGCAGTTCCGAGGTGGCTGACGAGGATGTAGATAACTAGGACGGGCTAAGTTCCCGTTCTGACTACTGTTACTACTACAGCCACAGCAGCTGGATTTACTTCCCATCCCAACCATGACCATACATGCTGTTAAGTGACCGGAAAATCTTATCTTATGACACAATTTGAAATGAATCCAAGAATAAACGAAAGATAAAATCCGTATCGGATTCCAGTAAGTGCATTATTTATTAATGCGAAGCTTCCGAGCTCAAAGCCTTTGACATCGAGCTTAAAAAGCTTTGCCATTGTAAAGTTTGTTCTGCAGAACGAATTTTTATTTTTTTGACTACACAAATTGTAAAGTATTTAAATTGTTGTTTTAGCTTTTTGTTAAAACTTATTTTAATATACTTATCGCTTTGATACGTGTAACGAATTGGCTCTCATGTGTTTTTATTACCATATTAGTGTCTGTTTAAAGTTCCGTAGGTGATAAGTCTTTTCCCTATTACATATATTATTTATTCACAGGAAATGAACCTGTGTGATGCGTTATCTTATATAAGCGATATAGATTGTTTTATTTTTATTCTAGGTTTTGTATATCGATTTTTTTAAATATTAATAGTATCAGTAGGAGTACTATACGTTTTATTTTTTAATTATTCTCAACAAAAATGGCGCAGTAGCCATTGGCAACAATTTTAAAAGACAAACTCTAAAATCCTAGACAGCCAGCGAAATAAACATACAGCAAACGGAAGCAAATTCGGTTTCCACTTTCCTATAGAAAATATATAATCAAAAGACTATTTTAATTGTATAATAACGAAACAATTGTGTTTGTTACAATAACGAAACGTGTAAACAATAACGAAAAAGTTGGGTTTTTATTTAGTTTAGTTAGTCTAAGCACGTTCACATTCCTCAGACATTTCAGCCCTAATTAGAAGACAATCCATTTTCCTCAATTCTCCAAATTTCTTAGAAAAATAAATTGTATTCAATCGTTTATCTGAGTTGAGTGAAATATTGAGCTCGTGCGAGGAATGCCAAGTAGGTTTTATGATGGGTGACAAGAAATGATTTTCCATCTATTAGAACGAAGTGGGTTACGAAAATAATATAAATTACCAATCCCTTAGTTAGAATTAACATCCAGGCATTGAAAATCACCGGACATTTTATTTTTTGGCCGCAACCGTTCCGCAATACAATTAGTTTTAATGAGATACTTTATTCATATTACGTTTGATACAAACTTAAAAACTAATGGATCGATTTTAAGTTATATTCTATTTTTAAATAATTGCTATTTTATTGCTTAGCATAGGCTGTACGTATATGTATTTGTAAAATAATAAATAGTATATTTCATTACAAGTGCGGAAAGCCTGCCATTGCAAAGAGTTCCGACGAATGTCTACCCGAGCCGAGGCAGAGCCGAAGGTGAGGGTTGACAGTCGGAACAAGTTGCAATGACGGTTCCGCACGTGTACTTAACGACTATTTTTAATACAGTTGCGACAAAATTAAGCAATTTAATAAAACTATTTGCTTTTTTCTCACTTCTCTCCTCACAATAAATTCGTTGTACGTAGATATGTAGCTACTTTTTAGTTCCCGGTAAAATGTTCTCCGAAGCATTTTGTGCAATTACACTGAGTTCGGGTGGTGTTAATTGAAATAAAATATCGTCGAAATTACTCATTTTGTGCAAGAAGCAACTCAACTCGCAAGAACATTTTTGGAAAATGGCACCAACCGTAAAATAATATAACCATGTTTTTTTTATTCACCCATTCTGGGGAGGCAAAGACATTGTTTGTACAGTTGGGAAAGTGAACGCACGAGTGCGGGAAAGGTAAAGAAAAAGCACGAGTGTGTAATAGCCCCCATCCCGAACGCTATACGTCCCTGCAATACGCCCCTTTTTAAGCAACTGTATTAAAAAAATTAGTACGAAACCATGACATTAGGCCTCAAGTAATTTCAAGTTAGCTTGATTATCTCAACTACGAAATTGTATCGACGGAAAAGGGTTTTGGTGAAATTCGTTGAAATAAACATTAAGTTATTTCAGTATAATAAGTATTATTATTATTTTCTTATGTAGCAGAGTTCACATTTCAAGGCTCGTCATGCTCGCTTAAATGTCGTTGCTTGTGGTGGCGTCCATGCGTCGTGTTGTCTCTCACACTAAAATATTGCGATGGTGCCGATGGCCATGCGTCATACTCATAAACGGATGCTACTCGTGGTGACTGGTGGTACTTGAATTCGTGATGGCGGTGTGAATTGTTTAGTGCCGGATCTGAACCACAGGCGGAAAGTTTATTGCCAGTTTTTCTCTTCCGTTCAACGCCCTTGATTTGACAACTGGCAGTTAATGTAAATTAGAAGCATATAAAGTCTGGCTAATGAAAGTTGATACTGAAAAAGCGCGGCAAATTTAAAAAATATCAGTATGGCAGCCCTAAAGTAAAAAGGAAAGTTGGAACAACTCACTTTGATACTTTGACATTTATTTTTATTTTACTAGTGGACAAAATTGCAAAATTTTGTCCGCGTTATGACGAGATTAAAAGTAGCTTATATCACTTGTTAACTCTTTATTATCACACGGATACGTCACTCCATTGTGGCGTATATAGAGGGACAAACAGGCTATCAAACACTATCATGAGTATCAATATTATCATGAGTTTTAAATATTTGTAAATCTATGTGAGTATGTATCAAAGAAAACAACACCATATATTTTTATACTGTTTTTTAATCACTATAATCAAAATCTGAATCTAAAAATTCAACATGGAGTGAATCCTCACAATCACTGGAGTCGCTGCTGTCTCTTAAATTGATGATGAAGCTTTCTAGATTATTTTCAGTTATATGGTCTCTTCTTTTGTACTTGTCTTCCACATGAATGACATGGTCTGTCATTTTTTTCCAATCATCTGCTTTAATACACTCAAAAGATTGTTTTATAAGATCCTCGAACTCTTTTGGAGTTTGGCTTACATTTTTGCTTCCCACATTTCTTTTTGCTAGACTCCATATGAGTTCTATAGCATTTAGGTCACAATGATATGGAGGAAGTCTTAGCACTTCATGTCCGTTTTGGCTTAAAAGTTCATCAGCTTCATAAATAGGTTCTGGTGTGTTCGGTTTTACTAAGCAGAGCAACTCTGCTTTTGAATTGTATGTTTCAAATGAAATACCATTCAATGTAAGCCAATTCTGTATCTCTAACTTTCGATTTTGAGATGTGGGCGCTTTATTTATGACAGACTGGTATGATGCATTGTCCATTACAATTACACTTGGTTCCTTCAAATTGGGCATAAGCTTTTCTTGAAGCCATTTGTTGAAGTTTGTGGAATTCATGTCATGGTGGTAGTCGGCCATTTTCGATTTGGTGCTAAATACCAACAATGAGTTTGGAACAGGGCCTTTCTCTGATCCTGCATGCACAATAATATATCGTTTTCCTGACGATATATTTTCAATTATTCCACTTGTTGATGGACCTTGGCAACATTTTTTAGGCTTATAGGTTTTGTGAACATAAGTTTCATCTAAGTAGATTATTGGCTTGCCTTCTGCACGTTTCGATGCAATGGTACGCAAAAAGCGATTTCTCCATGCAGCTATATCATACCGTTCAATTAATAATGAACGTTCATTTTTATTTTTCTTAAATTCATAACCGTTGCCTAATAATATACGACGGAGAGTTTCACGACATCCACCAAATTCTATACTTTCTTTTAACTCTACCAACAAAGATCTTAATGTTGGTACTTGTTTCCTCACAATGTAAAATTCGTTTATTTTATTACGAATAACATCCATATCGAAACTATCTAAGTTCGACACTTTTA
The DNA here is from genome assembly GCA_028984075.1 of Pieris mannii. Taxonomy (NCBI): domain Eukaryota; kingdom Metazoa; phylum Arthropoda; class Insecta; order Lepidoptera; family Pieridae; genus Pieris; species Pieris mannii. The sequence goes on along the minus strand of CM054793.1, from coordinate 9,642,249 downwards.
AAGGGTGAGGTCGTTTTTTACCTGGAGTCCTCCAGACCCCTTCGTTCACCGCACCTTCTTTTTTAATTCTCTTCAATGTAATAACACTTACATCTGTAAAAAGAATAAAATAAAATGTCAATTATCGTGAGTCTCATAACTAAGAAATAATAGAAAATACTCAAGTATTACAAAACTAGTCTAAGATTAACGTTGAGTGAAAACTTACCGGTGAGTGAAGATAGTTCTTCTAATTACTGGTTCTGCGATTTCATCATATCTTTTTGATCTAAATCTGTGATTTTTTCAATTGCTTGTTTTACTTCAGCAGTTCGTGCATTATCCTCAAGACTATCTATAAAAGAACAATAACATTGTATAAAGTAACTAAAACTAATATGTTCTTATTTAAAATAAAAAAATATCAAGACATTTTGACCGTACTAACCAAAAAAATCAGTCACAGTACGTAAACAATCCTGTTTTTCTCGCAATACGGCTTGTTTCACAACAAGCAGCTGTACAGCTTTTTCTCTTCATATTTCGAAATCATACAAAACAATAGTTTTCGCACTTCACTCTTTTTAGTTTTATTCATTTTTATAGCATTAACACGGATATATCACAACAAAACTATACGCAAGTCAACCACAACGAAACATCAACAACACGCCATCTTGTTGCGTCAGAGATAGGGATACCATACACTGATTCTGATTTTACCAAATCTTTTGGAAAACAGCCGAAAATTAATTTCTTTAAAATAATCTTGCCAAGTTTTTCTCTAGTAAATAGTGTACCTAATTAATTAAGCTATTTATTAGACCAACTTAAGGCTTAGTGTTGCTCTTGAAATGATCCCCAACACGTACATACGATACTTATTTTCGATGAATACAAGTTTAGCACACGTACGAATTTTTAAAACTCAATTTATAAAATGTTTAAAATAAGTTTGTTTTGAAAATGCCTTTTTGGAAATAATTGTTCCTAAGTACTTTCTGCTTAAAATACCCCAATTTGTAGGGTAAACATCCGATGGTAGGAACACTTTAGTGTTGTCATATAAAAAGTTTGCAAAAAAGTCCAGTATCTACTTTCGTCAGCCAAACTCTACATTTCTATTTTTGACGTTCATAAGTTTACATTGTGTTACCTAAATGAATAAATGATTTTCAATATGAATAAGGTAAATTGTTTTAAATTCTCTACGACTACTTACAGAAAAAAAAATCTAATTGAGAACTTATCTCTCTCTTTTTTTTAACATAGAGTAAGTACTTTAATTATTGAGAGCGTCTGAACCTAATTTGTTTTTATGAATATAAATGTATTCTGTTTCTTAAATGTCAATTAAATAAAATGGCGTATCAGTGTGATAGGAAGATTCCAGATTGCGCGGAAGTGGAATAGTAAAATTGTAATTTCCAAATACAAAGTCCACGGGGAGCAGAGACAGTAAAATCATAATAAAATTTCCACGTTCTTACAAAGAATAACTTCACGGATTTCTGAAATATTCTGAACATAATCTTTGGATGAATTCCAAGCCAGATTATTTGCATATAAATTATTTAAGCTATTTGTGAAGGAACTACCTAGAAATATATTTTAATTTAATCCCTCGTTATAATTTAGAGCACATTGCAGCGAGCGGGAAATATTTTGATTAATTTACAAAGGTAAGTTTTTAACGTGTTAACGGTATTATTTTAAAACTGTCAGAGTAGTGTTGGTCTAGGCTAGACTAGCGACTCTCAGCCACGAGGTCGTCCCTTCGAATGAGGACTGTAAACGTGATTTTTCTTTCAATGTTTTCAATAAATACTTTCTGCTATCATTAAAGTTAAGATAACTTAACGCAAACATTTTCAAGGTGTGTCATAACATCAAAGGCTATCTATCTAAGCCAAAAGCCTACAAGGCTGTGTCGTATATAATTATAACTATAAGATTAGCAAAAATATATTTGTATACTTTGCTTTCAAAATCACTACATAGTATAAAACAAAGTCGCTTTCTCTGTCCCTATGTCCCTTTGTATGCTTAAATCTTTGAAAGTACGCAACGGATTTTGATGCGGCTTTTTTAATAGATAGAGTGATTCAAGAGGTTTATATGTATAATAACATCCATTAAATAGTGGAGAAGTACTGTTATTTTTGAGTTTTCTAATGTGATGTCGTAAATAATTACATTTTTTCCACTTACATTGCAAACGCAGGCTGAAACCTACGAGTTTTATCAAAATAATGTACTAAGTATTGTACACATTGAAAAGGTCAACAGAAAAGTCCGTTATGGTATATGTCTATATGGTATATGTCGCGTATATTATCGGAGCTTTCCAGCGACGGAAATAACAATACATAATAAAAACCTTTTTATTATGTATTGTTATTTTAAAAGCTTTTCATCAGCATTGCACCCGTGCGAAGCTGGGGCGGGTCACTAGGATACATATAAAAAAACAAAAAGTAAGTAAAAACAAAAACTAAAAAACAGGTAAAAAACTTTTTAAGTTAAACGGTTTTATGTTAAACATACATTGCAATGTTTAAGATAAATGTACTAAAAACCAAAAAATAATAAAATAGATACAGTCGTGGGAATTATAAACATATGCATAGACTAGACTAAAATAAAACCGTGGGGCACGTCAATTGTCTACAAATTATCGACTTAATGTGCGATAGAAGAATCGTTTAATTCGTCGTTAAAATAGGCAGTTGGCCCGCAGACGGTGAGGAAATTACTTACTATTTTCTTGCTCATGGAAATTCCCCACGGATCCCCACCACATCTTTGCGGTGTATTTGGGATTACATCTTACTTTTACAATTTTTTCCACATAACACAAACTGCTTTATTTATTTTTATTAAAAACTTTTTTGAGACTTATATATATGTTTAGAAATACAGTCAAAATCTATTATAACGACATCGAAGTACTCATATTTCGTAACGGGCGATGACGTTGTTATTAAGTACCTAATAAATAGAATTCAGCCGGGACCTTTAGTCATTAAAATCGGTATGTTGTTTTAAATGATGTCTTTGTATCCTTTTTTCACTGTGTACTCAATTTCCGTCATCTTAAATATACAGTAAAACTTGCAAAAAACCTATTCACTTATTTGAAGACAGTGTTCACCTAGTGGCTTTCTAAACATTTAACATTCCCTCGAACGGTAAACGAAAACATTATGAGGAAACCGCCTTGCCTTTGACCACAAAAAGGCGACGGCGTGTGTCAGGAGGCTGATCACCTTAGACAAATGATCATGTAACAAATACAGAAATCTAATAGTAATATTATTTATTTTAATTATAATAATTTGAATATAGAACAGTGATGGATGTGGTAAAACAATTTAAATTCGAGCTAAATAAATTGAAACCGACGCCATTTGGAGGTTCGCCAAATATAGTGCAAATTGTGCAGAAATTGCTTAAACATTTTGTTGAAATATAGGTTTTTACAAGAATCAATTTCGAATTCGGTAATTATACATATTGAATTTTCTATAACTAAGAGAATATAAGACGATGGTGCGTCTAAACGGGTTGGAAGCTCATCTGCCTCATCAGGTTCAGTTGCCTATGAATGCTTCAATGACGGAAGTTTTGCTCTGTGAGGATTTTAGAACTGATACGATCTCTTTTTAAAGTTCTTAATTAAGTTAATTAAAAAAAATCGTTACAAAAGAAATTATAGTAGTATATATCTAGTGTATATTTCCTAGAATGTAAAAAACTTATGAATCTAAACACGTTTTTAATGCCGTTTTGCTTTTCCAAAAACTTATAAAACAGATAAAACTAAAGTTGTAATGCTTCGAAACATTAACTTAATTTAACTATGAGGACTAATATATATATATTATTATTTTTATTGTTTATTGTACCTCATAGTTAAATTAAGTATATATATATACCTAGGTAACACTGAACATGTTAAGAAAATATAATATACAGAAACAACAGAGCTGGTGCGGCTTGTGATGCGGCTGAAAAAGCTAAAGCCTGCAAATGCAGGGGTCTAGGCTCTGAATATGATTTTGTCCCATTCGGTGTCGAGATCCTTGGTCCGGGGGGTCCTAGCGCGTTAAGGCTTTTTAGGGAATTATCAAAAAGGTTAGTCGACATCACAGGAGAACGAAGAGCTGGCAGCTACCTCGCACAAAGAATTAGTCTAGCTATTCAAAGGGGGAACGCTGCCAGTATTTTCGGAACCTTGCCTAAAGGGACTACTTTTAATAATATTTTTTAATAATTAAATTTTAAGGTTAGTTATTAGGTATATTTTTTTGTATTATGTTATTTGTATTGAAAGTAATTTATTTAATTATTTAATTATTAAGTGCTTATAAATATGTAAATAAATATACATTTGATTTATATATAATATATCGAAGTAATCTCCGTTCCTCTCTACACATCGTCGCATTCGATGGAATCCATTCTTCCTTTGATGAATAATAATGCTCTTCTATGGCATATTCGTACACTTTCACCGCATCTTCAAGTCTCGCAAAGCGAATACCTGGAAGTTATCTTTAGTACTTGGGAAAGTGGCTGGGCCCCAGGTCAGGATTGTATGGCGGATGACTCATTACCTCGACACCTGTCCTAGTCAAATATTCAATAGTCTAATGCTGTTGTCAATTTTTTCCATTATAAACAGCGTTTGGCAAACTAGTTTGCATTTGAGTCACGGCCGTTGAACTTATCTAACATTTGGCGACAACAGTCCATGCGAAGCTGTTTCTGGCGTCTACATATTCGCGAAATATTTTTTGAACTATACTCATACCAATGCCTAGGCTTGCCCGAACCTACTGATAGGTCACTCTCTTATTGTTAATGCATTAAGTTTAATTAGCTTACCAAAGAGTTATTTAAAATTGTTATTTAAAAAAGTTTTCATTAGGAATGTTTCTAACTGGCCAGTTCTAAACATTTTTAGTGGTACTCACGTAAAAATGAAATAAAAACTATTATTAAATAATTTAAGAAGTAGGGCTACATTCAACATGCTTCTGGGTCAGTTAGATAAACCCGAACTGCCAAGACGCCAAGTTATTTGCTGTTTGTATTCGATTCCCACCTTTGAGCATTACTACAAGAATTGTTATCGAGTCATTTTAATGCGTGACATTTTGCGATTGCTTTAAAATAATAGTATATCTTTTAAAAACTACTCAATATTATTGTACACATTAAAATACTTTCATCTCTTTTAATTTACGAATTTTAACGCTGTCATGAAAAGAGAGAGACGCGTTTAAACTCTGCAATTACACTGTAAATGTATTATCGATCCGTTTGGAAGGGCCTTAAGTGATATTTTTACCAAAGCAGTTTTTAAGTTTTAGTTTTTATGATGCATCCTCCACAGTAATCCAACACTAGTGTTGTCTTGAGTCACCGTAACCACGCACGCTGTAAAGCGAGCGAAACGTCGGTTAAATTTAAAATTATGTCTAAATAATTATAAGTTTAAATACAATAATACATAACTATAATCCGTAAAAAAGTGTTTTTCTTTAAATCCTACACTAGTTTCGATCAATCGATCCACGACTTTCTTCCAGTTCGTAAACTTTCCCATGACTCTTTTCGATACAATCTTTCCATATTTCTCTTGGTTTATGTACATTTTAACATAATCTTACACAAATCTTTAACAGAATCTTACTATTTAAGATTTATCCCTAGTACAACAAATATCTCTAAAGATTAAGTCAAGAGGTACATTTTTCTAAAAAAAGGCTGTGTTTTTAATCTATAGTTAGGTTACAAAAAAAGTCTTAAGAATTAAAAGCTTTTCTATACCTATGTCTGGATTTTAAACTCGGGCGCTGACTAAAGCTCAGCATACAAAACTACAGTTGTGTCAAAGATCGATAGAACTATGTATAGTAAAGAGAAGGATTGATTGAATAATAATATTATGATTCTAATATTATTAAGAAGAATACCTATAGTAGCAGATGTCACTATAAAAATAAATAATATATAATATAATAATTAATGTGGACATGGGGCACTATAAAGTATTTAACTGGTGGACAAGTTAATACAAAATAGTCCAGATTAGAGAAATAACTGGTGGTACATGGCAGAGAAAGGTGCAGTACAGACTTAAATCGCTGGATTTAGAGGACACCATCACCAATAAACGGCACACAGATACCCAAAACAATGAGATGGCAATTATAAAAGTTTCTGTTATAAAAGGAAATTATTATTATTACTTGCCAAAAAGGCCACATAACATACATAGGAAATGAGATGATGTACTTAAATATGAAGTATCTGAAATAAAAGGCTTCTATTATTATTATTAAAGAAGTTAAAATATGATTTAAACAGAATTCGAAAACCAATACTAGCGAGCTGAATTGCAGGAATACGGACTCGATTTGAATTGTAGATTTTACAGCGTTTAATCTGAATCGAGGGCGGATATCCGGATCACCGTTTGGACCGTTATCCTGCTAATTAACGACGGGATACAGACGGGATTATTTCTTTCAGGGGAAAATCGGGTTTGCCATTTTAAAGGCTTTTTTCCCTAAAATGGTGGCTAAGCTCCAGTATTCAGGTTGGATAGGTTTAGTGAGTAATCTTAGGAGATTGTGAAATATGTATTTGCTCGTGAAACAACTCGTTTTTTTACGAACTCGGTATTTTGACAGTATCAAGTTTTTCCTTCACTATAAGAGAACGGCTAGAAACGGCTGTGGGACACCGACATGCCTGCATGTTGCACCACGATGTATTCAAAAATTTGTTACGCTATGGCTATAAAACTATTTAATCACCTTCCTAGAAGTTATAGATCACTGTCATGTAATTCTTTCAATGGGAAGATGAATAAATGTTTAAAGGCAAGGTGCCTTTATCGCATGGGCGAGTATTTAGACATTTTACGGATTTATGAAGTTTGATATTGATGATACCAATTATAAATAGCTTAATGAATTATTGACATATGACATTGTGAAAATTAATGACATTGGCATGCTTATTTATATATGGAGTTGTGGAATATGTGGAGTTTTGTTTTTTTTTTGTTGTTCAAATATATAACTTGTAATTATGTTCTGTTTTATTATTCACATAATAAACTATTTTCGTAATAGCTTAATTTGTTAGGCGTGTTTCACCATGTTCATGAGGTTAACCCCTTGACTTGGGTTTATTTCCCGGCTAGGGCCAGTAATATATGATATACATATATTTTTTAATATATAAAGAGGCGAGCGGGAGCTCGTTTGATGTTAAGTGATACACAGAAAACACAGAGCTCGCAAGTGCCTTTCAAGAATTGCTATACTCTATTCTTGAAGGATCCTAAGTCAAATGGGTTGGGAATAATTGATCTATGTTAGTCGTAAAGTGTAGAATTGTATTTACACTCAGAAAGGGGGCAAATGTGAGGCTCATCTGATGTTCACAGCGCCGGTCGATCATTGTATGTCTCGAAATATCAGTAATTTGTAATAACCCTCTATAAATGACACCCAAGCATAATTTAAATAGTGTTTGCTTAGTACTAGATGAGCTCTTCAATTCGCAAACATCTCGATCGGATTTGCTCTGGAAATCGTAATCGACTCGACAGTCTATAAATTCGAGTGCTCTTGACAAGGTATTTACTTATTGATAGAAATCGAATCAATGTTTAGAATACTCGGTTAGACTAGTGGTGACAAAGAAGTTTCTCAACAATGGAAAAGCGTTCAAATGTTAAGATTCTGGGTTTTTTAAGGGACCAAAATAATATCTTGTCACGTTGTTTGTACGCGATGGACTCCTAAACTACCAAACCGATATCAATCAAATTAGTACACAGTGTGCAGTTTGATCTAACTTAAAAGATAGGATAGCTTATATCTCAATTTATATCTGCGATATTATTTTATTGCAAATACTTGTTTATTATCTGATACAATTCTAACGGATGGCGTAAAGGTAAAAGTACCAACGTATTACATAAGCTATCTAACTTTCACATAAGTTCTCCTACCGTTTCCCTTGAATAGTTTATTACTATATAATATAACAAAAACCTTAGCCACAGCAACGCTTGGCCGAGTCTGCTAGTATATTTATTATTTACTGTTATAAAAATGTGAGTATGGTTAATTACCAACTTGGTTATGAAAATATTATTAATTTTGAGACCGTTTAGTGAGAAATTAAATAAAATGTAATATTGCGAAATTACTGTAACATGAACAATGAGAATTAAGCATTGTTCGAATTACGTATTTTTAACATTTTATTTATTTAGTGTAACTCTTTTATTACCTGAATAATATAAAGTATGACCAATTTTACAATTAATATTAATCTAGCTTATCTTAAATATTTTGTAAATAAGCAGTTGTGGTCGTTTTAGTTGTTGTTGTTGCTGTTGATGTCTTGTTGATGGTGTTGTTGTTGTAGTGGTGGCTCAGGAGAAATGAAACTTTCTATTGATTAGTTTATTGGTTGAATTACACAAATCCTAGATCTTGAAATATTAGTAAATTATTTAGGTATCTTTGAGTATGTTGCGAAACTCATTCTAATTCTTTATTAATATAAAAGATTATTAGATATAATGATTAGATAATGAGAATACTATAAAATAATTAATTTTATAGTTGACATTGGGATACTACCTGTGTGGACACTTTTGCCCCGTCTCACCTTCGGAGAAGCAAAAAATCTAGGGCTGCCGCAGAGCAGACGAAAAATAATACGACTCAACGAATGCCTATCGAAGTAGAGTGACCAAAATTGTAAAATTTGTTTTAATTTTCTTTTGATGTGAAACATCTATAGCCGCACGTAAAACCGATTTCTGGCGTGGCGACGCATGCCGTGGCGACGCATCGCCACGCTACATGATGGTATATACATACAATCTATATGCAGTTGTAAATTTTTGTATTTAATGAAAATAAATGTTTATTCAATAAATAGTCATCGTTATCTGGAAAACAAAATCGTAAAATTTTATTTTATCATTATGACATATTTAGTTCCTATCACAATCTGTTCTTTTCTGCATATTACTTCACAAAATAATTTCGATGTTTCACATCTGCCAGGCGTCCCGTGACGGCTCACATTTTTTTTTTATTAATACTATACATTAAGAAAATTGTAAATACTGTATATTTATAGGAATAACAATTAATTTGTTTTTTTTATTTTTTTTATATAGAACAGGGGGCAAACAGGCAGGAGTTTATTATATATTTTGCCGTGATTATGCACTAAGTTAAAAGTGAACTGTAAAGATATTCAAAATAAAATTTTCCTTGAAATGTGCTGGTTGCGGACAGTTGAGCAAGATTAATTGTCGACTCATCAATATCACACGTCAAACTTGCTAGTTTACCCACTACTCTGATTCAGATTTTATTTAAAAAAAAAGGTAAATTAAAAATAACTTTTTAAATCCATAACGAGAACTTAAAATTTTTAGTGGAGTATAATCCGCACATATTTCTGATTTATATTTATAATAAGTTAATTGTAAAACTTTAAAACGGAACACGTATGTGCTGATCCACTACTTGAAATCACCATGTCCATAAAAGTAACTGAAATTTGCGTCTAAGAAACTTGGTGTGCTTGTGGCTTGTGATCTCTCTGCATCTTCTACCGCATTTACCATGAAGAGTGTTCAGAGTTGTTCGGACGTAATCGAATCGGATATCGGACAACATTCAGCTAAGTTTCATCAATTTCTAGGCAGAAAAAAAATATCACCTCGACGTCCATCGTTTCACAACTAACCGTTTCATCAGGGATTTTGCCGCGCACCACCATTATGTAAAACCAGATGCCAATGAAGTATTTCCGAACGAATTCGACTTTCAAGAAACGAGCGTCCTAAAAGGCCGCCTTTCGAGCCTTCTAGCAATGTGTGTCAATATCACTTAACATCAGATGAGCCTCCTGCCCGTTTGCCTCCTATTTACATAAAAAACAAAAATGTAATTATTAAAGAAACACGCAATTTAAGGCCAAGAACCATATAGAGTTCTAGGATATTATACAAACACAACTCAATGTCTTAAAAACCAACGTCTTCTTCATGGAGGGGCGAAGGAATATTCTTATATAGAATTTAATTTTAACAATTTATTTATATTTATTATATATATATATCACAAAGTCGCTTTCTCTGTCCCTATGTCCCTTTGTATGCTTAAATCTTTGAAACTACGCAACGGATTTTGATGCGGTTTTTTTTAATAGATAGAGTGATTTAGGAAGGTTTATATGTATAATAACATTCATTAAATAGTGGAGAAGTACTGTTATTTTTGAGGTTTCTAATGTGATGTCGTAAATAATTACAATTTTTCCGCTTACATTGCAAACGCAGGCTGAACCCTACGAGTTTTATCGAAATAATATACTAAGTATTGTACATATTGAAAAGGTCTACAGAAAAGTCCGTGATGGTATATGTCTATCTCTTATGGATAATAACCCACAATAACTTTTTTTGTCATTTCCTTTTTACGATAATGGCTAATTTTCGAAGCGATTTTAACCAATACAGCATTAATCCTTAACCAATTAAATACCTTGAATACATTGTTCATTTAATATAGATCTATACAGCCCATTACAGCTTATTTAGCAGCGATCGAACGCGTATATTATCGGAGCTTTCCAGCGACGGAAATAACAATACATAATAAAAACCTGCTTTTCATCAGCATTGCACCCGTGCGAAGCTGGGGCGGGTCACTAGTTTATTATATATGTCATGAAATTATATTTCATTCGTTTGAATTTTGCGCGCTTCGCGTTTTTAAAAGTTGTCTGTGGAAGTTGGTAGGCGACGGATCGTACCTCGCGATGGAATGGCGGATGACGTGCAGATTTTTTGATCCATTTTCTTGTTATATTTGGAGGCGATAATACTGAATTTTAAATGCCGTTTCTTTGTATTTTTAGATTGATGTGATTTAAGAATAATTGACATAGTAAAACAATAATTGTTGTAATATTGTATCAGCGTGATAAATAAAATAAAACTTTGTATTTAGAAACAGATTGTGGTTTTTTTTGATAATCCTCAATAATATATCGTATATATATATATATTGTATTTATTATTCAGTTATGTAAAATATCAGTTTTTAAATACAAAGAAACTTAACAAACGATTTGCAAAGGTTACCTAAAGATCTAAGCAAATTAATCTTATCTTGTCCCTTGTGCACTGTGAGTAAACATCAAAGTAATTAGTGGTATTAGGTCATAGCACGTTTATCTTCGATCGGCTCTAATGGTATAACACACCATATTCAATAACCACCGATTATAGAAGTAACTCGATATTATTATTTACGAACCGCGCCTTAATTAACTTGGATAAATAAAAATTTGATAAAATATACACTGATGCAACAATTATGTAGAATTAAGTTAAATATATATATTCAGCCTGCTGACATCCACTGCTGGGCAGAGGCCCTGCATAAAATATCAAGTACGACCGTTTCCCCGGGCTTGGTATCTTGTCATCTGTCCACCTAGAAATAGGTCGTCCAAAGCTTCGCCGACTGTTTCTCGGACTATTTTGCCCCATCCGTTCTGCGGGTAATTTGCCCCGCCCATTGCCCGTTTTGCTATGTCTGATTTTAGTTCTTTTACGGATCTCTATTTCTAATTCAATCACGTAGAATAAAAGATAAATAATTTAATAAAACCAGTTTTTCTACCCCCGACGTATAAAGAGTAGTTGATGTTTTCTTTCTCTGTGGCATCGTACCTTCTAAACGATTGGACTGATCTTAAGCATTTTGTTAGAAAGTTGGACATAGCTCCGAGATCTTCCAGGGCTACTTAAATATGAATTCTATATACACTTATATTGTAATAACATATTCTGGGTAGGTTTTAATTAATCAAAAAATATATGTTGTTTTGCCTAAAAGCGAGAAAGGTGAAAAGTGAGTCTCTTCGCTTGAGTACCTGCTCACTTGTGTGAACTTGGACAGAACAACCGAGAAACTAGGTAAATTAATAATATTAAAATCTATTGTTTGTAATCCGCGAGTGACACACGGGACACACAATAATAATCCCAAGAACGTTAAAATTCAAAATTCAAAATTTATTTATTCATTTAGGTAACAATGTACACTTATGAACGTCAAAAAAAAGAAATATTAAATGAATTTAATTTTACATTTACTGCCAGTTCTCAAATCAAGGGCGTAGAACGGAAGAGAAGAACTGGCAATAAACTCTCCGCCATTCTTTTTAATCGCCAAGTTTTTTTTACACAATACTTGTAAGGAGCTGCAACCACTACACCATGTTCCATATGACATATTGAGTAATAAAGAATAAAAAAATAAATAAATAAATAAGTTACCAGAGAGACCCCTGCCAAAATAATCCATCCTACGGGCTATCACTTGCAACTGTATAAAGCGTGAATTTGGCACCACATGGAATACTATTCTCATCTCTTCCACTTGACCGCATTCCACTCGTGACACGTTCACATCCGTTGTTGAGCTGAACGTTTTTAAGGCAATTTTTGCCACACCACTATGCTGGAACCAGTTGCCTTTTAAAGTTATTTCAGACCAATTTAACGTAGGTCTTTCAAGAACAGCGTACCAATTCTCGAAGGCCGGAAACAACGCACCGCCTCGAATTCTGAACCATGTTTGTGAATATGTCATCCCATCGCCTATGTGGCCATCCTTTACCACGCTTCCCGTGAAAAATAACTACAATTGTATATCCAGATAAACCAGATGTGATGCACTGCCACAGTCCATAAATTTAATATTATGTCTTGCTGTAAAAAGAAACGTCAACTATATTATTGTAAAAGTTTTTCTTTACTCGTGTCAGATTTAAAAGTTTAATAGCGATTAATTTGGAATTTTACAGGCTGAAAATCTGTCCATTTCCATGAGATAACACACAAATGTATTTCCATTTGGTTTGCACGGAAATACAACGCTTGAATGGGCCAGATAAGATCGTGCTGTGGTGTGTTTACGAAGCTTGCTTTACTGGAAAATTCAAAAACATGACATATAAATGTGAAGTGGTACTATTTTTATTTTTTTATTTTTTATCATACAGTGAGAATATTCTGCTAACATTAAATGTACACTATGACTGGAGCAAAACTTGTTGAATTTGTTTTAATTTTTAATTATTATTATTATTATTATTTTATAGAACAGGGGGCAAACGGGCAGGAGGCTCACCTGATGTTGAGTGATACCGCCGCCCATGGACACTCAATGCCAGAGGGCTCGCGAGTGCATTGCTGGCCTTTTAAGAATTGGTACGCTCTTTTCTTGAAGGACCCTAAGTCGAATTGGTTCGGAAATACTTCAGTCAGCAGCTGGTTCCACAAAGTGGTGGTGCGCGGCAAAAACTGCCTAGAAAAACGCGCAGTTGTGGAGCGGCGGACGTCGAGGTGATACGGGTGGAATTTCGTATTCTTCCTCGACGTCCGATGATGAAATTAAGCTGCAGGTATTAATCCAAACAACTCCTCTGAACACTCTCCATAGTAAATGCGGTAGAAGATGCAGAGAGATCCCACATATCTACGTAACGCCAAAGATAAACGATTCGAACCGCTCTTCGTTGAATACGGTCAAGTGGGAGGAGCTGGTACTGGGGAGCACCCGCCCAGAGGTGGGAACAGTACTCCATGTGGGGCCAAATTTGCGCTTTATATAGTTGCAAGCGGTGGCCCGGAGTGAAGTACCGTCTCGCCTTACTGAGCAAACCGAGCTATTTGGAGGCTAATTTAGCCTTTCCCTCCAAGTGACCGCGAAACTGAACGTCGTTCGATATGTCAACGCCAAGTATTCCAATGCTGGCTGCGTCTTTAAGGAGAGTGATTTCGAAAAGAGGAGTAGCGACAAAGGGTGTTTTTTTAGCGGAAAACACGCAAACTTGTGTCTTTTTGGGGTTAAATTGGACTAGGTTTAGTCTGCCCCAGTCAGAGACTCCACGTAGTAGAGTTTCTACTTCAGACACAAGTTTGTTCCGGTACTCATCGACATCTGCCCGAGAAATACTTGCCCGGCCAGTGTAAAGATTGCCCGGAAAGTGTATTTCCAGTGCTGTCATCCGCATAGCAGTGAATGTTGCTAAGTTGCAACATATCATTGATATACAGAAGAAACAGGGTCGGGGATAAAGCACAGCCTTGTGGGACCCCAGCGTTCACAGGTTTAAGGTCGGAACATGCTCCGTCGATGACGACCTTGATGCTCCGATCGGCCAGAAAGCTGGAGATCCATTACTATGCTTATCAATTTTTAATTATTATTATTACTATGTCTGTTTTATTGTAAATACTTTATATTTGTGTTAGTAATAAAATAAGCTAAAACCGGATGAATGTTGTTCAAGACAAAGAGAAATGGAAAAATATGGAGGAAGCTTTTTCCTTAAAAGGCCATATAAAAACTAGACCACTAAAAATAAATATAACTTAAATTTCGTTTAAAATGTATACCGACTTAACTAATACAAATATTAAGAAATATAAACTAATCAATTGTTGTATAGATTTATAAAGATTTAATAATAATATTATAATCTATAATAATATTAGTATAACTTATTCCTGATACGTATAGGTTACTGTTACTACGCTTGATTACTTTAATATTTACATAATCTTTATTTTTAATTGAAAGCCATATTAATAGCTGCGTTAAAAGTAACTCCTGTAAGGTGAACAACAAATAAAAAAGCTTATGACTAACATCCGTTCGGAATGGGCATTATTTTTAATGTAATAGGCAAACGCATTGCCAGAATGCCCGTGCGTTGCCGTAGTTTTAAGAATTGGTACGATCTGTTCTTTAAATGCCCTTATTCTACCTAGTTCGCAAATACTTTAGTGATGGGACGCCCCCACTACTACTTCTGACCTCACCCGCCGTTTGTTTTCTGGAACACAATCTGGCTGCCAGCTTCCACTGGACTAAATCGTTCAGCTATCATCCAACTGTACTTACGGTATGTACGAAACTACACGGTACTACCAAGATAGTAATGCAAACAGGCAACAGAATTGATCGCAAAACACAAAGCTATATTCCAATGTATTGAATTTTAATCAAACTACATTCCTAATAAATTGATATAGATAGTATTATTAAAACAAAAGAAATGTGGTTATTTATATACTAACACTAACTTAGCTGACAAACGTTGTTTTACCCTTTGAAGATAGAGTAAATAAAAAAAGTACGTAAAATATTACATTTTCATTAAAATTATGTTAGATTTAGTTTGTTCGTGGCTAATCAGATACTATCTATGGCTATAGATATAGCAGTGATTAACAGTTAATAATTTTCAAAAACGGTTTAGGTAGATCGGCAGATTATATTAGTATAGATATTTATATAATTAACACATGTTTTGTAACTAAGCATTCAGAATACGGCTTGGCTGATATGGAACTTAGTATTAGTATACGTATATACCTATACATATCGATAATGTCAATAAAACATTTTAAAAAGAGGAAGCCAACAACCTGATTTATATCGTAAAAACTGTCACAAAAATATGAAATGACAACATCGTTAAAGCTCACAGGCTGGTGAGCACAAGAGCTTTCGACAAAGCTACGTTTTTGAGTCTAAAAAAGTTCATTAAATTTTTTTTTAAGGAAATTACGAAATCCTGAAATAATTATCATCAAAGGATTCCGTTTGTAAATCTAGAAGTATGTTTTGTAAATCTAGTGACAGAAAAAAGTTACAACAATTTTGTTGCATTTTGTGTTATCCTAAGTAAGAAACAAAATAACACTGTTTACCTCAAAGTTAACCTTACAAGTTTAAATGCGGAGATTTAATCACAAATTTATTTGACCCAAAAAGCAATTTTCTGCCTATCTAAAGGACCATATAAAAACAAAACCCCATAATTGTTTAAAGTGGAATTTATTATTCTTATTTAATTCATTATTTATTAATCGCACTTCTACAGCTTACTTAAATTATTTGTAACAAAAAACAATTATACTAAAAATCTAGCCAAAGCTGGAAAACCATATACACAAAACAAAATATAAAGATTAAAAGCTCATAATAATAAATTAGTTCATACGTCCCCGTAATTAACAAAATAATATATAAGCTTTTTTCTTCTGCATTACGCAATTTATATGCAAGCATTTTAACCTAAGGTTCAAACAAACCTTTAGTAGTCGACCCTGCAAAGTAGACCTTCTTTAACTGATACCATTTTACCCTAAATTCTGCCTTCCATTACAAGCCACATCTCTGCAAATATTTCACCATATCCTCTTTGCTGTTAAGAGCTAATTATTTATATTGAACAGGGGGCAAACGGGCAGTAGGCTCACCATTTCTTCAAGTATCCTAAGTTGAATTAATTTGCTATATTTGTTTTAAATATTGTAGAATTGTTTGATGATTTGCTTTTTTTTAAAAGAGTACCGAGAGTTTTTTACGCCGGCTTTTTCTCTCGGCCAACACCTTCTGTCTTCTTTGCCGATGAGTAGGGACGCCAACAGGCTCGAATTTAATGACGTGGAATAAGTGATACCATTATGATCCTATGTTCCAAAATAAACGTATTTTATTATTTTTATTTTTTTATTGGTTCGGCAATACTTCAGTGGGCAGCTGGTACCACATAACGATGGGCGCGGCAAAAACTGCTTTCAGTAACGCTCAGTTGTGGAGCGGCGGACGTCGAGGTGACACGGTTTTAATATTTTGTAGTAATAATAAAACAAATTCAACAGATTCAAAACACATATTAAAAAAACCTTAATGTGTAAAGGTTACTACACAGACTACCTAGAAGATAAAAACGCTTGGCAATAGTTCTAATTATATTGTTATAATTTGCTTTGTTATCTTGGAAGTGTTGTGAATGTAATGTAATGGACTGTAATGTAATATAATGGTGAATGTGGTAAATCACAGAACAGATTTTTAATGTATTTTTTACTTATGTAACTTAAATGACGTTGTGGTTTATGACATTTTCCTTTGAATTATTGTATGTAGAGGGAGGATAAAACTTGCTGAGTTTCTTGCCCGTTCTTCTCAGAACAAGACTTCCTGGTAGTTTTGCGAACGGATGGCGTAGTTTTGCTTTGCTTGTAAACGTTTTTGACATTCATAAGCATGCCTTAAGTCGCATCTAAATTGAATAAATAAATTTTGATTTTTGATTTTGATTTGATTTAAATGCTATATGGATCATCTCCTACGATTTCATTTGTTTCTTGGAACATTTTTTGTATGGGTTTTGTGCATAAATAGGCCAATATATACACAGCGGGCATTTGAACGAGTCACCGCTAGGTAAACACTGTTCATATACTTTAAATATACATAGACGAATTCTCAATTAATAGATTTAGTCCAATTCTGTTTAAGTACATAGCGCCAGTGCCATTTATCCTTGATTGAGTTTAGTTTCTCATCAGTAAGACCTAATTACAGGTAGTTAGGTATGCTAATAATTAACAAACAACGTGTAGAACACTAAGCGACAATTATGGCAATGTATATTTAGTTTATATTAAAATAAAATGCCCTTAATACTGCTCAAAACACCGGTAGTAAATTAAATATTTCAGTTTAGAGGTTTTAGATCATCCGTACCTAAGTACCTATCGTATCTCTGTTCACATTTTCTGTCTTTGTCGCACTAATTCTTTAAACACTTCTTGGTATCTCTTGCCATGCCTAAGTGACGGAGGGCCAATTCTAAATGCTCCCGCGCTTGACTCGCAATCACCGACGCGTGGTTTTACGATTGTGATGACGATTTATGGTCTTCTCACACGACCAGCGAAAGAACTAGCAGTGCGTTTTTTTTTATAGAACAGGGGGCAAACAGGCAGGAGGCTCACCTGATGTTAAGTGATACCGCCGCCCATGGACACTCTCAATGCCAGAGGACTCGCGAGTGCGTTGCCGGCCTTTTAAGAATTGGTATACTCTTTTCTTGAAGGACCCAATGTCGATTTTGCATTAATATATTAAACATTACCGCCGTCGCCAGGGTCACCTGGCCAACGACTGACACCAGTGCAAGCAGTATGTCTAAAGGTGGATAGACCAAAACCTAACAATGCAAGCATACAATATGATTGTTCATAAATGTTACATTGTATTTTACCTCTTGTTAAAAGTTATTTTTTTAGGATCCATATAAATGAAACCTTAATATTCATAATTAAGGTTTGGAAATAAAGGTTGTTATTGTTATGTATCTCTTGTAAACTATAATAAATGAGTTTTAATGAGGTGTAAACCAAATTCAACATAATATTATTTGTAAACTAAATGATATAAAAGATACGCATCGAACTGATTACCGATAGTAGTATTCTTTTGTCTATTTTGAAGTCGGTTTATAATATCAAAAATACTTAAATCGTTCGTTATGCTTGTCGAGTTCTTTTTTACATATTAATAAAAGTTTTAGGCCCTTTTAATATTAAAAGCCTCTTTTATCTCTGACAATCCTTTATCTTTTGCAAATTGTCACTTGACGTGAGTACAATCCAACGAGTTAGCGTACACTAACCGAAGATAAAAGTCAAACAAACAAAATGAATTTCAACTCTTTATTTATCCTGAAATGGGTTAGGTCAATAAGACAAATAACAGTTTATAAAAACAATACATTCCGTAATTTTAATATAATTGAAATATCTTATATACTAACGATAAACTTAATTGAAACAGATATAATATGTAATTACTAGTTCCCAAATCAACGTCGTAAAGCAGGTAAGAAAACTGGCAAGCAACTTTTAATTAAGAATTCTGATACTACCGTAACTTATATTTAATGTTTAAATTCTAAGGGCCTGTTTTTACAATGTACGGATAAAGTACCAAATAGCAATGCAACACATAAATTATTCGAAAGATAAAAGTTCCGAATAAGATACATCGCGTTTCATGACGAATAGCGCTATCTGACAGTCGTGAAACGTAAAAATACTGTTTATCCTAACAATAAGTAATAAATAGCTTATTTGGAACTTATCCGGACATTGTGAAACAGTCCCTAAGTATCATACATTTAAATTCCCAATAATATTTCAATACTAAGCTATAAATTATTCATTTGTGCGTTCATATGCCGTAAAAGGAATAAAAGTTACAATTAAACTGTCCGCGAGTGTCCCAGTCTCGTTAACTCGGAAGGGCTTAGTAAACATGGACTGTTTTTACTCGTGGACTCAATTGAGACCCTTTGTTTGATCTCCAAGGATCTCTTTAACTGATAGCCTAATAGTGGATATGCATTATGTAACATATTTAGAATATAGGGAAGTTCATTACCGTTTCTCTGGAGTTTCATGTGTTCTCAAAGAGTGTTTTTACTATTCCTCTCAAACATCACATTTGTTTTCATCACAGCTTTACTGTAGGTTAGATTCAGTATACTCGTCCCGTTTGTGACCGATCTTGTTGATTGAGAGGTCAAATGATATGGTTAGCTGACAAATTCCTCCGTGCCATCCTTTGCATAAAACCCAAATTTGTCTCCACATGGAGTCCTGTTCTCACCTATAAGCTCCCCAGATCAGCTCCTTCAATTGACCATATTTACCGAGGAGCTAGCATTGTGTAGAAATGTGGGGGTCTCTCTGCATCTTCTACTGCATTTACCATAAAGAGTGTTCTTGCCTGTAGCAGTTTCACCATCGGACGTTAAGGCAGAATATGAAATTCCACTCTATCACCTCGGCGTTCTTCGTTCCACAACTGAGTGGATTCGGAACCAGCTGCCCATTGAAGCGCGCTTGCGAGCCTTCTGGCAGTGCGAGTGTCCATGGGCCTCGGTGTCACTTAACATCAGGTGAGCCTCCTGCTCGTCTGCCTCCTGTAACATGAAAAAAAACTTCCCAATTCTTAAAAGGCTCCGACATTGGGATCCATGAGTAGCCGCATCCCGTTTGTCCCTGGATAATCTCTGGTTTTTAAGTAGTTTAAAAGACTTGCATTTTAAGAGTTTTTAAGGGAACTTGTATTAACACGTCAGGTTAGGTAAAAACTGTGTAAAGAAGTGAGAAGCATGGATATTAATTAATACTAACATGTTACTTTACATATTTTTTTATTAGTCAATTTCTAATTCAAATTAAAATGCATTTATTAATAGGCAACTCAATATACACTTATGGACCGCAATAAAGAATATTAAATGCCTTCAATGTTATATTTACTATAGTTCCCAAATCAATAGCGTAAAACGGACGAGAAGAATGCAATAAAATTTTCGCCAAGTTTTTGATTTATAAAATGCTTGCAAGTTGCAACCATTACAATGTTCTAAATCACAATTTAAAGTAATTACAATAATAAATTCAATAGCGATGAAATATTTTATCTTTGTCTATATAATGCACATCTTTCGATATTTATAAAATAAGACACAGACGGCTGACCACCTACTTGCCTATTAGAAAAAAAAAACAAATGATCACGTAACAGAAACACAAATCTAAGCTCACCACTTAAAAAGCTTACTAAAAGTTTTGATACATTCGCTTTTGTTTTGATTTTGGAACAAATTCGTACACTAGTGTCTCTACTAAATGGAGTTTAACAACCACTCCAGTGTCTCATACGATGTGACCCAATTCCCACTGTGACGTCACAGAACAGCATGGCTTACTAGATTTGTTTCTGACATATTGGGGCCACTTGAATTAGCCTGAAAGTTATACGTTGGATATGTTAATGGGGAAGTTAGTAATAGATATTGTTTTAGATTAGGCTTATTTCGTAATTTGTCTTGCTTATTTGTTTCGGTATTTGTATAATCTATTTTTTTTAAATAAAATAAACTAAGAGACTCACGGATTCATGAATTGCGATGCAATACAAATGGATATGAAATAAAAAAAATGACAAAAGTCGCGTTTGAGCAGGATATGGTATGGTTAAACAATCTTTTTGTTGAGTTTTAAAACAAATTGTTAGAAATTGGTTCGCTAAAGTAAAGAAATAAAAATGTGAAATATTTTTTACAAAGAATGTATTTATGTATAAAAATAGAAATAAAAAAAAAATTTAATGGAGGAGTTAAACTTTTATGTAGTACCCAAGTTTTCCACTCTCCTCGGCAGGTGTTTTCAAAGTGTGATGTGAAAAATTCATGTCGGTAAGTGTTCTTGAACCATTTATTGTGATGAATGGAGAACATTAGAGCCTATTGCGAAATGGAAGTGAGTTTCAGCTAGTACTATGAAGTGACTAAAAATTAAGATTCGGAAAAGTCTTATATTTTTGTTTCTTTGACGTTTGTTTGGAAATATTAGCGAACCGACTGTTTCTCATATATTTTCATATGTTTTCCAAAAAGGGCAGTCATCACAGGATACTTAGGATTTTTTATTATTGTTTAGGATTCACTATAAGAACATACATACGAGGTACATTGTTTCTATATACATTATTAAAAAGCTTGTCTTCTGAGATCTATTAAATGGATAAGTGGTTAAGGACATCAAATAAAATTTTCTTTGTTTAGTTTATAGTTTTATTATTAATTTGTAAAATTAAGTTATAAAAATTAATAGTCAAACGTAAATTCACCATTATGTATGTATTATAATAATAAACGTAACATGTGCAAAATTTTACATTAAAAATAACAATTTTAAAAACGGTATGGAAATTGAAAGGTTTTTCGGCAAGTAGAGGTAATGATGTCTTAAATTATAACAGTTGCTAGATACTTAATGTGATGGAATGACCAAATCCAGAATTCACACGAATCTAAAAATCAGCACCTAGTGATCTTAAGTGCGTCAACGTTATATTATTTGAAAGGTTGATTAAAGCCTGCTCATAGTTTCGTCAGTACCTCGTCTTGAGACCATCAAAAGAAAAGGCACTCAGGTCCCCATATACATATATATGCATAATATGTCCTATGGTGTACTGGTTCGACGTAGGAATACTGTATCTCTTTATAATAAATAAATAAAAATACAGAGACAGACAAAACATTTATTACAAACACAACACGTACTATTACTGTGATATTTTAAAACAAACAACTATTATTTTCATGTTCTTTGTGTTTAAATAAATAGATAGTGGCTGAGATGAATATTTAGGGTACACACTGTTATAGAGAGAGACAATAGTGCGACTCGAAATATAAGTGATGCGTACCAAGTCCTAAAAGGCCGCGAGCTTTCTGGAAATGTGAGTGTCCATGGGCGGTGGTATTATTTAACATCAGGTGAGCCTCCTATTTGCCTCCGGTTACAGAAAAAAGACACATCTAACGTAACTGTCATTGTTTTGAATGTCAAACCTTAAACCTAAAACCTTTTCAAATAAATAATGCTATCAAGTTTTATACATCGCATTGTACAGCAATTGTAATCTAATAAATGTCTCGAAAATAAGACAATTGTGTCACGACAGCGCCATCGTGTCAAACGCGTTCACTGGAAAAATTCGTTGGGACGGGATGAGAGCAATGGGCGTGAAAAATATTTAGAAAGAATTGTGTTATAATTAAATTCTTTCTGATATGGAATTATATTATATTTCTATGATAGAAGCAAACAATCCCAGCTTTGGATTGATATTATTTCTTTAATATTTTTAATATTAGTATGTACAGAACAATAGTAAAAAATAGCATATACTGAAGTGTCTTCAACTGTTTTCCAAGTCATGAAAGATTTAATAATTTGTAATATCCTATATCCAAATCAAATTCAAAGTAATTTATTCCAATTAGACCGCCGAAAATGGATCACCTCAAAAATGATTCTAGTTGACCCTTCCAAAAGGTAGTTATGTGTGGAGAAGAATGGAAAGAATGGAAAAGAAACTCCACATTTGTTAATAGAATTTACAATATTTTATACATTAGTTAAATAATGTGTGAAAAATGTACTCCCAGAATAAAATTACTATACAGGTCTATTATTGTATTGTTTTTTTTTTGTAGGACATTAATTCAACAAAATATTAATCGTAGTACTTTAACTAGAACAAAAATGGTGGTTTATAAATAAAGCAAGCGAAACTTTTTCTTTTCAGGCCATCATTTAAAAAATAAAACAAAGAAAAGGAAACATAAAAAAAATAAATGAATAGTCCAGTGATAGCTTTATCTATAATCTTCCTGCAAACCAATTTTGTTTTCCAAGGAGTTGAACTAAAACAGTGTATCGGCACGTAACTATATACAGTTAATTATATATAAGACAACAAAGTTTTACTTGTCAATACGACCTTATCTTAAAGCTAATTTACGAACTTCGCAATCCAATATAACTTTTCTGATTAAAGTTATATGTTGTTAATAAGTACCTAACTTCTATATTGCTTCTGTGATGGCTTTCACTTAATTTATATATAGAATATATCGTATCTGCCTAGATTAGCTGATCTCTGCATCTTCTATGGAATTTTGAGTTTTTTATCGAAAAACCTCAAAACCTCTTTGTTTTTAAATAAATAATGTTATAAGTATCATTGTTTAAATGAGTACTATAATTTTATTACAATTGCCAAGTTGATTTTTTTATGGAACGGCGACGGGCAGGTGGCTGACCTGATGGCAACTCATACCGCCATGGACACTCTTAATGCCAGGGGGCTCGCGAGTACGTTGCCGGCCTTTTAAGAATTGGTACGCTCTTTTCTTGAAGGACCCAAAGTGAAATAGCTTCGGAAAAACTCCATTGGGTAGCTGATTCCACGAAGTGGTAGTGCGCGGCAAGAACTACCATGAAAAACGCTCACTTGTGGTACGGCGAACGAGGTGATACGGGTAAAATTTTGCATTCTGCCTCGACTTCCGATGATGAAACTCAGCTGCAGGTGTTACGAACAACTACTCTGTATACTCTCCATGGTAAATGCGGTAGAAATTGTTTATATGGATACAGAAAAAATATACTCCAATAGATACAAACAGACGGGGTAAGCCATTTTGGTTATTTAGAGTTAACTCACTTGTAGATCAACGAAATCTGAATTAAAAGTATTGATTTTGACATAGATATAGCTCGTAGCTGTATTTGACATAAAACAGGCATAAATTGTAAAGGTCCTCCACACAACCCCTATCACGAACAGATTGTTTATCGACGTTATTTACAACGTCTGAAATGCATGTGAAGTGACTTTAAGCTACAATTATTCCACCCCTTGTGTTGCATGATACAGAATCCTTGCATTTGTCATAATAGACAAGAAGTTAATCAGCAGATTAAAAAGAGTGGCAGTTCTTCTCCGTTCTACGCCCATGATTTAAGAACTGGCAGTAAATGTATAAATAGAAGCATTTAATGTATTTTTTTTTCACGTTCATTGTGTTACCTATATGATTTTTGACTTTGATTTTGACTTTAACCTGACCTGTCATGTCAACCTTCAGGTCTGAAACATTTATTCACGAGACTTTTCCATACCATATGACATCCACTTCGATCCATACTCTATGCTTAGCTATACTATATATAAGCCAGTCCCAAAACAGTGAGAGTATTATGTAAGTAGCTTTCATACAGTGCTTCTCTTTATTGGTATCGGTATTCTCTAACTCTATATTAATAAGTCATACTGACCAACATTACATCATTGTCTGATCTATGACCACAGAATTATTCTAAATTTTATACATAATAATAAATTATTGAAGTTATACTTCTTTTGGCGCTTTTGAATTTTTACGATGCGCGCGCATACCAACACCTAAATTCGACATCGTAAAGTTAGGTCTAGGTGGCATGGAAATCGATAACATAGTTATCGATACTTAGTTGTATATTCTAGTATTTTTATATTTAGAACACGTGTTTCGTAACAGTACAATTAAACAGTGCGAATAAATAAGTATTATTTTGGTGTTTTTAAATCAATTTCATATACGACGGTGATAGTATTTACTAATAATTTATTTATTTAAATAAAATCTTTTTGATTAATTTTAATATTTATCGTTAATCACTACTGCATTTTAGTTATTTTTTTCCATACGCCAAAGAAGTATAACTTCTAACGCGTGTACATGAGTACACACATCCTTTTTTATCTAAGTCGTGGTTCAGTCGAATTATATTTAAAAATGTCAAGTAACAATACTTTTACAGAAATCCGCTTTATCTATAAGCTAGTGTAAAATAAATCAAAGATTACAGTGTAAAGTCAGTAACATCAATCCTAATCACGTAAGTAGCAACAACGGAATCCCGGAACTCGAAACAATTAAACTTCTCTCTCCACAGATTAATTATTTGTTTGTTTAACGAACTCACGATTGTTTCGAACTTTGAGGGTTGTTTGATAGTTGATAAATGTTTTTGTTGGTATTCAACTGCAACTCGAGGATTTTACACCACGTACTCGTATATGTACTTCGGAGAACGATAATTACTCGATATTGGAGTAAGAAGCGGAATCGCTAGTGGGTTTAATTTTAGTTTGTTATCTATTTCTACTCCGCATACTGAAATTTGAATTTATCAGACTTATATATAAAGCGACCGACGCCCTTACACAAGGTTAAATGGATTGATCATGTAAAACGATACATACAACATATGGATATTAAAGAAGGGACTACCCGCGAAAATATAAGTAGACAGGCCAGAAAAGGGGGGGGGGTGATGACTTTATAGGAGTAGCATCTGGGAAGGGTTGGAGATCTTCATCCAATAATAACATATTACTCCAAACATTTAGCTAACAATACAAACAAATTTTGAAATGGAACTTAAGTATTTGGTAAAATGGGTATATTATTATTTTTTCTCTGCACTGTTAAGGAATCTTGCCCCATGCTTTTTATTAGATCACTAAAACATGGCACTTATAAAAGGGTTGTTTAGTAATCAAACGTGGTTTTATGCTATATCTACATTTCCAGTCCAAAGCAGAAAAAGCTTATGAATACCATTATTTAGCTAGAGTTCAATTCACTTAGTTTATGTGAGTGAATTATTCATCGATATGTCTTCCGCATCACGTATGCTTACATATATGTTCAATCGTATTGTTGTCATTGTATTAATGTAAAGGAATACCAAAAATAAAACCAATATTAATTTATTTATTTTATTAATTCTAATCATAACTAATTACAATATAATACATCAGTCTTTTGTAAAATAGAATTCATTACATTCAAAACTGTACTTCAATTTCTGAAAAAGTGTATAATTGTAAAATACAGGTATTCAGGTAATAAAGAGTTATACTGTGTTATAATTTTTTCTACTATTATTATTCTTAAAATGGCTATTAAGGCATAAACTAACTGTTATGGTCAGGCGGAATGACCAGTGCTGTAGAACATGACTGCTCCACAGCATAATGCTGAGCCTGGTCCAATTACCACCACAACACACACACATACTTAAAATGTACGTTATTCCCTTTCTTTTTCTATCCATAATTTTTTGATTATTATTATTATTTTTTTTTTGTTTTTGTTTCTGTGTGTGTTTTGCTAGTAATAATAGTTATCTGTCTATGAACGATTATCTAATTTGGTGTGAAATGTTTGTAAGGAAAAGTAGAGAACAACGCAACATGCAAAAACAACGTTCGCCTTAATGGAGGACTTCCAGACTGTAAGCAAATTATTATTAAACCGATTTTCAGAAACTGGAGTAAAACTATTATCTATTTAAACAGAGTAATAAAAACTTTATCTATTAATTTGGCATAGAGTTTAAAAACATTTAACTATTTTCAACTACTTTATACAAGTTCCAAATTTTAAATATTGAATTCGTAAACTATTGAACATTTTGTCTTCGGGTCAGTGATTACAAATAAGTGAGATAAAAATTCTATAACTACGAGTTTATAAACTGAAGTTTAAAATGTTTACGTCATTTATTTGCATACGCGCATTAACCTACGTTAACACTTGACACACTCAAAGTTTACGTTAATTAATTTCACATATTCACATTGAAGATAGCAGTTAAACTAGAAACAATTAACGTATGAATACAATATATTTAACTAACAGCCGGTTCACACATACACACCGTTTTACTGTTCCGTTTTATCGTGTACGTTTTTTTTAGTCGATGGCGTATGTAGTTGTATGAGCGACTTCACACATGGCACACTATTCTGTCTACAGTAAAAAATATCGTTCCATAAAAACTACAACCTCTTTAGGTCCTGGCCTCAGCTTTCTGTATCTGTTTCATGATCATTTTAAAATGTAGTAATTAGGCTAATAGGTGATCAGCCTCCAGTGCCTGACACACATCGTCGACTTTTTGGGTCTAAGACATGTCGGTTTCCTCACGTTGTTTTCCTTCACCGTTCGAGCAAATGTTAAATGCGCACATAGAAAGTCCATTGGTGCACAGCCCGAGATCGAACCTGCGACCTCAGGCATGAGAGTCGCACGCTGAAGCCACTAGGCCAACACTGCTCCAGTTGAGTATTTAAACAGATATTTATTTCGAGTTGTAACTTATGAAAATTATTCGATTTAATATACGCACAGCGATTCGGGCAAGTCCCCAAGCCTTGGTGAAATGTAAATCTTAAAACAAAAGCCAAGGTTTTGCTACGACTCCAATACATAATTGAATGAAACGTTCTTCCAGAATGTGATCCCTATTTACACAGTGAAACAGTTTTTAAATAACAGATTAAGTGCTTACAAGTAAGGGGTAATGTAAAGTTCTATACAACCTTATTTTATATTGAGACCTTGAGTTTAACTGTTAACCTATAAATATTGTAACACAACCATAATATTTGCAGTGATATTTTATTGGCATCATTTGGATTTACCTTAAACAAAATATTATTATTATTATAGATACTTAACATTAATAGAACATATATAGAATCTGGTAGAATTTACGGAGGACGTACTTAGGTAAATTATTATGATTTTTTTTAGAACAGGGGGGCTAGCGGGATGAAGGTAGCTGATGTTCAGTGTTACCGCCGCCCATGAATCAGGCAACAGAAAGCTCGCAAGTGCATTTCGGGCCTTTAAGCTACTGATATTCAGACACTAGTAAGTAGCAGTGGCCTTAGAGGGATTTAGATAATTTTGACAAAATATTTTTAAATCAACTGTACCTCAATTTCCCGTTCTACCCGATGGTCCTTAACAGTTCTCCCCTTTCATTTTGAGTAGCATTTTTTCGCGTAGCTACCTGTGATGCGGGGTTCTACAGGTTTCTGAGGAAAAGGTTTTAGTTGTGTACGTTTAAGTTACTTTTCTTAATAATAAGGCATACAACCTTCTTAGTAAAATTTGTAAAAATATGTAAATATCTGGTTTAAAACAAAAACCAATCATTTACACACGAACGTAGTATCAACACATTATAAGCAAACAAATTGTAATGAACATTACCTTAGTTTAAACTATTCACTTGTGTTGTAAAAATAAACACATAATTATTGTATGGGCTATTGTATTTCATGTGAGGACTTTACATGAAACAATATATAATTTACACAATTTTGTGTTTTAAACAACAAACGATCTTACCTCGTGAACATTTACTTCCGCTGTATTTTGATATTGTGTCACTATCTTCACATTCAGAACACATTTGAAAACTTGTTTCTAAAAATAAACAAAACCGTAAGTATTTTCCATCAATTATCGTGAACAAACATTTTTCCAAATTCCATAACGTTATGTTACTTTAGCATTCGTCAGTATATTAAAAGAGTGTGTGTACTTATGTACACGCGTTAGAAGTTATACTTCTTTGGCATATGGAAAAAAAACTAAAATGCAGTAGTCATTAACGATAAATATTAAAATTAATTGAAAAGATTTTATTTAAATAAAAAAATATTAGAAAATACTATCACCGTCGTATATGAAATTGATTTAAAAATAATATTAATTTATTCACACTGTTTAATTGTACTGTTACGAAATACGTGTTCTAAATATAAAAATACTAGAATATACAACTTGAATGGTTATCGATTTCCATGCCACCTAGACCTAACTTTACGATGTCGAATTTAGGTGTTGGTGTGCGCGCGCATCGTAGAAGAAAAAAATGATGAGAGTGTATACTCATCATTTTTCTTCATCACGCCAATCGAAGTATAACTTCAAAAAGAGACAGTGCCACACTTTTAATTAATCTAGGAATTGTTTAACCATATTGGTATACCTGTATCACAATATTTGTGTTTATGGCCCAAAGGAGGATCCTGGTTGTCAACGTGCCCAAACGTTCTGAAGCCAACCGCAAATTGTGCGTATGGGCTAATTTCATATAGCTCTGTTGGTATAATACAAAATTACTTCTAAAGATGTACGCCTTAAAAATACTTTTATTTATATATCACTTAATTACAATACAAATAAAAAAACACAACACTATACCTAAAATTACAAGTGATGCAACGGGCGATCTTATCGAGAAAACTTAAAAAAAAATGTATTGCATGTAGGTTAAATTAATAGGGCAGATAAAACTGGTAAATAATGTACAGAGGCTTTTTTGGAAATAATATTCACAAATGGTTTTTTGGCATAATACTGTATATTTTATACAATACTATACAAAAGCGAACGCTATATTTTTTAATTCCGTTTTTTAGTACCAAATACGCCCATAGCTGCTATTTTTTTATCAGGGAATAATGAATATGATGACGCAGAATTAACCGCTGTAATATTTTTTTACAGACAGAAAAGGATTTCTTTAAAAGGAGATTCAGTGCAAAGCGTAGATCTGCAATGTGAGCACGTCAATAAATGTAAAAAAATTTAGTAAAACATAATTGCGTAATTCTCATTATCATAATACATACATTATCATAAAAATACCCCGAGTAGTTTAGTATAGAAGATTATAAACCAGTCTGTTGCATAGATGTAAATCACAGTAGCGATATTGTGTTTAAAATTATATACGTTTTTACTTTAATTTAATTTTAGATAGTATTGTATGTAAGATTTATGTATATAATAAATAATTATAGATAATAAGTTATATATATATTAAGTTCATTGTCCACATTAATCATTAATAAGATAGATTAAAACTTACCGTGTTTGCCATTATTCCTCACTGGTATTGGTGTGCTATAAATCCTATTTTGTGCATTTATTGCATTTTCTTTCACAACGCTCGTAAGGTTATTGTGCGACGCATTTGTTGTGAGATTACCGTTCTCGGATTTATTATCTGTTGTTAGAGAGTCTCTGTATTGTGTAAAGTTTCCAGATCTAAAAATTTACATCTTTATAAATCCATTTAAATCAAATTTGAGTACAGCGTATACAATGTTTTTAAACTGAATTAAGTTTGGTGACGGTTTAGATATGTTTGAAAAAAGTGTTGTGTTTGAACATACAACACTTGTTGTTTTGGCTTTCTGTATTGTCTTAGTGTTTTGTGTTATAATATGTATAAGTATAAGCTGTTAGATTACTTATAATTAAATAAAAAGCTGGGTAACAACTGACCTTACTGGTTTAAATTATGAGATTTACTAACATAAAAAAGGCCTAGTGGGGTGGCGACGCTGATAAAAACTAACTTATCTAAGGGTCATTAAATCCTAATGATATTTATGTTATTGAATATGATCGGAAATGAAAATGTTAAAATACAACATATGAGTGTGGTAAAAACTAAGAGCTCATATTAGCAAGTGTACGATGATTGTTTACATGTTATTTAAGCTTCTAAGTATAAACTAAAATACATATAATATGTAACTTAACTACTGTTAGGTTACATAACTACTGGTATAATATTTGTTATCTCAGTGTTACTTTAGTAGTTAGACGCGAGTTATCAAATCCGACCTATAGGTATGTCTGTCTAAAAAATTGCTATGAACAGTGTCTTGCCCGCTTTATGCCCTTGACTTGCCAACTGGTAGTAAATGTAAAATTACAATTCATTTAATTTTTTGACGTTCATAAGTGTACTTGTTTACCTATATGAATAAAGATATTTTGTTTATTTGTTTGAAAAAAACATTGCGAGGAAATCTACTTAGATACAACAGAGGACGGCGTGAGTCGTGAAGGCGGCGTATATCAGGCACTTGTCAATTATGGAAAAAGAAACAGACAGCAATTGAACCTTACACCAGGAGTAATGTCACTGGTGTTTTATTGCTCAGCCTTTATGTCTAATATAAAACTTCCTATGAGGCTAATTCTCTGCCTTATTTTACGAGAAATTCGAAGAATCATAATCTTCATTCGGTTTAAACTTTTAAAATATTATTCAACAAAATCCTAGTTGGGAAAATTGGAAAGTTTATTGTAATAGTAAGACGCTCTTATCAAACTTGGAAGTTTAAGTGGGCCACGGTTTTTGAGTCTCTTGAGACTACATTGAGAGTTCATAATTAGTTTTTCACAAAACTTTGTAGTTAAATTTGAATTAATCAATTCATAAATAATTGTTGGAAACTCATATTCTTTGCGATTAGTATTATTAGCTTATTGACATTTAATTTTGTGTTTTATTATTTCTCAACTAAAAAATTATATAGACTAATTTATTTTATGTATGATATTTAAGCGTCATGATTAAGGAAAGTTATGTGTTGAATGTAAGTATTATTTTAATAAAGGGATTGTAATATACCTCTAAATTTACCCATAAATACAAAAAAACTAGGTCGTAAAAATAAATTACTTAACTATCTTAAACTAAAATACTTCTCAAATTTACGAACGAATGCGTCAAAATTAAATAACCATATGACATTAAACAATTTTCAAAGCTAGTATAATTTCCGAGAGGATTTGAATAAAAAGGCTAATATTTTAATAAATGGGACAACCACCAGACAAAGACTTCAGAAATATTTGCAACAGTGGTAAAGGGAATGCGCAGTCTACTTGTAGAACGAAGTAAATAAAAGTACTTACCTTTGTCTTCTTAGTAAAATATAAGCACAACAAATGAGGCAGACGAGAAGAAGAATTGAGCTAAATACGATTACGAGCATATTTATGTCAAATATGTCAGACGGTGGACCCACTTCACCTTAAAATATTAGATTAACTTTAGTCTCTTAACGACAAAATGCTCTTATTAAAATAAATAAATTAAAAGCTCAACGCACAACATCTAATGCAGTGTAACGGATTTAATATAATTAAATTACTAAAAGTCTAAATTAATTTAGTAGTGCCAATATTAATAAAAAAAAATAGAATAAAAAAGCCTAATTCTTTCTTGTAAAGAACAAAATAACTTAACTTATTACATAATTATTTTGTAAGAAAAGTAAATTATACTATTTTTTTTGTCATTATTTCTCAGTTATTTTACAAGAACACTTCCACAGGTGAAGGCCTTTCCAAGGAACACCAAGTATCTCGATTTTGGGTGAGTTGCATCCAACTCGCGCCAGTCGTTTTTGGAATGTCGTTCGCCCATCTCGTGAGCGGTCTTCCTCTGTTTCGTTTCCCAATAGGGCCACTCCACCGGGTCACCCTCATTGTCTATCTATTGTCAGAGTCTTGCTACATGCCCTGCCCATCTCCATTATAGCTTTAGGACATACTTTAGTTCCAAAATAACTTCGTACAAATACTAACGTTACTTCAAAATTAATTATTTGCAAGAATATCCCTGTCACTTAAGGTAATTTATAAAGCTTATTAATGAGAAATTACTTACTACCATCCAAATTTTTAGTAGCGAAATTATAAATGCTACTAATACTCCCAGCCTCATTAGTGGCAGTAATCCTGACCTGGTACCACGTTCCGGGAGACAGATCCGATATAGCGAACGAACTTGAACGATAGTTCGGTGCTTGGTACAGGGGCAGACTCCAACTTGTATCCGCATATGTCTAAAATAGTTTTGGTAAGACAATTTCATATGAAGGATTCGCTAGTAAATGTATAAATATCACAATTTTAAAAACATGTACGAAGAGGCTGTAAAATATAGTAATGTCATAATTTATCGTATTTTTAATAACATTACAATGAAATTTTATTAATTTAAACTGTTCTGTGTTTTAAAACAAGAAATTGAAATCATTGATATTAATTATGTACAAATTTTACCGCGTATTACAGTTAATACGAGTATATAAAAGATGGTGCTGCAATATACATAAAACACTAATATTAGATATTCTTACCAACGTATTCCTAGCTCTGGTCCAGATTCTTGATCCCAGGGGACGAAACTCCACATCCCAAGCTCTCATATCACAACCACCACTCTCCCAGCCAGCCAACTGGATATACATGTGCGAACTGTTGCTCCATAACCATTCGTTTGATGTTGGTGGAATTGGGACTGAATATAGAAATAAGAATTTAAATGCCGGCCTGTTGACGTCCACTGCTGGACAAATACCTCTCCCCGAAATTTACAGTACGACCGGTTACATGCGCATCCCATCACCATCCCACCTCCATGCATGCCCATCAACCTGGTCCTCCAGGTTTTGAGTGTAAAAGAAAAATATATAACAACTGAATTTTTCGAAAATCCACCCTCAACTTTAAAATGAATTAATAAAATATAAAACAATAATAATACATAAATAATCTTTATTTGTATATGTTCATTTTAATGCCAATATTGTAGGGGCTTACTATTTGCAGGAAAACCCGGTTGGCTAGAGCTAATTTGCAGTCTGTCATTGTGAGTGAAAGTTTCAAACAAAAGACGAAACGAGTTCTATTCCATTGTAATTAACTAAATGTACAGTTAAATACGCATTATTATTTATACATATTATTTTATCACAATCAACGCAGCGTTGCGTCTTCGGCCCATTGAGTGACATTATCAGGCCCCTGGTTTTGCTTTCGGTATATTTACTATCAAAACAGAGACAAACACAAAAACCTGCAAATGTTTATAGTTAGACATCGCAGTTTATTAAATTATTCGTTAAGTATTGAGGCATCATAGTAATAAGATGACGTTTAGAGTGTTTTTAAGCAAAATAAATCTTCAACGGCGATACTCGTACCCCAAGGGTCGCTTTTTCTTTTTAACAACGTTTCATCTAAATCCATACATGTATATAATAAGAAAAAAAAACCAACAGCACGGTCTGGCAGCTTCTTACGAGTATATTCTAAAATAAAATTGTTGACAATTATAGAGATTGGCGAAGAGTTTCTTGCCAGTTTTCCCCTGGATTTCAGAACAAAAAGAGAAGCAGATAACTTTTTGATAAGCGATAAAACAAATCATAAAAATATATTTTAAATTGACTTACCAGTTCCCAAGGTGCTAATATCCAGATACGCAGGTTGTGAGGTTCCTACTCTGTTCGTCGCTGTTATTCGTAACGAATATTTTGTCCCACACTTAAGTCCAGTTAAAGTATGTTTTTGGACGTTAAATATATTTGGTAGGTCATTCGTCGACCAAGCCTCTTGCCAGGGTCCGTTTGCCTCTTTCCAAGTTAGGCTATAGGCTAAAAAAGAGACATATATAAAGAGTACATTATAGTCAAAATTAATAATTAATTATCATTGTAACGGTAAAACATCTTAGTTCAAGGAAGAATTACGTTCGATACCAGATATTTCGGAAAAAGATGATAGCAAACGCAAGGCAAATCACAACAAAACATATTAATTATATAATTACTGGAACCATCTTATAGTTCTAAAACATGATCATTGATCCGATGGCAAGACGATAAAAAGTAGCAGGCCCAGTATGAAGAAGGATATGTCAGACTACAGTAGGAAAATTCGTAGGAGGCTTAAGTCGAAAGAGAAGCGAACACCGAAGAATAATGCTAAAGGCTTCATTCATAGAGATTATAGATTATCAAAGAAACCTTAATTATATAAAAAAATAATAGATATCTTTTGTCTCTAGCATAGTAAAGATAAAAACGTACTTATTTTCTGAGCAGATGATTTATTTGTAATAGAATAATGTGGTTGTTCCCATTCGACTACCAATGAATCTTTATATGGCGTTGCTCTAAGGATTGGTGAATCCGGTAGTGGTTGGACAATCACTGTATATTTCACAGAATCAGAACCATATAGATTCTTAGCTAGACACGTATAATTACCGCTTAGAGATTCGTCAATATCTGAAAAAAAAAATATAACTCGTAATTGAGGATTTTAGTAAAAAATAAGCTTTTTATGAAAAATGAGTTCCATGGGACTACTTTTTTTTAATAAGAATGAAATCACTGTAATTGCAATATTATAACTTAACAAATCATCAACTTCTTTCAGCACAGCGGAAACACAATTCGACAAAAACGAAAGAGTATTTTAGCTGCAATTAGACTGTTCCTGAATTAATATTTACTTCAGGAAAAATTACATGAATATATTTTATATAATCATTAAAACAGACGCACAATTCCAAAATCACCATTAAAGGCTCGCCGACAGATAAATGAAGACTAATATTAAATATTCGTTAAATGGTTATAAAGTTTAATAATAATTTTAAATTACTGTTAATCAGAAGTGTATCGTCGTGGTTCCGTGTAAAGCGGGGATGGTGGGTGATGATGTTGTGATTATGGTACCACACCGTACGAGCTGCAGGATTACCGACACACTCGCATCGTAGAAGCAGAGATGATCCCGCACCCACAGATATTGAACCGCCTAAAGATGACACTCCAGCTACGACTGGAGAAAAATCAATTATTTTACTTACTAAAGCTTAAAATTTAATTACTAAAGCTCTTTTAAATGTATATTTTCACTAAGGAAACAAATATGTCTATACTAAGAAGGTAACAGTTAAAGAATCGTCTTTCGACACTTTGTTACCAACGCATCCTGAGATTTTAGACGCGTAACAAGCAGCGATCCAGAGAGTATTAAAAACCTTATTGGGTCTGCTATCTGGTCTGGGTCTTAGTGGAGGGCACTAGACCTCGAGGCTGGTGGCCAAAAGCTTTCCGAAGAGAGAATATTTGTCAGATATGAATAAAATTATAGAATTGTGCTGATTAATCATAATTTTAAATCATATACTATCCACAACTGAGCGATATTGAATGCAGTTTATGCAACAGCACTATATAGAACCAGCTATCCATTGAAGTATTTCCGAGAGAGAAAGAGTGCATGCACTAGCGAACCCTGTCATTAAGAGTGACCATGACGGAGGTAAAACTTAAAATCAGGTAAGCCGCCGATTGCCCACTTTTAAAAAAATATTTTAAACAACGTTTTATAATGTTACCTCTATGCGTTGGTGTTTGAGTCAGTCTCTTGCTTGCTCGGCCTTCACCAACATGCGTAGACGCACACACCCACGCTTCATAAGTCCGGCCAGTGCTCAAATCCTTCACCTCTGCCGTATGGCGAATAGATTCTATACGCTGAGTTATAACTGCATCACCCGCACTTCTATGACAAAATATTTGATTAAAGCAAAAAAGTACACACAAAAAATCTCATATAATCAGTCTAGACTTCACTGGAACATAGAAAAATGTTATCAAAATCTATCCAGTCGTTTAGGAGTGTTACGATCACGTGCACAGAAGATTTATATATACCAGCTGACATTTGCTGTATAGATCAATAGCTTAGTTACCGACTGCAGTGCTATCTGCCGGGCTGATTTTTGAATCTAAACCACCCAGGGCGCTAACCTACCGCACACAAAAGAAGTCTTTTAAATCGCCGGCCGTTTACAAGGAGTTCAGTGACATATACACCTACAGTAGTATAATGTATAATATAGATGTATAAATAAAGATTACTCGTTGTATT
Source organism: Pieris mannii (assembly GCA_028984075.1). Lineage (NCBI taxonomy): Eukaryota > Metazoa > Arthropoda > Insecta > Lepidoptera > Pieridae > Pieris > Pieris mannii. The sequence goes on along the minus strand of CM054793.1, from coordinate 9,605,505 downwards.
AAAATTAAGCCTACTAATTAAGTTTATATTACATTATATTTGTTAATAATTAAGACAAAAAATTAATACAATTCCTTCACTAACTAATAGAAAGGAACCTCGTTCCATCCGGGTGTCCCTTGTTCTCAGGTTTTTTTTAGATTTTACTATTTTTTAAAAATTTTAATACTATACAAATAAAACATCGACCTTAGCCTTTGTTGACTGATATGGCAAAGCCCGCTTCACAAAACACTTTCTTTTTCGAGCTGTGGAATCCAATTTCAGTGAGGATATGACCTTCCCTGGGAGCTACGACCTCCAATTGTTTAAAGAAAGAGTATACTCCTCCTTCAAAGGCCGGCAACACCACTAAAATGGGCTATCCATGGGCTGCGATGACTTTTTGGACGTCCCATTTTCCCCTTATTCAATAAAAATAAAACAAAAAATGAAAGAAAAACAACAAAGCTTACCCCACTGGTTTGACGTAGACTGTATAGAAAATAATTTCTCCATTCGGCCTGTCCGGTGGCTTCCAACTGATGAGCAATGTTGTCGGTGATAGTACTAAAACTTTAATATCTGCTGGTGGTGATGGAACTATAACCAATGTATAATATATTACATTTCATCACTGTATTACATTAGACAACAAAATACATAGATGACTAATATAATCAATTAATTTTAAATGTAATTAACTTGACTTTCCTAATAATTAATTTTGTTTAATTTTATTGAGTGTGTTAATTTTTATTGGTTATTAATATTTTCGGAATAGGACAGGATTGTTTTTTGTTATTAAATAAAACAATTAATGTATACTTTTGTAAATATGTTACAATAATAAATTATGATTCAAACAGCTATCTATGGTTTGTAGACCAGTGTCGATAATTTTTGAAACCAAAAAAAATTACAGTAGGATGAAACCCATTAGAAATGCAGGGGAATATGATCAAAATGAAAGGAAAAATAAATTACGGTCGATCCGAGTTCGGGAAGTGGGAGGGGGTGACTTTTAAGGGGGAAAAATTGTTTATCTTGATTTCCGGCGAAACTACCAGTCCTATGGAAAAAAATTAAATGGCAAAGTTGTAGGTCATAAAAAGATCTACAACTTTGGTATTTACAATTTTTTCACATAACCTCAAAATTTAGGTGAAAAATTCAAAAAACCAAGTTTTTGGTTTTTTTATTTATATCTTTTTTAAAAAGTTTTTTTTTCTACGAAATTTGGTGAAAACTTACCTTATTATGTCCCAAATATATTGTAATTTATTTGATTAAAAATATTTATTTTTTCGCCTCATTTTAACTTAATATCAAAAAAGCACCCTAATTTTCAATCGAAAATTCTGACGTCAAAATTTCAGCTTATTTTCAAAAAGTTTGGGGGCTTTTTGTTCGTTGAAATATCTACTTTCTGGTGGTGTAAAAAAAATATACATTACTATAGGAAATATTATTAGAAAATGCAAAAAATTTAAAAAACCTCAAATTCGACAATTTTTCTTTATTACTTGTACACACAATATTTAAAAAAAACTTTCAAAGTTTCTGTTTCATTTTTAATAGTTGTGTAGTCTGGGAGATCTCCTGAAAACCCCTCTTTTATTTCATTGACAGAAAATTGACATTCTGTTTCGTTGTTTTTTTATTCTTGTACTAAAATATCATTCAATTTCTATTTTTTAAGTTATGTTACGTTAAACATACTAGTTATGAAAGAAAATATTACTATTTTTATTTTGAAGTTGATTAATATAAATTAAAATACAGATAGTATTTACCTTGCTATGTAGATTCCAAACGATTCTTTGAATAAAGTAAATTTCTCACAAATCACTTAGAGTAACTCAGCCTGCACGTGTATTTTTAAAAACGATGTTGTACACTACTCTGTATCTCGAATACTGGCTAACGGTTTTTACAGCTGCTACGAAATAGCAGGTATGTAGTAAGGCCCAGACCCTCCTAGGTCCGTCCCCACTTCTCAATGAAATAACTTACAATGGGCTAAAATTCACCGAAGGTCACTCAGGTATATAAATTATCTTAAAACAGCAATAAATAGGCATCTACAAATATTATTTACAGAAGATTCTACAACTTTTTCAAAATATTGTAGGTGTCTTATTAAATATTAACTTTATTAACTTATTTGTTTGTTAATTATAGAAGTATATTTTAATTTGCAATTTTTTCGTTTATCAATGAAACATGAAATCTTACGTTTTTTGAGTAATTAAAGTGTAAATTTTAATAAATACCTCAAAATTGTACATAATTAAAAGAAAATTTTCGAATTTGAGGTTTTTTCAATTTTTTGCATTTTCTAATAATATTTCCTATAGTAATGTATATTTTTTTTTACACCATCAGAAAGTAGATATTTCAACGAACAAAAAGCCCCCAAACTTTTTGAAAAAAGCTGAAATTTTGACGTCAGAATTTTCGATTAAAAATTAGGGTGCTTTTTTGATATTAAGTTAAAATGAGGCGAAAAAATAAATATTTTTAATCAAATAAATTACAGTATATTTGGGACATAATAAGGTAAGTTTTCACCAAATTTCGTAGAAAAAAAAACTTTTTAAAAAAGATATAAATAAAAAACCAAAAACTTGGTTTTTTGAATTTTTCACCTAAATTTTGAGGTTATGTGAAAAAATTGTAAATACCAAAGTTGTAGATCTTTTTATGACCTACAACTTTGCCATTTAATTTTTTTCCATAGGACTGGTAGTTTCGCCGGAAATCAAGATAAACAATTTTTCCCCCTTAAAAGTCACCCCCTCCCACTTCCCGAACTCGGATCGACCGTAATTTATTTTTCCTTTCATTTTGATCATATTCCCCTGCAGTTCTAATGGGTTTCATCCTACTGTAATTTTTTTTCATTTTTTACTATTTTTGAAGGGTTCGGCACTGGTCTATTGACCATAGTAACATATTGTTATAGTGACAAATTAGTTGATCTGATTCTAGAAAAGTAAATTTTATTTATGTATTACTGAGTATTAATACTAGAGCAGTGTTGGCCTAGTGGCTTCAGCGTGCGACTCTCATACCTGAGGTCGTAGGTTCGATCCCCGGCTGTGCACCAATGGACTTAGGTACTTTCTATGTGCGCATTTAACATTTGCTCGAACGGTGAAGGAAAACATCGTGAGGAAACCGACATGTCTCAGACCCAAAAAGTCGACGACGTATGTCAGGCACTCTAGGCTGATCACCTACTTGCCTATTAGATTTAAAGTGATCATAAAACAGATTCAGAAATCTGAGGCCTAAATAGGTTGTATCGCCATTGATTTATTTTTATTTATTAATGCTACAAGTGGTGTTCCTAACATCTGGCCGATTAAATATAATAAAATAGTATTAATTACCGTCCTGTAAAGTAGTGCAGACGATTGGGTAAGAAAACGGTCCTACTCCGTAACTGGAATAGCCAGCGACTTTAATTGTATAATTTGCATATTTTAGTAAGTTTTGCAAATACTGTTCCGTATGAATTGATGTTTGATTCTGCCAATCACTCTCTGAAAAAAACAATTGAAATCCTACATAGATTCAAATTTTTTTAAAGGTCTTCAGGGTCATGTCTATACCAAAACTTAGGTACGTGAAGTTCGTATTTATTACTTCGGCAAGACCCTGAAATTTATTTTAGACTACGTACGAACAAAGCGCAAAGGAGACGAAGAAAGTAACTAACTTTAACGATACAATTTGTTTTGTAGTTGTATAATTACAAAACAAATTGAATCGAATTGAAGAAGTATTTCTTTTGGCGGGTTGGGAAAAATGATGAGATTTTTACAATGCGCCCACACCATCACAAAAAACCGACACCCTGAATTTAGCTTCGACATTTTAGTTGTTAGTGTCATTTTTACAAATGTAGAAAATTTTTGACGGAAAAGATAACTAACTAACGCGTGTACATACACACACGTTTTTTTATAAGCAATAACTTTGAAATTATAAAATTTACCCTAATAATCTTTGAGAATTATACAGTTAAGTCCAGAGTTGTGAATAATAACTTTATTTCAAAACGTCTTAATACTAAAATGAGGTAAGGGTTAAAAAAAAATACCTACCATCAGAGGCATATAGAATGGTATATCCCAAAATCTCAGTTCCATGTCTTGGTGCTATCAAGGGTTGCCAACCTACTCGCAATGATGTAGAAGAAACGGCTGTACATTCAACTGAAGATGGAGCGTTTTCAGGAGCTAATATATAAGTTTCATTAATTTATAAAATAAGTATTTCAATTTCATAATGGGTTTTATAAAAAGTATTTCTTTTATAATATAGATAACTATCAGACCTGACAAACTCGAATGTCTATCCTATATACCCTTCCTGAATACAACATAATATCTAATTGTAAATAATGTAAATAATTCCGGAATCTACTTCAACATTCATCAAAATCGGTCTTCACATTGATAAAGGCTTTAACGGGAAAGATTCGATCGTCTTAGACGCGGCATTGTTAAAGATAATATCGGCACAATATATAATAAACACATCAATTTCTAATTGCCAAATTATCATATTAATCTTTATAAACCAGTATTACTTTTTGTTAGTCATTAGCTTTCAGTTGCATTTCGTTTTTTCATGCCGGTTGCGTTTTGTTATAACAGTTGAACAAATGAACGGCTAGACTGATGTTTTGACTGATAAACTTTCAGTTGTTTTGTTCGTTGCGTTTTGTTAAACCACGTTGTATATCACGTCCCACGGAGACGGGATAGAAATCCGTTGTCCGTCTCCTGGTCCTACCTGGTGCTACCTCCCGAAAACTTTTGAGCCAAATCTATTCAGTTATTATTAAGTTATAAATAGTGTAAAACGACTTTCTTTTACACATAGATGACTCAATACACGTCTGGTATTTGTAATAATTATATTTTTGTAACGATAACATTTAAGAAAAATAATGTACGTTATACACGAATTTATTATATGAAATATTGTGGTAAATTTCATATAATAAAATATACTTTAGAAAAAGAAAACTATTTTTACCTCCTTCCCGAGTCTCCTGAAAAACTGGTGATGAAAATGGACCTGAACCAGCACTATTAAAAGCTGATATTGTTACAGCATATCTAAAAAAGAAGCGAATTTAAAAATCTGTTATCACGAAAAAAAAGGTTTGACTACGCAACAATTATTCATCTTCACAGCATATAATCTAGTAGCTATTAGAAAGAACATAGACTATAGTCACAGAATAAAAAGAGTTCTATATTAAAAATAAAAATAAATGTATGACTAAAGTAATTTGAATTTCGAATAATTTAAACGTCGCTGCTACACCTCTTTGATCATTAGGCCTGCTCTTGCAAGAGCTTAAAAATAATAAATACCGGTTTTGTTCATAATAACCTCAAGTTAAAAAATGTTTTGTCCCTTATTTTCCAAAAAGGGGGAGAGAAAAAAGAAGGAACATAACTTCAGAGGTTAGATTGTAAATAAATAAGCACACGTACCTTGTATTTTTCAAAAGACCACTTAGCATTGTCTCTTGCTTTCCAGACTGGTGTGGCACTTTTAACATTCTCGTGTTTGATTCATCTGAAACTAAAATAACAAGTTTAGCAACTGTTGTACATATCAGTTATGAATTCAAAACGCTTTAGATAACAATCAGCGTTATGCCAGTTGATATTATCTTAATGCATCTCGGTATGGAGTGTACCCAGTGTCGGATTAGCCAAGCAGCAAGAGTAGCAAATGCTGCGGGCCCCGCGCTCCAACGAACCCGAATATAATAATAACCGTAATCTTCTCTACCTGTCCTATGATGAAAAGTATTCTTCTTATGCAATAGTAGTTTCATTATAAAATTCTAAGTGTCCGTAGAATTTATTAAGTCAAGTACCTAAAATAATGAATATAATATCAATTGGAAGAGACTAAATTGCTCACGACACCGAACCGCAGTGGGCTATTTCTCTTTTTTAACTATATATATTTTTTTTTAATGACGTATTTTTCTTTTCATTGAAGTTGTTTAATTTTAAATGCGCATGGGCATTACAAAGCGGATTCTAGTTGTCGTATACATATGTTTTATTATGTAATCAAAACTTTATGAACGACCTATGTATTGTAAATGATAATAATGCTTTTCATTTAATAAATAAGGTAATCGCGTAATATGAAAAAACTTTAAACAAACGTGATATCGCTAAAACATCTCGATTAGAAAAACCATAAACAGGAAAATAAGTGAAAAAGGCGAAGTTGTAAAATTTATATGACTTTTATGGCGATAAAAGTTTCCTGAACTTTTTAGAGGGGTCTTATTTTTACTACACTAGAAAGAAAGCTTCTTTGTGTTTTGCTACTATTTTAGTACTTCTGATTGATAAGAACCTAAAAAAAATACTATTACCTTTCTCTGCAAATAAGTTGGCACTTTATAAGAGCTGTTTCTTTCCTCGCTTAACGAATAAATATTGTTATACAGAGTGCAAATAATTACTATCAAAGTTACTGTAAATATTGCATATTGATGTCTACCTACTCAGATAAGCAAACATTATTCCAGAAAAAACTTAAGCTAAGATTTGTCGTGTTGGAGGAAGCTACTAAAGAAGGCCTATGGTATGATAATAACTTATATATATATATATATATATATAAAATATACATACACACATATATATATACATAGCACTAATGATTCCATAAATCCGTAAACGTAACATATTAATACTTTTTTTAAAGCAAATAGCACTTTATTGCGAACTCACAGAAGTGATTCGTCAATTAAACTTCTTCGGCTCCAGAGTTGTTCTGGCAGCTCCAAACCTGCTTTATACCACCATTACTGGGAGTCGTCTTGTTATTAAAAGATTTTAAATCGTCGGCATGTATTAAAAAAGTGATGAAATCTTACTTGGTCCAACATTCTGTGGTACAGCCTTTATGTGGAATCCTGTGATGTGGCCATTATGTGAAAGTGGGTCTGGTGGTGACCACCACACTCTTAGCTGGCCTGGCTCTTCTGTTTGCGATACACGCACTTGTTGTGGTGGAGATGATGGTGCTACAAAATACTCATTTTTTATTGCATTTTATATTTTATCTTTATATAAAATGCAATCAAATATATATTTATTTTATTATTCTTTTTGTTTCTCATTATTTTAACATATAATATATAACATATAATAACCTAAAATATATAAAGAGTTTTCTATAAAAACCATATTATATTTTTATCTTTAATGTGTCAATTACGACTGGAACTATTTACAAATGGTAAATTTGGTATCAATAGAACGACAATACACATCTGTCCCTAATTTTCAAAGCGTAGACACAATTTGATAGATGAAATAGTAGTTAGGTGCAAATATAATACTGATTTAGTTTTTAATGAATAAAGGGAACACTTTATAAGGCATATTAATAAAAAATAACCAAGAAATAATATTGATGAATTTTGAGTTTATTTTGTAAATCACATTCTTTTAAAATATTAATAATAAAAATAACTTACGTTCCTCTTGTGTAGTGAAATGCAAAGGTTCAGTGAACCGGCTTACAGCGACTTGGTTGACAGTTGCAACTCTAACTGCATAGCCGTTCGCTGGACGAAGATTTTGAAGCTCGAATATTTGACGTATTTCATTATTGCTAGAGGAAATTTTGACGTTTATACTCGGGTATACAAATCAAATACAAATCACAATTACACTATGAAGTAAAGATTTATTTCCGTGGATTTAAATTTAACTTTTTCTCTACGTTCCTATCTTCTTACATAACTCAAATAAAATAAAGAAACAAATAACATAAATCAGTTGCAAAGATGCGGCATCCACTTTCATTCAGATGTTGTAGGTTCGATCACCGGCCATGCATCAATGGACATTCTTTTTATGTGTGCATTTAACATTAGCTCGAACTGTGAAGAAATACATCATCGTAGCAAAAAGTACACCCAAACTCCTGTGCACGGCTTCTGTCATGCGGAGGAGGCTGATTACCTACTTGTCTATTACATTAACATATGATCATGAGAACAGAAAAAAGGGTGTGGCGCCACCCTTTATTCTTATTTAGTCCAAGGGTGAAACCAAATCAGCCAAACAGAAATTTATTACATGAAATTGACCTAATTTTAAGTATAATTTGTGTCTTAACACACCTTGTGACATTTAATGTACTAGCGAGTTCCCAACGAACATCACTGAGGTGCGCAGGCGCATACTGTACGGTATAGTGCTTGGCATTTACACGGTCATTGGTTCGCCATGATATGGCCACTATCCGAGATTGAACTGACTCCAAACGAAGTTCAGTTGGTGGTGTGGGTGGTTCTGAAAACAGTTTTTGCTTTTAATGTTTAATATTAAAAACTGTAATTAGTTTCATAATGATTTGTCTTCTTTATTTACACAGTTACAAAAGAGAAGGACAAACAGTTTATAGCTATTAAAATGTTTTGTCTTCTTCTTTTAAATACTTTAATATTCGTGTTTAAGAAGTATTAAAATATGTCATAACTGTGACAGCTGAAGTGAGTATTTCAATCACAGTTTTTCCCAAGGGTGACATTAGTAATATTTATTCTGGCAACATTTTGTTGTTCTCTTTTCTAACGTTATAGTTAATAAATTCCTTGAAAATGATAAAAAAATATATATACATAAAAGCACCATAAAGTAAAATAAATTTATTATTTAAATGAATCTTAAAAATTTTTTGTAACATAACTCTAATTATAGCACTTAATTACTTTAATAGGCCGGGCAACGCACTCGCAAGTTTACTTGTACATGTGGGAGAGACGATATCAGACGAACACTCTGCCTTCTGTTATATCAAATACAAATTTCCTTATATAACTCACCCAGTATTGTGACGTATACATTGTATATGCTGCTCCCAAAGGGATTGCTCGCTCGGCATTGGTACAATCCCGCATCATTTGTTTCTGCGTATTGTATACTTATTGTACTTCTCAACCCCGAGTTGGTTTTTATTTCTGACAGTTTCCATCTAAAATTATGTTTAAATTAATGTTTTGATAGTATGTTTTTGTAGTTATTAGTAACACGAGCACCAGCGCCTTGTCCGCGCGGGCTTAAAATAATATTCGTCGAAATGATGTAGCATAAATGATATATTTTAACTACTTTACATAATTATTATATTTTATTAAATGATCCTCGACATTATCATATTGGCATAGTCTTTAATAAAGTATGTCTTTTTTAATAAATAAATGAAATAAATAATCGATAAAAGTATCTATTTTCATTTAGAAATAAATTTATACTACCAAATGTGCAATTGAAATAAATTATTTTTATGGTTCACCATTTTGGATTTAAAGCTTTACACATAAAGTATAGATATATACTATGGCAGGCTCTTTGTCGAACTATTTAAGATAAAAATTTCTAAAATACACAATACTATATGTGTTGTTTCGGTTTTGGCAGCGCACGCCAGAATAGCTCACAGATGGTAGTTATTTTTCTAGTTATTTGTTATTTTGGACAATCCACACAATATATTACAAATTGTAGCCTTTGTCTTTTTCTCATGTATGAACTATGTTATTGTAAAGTTTAATTAAAATGCATTCACTAGTTTTTACGTAAAAGAGTAACAAGCATCCATCCATGCTTAGAAACTGTCGCAATTATAATATTAGTAGGATTTGCGAAAAGCGTAATGTGTCTGATATATTCGTTCGACAATTGTCCTGACTGAAGTAGAAAAGGATATTAAGAGTTTGAGCTTCTTAATGAATCTATGTGATATTAGCACATTTATTCTTAAATACTCTTTAATATCGCGATATGAGGAAATGTTGCCAGCATTAAAGGTAGGTAGGTACATTGCCACAGAGAATGACGTTGTGGTTTATGACATTTTCTTTTGAATTATTGTATGTAAAGGGAGGATAAAACTTGCTGAGTTTCTTGCCCGTTCTTCTCAGAACAAGACCTCCTGGTAGTCTTGCGAACGGATGGCGTAGTTTTGCTCTTTCGCGAATTTTGTAAACGTTTTTGACATTCATAAGCATGCCTTAAGTCGCATCTAAACTGAATAAATAAATTTTGATTTGATTTAATTTGATTTGACCAAACTTTAAAAAAAGTATGTTTTTTAATTATTATTATTACTATGTAGGTTAAGAAAATTGTAAAAACTGTAATTGTGTGTGGGAACCCTCTTGCGCTACTTGCCTATGAGAGTGCACTTCTAGAGCGTGTCCCTGCCTCATCCACTGTACAGTAATAGGTGTGTCTCCGAGAGCGTGGCACTCCAGTGCTACTGATTGACCCAGACGTGATGTAATATTAGCTGATGATGTGGAGAAGTGGACTGGTTCTAAAAATATACTCAATATAATTATATATAATATAAAAACGATTTAGCTTTGGCCAGTGCTGTATCCAGCATAGTTAATAATAATAATAATTTATTAGCAAAAAATATATAAATCTATAATATTATTATATAAATCTTAAAAAATGTTTAGGTTGAAGGGTGCTGCTGGTGGATATCCACAACTGAATTAAAGTATACTTATACTTGATCAATCTAAGCGCCGGCCGACGGGCTTGAAGCCTGCCTAGGTTTGAAAAGTTGTATATGTTGTTAGCAGTCAGAATTTGTTAGTGCATCTCAGAGTTTGCCGTTATAGAACTGTTTATCGCGGCTCTATAGGATAAGTTTAGCAAAAAATATAATTTTAAGAGAGATTTTATATATGTACAATTTTTTTAAGTAAGCAACTTAATTTGCAAAATTAAAACGACGTAATACCGACTATTTACTGTAATCCAGACAGTCTTGCTGAGTGGCGTACCGACGCCATTTTCAACGTTGCAAGAATATAGTCCCTCGTCTGCCAGTGATACCTCGTCTATCACCAAGGACCCATTTGTCAGGCTTAGAATGCCGCCTCCAGCAAGTTCTAGTACGGGTTGCCAGGTACCGAGAATCGCTAAAATATACATTAAGTTATTACACAAATAGTTGTGTGTAATTAGAAAAGAGAAATGAAAGTGTAAATTGGGTACGGACGGGGTCAGTCACAATTTTAATCAACTCAATAAATTTAGGATATTTGATGACAAGAAAAGAGTAAGCATTAATAAGAGGTAAATAGTCTAAGTCAAAGTCAAAATAACTTTATTCATATAGGTAGTTCGCAAGTCAGGGGTATGGAGAGGCAAGGAGAACTGGAAAAACAAACAAAGTAACATGTGCTGATCACCAGTCAGTCTATTCTTAAGTGTAAATAAAATGCTTAATATAATTACTTTGTCAATTTAATTGTCAAAAGTTCCAAACAAGGTCGCATAAAATCGAATTCGGCGTAAGCCAACAGTTTAAATAAATTTTAGGCATGTGAACTGTAAATTTTAAATATTGTTAATTTTTTTACTTCATTCCTGCCTATCAAGAGCGAGTTTTGAATGCGACTTGAGGAGGTTACTCTGTCTTTCTAAGCTATGACCCCAACTCAAGTAGGGATCTAAAATCTGTAGTAATAATCTACGACTACGTTGACGCGTTGACAATCTTTTACCAAAATTTTCTTAAAAAAATGGTTTATTATGTGTTTTGTTTGGAAGCACAAATTATAACCTTGATGCATGTAAGGACATACACCCAAACAAGGTCCAAAAGAAAAAACAAAAAAATTAATATCATCTTAATATTCAAGTTAAGTTTTAATTAATAGGAATATTCTTACCGTCTTTTTTCATCCAATGCACCTGAGGTTTTGGATACCCACTAGCGCTACACGAGACAACACCTCTTCTGCCTAATAAAAGAGAAGAGTTTGATGGCTCTTCTGCCCATTTTGGGGCAACTGTAAAAAGCAACTAAAATAAGAATGCCTATAGTAAAAACTTAAGAACTTGGTAAAATAATATTCGTAGCAAAATTATCTTTCAAATCGTCAGTATTTTACGATTCACGTCCAAGGCTACAGATATTTTAATAAATAGTGTATAAGTCGGATCCCGAATGAAAAACGCGTTGATTTATTTATAATAATAAAAATACTTTTTCAGAAAACTAGAGACTCTAACACACTTTTACCAGCACAACTTAATAAGTAGAAGTTTCATCTTGTTAAATTGTTGAAGCTTGTTGTCTTTATTATCATAAACAAAGTACAGCACAGGTGCAAACCATCCACGCGATGATACAATATTTAATCATTTATTTACATATTTTAAGACTCAAGTTTGATATGGCTTATTTAGGAAAAGTAATTCAATTTTTCATGAGGGAAATATATTAGTTTCTCATAAATTAGATGAATTTCTTGAGAACATATTTTTTGATAACTGGTTGGTATTCAATACTATGTTTTAGGAAGACTGGGAGTTTAATGTAAGATTTATTTTTAAATATGAAATCAGTGGCGGTACAACCTTTTTAGTTCTCTCAGTTTGTTTATATAATAGGCGAATAGGTGTACCTGACGGACGCTGTCGTATTTTCGGTCTAAGATAAGCCGAATTCATCAAGATGTTTTCCAATTTCAAAAGTCCATTCGTGCACCAACCCGGGCTCAGAAATTACCTTAGCGGCGTTAAGATCATGCATTCTTCACTTTTGCTACTAGTCAAGATCTCAATTAAATAATGAATTTAGAAAAAAAGGAATCATTTTCGTTACGTTTTTATTCTTAAAGAACCCTACTAGTTTCGACTAAATTATGTTCCATAAAATTAAAAAATTAACTAGTACGTTCCGTATCGTTTTCTAAATTACTCAGCACGTCAGATCCGTGTTCATACAACATTGTAAGCCACTTTAAGCGAGGACGTAAAATATATATTTTGCCTCATTATCCAAAAATATATGACGTATTTCCCGGGCATATAAAGTTACATCATGTCTCAGTTGTGACATATTTGTTCATAATTTGTTATGACGAAATATAAGTTACAATAATGAGAAGTAAATATTCCATGATTACTAAAATATTGTTCCTTGCCACATCAAGTGTATGCTTTCACAAAATATTCTCTGTTTCTTAGGTGGTCTTTAACGCAGTCTATTGTATTAAGGAAATTACGCTCTAAAGGATTTTCCATACCCGTTTTAGCCACTAGACTTGCAATAGTTTAAGTAATTTTTGCATGACATAGACATGTTATATGGAGACTATACAATATACATATTATACTACTTTTGATACAATTATTAACATCTCACCTTTTATAAACAACTCTGTTGTCTTATTAACAGTTGCGACGTGGTTGGTAGCGACGCAGGTGTATGTACCACAGTGTTCTAAGGAAACTTTTTTTATTATCAGCGCGCTGAATAGCTCTGAACTCCTCTCAACGACCTTGAACAATAGTTATCTTTACTTACTAGTCATACTACTACTACTACTACTACTAGCACTAATTTATATGGGATTAAATTTTTTATCAAATAAATCGACTTAATTCGAATATGATTTAGATGTCTACTGCCTGAAATTTCCTATCACGAAAAAAGAGAAGTTTTTAAAAGGAAACTCCCTCTCCAAGTAGTCTTATTGTCTCATATATGTCGCAACCAACTAGCTTAATCAGCCATTCAATCAACAGCCTTGCTTCTTAAATAGCGCCGTTTAACTAGCTGCCTAAAGATATTCAGCCAGTTGATCTAACAGCTAGGCAAATGATCGATGACGTTTAATTTCTTGATTGTTAGCCTGTTGACTGTAATTTTAATTTAGTTCCACTTTCTGCCATTCTCAAACTCGAAACGAAAATCTTCAAAGTGTCAATATGACGTCGGCATACCACAACTTTGATGGTATTTTCCAAATTTAATAAAAAAACATCCAATAGAATGGAAGAGTGTAGTGAAAATAATATTGTGAATTTAGCTGTGACTGACTCGAGGAATTATTATATTTTTAAAGAAATATTTTTTTATGTGAGAGGTTTAATCTCTTTTATTTCTGCCACATAATCACTCTAACCTACGAATGTCCAGCATTATCCAGCCAGTTTATTAAGTGTTGAAACAAACGCTGTGCCGCTGGTTAAACATCGCTGTTCAGTTAAAACGCTAGGCTGTTAATTGAATGGCTAATTAAGCTAAATTAAACCCATCAAATACATAGTATCATCAAATTTCAAAATTAGATCTAAACAAGAAATTTACCTTCAAACCACTCGGTATCCGCTTTCCATCCTTTAGCCACTCAAAGTGTATGGGCAAATCGCCGCTCCTTACGTTACAGTAAATATTTACTATTTGACCTTCTTGAAGGTTATTCCCAAATAAAAGATCTTCCAACACTGGCGCTTCAATAACCTGTATTTCGAATGTCCGTCTGGCCATTTCTCCGGATGGACTGGTCACAATACAGGTATACTGTGCCTCGTGGTCCTTGTTAATCTCTAGGATACTGAGTACTCCGTGGATGTTGGAGACGCTACGATATTTTCGCTTGTGTTGACTGCGTTTATATCTTTGGAAAAGGTTGTCCGAGCTGATGGTTTTGCCCTTAAATTCCCAATCAATTTTGCTGTAAAATTAATGATTGTTGAATACAACTGAATGGTTTTATTTTGTATACTTACAGTAAAAGTATTATTATTTTCTAATTATCATATTACTAACTCATTAGAGATATTATTGAAGATTTAAGATCATGAGTCATTGTCATAAAAGGAATTTTGTAAAATGTGTCTAATTTAATTTTCTCAGTACATAATCGAAATCGATCGAATAAAAATAATCGTATTTTTGGCTTCAAAATCCTCAATCGTTTTCTAGATATAAATTAAATCACTGGGTCATTCACCAAATTGCTTCAACCAAAGTCAAAAGTCAAAATTTATTTATTCATATAGGTAACATAATGTACACTTATGAACTACCAAAAATAAAGTACCAAAGCTATTCGCGTGAATATTATTTAAAGAAATGTCAATTATTGTATAAATATTATGAGCGCTACCTGATAGGATATCCATAAAATGGACATCTGAGATTGACTGTTTCCCCGCTCTGGACTTTTAGTGGCGGTAATGCTCTAATATAAGGTGGTCCTAAAAAGAAAATTGTATACGATATGTGTTTATTATGCACGGCAATCGTGAAATTAGCTGAAATACGTACTTGTACATAGATGCGATCAATTGTAAAATCTAAGCAATGTTCATAAATGAAGAAACAATATAATTTCACTAAAATTTAATTTTTGCCCCATCCTATGTTAATTTATACAATACGAAGTTTCACTTCTTAGCGCGGAGGGACACCACGTACTATTTTTATTTGTTCAAAATGAAAGAGTCTGATAATGAACAGTTATGACAAAAAAACTTTGCTAACAAATTAAAAACAATATTTTTAATATGTAAAGTAAATTGACTTTTTTTATTAAATTTTGCAACGGTTACAATTAAAAGTAATTTTTTAATTAAATAAGCTTACCATATACATCCAGCCTGTTCTCATGGACAACTACATGATCACCTTCTCTCGCAGAACAAGAGTATAATCCACCATCTTCTACTCTTATCCTTGATATATTAAGCTGAGCCAGCACAGTGCCATCAGATCGCATTATTTGACCCAATGAGTATCTAAATGAATCGAATATCAATTAATAGTAATATTCGATTTATGCCCGATTATTTTACAACTGAGTTATTGACAAAACAGTCTTACAATGCATTGTCAACTTTTAAGTTTTGTACAAGTTTTTTTTTTTAAATTTCGGTATGATGGAAAATGAAAAATGGAGACGTCGTTTCTCCGTCACCTTTTTTGACCATATTTGGGAATTTTCCTGTATGCTTACCTATATATTTAAAATAGTTATTTATTAACTCATAACACTTTTTAGAAATTTTATACGAGATGAAACCATATAGACTTTTTTCGAGGCTTATGTAGGCTATAGATGTTAAAATCGTTTAAATACGTAAAATAAATTAATATAAATGTGTTTTGGATCAAATTACTATGGCTATAATATAACGTATATAAAATGAGCTATGTACTTGCCTGGAGTCAGTGTTGCTAGATACACCGACTCCATCCCTTTGCCAAGTAAATTGAGGAGGTCTATCAGCTGAAGCTGCACATTGCATGCTGATCTGTAAAAAATAATAGTAAATATTGGGAAATATATATATTATTATACTTGTTGTTAATATTAAGTAATTAATCTATGGTAATATCTTTGAAATTGAAACATTTTTTTTATGTTTTGACTATCTATTTACGGGGTCTATTATCTACTGTCGCTATTTTGAGTCTTTCCACCTCTCCTACTCACAGAATGCAGAGGTATTTATAAGAAAAAAATACATATTGATATTGCTCGCTTTATTAAACCATATAGTTATTAAGTATTATTTTACTAAAATTAAGTATAAACCTATGTTTGCCTTTAAACGGATGGGTAAGTTTTTATTGATATTTGTTTGATTCTAGATATAAGACTTCTTTGTTTATATTTGAAAACATTTTAAAACCTTTATTTAATTAGTAAATTTGCACGAGGATAGGTTTATAAATTAACTTAATAACTAAACCAAAACATCAACACTAATTCTTCTAGTTAAATATATACTTACATCACCACCTGGAGTAAGTGTTCTTTCCGTGAAGTGCTGAGTCATCAACATTCTGCCATCTGACATACTTCGCCTTCGTCGTATTCTTTCAATAACACCTTTGAACCAAAGAACTGTATTATATTTTTTACAATACACTTTTTTTACAAGTTAATGTTTTAATGCATTATCTGCTGCATACCAACGATATGTCGAACCAGCTACCTTTCGAAGTATCTCTCCAAAACCCAGTCCGAAGTTATACTTAATATCATGAAATCATAAAAAATAAAAAAAAAATATTTCGACCTCTTACGTCTAAATCGACCAGTAATGTGTGTTAGATATGTCTTATGTGTGTTTGACAAATTCAAAAAGCAGTAAAGATACGTAATAGAGAACACAGTTCACTTAAATTGAGACGGCTAATGGCGACGTGTATCTCGCTCGTATATTAATATTATATACATATTTAATTATTTTGTCAATTTTCTTACCAAATCACAAAAAACAAATCGTAAATATACGCAATCAGGAATTAATATGTTAATTTAATTTTAATGTAGTAATGCAATATACCTTATATTACTGTGGTTAATTTATGAAACGGCAGTATAAAGAAGGACGTACTGCTTACAGTTGCAGGAAGCAACTGGTGAGCAGTGGCACAGGACAGGAAGTTTATCAGAGGCACATTCTGGGTCACAAAGCTAGTGTGGAATTATCAACACTTCGAGATGAAATCCGGTGGCTCTACAAGTCTATATGAGCGTTGGCCTCTGATTGCATCCGTTTTTTTATCAGTTACTTGTGTAGTTTTTATTATTATATTAGCTTTTAACGATCTAAAATTTGTGTAAATAATTAAAAGTAAAAAAGAGTGTGTGTACATATACACGTTAGAAGTTATACTTCTTTGGCGTATGGAAAAAAAAACTAAAATGCAGTAGTGATTACCGATAAATATTAAAATTAATCAAAAAGATTTTATTTAAATAAATAATTTTTTAGTAAATACTATCACCGTCGAATATGAAATTAATTTAAAAACTCCAAAATAATATTTATTAATTCGCACTGTTTAATTGTACTGTTACTAAACACGTATTCTAAATATAAAAATACTAGAATATACAACTTGAACATAGTTATCGATTTCCATGCCACCTAGATCTACCTTTACGATGTCGAATTTAGGTGTTGGTGTGCGCGCGCATCGTAAAAATTCACTCTCATCAATTTTCTCCATCGCGCCAAAAGAAGTATAACTTCAATAATATTCCTAGTTCTCAGACACCCAAGTATACCCTGATAATATAAACACGGAAATTACAAGATTATTGGATTAGGGTCGAATGGGATTAGAGAGAAATGGTGTTAGCTGTAACGAAATAGCCACTGGCTCTCATTACCGGCCTCGTTATGACGACTAATCTAAATCGATAGGGTAACCATGATATAGTGAATGTTTACAAACCGATACTACCTATAATATACAATTTAGAACTACACAATTTTTTGTATGATTCTTTAATGTTCAGCCCTATCATTTTGTACAAAAATAATGCTACAACCTTTAAGGGTTTGGGCGTCAATATTATAATATAATAGTCACGTATCAGCCTCCTGTGACTGACACACATTTTTTTGGGTCTAAGTCAAGCGGTACTTACGATAGTTTTCTACACCGTACAAGGAAATGTTAAATGATAGGAAGAATGTACATTGGTGCATAGCCGGGTCTCGACCTCGGGTATGAGAGACGCACGCCGAAGATACAAGGCCAACATTGCTCTTAGTGCACACTAATTACGCCCAACATTAATACAGATAACAAATATGAGACTCGTTAAACCAATTGTAAATAGTGACATGAGACGGGACTTCATTTAAAAAATGTGATATAGCTTTGTTGTTGAATAAGCCTACAACGAAAGTCATAAAAAATCATTGACCAAAAATTTTCTTGCGTTATGTTAATTTTCACGTGTAACAAGAGTTTTAAATTTGCCGCCAATTCACCAAAACAAATGACAAATGAATGTAATATACTATATCAGGTTACCACAGAGGTCTAAAGTTGAAATTAAAAAAAAAATCATTAGAAACCATAACCAAACATTTTCCGTGTTACCCACGTAGTTGTTTTCTCTGTTATATATGAACCTTTTTGTTTATAATATTATGTATTCTATCTTGACTACATGTTCAGTTTTAATTGTTTTTTTATTAAATATAAAGTAGCTAACATACTTTATATTATTATTTAGGAGTACGAAATAAATAAATAATAATCATTTTATTTTTGTATTCTTCATATTTTTAGCTTCTTATTTCTATTGCTTTCTGCCTTGCTAGCTTAGATTTTTTTATTTATACAAGTGTTTTTCTTACCGTGAAAAATAAAATAAATTATCCCTAATAAATGGTCACCCTAGAAAACATAAACTACAGGGGATCATTTAAGGTAGCACATTTCAATCAGATAGTAAATCAGTTGCAACTGAACACATGTCTATTAGTTATTACAGAAGGTAATTACGGCAATTCTCATTACAGAAATTTACAATTTCAATTAGACATATCATATACCAGGAACTTCGTTAGTAAAATACGGAAGAGTGAACATACATTTGAATATATTTTGTATGAAAATAGTAGTAATTTTACGTTATTATCTAGATTCAAACACGTTCTATAAATTTAAAAAAAATTCCCAATATTTCAGCCGCTTTTTAATAAAAAACTATTTAAATAAAATAATATACGAATAATCGGCAGTAGGTACATTTTTATGTAAAAGTCTCCGACACAAATAAATTGTAAAATATGTGTGAAATAAGTGTGAAATTCTCATTTTTAATAGCCATTAGCCAGTGCTAGCTGGGTTTTTTGGAGAACTGTTAAAATATAATAACATCGTCACTAGTAGATACTTGATTAGCACGTTCTACAAAGTGAAAGTTTTTTCTTTCAAATGTGTAATGGCGGTGAACCACAAAGAACGGTTCCATGGCCGTAGAAACATAATCTTATACTAGAATAAGTCCTGAGTACATACCTCGTTGAACTGCTCATAACTAGAAAGAAAGGCACACAATAACGTCAGTCGTAAGGATATGGAGGAATTTTTAGTTTGGGAAGAAAGAGAGGTTAGACTGATTCTGAACCTTGCCTTACAATAATAGTTCACTACACGCACAAAACACTCACTATAAAAATCTAAATGGAGGACGTAAGTATTGACAAGAAATTAACAAACAGTATATGTATAAAAATGCATCTAACGTCACGCAAGTAAATTTTAACCAACACAAAGATGAGAGGACCAGCCGAGTGAAAATATTTTTGATCAACCTCATAAAATATTATGAAATAAAAATCATCTATTTCGAACAGGCGGTAATTTACATCCAATTATAAACGCAGTTGTGGCTTACAATTATGCTCAAAACCTGGATAAATATCAGACGAGGGAATTATCTTAGTATCCGTTTAAGGCTAGCTTTACTATCTTTAGCGGAAAATTGACGGCATTTATGTTAGAGTTGAGTTTAAGATGAGCTTAGACAGTGGTTACCATTTATAGCATGACTTCTTTTATCAAATAGAAATGTTAAATAAATAAATATATATATATATATCCATAATATGTTAAATTCTAAAGTATTTTTTTTAATTTTGACTGAGTTTAAAAAATATATTTTTATTTAAGTAATATAAATTTAAAATCTAATCTTAATTTGCTTCCAAAAAAAATCGTATTTCTTGCAAGTGCCGAATAAACTGCTTTAATTTTTTTACTCTTTTTATTTAGTAAGAAGGTGGGCCTTCGTTCGTAAGCTCTAGAAATTCTCCTAATGATTCTGGTGATCTATAATTAATGCATTCTAAAAAACTACTAATATTGTGTAAAAATTCACACAGCTATTGTAACAGTAATAATTTTTTAACACACAAAACAAACGAGAACAACGAATAATTGTATTGCCGTAGTATATATCTTTAATTATTATAGAATTGTGAAAACTGGCGAAGAACAGAAGGCTCATCTGATGTTAAGTGATACCGCTGCGGAGACTCAATGCCAGAGGGTGCGATGCGATGCCAGGCTTAAGAATTGGTACGCTCTTTTCTTAAAGGAGCCTCAGTCAAATTGGTTCGGAAATACTTCAGTGGTTAGCTGGTTCCACATAGTGTTAGGTGGCGGCAAAATAGCCTTAAAAGCTTAGTTGTGGAACAACGGATGTCGAGGTGTTACGGTTAGCAATCTAGTTTTTAAGTTAATAGTGAAAGTGAAAACAAAAATTATGAATTCATTTCTTACCCCTTCTGAGGGGCATATAGTGATTAACTCACATCATACACTAAGAAGGGAGCGAACAATCAACATAGCAATTTCCTTGTGGTTCTCCACAATTGCTACCGATAATGATTCGTCTGTGTATAGATGTATTAGTTTTTCTTTGTTAATTGCCTACTGTGATTAATACATAAAAGGTATTGCAGGAAGCTTCAGTCATAGACTCAACTCTTAGGTCATGCATTTCTATCATGTGAATGTGTGTGTGAATTAATTATCATTTCTATGTGTGCAATTGAAACTTAATCTTACTGTAAGGGAAGTAAAAGGAGTGTTTAAATCTAAGATTGGAAGACATTTATATATAAAAATGTCAAAGAAACAGATGCAATTTTCTATATAGGCTTATATCGCCACTGGGTATTAATTATTATACACATCCCATAGAAGCTAAATTATATAAAAATATATATTATATAATATTAAATTATAAAATTAAATGTTTAAAAATCTTTCATTGTGCAAATACAACGGAAAATATACTATGGTATAGCTGGGGTTTGAAGGTGGGTCTTCCGGTTGCACTGCGGAATCGCTACGCTTATTATTACTATAAGAAAACTTACCAGTATTATGCGTCGAATCATTTTCATAATTTTCACCAGAATCAGAGGTAAGCCTGTAACAAAAATATGATGATAAATCTCTAAGATGTTGAGGGTAATATTTTTACGGATGAAACGTCACGAAGATCTGCAGCGTTTTTGTCGAAGAAAAGGCAGAGAGTGATGGAGGGAGAATGAAAAAGGGCGAACGTAGGATGAAGCAAGACGCTATTGGTGGAGGTGGTTTAAGAGTTACATATTAGAACTTTAGATGACAATTCTCTCGCATAACGTCTCGTGCAGTAAATGGAGATTTCTTATTTATCTATATAATCATTTGTACGTATACAGTGTGAATATAGATATACAAGTACATGATCGTTTATTGGGTCTTTTATCTTAGTAATAATTAATATACAAAGAAGTTTCACTCTGACATTCTCGACTCAGATGTAAATAAATAAATTATTATGTGTCGTCCATTTTATAAATTTTTTTTTACCAGCAAATAACTTGATTCTTATTACATAAAAGCATACTCGATTATACAATATCAATACCGCCATTGCAGTAGTTAAAGATACTTTTGATTTTACAGTGAATGCGAAAAGCGGCCGATTCATCACGAAACCAGAACTTTATAATATTCGGAATTCCACTGAGACGATGTAGAATTATGCAAATTCTGACTTAACGGACTTTGCCACGTGGCTCTGTACGTGAAGCCGGGAATTATGAATAATTCAAAAACTTCAGGTTCTGTTTTAAATTATTTCGTTGGATGAAGATATGAAGAGGTAAACGTATTTTAAACAATATGTAATATTTTTACGTAATCGACGTTGTGTCGGTACATCGAAGGGATTGGGCCATGATGGCGGGCGCGTCCACACAAAAGGCGATTAATCAATAATCGCAGGTACAGTATGAACATGTTGTTTCAACATATTGTAAATACTATGTACTTTTAAAAACATACGATCGAAATCTGTAGATTTTCATATAATATGATTTTCCAATATTAATACTGAACCCAACCCTGTGACGTCTAATGAGCATGGTGTATCGAATGGCTGCAGCTCCTTAAAAACGTTGTGTAAAAGAAAAACACCTGGTCATTAAAAAGAGTGGCGGAGAGTTTATTGAAGTTAATTTCTTCCGTTCTACGCCTTTGATTTGAGAACTGGCAGAAAATGTAAAATTAGAAGCATTCAATGTATATTTCTTTTTTGACGTGCAGAAGTCTATAGTATGTCACCTACATGAATAAATTATTTTTGATTTAGATTTTATGTTTAAAGCAATTTTCGATAGACCCCATATGACAACAGGAGACAGTCAGTAAATAAACGTACACGATTGTGTTAAGAACATTTCGTTTATGGAGTTTACATTGCAGTTCTTTATCGTGGTTGCTGTGTGGTGACAACGTTTATCATGGTGAATATCATGCATGACAGAGGTGTTTCTTTTATTTAAAAGGGGCAAACGGGCAGAAGACTCATCTGATCTTAATTGATACACTTACATTGCCAGAGGGCTTGCAAGTTCGTTGCCTACCATGTAAGTATTGGCACGCTGTTTTTTTGAAGGATCCTAAGTCAAATGGGTTTGGAAATACATCGGTGGATCACATAGTGGTGGTCCAAAAATTTTAGTGACGTATGTCAGGACTGTAGCAAATGAAGGTGAATTTATAAACCACATTGTCACCAGAATTCATAACTCTCAGTGCTTCAAAATCATATATTTGATGTAAAACATTTTATATAGAACGACGAACATGCTCAATGTACTATGAGAAGCCAAGAGACTATTTTTAGCGAAGACGAAATTGTGTTAACCCGTATAGGTGTGATTTTTATAATAAAATGTGCGGGCTTGAGTGAGGGTATTTATAACAAAGAATTATAAAAACTTAAACACCACTTTTACGAAGCTTCTTTTTCAAAAATAAAAGGTGTTTAACCTGGCTTTACAAATGATATATAGATATAATAGATAAATACAAATATATAACTGTAACCTAGCAAATTTTATACTTAACTCGTTCGTAGCACGCACATGATCGTATCATATATATATCCGTCTTCCTTAGGACTACCCACAATTTTATAAGAATAATTATTGCAAATTTTTCAGTCAGTCTCATACGGTCACCCATATTGTACTTTTCATATCGTTATTCATAAATAAGTAATAACGAATTAATTTACTAAATAATTAAATAACAAGCATTAATAAATATTATTCAATTAGGCGAATAAATAACCACGATATATACAGCCTTTTTTCAGTTTAAAATATAACCAGAAACGATTCTTTGTATTGTACGCCTGAAGATGATAGGAGTCATATGAAATATACATTTTAAATGTGCAAAACGACACTTTTTCTCAGAATATGTTCTGCCACGAGTGAATCTGGCACAAGGGTGTATTTAAAGCTTAAAGAAACGGGAGCCATATTATCTACTATATTCTTTACTTTTATTGTAATAATTGTATACTAAGGAATGTCATTTCTTACTTTAATTGGTAATAATTAAAGTAAAGACATTCTTTTGTTTCTCGGGCTGTTACGTGTACTCCATTGTACATTTGTTCAAGCACATATGGTACGTGGGAATTAGAAGCCGTCCTTACTGCTAATCTGATGCTCTTTAAAGACAACAGTAAATGCTACACATACCCAGAGTCACATGTCACATGCGTCACCCATTCCACATCAATAAGTAAGAAATGACATATGACGAGCATATAATTTCAATTTTTTATAGTATTGTGTTGTTAATCAGATCATCTTAGTTTGTGGACTATAGTTGAAGATATTTTTTTTAAAGAACAGGGGCAAACGGGCAGGAGGCTCACCTGATGTTAAGTGATACCGCCGCCCATGGACACTCTCGATGCTAGAGGGTTCGCGAATGCGTTGCCGGCCTTTTAAGAATTTGTACGCTCTTTTCTTGAAGGACTCTAAGTCGGATTGGTTCGGAAATACTTTAGTGTGCAGCTGGTTCCACAAAGTGGTGGTGCGCGGCAAAAACTGCCTTGAAAAACACGCAGTTGTGCTTTTTAAAATCTTTTTAAAATATCGCAACATCAAGAACTAGGCCACTTCAAAATTAATCCTAATTATTACCGCAACATGGAAACTGTGTCAGTGTCGGCTCCCTAACAGCTCACTGGTCCGGAAAATTATAGCAGATACAAACTGGAACCCGAAATTTAGATTTATTTTCAAAGCGAATCTCATCTACATCTCGTTTGACATATTTTAACACTTTTTTCGCATCGCTTACATTTATATGAATGATATGGATCGCTACCGTTTTTATTTATTTTATCACACAATAAATTATAATATAAAGTTTTTTAATATAAAAAAAGAAATAAAATATTTTGAATTACTTTAAACATTATATATTTATTTTATGTTTTTTACATAATTAAATTACTTACGTAAGTGCAACCAAATTGGCAACCCGGATTAAAACTTACTACATTGTTGTGTAAACAACTTTTTGGATGACCTTTATAGAAAATTCAAAAAAGATGCCTCTACCTAATATTGAACATTATGTCTTTTAAATTCGTCTCTGTTATTTTAATGCCGATAGCTTCTTCAGTGTTTTACCAGTCATGTCCATACATTGTCCAGTCAGATCATGTACCGCCTGTTCAATAACACACTAGCAGACTCGCCAGACGTTGTCCTGTAACGCCATTTGCCGGGCTGATTTGTGAATCTAAACCATCCAGGGCTCCACCGGCATACAAAAAAAAAATATTTAAATTGTTCCAGCCATTTAAGAGGAGTTTAGTGACATACACACGTACAGTATAATTATATATATGTAAGCTATGCTATCATTTATGTCAAAGTGTACATGTTGTGCAAACTTAATTGATCTCGGTTAAGTAGTTTAGGAGTCTATAAGAGACAAATAACGTGACGCTTTTTATATATTAAGATAATAATTAAAAGCCGGAATATATTTGACACCATCTATTACATATATTATAGATCTACAGTTTGGGCATTAGGAAAAGGAAAAACATTATAGCAATTATACTACTACAATTATCTACAAAGACGCGTGTGATTATTTTAATATTAATACTTTAGAATCTAGACGAAAACAATATGATTTATTACTATTACATGACATCATATCAAATAAAATTAATTGCAGCTCCCTTCTAGAATAGTTGCCCTTTCTTGTTCCTGCTTACAAAACTCGTAATCGTGCATTGTTTCAAGTTCCTCACATGAATACTAATTATGCTAAAAACTCAGTTTTGTATCGCACTGCCCGGACATACAATGACCACTTATTTAGGCCTTGATTTGTTTGGGTTATCGCGGAATGTGGTTAAAAAGTATATTAAGAAAATCCATAGCGCAAAATCACCTACATCATAAGACCACCCCACATACACACCATCACGTACATACATACTTTTGTACATACTTTTACACCATCACACAACACAACCAATTTAGGCTTAGTTAATTAAATTAAATCACAATTAGTTAAATTTATTAAATACTTTGTTTGTTTGTTCCCTTTTATAAATCCTTTAGTTGTATCAATGTATCATGTATTCCATCTTTGGCTATATTCTCAGTGTATTTGTTTTTAATTATATATAATTTATGTTAGCTGTAGGAGTACTAAATAAATAAATACTAAATAATAAATACGACCTAAGAAAATCGTGTCGTTGAATCGTTATACACAACTGTAACCTTAAATTATCCTTTATGTAACATTTATCATATACCGTTTTATCCGAAGAACATATATATATTTTTTAATCCAAGCGTAAATACATATTGAAGTACTTTAGTTAAAGGAATGAAATAAGAAAGTTTTTTTCAGAATATGTATAATACGTATCTTTATATGATTAAAAATCTTAAATAGAATTAAACGATTGTACATATATTTATATTATAAATTGTATATATGGATAAATATGCTTATTGACTGAAAGAAATGTTAATGATGAATGACACAATTGAACTGTTTTCATAAATAAAAGTTAATACAATAGATGTTAATAATATGTAAATAATTTATTATTATTAGTAGAGGCAATAATCACAGAAACGGTAAAATATTTCAATCTTATTTATTAAATATGGTTCAATGCTTGACACTAAAGCGATTTACAACGATTAAAGTAAAATAATTTTGTTATTTAATGATTATTAAATTTATCCTGGGAATGTCTCAGTTATAAGTGTAGCCTTGTCACCTTGTCAACGTCAGCCCACTAACGGCTCGCTGGGTCGGAAAACTGTAGCAGATACGAGTCGCTACATGTGACCCGTGATTTAGATTTATTTTCATTAAAATGTTGCGATTCATTCTAGAGAATTTATTCAAAAATGGAATTTAATTTGTTTAAGCGAATCCATTTCCCGGTAACACACTTTTGTAGTTATTTGACCAATGTTTTTTACATTTATGTGCAGAGAGGCATATTATTACAATATTTTAATGTTACATAGACATTATTATTATAAATTCATAGAGCTCCGTGATTTTAAGTTACAGATAAAAAAAAATCAGTGGTGCTACAACCTTTTCAGGTCTTGGCCTCAGATTTTTGAATCTGTTTCATGATCATTTTTATCTAATGGGCAAGTAGGTGATCAGCTTCCAGTGCCCGACACACGTCGTCGACTTTTTGGGTGTAAGACATGTCGGTTTCCTCACGATGTTTTCCTTCACTGTTCGAGCAAATGTTAAATGCGCACATAGAAAGAAATTCCATTGGTGCACAGCCGGGGATCGAACCTATGACTTCAGGTATGAGCCACTAGGCCAACACTGCACTTAAGTTACAGATAGACGAAGTAATCCTTTGCCGGGGTTTCTAATTTTATTAGTTTACATTATAACATAAAAATTTAAATGAAATACATACTAAACAATCACTACACACTGAAACAACTTTCTTTCATGTTAGTTACACTATTTTTAACTGAAAAACGGCTGAATTGATTCTTCTGATTGATTTGAGTGGATTTGAGAATAGTTCAGATTACATTACTTATTTATTGCAATTTATTTATTTGCAACTATATGATTTTTTGTGTGTGGTTTTTAAGTTTGAACCTTTGTATTTAAGATACAAGACAGGAAAACGTCTATCAAATCCGCTGGTTTTAAATAAAACTACATTCATTTATGAGGTAACTATGAAAGTCAATATTTTCAAGAAATCAAAAGGTTCTAAACATCATCTACATTGACTACCAGTTCCCAAATTATGATATTGGATCGAGAAGTTCCAAGTTCCTGGTATGCAAAAAAAAATAAAAGAAAAACTGCCATTACGCCACACATATTGACAACATATTGAAACAATAATTATTATTAAAAAAGACAAGATATGCTTATCAACAACATACATGGTGAAATAGGAGTACGCACTGTCATTGTTGTAGAAATAATACACAACCTATACGCATCCAAGTTATTCAAAGGGTGGAATAGATATGTTGTACAGTATACCATTGATAGTTTTTCTAGCTTGGATTTCTTGACTAACGCTAACTTCCTCGGGATATATTCCGTCACCGTACATGCAAGCATACATAAAAAAACACCGTTCAACTTTGAAGTTGAACTCTGAAGTCTTGGACGTATAAGAACTAGAATAAAACTGCTTTAAATAAATTGAGAGGAAATTGTTTATTTATCCGAGCCACTGAAGAGATTCTGTGGGTACGTTTAAATAAATATATACCAACTCTACTTTTGTCGACTTATCAAGTTCTTTATATCCATGATTATAATAAATTACATTAATTTTTAACAACTAATATATCAGATAAATATATTATTGAAAAGGGATTTTTATTTTTTTTTAATTTGACAACAATTCATTATGTCTTATATTCAAAACTATTACAAATACAAGAGAGCAAGTTTTTACTTCTAAGCAAATATATCGAACAATATTTTCAGTTAAGTGCAAATAATAATGGCGTGCCAGACGTAAGTTAAATAAGCAAACTTATATTGTAACAAGTTTGTTAATCACTGCTTGCAGATTGAAGTGTTATCTCTATACAAAGGTAAATAGTTTCAGTACCAACTGATTGTTTAAGTATATAATGAAAATTATTCTCAAATATTTCGTTACATAGATCGCTTTATGTGTAAATTAGTATAGGGCTACTACACATTTTCTAATATTTATTATTATTCCCGTATTTATAATGTCTGTATATAAATGTAAGTATCTTATGTAAATTACGGATATTTATTAGTATAATATAATAATGATATTTTTTTACCAACAGTAAAGACGCAACGACATGTGCTTCCAAATTTAAATTTACTTAAACATAGTCAAAATGTTTAACATTACCTAAATTAAATCAATAAAATGATTACAGATCACCATTATTTTAATGGAATTTAAATTATGTATCTACATCCAAACATGTATTACATGTTATGTATTAAGTTTTGGTAATACACAAAAAATTTAAGTCGTTTCATGAAATTTTCTTGGTCTAAAACTGTCATGTCATACGACCCAGATGTATCTGAAACAAATCTCATTAAGCATGCAGTTTCCACTAACGATGATAGAACTGGGACACCCATTACGTCATGTGTTTTAGAGTTCCGTGGAAATCCCCGGTGGGTTGAACAAGATTAAGATAATCTTCACAAGATCCGCTTACTGCCACCGTAGTTACGATTTTAAAATAGACAGCTATAAGCAGCCGGCTTAACAGATGATAGGTCTCACTGCCAAAAGGTCGCCAAAGATTGCCAAAACTTCTTTGAGGCTGCAGATTGAAACCGGTCTGCCCAGATTGTGTGTCAAAAATTCGTTCATGTCCCTAGTTTTAGTAATAAGAAATAGTACTACAAGTTATTTCTAGATAGATGTTATTAAATATCTATTGTTCTCTGGATAAAAATATTTCTATCACAATATGAAAAATAAATAAATCAGTGGCGCTACAACCTCTTTAGTTCTTGGCCTCAGATTTCTGAATCTGTTTCATGATCATTTTTAAATCTAATAGTAAGTGATCAGCCTCCAATGCTGCCACACGTCGCACTCGACTTTTTGGGTCTATGACAGGTCAGTTTCCTCACAATGTTTTCCTTCACCGTTCGAGCAAATGTTAAATGTTAAAATTCCATTGGTGCACAGCCGAGGTTCGAACCTACGACCTCAGGTATGAGAGTCGCACCAACACTGATCATAATATGAAGGGG
Organism: Pieris mannii; assembly: GCA_028984075.1. Classification (NCBI taxonomy): domain Eukaryota; kingdom Metazoa; phylum Arthropoda; class Insecta; order Lepidoptera; family Pieridae; genus Pieris; species Pieris mannii. The sequence goes on along the minus strand of CM054793.1, from coordinate 9,575,751 downwards.
AAGGTTTAACACTTTTATGATAAATAATATAACATATGAGAGATTACATAATAGCTTCCTATGTAATTTATTCAAATCTCACTTGGGTCTTGCAATAAAAAAAAAATATTTTGTGAAGTTAATAAATATAACAAAGTACTTTGTTTAGATAAAATAACGTCAAATAGTTTTAGTTTTACGGTTAAACAATGTAAGCTCGAGTTAACCTGAACATAGTGTGAGTATAAAGTTAACTATAACGTACGATCGTAAAGGCGAGAAAATGGGAAAATATTACATGGATTAGGATTAAGTTTAATACCATTTTATTATAGTATAGTTTTTATTATCTTGAATAAATATCATATTGCATTGAAAACAATCTTCTCTCATAAAATCTCACACAGTCAATATATTGACATAGTCATAACATATACATGCAATTTATTACTAACAAAACACACACATAAACACAAAAATTAAAAGTAATAAAAGATTTAAGTGTACCATGCATGTGTGCTGTGGTTGTAATTGGCACTGGCTCAGCGTTATGCTGAGGACTGTTCCACAGCGCTGGGTATTTTGCCCGAGACCACAGCAGCTAGTTTGCGCAGGAGTTAGTTTTGAAAATAAATTTGTTACGATACGAAATAATAATTTATATGGGAGTCAAACTTTAATAAAACTTTTTTAACGGTCAGAAACACGAAAATATATTAAATTATAAACCTTAAAGGTTCGAGAGCTTTTTAGTAATATAATTTAAATTAAATTAACCGCAATTGCGTATTATAAGTCCTCCTTTAATTAACACACACAGTTTATTTAGTTACCAAATTACAGATATATGAATATATCTCTAGTTCACATTTTATAACGAGGCTGTGTTATTTTTGTCATTTAATCATTTTTAAACACAACATAAATAACGTTTACACATATTGAATACAACAGCCTTTAGAATAGAGACTTTCTTCAGAGCATTGGATGTAGACATATTATAAGCAAGAGACGTGTGTAGCTTATGTCAAAAGTAAGATCATCTGAGGTCACAGTAGCAATCACTTAAGTGCTACGGTGCTACGAACACTATGCCGGGGTTACCACACATTCCTAGATATATAATGTCTACGGTACATTATCAAGGTTTTTCATTTTACTTATATGCGAAATTAAATTTGCACTTAATACTGGTTGCGTGTCTTCCTCAAACTATTAACTTTTATAATAAAGCTATGCGAATGTATATAATAATCTATTATACATATAGCTACAAAAAATCACACACACACACTGACCCAACTATACTTAATATTACAACACAACAGATTACAACTACAATAAAAGACGAAAAGATAAAAATATACCTTGGGGTGTTTGAATATTCGCCAGCAATTTGTTCTGAAACAAAAAAAAAAGTTTACGTCCATTCTTATATTTAAAGAAGAAAAAATATTTTACACAATTATTAATTAATAATAAAAAATAGTGTAAAAAAGGTAATGTAAATACCTATATATAATTTTATCCACGTAATCCAAACCAGAGAGTGTTTTGAATAACGAATTAAATTAAGAAATTATTCCCAACACGTAATAAAAATAGCGATTCCATTAGCGTGAAAAAAGCGGGAAACTATTGACAGTGTCACAAAATGGCGGGGAAAACAGTTTTAATTACAAAAGCTGTTATCAAACAGAATTGAAAGTTGAGTGACGTATTTCATTAAAAAAACCGTTTGCAAAAATCTTTACCTAAATTGATGGTTCGTAGATGACCTAAACAATAATTTACAAATCAGTGATTATAATTTTGTAATCCTGTCGAAACTCATCATAAACTTAACATTGATAAACCGGGAAACTATAAATTGTATAAGTTTGATAAGCTTAACATAATCACAAGAGTTTAGTTACTGTCGGATCTTAATATAACTTTAGAAGGTTTTACATTATATATTGACAATTTATAATGTAATTTAACTAACGGAATGTTGTATGCGCCCATAATTGGGGTAGCACTTGGCTTGTGTTTGTGTTACATGCATGTATTAGTGCTATAAATAAAATATAATCAATTTTCAATTAGTAACATCGCGTTGAACAGTCCTCGATGTTTTAAATTATGTAGGAAATTAATTGCACTTTATATTACCACTCAACTATAACAAAAGAATAAACAAATGCTTAATAATTAAAAGCTATGCGTCTGACTATACTCTCTGGCACTCCAACGGTTTAGGTAATCGCTTATCGGTATCGTAATACACTTATAAAACTATGAAAACCTTATAAACAAAATGTTCTTACCAATCTGTAGTTCTAGATTTAGCCTGAGATTGCACCTGTTTCTGTTACTATTTATATGGGTTTTATTTGATCACAGTTCTAAACCTCATCGTCTAAACCTTTAAAATTTTGGCTTAAAACGTCCATTACGTTCCGCAAATTTGCAAAAGAAAATGTGAATTGAATACATTTTGTGTTGTGTTAAAGGCACGCGATATTATTTTATTATTATTATTATATTATTTTTATTCTACAAATATAAATATAGAAGTAGTAGTACATTCATATATTTTCCATCAAATACGTATACCATGTACAAAAAATTGTTAAATTGGTAACTCAATATAACATTTTATCGCGAGAAACAATACAATTAGAGATCGCCAGCTCTCCGTAAAAACAAAAAAAGGGATTGCTGATTTGCAGAATTGCTAGCCATTAGTGATTTATGTCGAAGCGAAAAATAAAGGTTCCAAGTGTGCAAGGGAGCGTTTTTCATTTACTTTTAACAAACCTTAATTTAGCAAACAATTACTGTTTTAATAATACTTACATACGTATTCGTGAAATATATAATGATTTATCAAGTCCAAAAAAATATACAAATTTTGATAAAATATCCCCTAGAGTCTGAGAGAATGGCGTGGCAGTTATGTAAACAAATTTTGATTTGCTACGTCATTTCATATAAATGCCTATAAATAAAATATATTTTATTTTTTCATATCAAGTACTAAAATTACTGTCGAACTGTAATGTCATAAAGGCGTTGAACTCTAGAGACCTCAAGTCTCAGAACTGCATATAACATGATAATACATAACAGTATATATCATAAAATAAATAAAAAATAATAATAAAACACTTCAAAAATAAATCTACCACTAGTTGAGGGTATTTTTTTAGAATTAATAATTATTCTGTTTTCACTGCCCTATCTTTAGCTCAGCTTATAACTGCAGTTAAAAGTTAACCATTTCAAAGATTTCACATCTACACTTAAGTATAAAGCTTTTCAATCTGATTGAAAGTAACGATCGTTGCCACAGAAAACTTAGTCTCAATCACTTTGAAAAGTCCTTTAGACGCGAACATTTGTATTGAAAGTTACCGAAAGCTCCATTACTTATTAAAAAGAGCAGTTACTATAGTAAAAAGTTCAATGGCTTAAGAGTGTAAACCTTGATGTTACGTAACGCGTTACGTAACGTATAGGACGATGGCACGCTTTAGAATCAAAATTGTATTTTTGTACACACGTATGTACACATTTCAAAAAAAAGCAAGCAAGATCACATGGAAAAACCTTTTCATGATTTGCTTCTTCTAAAAGCCAGGGGCCTTAATCATGGGATGTTGTCATGACTCCAGGATTGGCCCTTGAAGCAAGTAAGAAACAATACATCAATTAATATGAATGTATAAATAACTTACCACGTTTAAAGGCGAATGATTCATCAGACCTGTAAGCAAAATTAAGCAAATATAATTATGAAATATAATTAATTATTTTTATCTTAAATTAATTTGGGTATAGTATAAAAACGAATAATCATATCAATAGTCATATTTTAGTTTATTTTCCTTTCTTAATAATTCTCTTATCAGCTACGTTTATAATTATAGATTTCTCAGTATTAATATTTATATCAAATTTGATAGAAATTGATTTATTCCAATTAAAAGAAGGATTTTAACGGGAGCTGCTTATTATCTAATAACTAACAAAAAGTTCAAAAACGTGTTATCAGCGAAGTCGCAAATAGAAGTTTCAAATTTTAATTTTCATTGAGAAACATACAACTATTTATACGAAACGGTTTCATAAACAAATATAACTTTATGTATGAACTGAATAATTAATGAAATGAGGTCCTTCCATATGCCGAAATGAAGGAAACTCTTTTCAAAAACACTATGAAAAGAAATAAGATGAGACTCAAATGCCCATTTCAAAGCCAACGAATGTCATTATGAAAATGAATGAAACATTTCAAAACGGGTGTTTTCATTACATTTTCTATACATTTTTCATTAACTATTGAATGACATAATACGATTAGGTTGAAAGGAACTTGCATAGTAATAATGGGTCATTTTAAAGATGTCTAAATGGGTTAAGCAGTATTTTTACTACTATTAGTTTCTATGACCTTATTTAGTCAAAGTATAAAATACATTCACTCCTGGTTTACTGTACGTTAGATTTGTGATGTGTTTTTGTTTATATCAATCAGGTTAAAATCAAAAAAGTTTCGTCATTAAGTTTTATTTGAGTAAGTGTTATACTCATATCTTTCTATTTAAACTTAAATTGATAAAACACTATCATAGTAAACATACGTAATATATGGAATAAGCTTATTATATTTCTTTATGGGACAGAGGGTGAGTCATAAAAGATTTATTTCTCGTAAATTAATTGTACGTAATAAATTTTAGTTTCATTGAATTTTATTTAGTTTACTATCTTAATACCTAGGTAACACTGAAAATGTTTAGAAAATGAAAAACGGCTTAATGTAGAAAGTTGCCAATACTTTTATTGTTTTTCGAATTCATCTCCGTTCCTCTCTATACATCGTTGCATTCGATGGAATGCAGCAGGGCTCGTAAAGCGAATACCCTAAGCTTATCTTTTAGTTCTTGGGAATAAATGAAAGTCGCAGGGCGCCAGGTCAGGACGGGGTGGCGGATGACTCATTATCTCTACACCTGCCTTAGTCAAATATTCAACAGTCCGTTTTACGGAGTGCGCTGAAGCACTGTCGGGGTGAAGGAGGATCCTGCTTCGAGGGCGCTGCTGTCGAATTTTTCCGAGACAAGCGATTCACATACCAGTCTGCAGTAACTGTCCTTCCATCTTCTAGCATAACTGTCGCGAAATGACCTTTCCGACCAAAGAATGAGGCAATCATCTTTTTTCTTTACCTTAGTTGACCGATCCTGGAAAGGACATACCCAATGAGCTGATTGTCTTTTTTTTGGGTTCGTAGCAATATATCCAGCTTTCATCACCGTGCCGTCAATTACAGCATAGAGTCACTATCGTTGAACTTACCTAACATTTGGCGACACCAGTCCATGCAAAGATGTTTCTGGCCGTTTAAGTATGGTAAATCCATCTGGTACAAAGCTTCCTGATTCATAAATATTCGTGTAATATTTTTTAAACTTGACTCTGCTGATGATTATGAATGTCACTCGCATATCTTCCTCTATCTTACGTCGTTATCTTTAGTAATCACTGTTAAAGGACGTCCCTCACTTGGAACATAATTGAGATTTCTACGTGCACGCTTTACCTCTTCAAACCAATTGCAAATTGTGGCACGAGATGGGGTTTTATTAAGAAATGCTTATCATAGCTTTATTGTTGATTGAGTAAGTCCACAATTGATGCATAATAAATAATTGATCAAAAATTTTCTCGCGTAAGGTTCATTTTTATGTGTAACAAGTTTTAAATTTGCCGCCAATTCACAAAAATGAAATGACAATTGAATGCAATATACTACGTTAGGTTACCAGAAAGTTCTAAAATTGAAATTCAAAAAAGTTTTTATTAGCAATGTTTCTAACTGGCCAGTTCTAAACATTTTCAGTGTTACCCACGTATAAGTATTTAAGTTCTATAACTTATTCTAATTTTTTTAGTCTTCTATTATTTACATTTGTATGGCCCCTTTCGTCCTGTACATCTCTTTCTAGTAGATCCAGCCCATTAAGGTGATACAAGACGCCATCTTTTATCCCGCACTCTAGCAATACGACCGGCTCATTTCCATTTAAGCCTTAGAGCGTGTACAAGTGCATCCATAAAATTTGTTTTGTTACGAAAGTCAACATTTCCTCTCAACTTTAAGATGGTTCTTTCAACACGCTGGCAAGTTGAGATCTTAATCATGTTATATAAATATATATAAATGCTGGTATTTATTTTCTTACATAATTTTGCGTGCCATAGATAAACATACATACTTAACGATATATATATCATATACAAAATTTAGATCTAAATCGTTTAAATATAATAGTTTTGTAACTTTGTATTTAACATATCATGTTCTTCTATAATATATATGCTTTTGATACATCGAGGTGCAAATTCAATGATATCTTGGTAAAAGCTTTCTAAAAAATGTGTTCGTATTGCCACAATGTCTCGATAAACCGCAAGAGCACTCAGCCATATTGCTCCAAGATACACTTAGAGGTTATCGTATACGTGTTAGAAAACTTGTGGCTGAGAGAAGTTTTTCTTCATTACAGACGTTGTATGCTTTTTCTTTGTGCTATTTTAATGTCTTAAAAAGCAAGGAGATCAACTAACGAGGTGTTGTTGAGTGTTGTGTCAAATGATTTTAATACCTGTACATATCTACAAAAATATTTATTTGTTTTATATTGTTATGGATATATTATAATTATCTATAAAATGCTACAGTGTGAAGAATATGTAAATAACCACACTCTTTTTTTACATGGAACATCGTTAGCATTTATAGTATATCATATATACTACTTGATAGTGATTGATAGCCTGAGTAAAATAGGGACAAGTGATATCTGGAATATATAATGCGTTAAAAGATCGATAAAGAGTCCCAAATGTTTCTTTAGATATAGGATATATAACCTTCTTTGAAGCGATACAATTTTATCCATGTAAAATTTTGGTATTTATTTTGTTATATAATTTTGCGTGCCATAGATAAACATAGTACATACTTAACGATATATATATCATATACAAAATTTAGATCTAAATCGTCTAACTATAATAGTTTTCATTTCATATCAGTGGTCCATATATCGATATATTACAATATGATTAAAGACACTTTTAATAAAATCTTACCTTTTTTGAAGATTGGTGTCGCCATCATTATCTGCCAAGAGCGTATCTGTAATATAAAATTAGATATTTAAATATTATATACAGTCTTTACACATGCACTAGCAGACCCGACAGACGTTGTCCGGTATGATATATCAAACAATCAGGATATTGAAAAAAGTATGAAAGTAGCGATAGCAGGGTCATCTGCCGGGCTGATTTCAGAATCTTAACCATTCAGGGCTTCACCCAAATACAAAAGAATTCAAATCTGTCCTGCCGTTTCAGAGGAGTTCAATGACACACAGATACAGTAGAATTGTATATGTAAGCTGTCCTATCTTGTAAGTCAGATCAAACTGCACGCGGTGTGCAACTTTGATTGAAATCGGTTAAGTAGTTAAGGAGTAGATAGCGGGCAAACAATTGAGATTTCATAACCATTATAAAAAAATGAGGCAGGAAGCATTTTCAATCGACTTGTTCCGTTGTAATGTAAAACTAATGTACGGAAACATCTTTCACTTGTCCGTTCAGTGTAATTGTATTTTTTGCTTAGCTATACAGTAATTCATTATTATGAAACAAAAATGGTCTTCTTTTGTAACGCATTCGTTCAGCATATTTAATTCATAAAAAATAACTGAAATAAACCATTCAAAACAACATAAAAAAATTGAGCCGTCACGGGACGCCTGGCAGATGTGAAACATCGAAATTATTTTCTGAAGTAAAATGCAGAAAAGAACAGATTGTGATAGGAACTAAATATGTCATAATGATAAAATAAAATATTACGATTTTGTTTTCCAGATAACGATGACTATTTATTGAATAAACATTTATTTTCATTAAATACAAAAATTTAATATAAATTATAATTAATAATTTATAAATTATAATTATAAATTGTATGTATATACCATCATATAGCGTGGCGATGCGTCGCCTCGGCATGCGTCGCCACGCCAGAAATCGGTTTTACGTGCGGCTATAGATGTTTCACATCAATAAACGCTAGTTATGTTACCTAACATAGTCAAGTTTCATATATATATGTCCCAGTTAAATTATCAGGAAGAACGTTAGGTTGTAAACGATTCATTCACGGTTTCTCATCGATATATTACAATCTACCGAATAGATACGTGACATTAAGTAAGCAAGCAGTGCGTTCACAATCTCGCGAAATAGATTACAACCTAACGGTACTTACAATTTTACGGTGACATATTTATTTTTGTCAGTTAGTCAGTTTAATTTAGTAAATTTTGCCAGCAATAAATGTTTATTTTTTTATACACATATTTATTGTAATATAATATTCTCGTTTCTGACGATGTACATCGCTAATATCCTTTATAGATAACAAATGTGTTTCTTAGTATTTGAAACCCATAAATAATTTATAGTTTTTTGTTTGTCCATCGTTAAAACCACCAACCCAAATTTTCTGTTATAAGACCTTGTTTGAAACGAATAAAGACAGTTGATACGTAAGTAAAGTAAACTTTCGTCTCTTTTTGACAAATTGTGTCTACGATGTGCTGAAAAGAGACTGATGGTTGTTATAATGAAACACAAAGATTATTTTCTTCACTGAGGGGGCTAAAGTATTTTATAACTATAACTTATATGCGTTTACAAATGTACAGACTTATACAATACTTTTCCGTATATGAAAAAGATTAAGAACAAAGGTTTCTTTAACAAAACAGAAATATTTAAGGGCTATTCACAAGAAACTATTATTCGTGGGTCGCATTATTGTGTTTGTACACAAAGGCTGTCACATCTCGAACTAACTTCATACATCTAGCTGAGCCGCTGTCAGGAAAATGCTACTTTTATTAACGTAGCTTTGCAGGAAATTTAATAAATAATTCATTTTTTAGGACAAAAACCGCTGTCAACTCTCTATCTCTGATCGTACGTTTGAACTGTGATACTCTTATGATCCTATGTTCCAAAATAAACGTATTTTATTTAAAAAAAAAAAAACTTAAGATTTCGTTCTGTGTGTTTTTACAGTTACTCTTAGGAATCGTTACGTTGTGTATTTTTATTTTAAGAAGCTTTAAAATTAAATAAATAAATTTAGGTCTTGTATTTTAATTTTTTTTTTAAACAGAAATATAGATATTATTTTTTGAACATTTAAAACGAGTAATGGAATTCGATGATTGGCTTGCATTTAACAATACAGCCTTCATCTACAAAAAAAATTGCGTACCGTATATATTGGTCGATAATTTTGTGAGAGAGATGAATAATTCCCTCATGATTGAGCAAAACGATGGCACTTAAATTTTATATTATTCCATAAAGTATTATTATTATTATGTCTTACGATATTTTACTGTAGAGGACGTCCCCATAATAATCAGAATGATTGCTAGAGCCCGCGAACAAAGGTTCACATGATTGTCGAGGCTATTCAAATTCGTGACACCACGGGCCTTGTGGGAAGATTGAAAAGGACAAAACCATGAGAATTAAATAATTAAGGTGAGAGCACGTTGTTGTTAAGTGCTAAGCAGTGGTAATATAAGAAGTAGTACATAAGAATACTGTAAGTCTTCCCTTTAATATAGACTATAATCTTGTGCACAGACGATATGGTAAATAATAAGTACTATGGTCAGATTAGCAGTCTCAGTCAGAATGAAACTTTTTTTACTGGAACTACTATTTGCAACCTGCTACCGCTGAAGTATTTATGGACCAATTCACCAAAGAGTTTTTTTAAGAAAAGAGACCGGCAACCCATTGGCGAGCATTCTGGTTGTTTGCGTGGAAAGTGGCACTTTTGATCCGATGAGCCTTTCGCCCATTTATCTGGTCTATAAAAAATTCTAAACATTCAACTTCTAAATCATTCATCCCAATACTACATTGTAAACCTATGCATTAAGCATTTGTTTAGTGGCTAATGGGAGCATTTGATTCCCGTCAAATTAATAACTGTGTGGGCCTGGGTATCCGGAAGCTATATCCAGGATGATCCCTTCCCTCGGTAAAATAAATTTGCGCTGGTTCGGCTGTCGCGTGTCAGTATAATAAAGAAAGGAATCCAACAAACGATAAGACTATAACTAGCACTTACCATCAACGGTGGTGTGTCTCACTCCAAACCCTGGATCCTTAAAATCTATGAATATAAGTAAATGCGGTACGGTTTTGCGGTAAGTATATTCAGTGCGCACGCGACGGCGGTAAAAATTTAACTCTCTTGCGCTGTCATGCCGGAACGCCACCTACCGTCTCCGGTTCGTGTGTCAAAGTCAAATCGACAAGTGTCATCCTTCTTTGACTGACACCGATTTAGCGCGAACAATAACTATAAACTTATAATAAATCAATTATGAAAGTGACTTCAGTGACCTAGTTTATTTGTATCAAATATTAACTTTAATAATCATTTTGAAAAATATGCCTTTCTTAGTAATCCTAGAACTACTAGAACTAAAATTCGTCTATACGGCTCACTTCGTTGGTAATCTTAATGATCCAGTGAATATGTTATATCGCTCTTACAACTTAATTATTAACATTGATGAAATATTGGTATATTTTACAATAATCTTCCAACTTATCGTAAGATTTTTTATCATTGTGTTAAGTTTCAATTTAGTTTTTATATATTTTTATTGTGTGGTTGCTTAGTTAATTTTTTTTGCTAGCTTGCTAATATTCTATATAATTATAGTGTGTGTGTAAAAATTGTGATATTATAATTTCTTATATAATTTTATTCAGACACGTTGTTTTAGATTTTATATAAAAAATTGTAATGATACATATTTAGTGATTATAACACTTAACATATATAGCCTAACTTTTACGTTAACACTTTGATATTATTAAGTTAAAAAAAGGTTCAACAATATCGTATATGTTAACATAGTTGTGTCTGTAATGTTATTTTACACGGCTATAGAAGGCTGATAAAATCACTGCGGTAGACTCAGAATTGTGTCTACCACATCCCCATTAGTGGAACATAGGAATTCCAACCCATATGCAGATACACACAAAGTACCGAATCTGAAATTCATTAGAAAGTATTGATTATATTTTTTTGTATGTGCATCATATAAGTGTATAAACCCGATTCGTATCGTTTATATGAATACGTTTATTTAGGATGTATCACAATCAAATTACTCCAATAAAGTGTATGTCTGATCCCCAATTACTTTGGAACGGATCATTAGTAGATTGTGAGTGTTTCATAAATATTTAGCGAGCGAGTCTAATACATTAGAACGGGAATGTGAATTATGTATTAGTCGGTTTAAGAGACGGAAGGAAGCGATTAAATGAATGCATAAAATATGTTTTACTTATTATAGACAAACTGTCTTCATGTCTGATTTACTCACATGGCTAAAGACTTTCGAGGGGTGATGAGCAATCCAAGTGTTCTCCAAGAACTCGGCTTTTTGTACCTATTGCATATGTGCGACGGCTACATTGTTTGCGACACCAAGGCTCAGAACTAGTCTGTTACACGGATTAGATTACTTACTGAATGCTGTCTAACACCTTCGACATCTTTATATGTTCGCAGAGTGAGTACACGATAATGATAGTCTGTATATTATATATTTAATATTTTATATAATTTATTAACAACTAAACATAACGATACGATTTAGCATCGAGAGTACCATGGGCGGTATCACTTAACATCAGGTGAGCCTCCTTCCCGTTTGCCCCCTGTAAAAAAAAATACGATACCTTCATAGTATTAAAAGAAATATAAAAATTAATAAAAATAAAATTAAAACATAAAATAATATAAATATACCTATATGATACCGATAATATTTTATATTTTATAATAGTATTCAAACACTGTAAGTATTTTCATAGCCAATGGTCTTAATTTAGTCTCTTAAAAACTAACTTTACCATATCAAACACAACTAAATTGTAGATGCAATTGTGGTCAAATTTTTGCTTCTACCAGGGAATGAAGAAAATAGCTTTTGATGTGAAACATCTATAGCCGCACGTTAAACCGATTTCTGGCGTGGCGACGCATGCCGTGGCGACGCATCGCCACGCTATATGATGGTTTATACATACAATCTATATGCAGTAGTAAATTTTTGTATTTAATGAAAATAAATGTTTGTTCAATAAATAGTCATCGTTATCTGGAAAACAAAATCGTAATATTTTATTTTATCATTATGACATATTTAGTTCCTATCACAATCTGTAATTTTCTGCATATTACTTCACAGAATAATTTCGATGTTTCACATCTGCCAGGCGTCCCGTGACGGCTCACATTTTTTAAAATTACAGTTATAAAATGATCTCTCCGATGCTTGTGTTACGGAGTTGTCGATTGTTTCATTAATATCAATACATAAATTGAAACTTAAAGTTAAAGCGTATAAATCATTTGTACCACACTCTTTCTTTTATACCTAATTTATATTAGAAATGACTTCAACGGAATAACAAACAACTGACGTTAAATTGATGTTTTTCCACTTTTCTCCAACTGCAATCGGAGAGAAAATATTTTTTAAAAATCAGTTTTCATTTCAAAACAATTTTCTGTTTGAATTCAACGCTGTATTGGAGATTCTTTTAAGTTTTGAAAGAAATTCAATATATTTGCTATTATACAAACAATTTTGTCTATTGATAATTGCGCTAAAACCTGCTTTCGTCTATAAGATCTAAGCTTAAAGACAGCGGGAAATGCATTTATAGTAGAGATTAATGGTAAAATCCTGAAAAAACTAACCGCTAATACTAACGCTTAAAATATTTCGCTAAGGTAAGATAAGAAATGTATACATAGTTTACTCTGTGACATCTTAAAATACGAAGATCTTGGCTAACAAAGATATTTGTATTCATTAAAACGCACGCAAAGCAACCAATTAGAGATACTAAGGGATTATGTTCGCAATCTGGCAGCCAACAGACAACGTAGACATAATTTATCGTTATGCCTGCACAAAGATTAACTAGTGTATTGGGGCTAGCCAATCAAATCACTGGAAATTTGAAATTAGAATGATAGGCAATAGGTTTGATTTTACGGCACAGATTAGTTTGTGTTAGCAAATGTCGCCCGAAGTTAATATTCCAGGGTTTGGTTTGCTGAAAGATATTTTTATAGAATGCATATTTCTCATTTTATTCATGTAATAGACCATATAACAAAATTTATAAAACAAATAAGCAGTGAGTGATACAATACATGCTGTGGTTTTCTAATTATTTTATAAGCCATAGTTGAAAATCACGAAAACTAGTTTTAAAATCTGATAACTTAAGTCTAATAGTTTAAAGTACATTTATGTTGTTACCTAGCGTACGGGACGCTGTGTTATCCGTTCAAAAGAACGTGCATTTAAGTATTCTGAAGTGATTTTGAAAACATTCGGCATCTGTTAAAAGCAGAATTAAATGTCTCTGAAATAACGAATAAATAGGTACATTCTTGGACCCGAGTCTACCCACATCTGGATCTTGGCTACAATTTTGTTGATATTATCTACCTACATCATTTGTGATATCCACATAAACAGGGTATTGAAATATGAATTGCTATGAGTGTAACGATATAATAACTGGTCTAAATCAATCATTGAATTGTGCAGTTTGCCAACGACAGTATCATATTAGATGTGTTAACAATGCACTGACCAGTGCGGAGGGATCTTGCGAGAGGAATTCGTGGACATGTGCAACGTGTAAGAACAACGACAACGTTGAAAATTTAAATATGTCCTACCCAAGTAATGCTCCTACTGATAACGTAGTTTTTAACCAGCGACGTCATCGTGAATTACTGACTTTGCCATCTCTTTCGGGTTCCGAATTGCGAGTAATGATTGAGGAAATTGTCTCTGGAGAAATTAAACGTGCAGTCTCCGCTCTGACTGATAATATTTCGAGGCTTATAAACAACTCATTTGAAGTATTAAATCATCGATTGAAGGTCATAGAAGACAAACTATTCTTACCTGGAACTGCCAGCGAGCGGGTATTAACGGATTCAAATATAAATAAGCAAAGCGAGGCAAGTCCTACGCCGCTGCATCCAGTTCCATCCAAGAAAAATCGGAAGCAAAAACGTAAAAATGCATCAACAGTTCCGATCACTCATAGCCCTCCCTCCGATGAAGTGAGTGAAGTGAATGAGTTGCCTAAGTCAGCAGCTCCTGAGAAGTATATAAAATCACCTAACAATATACAGAGGTCAAAGATTTCCTGTAATCATGGAAGCTGCACAGAGGTAAAGATACCGGTCAGTAGTCGACGTTTAAGCACTCCATATCTGGTGCGAGGTACTGCGCGGCCGGGATCAACAAGTCTCGAGGCTTCAGAGAAAATGAGTTATTACCATTTGTTTTATTTAAAATTTGGGACAAACGTTGAACAGGTTCGTAAGCATCTTGAAAACATCTGTACTACCAAAGACATCTCTGTAGAAGCTCTTAACGCCCGCGGAAACTACGCATCATTTAAAATTGGAGTTCCTGCCAAGTATGGCAACCTAGTTATGGCGGAAGAGAGCTGGACAGATAAAATATGCGTCAAGCCGTGGAAAACTAATTTTCGAGGCAAACAAATTGAAAAATAGGACTTCCTTAATAAATACACCATATAATAAGAATGAAAAATTAAGTCTGGTTGCCTATTATCAGAACGTGAGAGGCCTTAAAACAAAGTTGCTAACATTCAGAACGAACCTAATGACTCTTATCGGTGTCCAATTGGTCGCTATAACAGAAACAAATCTGGATGGTTCTGTAAGTGACGCCGAAGTCACTGATGGTGACTGGTCTGTCATTCGCAGAGATCGTGGGCGTCCTGGAGGAGGTGTAATGCTTTTGTCAAAAGCACCCTTACATTTGACGCGTTTACCAAAATATGAATGCAGTGACGTTGAAGATATGTGGGCTAGGTTTAGTTTTATGGGCCAGTATGTATACGTTTGTGTTGTCTATTTACCACCTTCCACTTCTGAAAAATTGTATATAAACTGGTTTGATCATGTAAGTAATGTTGTTAAGGAAGTTAGTAATAGCAATAAGATTTTAATATTGGGAGATTTCAATTTTTATAGCTGTAGTGAAAGTTGTATAATGAATTTTAATTGTTTTCTGGCTGAATTGGGCTTAATGCAATTCAATAAAATATTGAATAAGAACGGGAGGGTATTAGATGCAGTCCTTACCGGTGAAGAGTCGAGTTACAGCAGAGTGAATGTGGAAGCAGTAGATTTAGGTGATGAGCTGTCCCGAATTGACGGTCATCATCCACCCTTAAAAGTAACTCTTAGTTACAATTTTTATCAGCCTGCGCAAACCCGTGAACCATCGAATATTACTAACATAAATGAATGGAACTTTAATAAAGGAAATTTTTTGTCGTTATATTATATTCTAAAAGACGTAGACTGGACAGAATTTCTTAGTATTGATGATGTTGATGAAGCGGTGAAACATTTTAATAGCATTCTATATAGTTCGTTTGATCAATGCTTTCCTAGAAAAAAACGGATGTTAACTAAGCAAAGGGTCTACCCTGTATATTTTAGTAATGAAATTATCGCTAAATTAAGAACTAAAGCGCAGCTCCATTGGCAGTGGAAATTTCTTAAGGATAATAACGCGTGTTTAGAATTTAAACGTCTCAGGTCAGTCATTAAAAACGACATTCGCAAAGCTAACATTAACTATTTACATACCATCTCATTAAATTTAGTTAATAAACCTACGCAATTTTGGCAATATATTAATACTCTTAGAAACCCAAAAGCTAAAGACTCTGCAATTTTGTATAATGATGTTGAATATTACGGTTGTGACGCTGCAGAGGCATTTGCTAGTCACTTTAAATCGGTATTTGTGGCAGATCAACCGCAACTAAATGCAGCAACTGCCAGTCGTAACCCAAAAGCATTCTCTAATCATTTTGATATCAAAAGTTTCGAAAGAGAAGTTATTGTGCGTAGTGTAAATAAACTTAAATCTAATTCACCTCCGGGTCCAGATATGATCCCGGCTTATATAATTAAAGGACTGGCAGACTATTTATTATTGCCTATATCGCATATTTTCAATACTATTCTATACTCAGGGGTCTACCCAACGTTATGGAAAACATCCCGCGTGACCCCAGTTCCTAAAGCTAATCGTAGTGGCAGAGTTGAAAACTACAGGCCTATCGCGATTCTTTGTACGCTGGCGAAGGTATTTGAAATGTCTTTGCACTCATTAATGTTGCCTAAATGCATTCCCCACATTACTCCTTCCCAGCACGCCTTCCTCCCACGCAGATCAGTTAATACAAATCTATTGTCGTTTGCTGACATGGTATCGCGTGAAATTGATAAGCGGTGTCAGGTGGATGCAGTATATTTGGATTTTCGCAAAGCATTCGATCGAGTAGACAATGATATTCTTCTCCAAAAGTTGGCCGCAATTGGGTGTGGCCCTGTTCTGCTTAAGTTTTTTTCTAGTTACCTATCAAATCGTAACCAATACGTTAAATATGGACAATATATCTCACAACCTTATCCAACAAGTTCTGGTATCAGCCAGGGTTCGAACCTGGGACCGCTGCTATTTTTGATAATGATTAACGACCTTCCGAGCTGTATTAAATATTCCAAAGTGCTATTATTTGCCGACGACGTTAAGATTTTTAAAAAGATTAAGACTGACAATGACTGTCTATGTATGCAACGTGATTTGGATGAACTGCTACATTGGAGTGAATTAAATAACCTCCATCTCAACTATGACAAATGTGAAGTGATAACCTTTAGTGCCTCTCTGAATAAAATACTCTGCGACTATAGCATAGGATCTGAAGTTATTAGGCGCGTAGACAGAGTCCGCGATTTGGGTGTTTTGTTTGTTCCTGACCTTTCATTTGCGGAGCATATTCGGATGATAACGGATGCTGCATTTAGAAGGTTGGGGTTTGTCCTGAGAAATTCAGTTGGTCTATCGGACACTGCCACTAGGATACTATATTCATCTTTGGTAAGGCCAATTCTTGAAACCAGTTGCGTCATATGGTCCCCTTATGAAAAGTATTATGGGGATATGGTTGAAAGGGTGCAAAAGAAGTTCCTTAGAATCCTGTACAAACGAAGGTACAAATTTTTTCCTTACCTCTACCCTACTAAGTTCCTGATGGGGGTATTGGGGTACAATTCGTTAGAGCTTCGTAGGGATTTGGCTGTGGTAAGGTTTGGTCTAAACGTTATTAAAAACGAAACGGAAAGCGCATACTTGATGGGGGAAATCATCAGACTGTACGTTCCGGACAATTATTACCGCTGCCGGAGGCATAACCTCTTTGCTGTGCGTTCGGCTCGCACTGTCCAGCGTCAACAAGCTCCCATTCCTCGACTACTCTCGATGCTAAATGGGTTTCTCGACTCTTCACCGGAGAGTGACTTATTTGGTGAGCGTATGGCGGCAGTGTACTCTGATTTGAGGGTATACTTGGAGAGTATTAGGGGTTAGAATAAACTGTGTTTTATGTTATTTTAATTAATTTTGTATTGTATATATTATAGTCTATTTTATTGTGAGTTTAGCCATGTCTGTAATTAATAAATAAATAAATAAATATATAGAAGAAATTCAAAAGAGATGGTTTCAAAGCAATCTTTAAAAATATGAATAATATGATTGCAAATAAAAAATAAATGATAACGATATTATAAGCTCAATGATAACATATTTATTTATTTATTTTATTTATTTACACTTCGTTGCTAAAAAGAAACACAAATAACACAATACATATAAATTACAAGGGATGCAACGGGCGGCCTTATCGCTAACAAGCGATCTCTTCCAGGCAACCCCAGTAAGAAAAGAAAACAATAATTAAAAAATGATGAGTGCAAGAATTGCATAACCAGAACTTATATAAAAAACAAAATATATTTATATTAATCTATAGAAAATAAAAAAACAATATTATTATCTAAATAAAACTAAAAAGCTAATCTTACAGATTCAAGAATAGCAAATAGTGAATTACATATACAAAAAACATATTTCTAAAGACAAATTTAATATGTAGCGTTCATATACAATTCAGTCACTGATTTAAATGCGAAATTAACATACGCTACAAAAGCCAAACCCAGTCTAATAAGTCATCTAAAACGCAATATTGAAGTTATATTCACACTCTAACAGTCTCAAAGAATTTCATAAAATTTTATCTGAACGAAACGTTCAATTTACGCAATCAAAGTTATCCCAAAGATTTGCTTTTTAATATTCAACATGACTAATGAAAATTCTTTTCGTTTTTATCACGTTTAATATTCAATTTGGAATTTTAGCTTGACTTTGATGAATAATAAGACTTAACATTTAATTGTGTAGCGTTGCAATTTTAGTTATGTTGTACGCATCAAAAATCACTTGAGGGGATAGTTTAATAATTGATATTAAAAAAAATCAGTGGCGCTACAACCTCTTCAGATCTTGGCCTCGGATTTCTGAATCTGTTTCATGATCATTTTTTAAATCTAATAGGCAAGTGATCAGCCTCCAGTGCCTGGCACACGTCGACTTTTTGGGTCTAAGTAATGTCGGTTTCACGATGTTTACCTTTACCGTTCGAGCAAATGTTAAATACGCACATAGAAAGAAACTCCATTGGTGCACAGCCGGGGATCGAACCTACGACCTCAGGTATGAGAGTCGCACGCTGAAGCCACTAGGCCACTAACACTGCTCTAATTGATATTAAAAATATGTACCGTCTGCGGCATTAAAGTGTATTTTTTTATTTTACCGAGAACGAAACCTAGGATATGTAACTATATAACGCTAAAATAAAAGTAATTTGTTATTTTTTGAACAAATTAAAAGTATTAACGATGAGCAAGAATGAGGATGAATCTAGAGAGGTTTTGTAAGGGCTGCAAGTGCAGATCCGTCGTCTCTGAAAAAAGCGTGATACTTTAAATAAATACAATAAATAGTATATTGTAATACAAGTGCGGAAAGTCTGTCATTGCAAAGAGTTCCGACGAAAGTCACCCGAGCCGAAGCGCAGCCGAAGGTGAGGGTTGACAGTCGGAACAAGTGCGTGCGACAAAAATTTGCGTGAATCATAAAAACTTCTATGATTTTTTTTTAGTGAAACCTTTGTGGTTGGTTTTTTATTTTTAATAGACATTGTTTTGACAGTTGGGAATGATAACGCACCAGTGCGGGAAAGGTAAAGAAAAAGCACGAGTGTGTAATAGCCCTCTTTCCGAACGCTATTCGTCCCTGCAATATGCCACTTTTTGAGCAACTGTATTAAAAAATTAATTACAGTACTCGGAATACAATAGTAATCCCAGCACTCTAAATTGTATTTAAAATGATAAACAACGAGGGGCTACAATCTTAAGATGTTATTAGCTGTTTCATTTTTTTTTAATTGTTAGGTAAGTGAGCCTTTGCTGTGCCTGACACGTGCGAGCGTCCCGTTAATTTTTTTTCACGGTTCGTTCAAACCATTGCCATCCCTAGCTCTCGGATCCGAGTAATCGGCATCCGACGTGCTGTATGCCGACCACTCGGATACGAAAAATGTTTTATTTTAATAAAAATAATAATATACATTCATACATATTTACAAACATTCATATTTACTTAATACATAAAAGTTTTGATTTTCAGATATTACTTTGTATCCATTATTTAAGCATTCAATGTGTAAATAATCGCACACTCACAAGCGCAGGAGTTTAACACTTTTTTATGTGATATCTAAATTAAATATTTATGAAAAATTTTCCTTATTTTATAAAAAAAAGATGTATTGACTTTATTACGTGATTAATTTAAAAAATTATAATCGAACTTATAATCAATAGATAGATAGACTATTTAAATCTATTTCTGATAAACACTACAACAAAATGATGTGACGTACCTTCAGAGCAACATTGATACCTGAAACAATAAAAATATATTATAATTAATGTAATAACGTGCATGTACTTTTATTATATTGTATATATTTTAATTGTATTTTTAGCTATTGTATAGATTTTTTCGCGAGCTTTGTGCGCGGCGACCGAATCAAAAAATTCCGTAACGAAAAGAAACCGAACACGATTACGTAATATGTGCAGCGAATACGTTTAAACACAACAGACAGACAGGGACAGAACGCATACTGCGTCTCACATCTCTCTGTCGAGATCGGTGACGTAGCGTAAGCGCGGCCGGTGCAGCCGGTACGCGCAAGTGTGAGACAGAATATATAGGCGTGTTAGTCTGAGTCCGGTAGAGTGGTAAATTGAATTTAATCAATGATAAAAAATAGTAATTTATAATTTATTCGACTTAGGGGCCTTCAAGAAAAGAGCGTACAGATTCTTAAAAGGCCGGCAACGCACTGGCGAGCCCTCTGGAATTAAGAGTTTCCATGAGCGGCGGTATCTTAATATCAGGTGAGCCCCTGTTCTAAAAAAACTATAATTGCATAAGTTGACAAAAATGCTATGCAATAACTTTATATGTATTATTGTTTTTTTTATTGTAACAATTACACTTACAGAGGTTGTAACATATACTATAATGTATGATGTAGTAAACATGAATAAGTAAATAAAATATTACTTTGTAGAAAACTAATAACCTTATTTCGGTATTTCTACGAAATCTTGAACATAACGGTCGCCTGATATGTTCGTATTTTTAATTACTGATTCATTATATTTCATTGAAGTTAAGCTTAAAATATATATGAATGATTTGTAAAGAAATATTTGTTTTACCAAGCTCTGGATATAAAAGGAAAATAGGGACTTTATTTATTTAAAGTCTCTTTTATAGCTTGAATTTGATACGTAAATAAAATCTTGATAGAAAAACATCTAAATTGTTTGACTAGAACATATATCCTTGAACATTTGTGTTACGATCTTTTAAACTAGTATACAATCATGAAATATCCTTTTTAGTATATTATTTATTAGATGTGTAATAACTCTGTATGTGATACCCTGTATAAGGGAGATGATGTTAATAAACAAGGCATTGCCATAGTGGACGTTTTGTTTCATTGTGATAGGTTAGGAGATATGAGTGTGTGTCTAGAATGTTATAATAATTAAATAAAAAAGCTCACTACGGTTTTCTAAATGAAACTCCCTGAATTTTATTCGAATTAATACATGTAAAAGGCCCATATGCAGACCCGCAATCATAAAGCATCAAACTTGAGGTATTATTTTCGGAATACAATATGTATACCACAAAGAATGATTCGGTGGCCATCCCATTCTCATGATACCAAATTCATACTAAAATAAGAAGTCCTGAGTACATAACTTGTTATAATCTGTTCTTACCTGAAAGAGAGGCACGCAGTATTGTGTGCCGTAAGGATTTGGAGAAATTCTATTAGTTTGGAAACAAAGAGAGGTTAGACTGATGCTGAAGGTATCCTTGCCTCACAATAGTTTTTTTTAGTGGACATAACTATTGACAAATATAATTAACAAGAAGGATATAAAAATGCATGTAACGTAACCTAATTAAATCCAAACAATAGGCGCGTCCACACAGAGCGAGCAGCCTACACTAACTAGACGGCCGAGCAAGAGGCAAGAGCGAACAAGTGCCCGAGCCATCGAGTGTTGGCTTTTTGATTTGCTCAAAGGCGCCTCATTCATTTGTGGCGCGCACTCTGGAGGCCACCTCGCGATGAGTTTCCTCGCGAGGCTCCTCGCTCCGTGTGGACGTGCCTGATGACTAATCAAAAATGTGAGGATCGGCCGAGTAAATGTATTTGGGATTACCCTCATCAAATATAATATAATTAAAATTATAAATTTCGAGCAATATGTTTACATGTTTGAATATAATATTATACAAGCTGTTTTTTTAAAGGAATATATCTTTATAATGCAGATAAAAACATGAGCATCTCTGGCATTACTGTTCAGTTTGGTCAAGCAAGAAAATAGTGTAGATGGACTATTTTTACCAGATTTTTAATATTAAAAACCCTTTAATGCTTGGAGCATTTAAATATTATAAGGATCGAATTTATGAATGAAATATAACCCAATGCACGTTGATTATAGTCGAAATATCTTTCAAAACTGGTAAACAAAACCTCAAATGAGGATATAAAACAGGAAAACCCATCCATATGTGCTTACAAATGCTTTCATTCTTAATTATAAAACTCTATTCAGAAAGAAAAGCATTTCACACATACCCATTGTTCTTCATTATACCATTAAAACGATAAAAAATTCAAGCTATTATGATCCTTATCTGTAGGCTAGAAATACGACTTTTCTAGCAACATTTTTTTCCTGTTTTGTACAGCTGTCTCAATGGATCTATCATGTATGTGTTGGTGTATAGATTTTGACTCAAAATGCTTCATTAACATATTACTACATAAAAAAGGTTAGTTAGTTCTTTATTAATATTTATGTGTGACATTACCATCGCTGAATTATTAAAATTGAATTATACATTACAGAATTTAATTACTAATACTTAATATTTAAAAATTTAAACAAATACTTACGTATGGAGTCCACTTTTGAATTTCTCCGTAATTAGTGCATCTGAAAATAAAAAATTCCATAAATATAAAACAATAATGATTGTTATTATTTCTTTAGAAAATGTTTGTAATAAACCCATCTCATAATAAAGTGATATAAGTTTTATTTTATAATTCCAATTCCTTGTATTGCTGGCATAGTAACGTCTTTAACCCGAACCTCGTGTTGTGTGTGTTTCTAAAAAGAAGTATTATGATCATGAAAAAGTATTGATGCCAGTGATTTTTTTCAATTAATTTTACTTTCGCGTATATAATTTGAAATGTATTTATAAATTTTACAAAGGATTTTAATTTTAGTTTTCAGAAATACTTCAATATTTCACCGTATACTTTAAATCTTTTTAAAAATACCAAATCAAAATGGAATAGGAAAAAGCTGAGCCATAGCAGATGGTCTCATTAAAATGCATGAACCTCTACACCGGCCATATTTCGGCTCAAACCTGCATTTGACAGTGGTGATATACGATTTTTAAATATGGAATAGAATTTTTTCAAACATAAAAAGTCGTAGAATTACACAAAGGGCCGAGTCATTAATACTAAACCAGTATTATAAATATTGTTAATAATGCTTTGTATTAAAAAACTCACTGAATACGTCATCCACAGAATGTTTATTATCATGTAAAACAAAAGGCGATCGCTATATATCTCAAAAAGATTCATTGTTATTAAGTATAGAACATTTTTAATCGCATATGCGTACAATTGGCAGAGATAAATTTAATAAATAAAATTCTCATGTCACAATGTTCGCTCCTGTACTCCTCCAAAACGGCTTAACCGATTCTTATGATTTTTGTATGCATATTCATTAAGTCTGAGAATCGGCTCCTATCTATCTTTTAATGTTTAATGTTTAAAGAACTTTATTTCTCATTACAAAACAGAAATATTTTATTTACATGAGAAACTTAATATTAATATGTATATATCCGAGCGAGATACACGTCGCCATTAGCCGTCATAATTTTAGTCAACTATGTTCATTCTAACATGCATCTTTACTGCCTTTTTGAATTTGTCAAACACTCCAATATTGCGAATTTGATATGGTAATTGATTAAATGATTTTTAATCAATTACCATCTCAAATTCGCAATATTGGAACTTTTAAACCACTATTGTGATAAAAGGTGTCCAAAACCCCAAAAAAATATTTTTTTTATTTTATACAAAAATACACACATCACTTAATATTCATCTACCCTATTTTTTTAACTAATAACTCTAGGTTTATATAGAGAAAATCACAGAAAACCCTAGAAAGTTTTCATTCCGTAAAACCGAACAGTCCCTGGGGTAGCATAGCAAAATGTTCCATGTACTAAAAAGGTAAGGTAGGCATTAAGGAGTAACGAAGTTCACGGGGGCAGCTAGAAAAGTATAATATTTTCACACATATTGACACAATATGGCTACTGAGAATTCACTCTGCGAACATATATAGATATATATATATATATATATATATATATATATATATATATATATATATATATATATATATATATATATATATATATGTCGATAGTTTCGAACACAGCATTCAGTAGGCATTCAGAAGGACCATTGTTAAGGTAATTTGACAATTGGAACTGCTATTCAAATTAATTTTAATTCAAGGCACATTGATTGATATTATATAAATAGATTTGGCTTTGAGCGCGGCCACCGAATCAAGAATTTCCGTAAAGAAAATAAAAACCTAACACACGATGGCGTAATATAGGTGTAGCCAATACGTTTTAGAGCGGGACAGAGCGCATACTGCATCTCACATCGGTCTGGCGTGATCAGTGACGTAGCGCAGGTGAATTAGAGCGGGACAGAACAAATACTGCGTATTCACATCTCTCTGACGAGATCGGTGACGTAGCGTAATCTCGGCTGATGCAGCCGGTACGCGTTATAGTGAGACATACTATATAGGCGTGTTAGTCGGAGTCCAGTAGAGTGCTAGAGTGGTAGATTGAATCAATATCAAAGAAAAAATAAACTGCATTAATAATAAATAAATAAATGATTATATTTCGGAAGTTGATAAAACATGCTATGCAATTTAGGGCAGTAGTCCCCGAATGCCACACTTGAGTCGAATTGATTCGCAAATAATTCAGTGGGCATATTATTAGTTAATTAACATAATTTTAGTATTTGTTTATTTTATTTTAGTGATATTAGTTGTTTTAACTCAGTAAGAATAAAAATCTATCATTAAAATACAAATAAAATACGTCAAATATTGTTGTATCAGACGTATGCACTAAGTTTAGAAAAAATATCATAGTTTTTCTCTGTTTTGCTTTGCATCCGTAGTAGGTACGAAATTGAATCCCTCGGGTGGTAATATGCAGTACCTCACTAAGCTCCCGAAAAAATTGTTATTTCTCTGAAAAAAATAAACACAGACTCTGAATATTTTTCATCATATTTATTAAGGTAGCCTACAGTCATATAATTTCTAATTCCAAATTCAAATGGCATGTATTGTGAAATATAATCTGTATTATATTAGTGTGGTTAAGTGTGTATATACAAAATACATATATACTAATAACTTTAAAACATAAGCCAATTCATACCACGGAAAAATAATTAACCAGATATACGAATGTACCTGAACCCTAACGGAATTTTAAAATTTAATGGACGAAAAAATTGGCACGAACTTCATGTCTAAAAAGGCATTTTTTCAATCTCTTTGCTCTGGTATTCTCTCTGTGCGGGGATTTTTGTTAATTTCCCATCTCATTTTTCATTTAAAATCCTTTTAAAATACAGCATTCTGGATTTCGCTTGACCTATCGAATTTTATCTCGCGATAAAACAATGTCACGTAAAATTCAACAATTTGCAATGAAAATGCCTCTGTAACTTTAAAAATACAATAAATGATTTACTTTAACATGAAAATTCATGAATTTTTCTTTACAGTTTTCTCGTACTGTGATTATTATTAAATTCACAAGATTATATGTCAGAAAGAAGTTTCATAATTTTACATATAACGGGAATGATGGAACCAATAGATTTTCCGAGTATTGTACGACTTCGTACGAGTAAAATTTCTTTTTTTCTTTTTTCTTATGTACCAATCGAGAAGTGTTGGTATAGTGGCAATAAAGTGCCCCTGCCAATCCTGAATTATTATATATAACACTGGCTTGATCGGAGAAGGAAAAAAAGCCGGAACTGACAGGCATCACAGATCATATTTTTCAAAATGTGACAAAAAATCGTACCGCCACAGTATTTTCAAGGATGAACGAATTCAACAATGACTTTGTCAGGTGTAATACATTTAATTAGTTTGTTTTCAAATATTTTTTGGTTCAAAGACGAAGGTTCAAAAATACAAGGAGACCACTTCGTTATGATACTACGCTTCGTTATGATAGAATTAAATATTTCTAAAATATGTTTGTCTTTGAATTGCAAGTTACTGCTACAAGGTAGTCAGTAAAAAGATCCAATTTAAGAAAGTAATTTTTGTTTACTTTCCATTGTATAATAATAATTTAGATACATTCTTAAAAGGCCGGCAATGCACTCGCGAACCCTCTGGCATCGAGAGTGTCCATCACTTAACATCAGGTGAGCCCGTTTGCCCCCTGTTCTTTAAAAAAAAATGCATTGAATACAAAAAATAATCTTCTTTTCGGTATGCTCCTTTTTGGAAAAGGCCTTCTTCAAATTCCGCCATTCCTCTCTGCAATGTGCCTGCCATGTACATCTGCTGTTTCATTAATTTGGTCATTCCACCTTCTAAGTTCTCCCTCTTTTTCGTTTGCCTTGGACAACAATTTAGTACGTTTTTTCTGGTTATCCATATGCCCCGCCCAATTCCACTTTAGTAGTAGTATACAATAATATTAGGTCCTTACATATGAAATTGGTGTATTTCGTACTGGCCACTTTAATCACGACGATCTCCTCTTTGGTAAGAAATTCCAAATTCAAATTTATACAGCTATTTACTCATGTATTTGTGCTTCGATGACCGTCATTCATTTGTTTTTTTCTTCTGTTTTTTTCTGAGATTCCCGTCCGACTGGTTTTTTTAGTAACCTAGAACTACCTATGAGATGGCAAAAGTGCATAGAAAACAATGGTTCATACTTTGATTAATTCAATATATTATATTTAAAAATATTCGACTTTTTGTTCCTCCCATACAAAACCCCAATTTCATATGTAAGGACCTAATATAATCAGTTGTATTATCTGCACTCTAAATAAACCTCTTCTTGATAAACAATGGTTTTAATTTAATTTGTGCCTTGTATTTTATAATTATCATTATACAAACGCTAAAATACTTAGCTTTGTTCCACAACACTCGAAAAAGCATCGGGCTATATAAATTTTAATGAGTCCACCTCTATTTTTACTGCTTTACTAATCAAAAGAATGTTTGGTTATCTGATCCATGTTTTATTCGAAATAAAAAGTTTGATTTCACTGTGTTAATTTTCTTAGATATACTGCCAGTACAGTACAATTTCATACTATGCTAGGCTCTAAAATGATGTGGGTAGATTTTTGATGAATTCAATTAATTTGTTGCCTGGCAGAAATCACTTATTAACAATAAGGCCCGTTGCCTAATAACTTATGTAACTTGCTTTTTATATCTATGTTTTTGTATAAGATAAGTGTAAATAAATAAGAATGTAGTTCATAGGTTATAACTGAAGTTTTATTTTAGAGTAATGAACATTTTGAGAATAATACAATATTAAAATTACTTTTATTACTATGTCAATGTGTATTAATGTTACAGCGGTGGTCTATTTGTTTGCGTGGGTGTCTCATTTCGGGGGGCGTTATTTATTCAGAAAAAAGAAAACAGATACTGGCTGCGTACTGCTCTGAGCATAAATATATTTTGTTAACAATGTACATGTACTAATTAATTTGAAATTACATTTACTTATTTGAGATCTGTTCAGGAAATAAGGAGTATTATTAACATATAAGTTTCTTAAAATTGAAAGTAATATATAGTATTGTACAAGTTTGTTGTATTGAACCTAGAATTGAACCCTTTCCGTTGGTTAAGCCACAAACAGCAATTTGGATATGATATATCAATTTTTCAGGTAGTATGCACAATTTAAATTTTACGTTAAATTTCTCACATTTAAATATTGGTTTCCTACAATTCAAACGTCAGTGAAACGCAAATTGGCGTCCGGACTTTATCCGTAATTAATTTGGTGGCATAATTAAAACTTCGCAGTGACGTCATTAAGGATGGCTGTATGCAAAATGTTGAATAACATAATCTAATTATATATTTACATATTCGCTCGAACGGCAAAGGAAAATATCGCGAGGAAGCCGGCTTGCCTTAAACCCACACAGTCAAAAGTGAGGAGGCAGATTATCTTATTGCCTATAATATTGACAAATGATCATAAAACAGATAATGTCAGGTTCAGACCTAAAAAAGGTTGTAGCCGCACTGATGTATTTTTATTTGTCTACATATATTATCTATATTCAATCAATGTTCTCTCAAGTCTACTGAAGTCCAACTCTGAAGTCAAAGTCCACTAGGGACTTTGGTCTGACGAAGCAAAAACCTATAGTCTTTGTTGACCAGACCCAAGTGTTATTTTCTATTTAACATAGCCAAGTCTTGTTTTGATTTTTCAAGTTCGGAGTATGAAATAAAAGAAGAACTAACACCACCCTCATAATTGAACTGGATAACTATTAATTGTGTATTGATTTAGAGTCGAACAAATTACTATTGAATTCTTTATTGCGCTAACGGGAATCGAACCCGACACTCCAGGCATCAAGATTTCTATCCATAACTTTCATCTACTGGCGTCCATTAAAATTAATTATAATATGCAGAATTAAAAAGCAGCTTCAGTGTGCGCCTCTCAACCCTAAGATTCGTTCGTACGGTGAAGGAACACATCGTGAGGAACCGGTATGCCTAAAGGTGCGTCCACATCTGGCGAATATGCCACGAATGTGCAGCTCGCGAGCAGTATGCGAGCGGCGCGCGTGCATTTTTGTTCGTACGCCGCACCTGCGCAGTACGCGCACAACCTAAGCGCCGTACGCGATCAGCGCGTGGGCGGCGCGCTAGGGGCTCGCGTCTTCCTTCCGCCCACACCATAAACGGAACTGTAAGCGCGAGAACTGAGTGCACGCCTTTTACAAGCCTTGCATGAGTTGCGCTAAAGAGGCGCCAAACCATTGCCGTGACTGCACGCGCGCAGCTCGCAAACAGCTAGCATGCTGAGGATTCGCGGCGCATTCGCCCGATGTAGACGCACCCTTAGATCTAAAAATCGACGGCGTGTGTCAGGCAATGAAGGCTTCCCTAACATAACCTAGCTAATCAATAAGTAAGTATTAACAAAACGAAATACTGGCGGTACCGCTGTTTTTTTTTAAATTATAACAATATACTGAATAACTAATGGAATTAGTAAACAAACCTAGTTGATATGCCATAAAAATTTATATCAAATAAATAATAGCTAACATTCCATGAACATAAGCACTTAAGCAGTAAGCTTTCACGCTTTGAAGGCTAAATTTCTCACCTGAAATAAAATTTCATACTTTTTGAATGTTTTAACATTTTTATCTCAAAGAAGCGAGCGCTCATGGAATATGCAAAAGAAGGCTATTTACTCACCGGTATTTAATATTGATATCGCCAATAAAACGAGTGCTCGACCCGCCATACTTCTGAAACAAGGAGATAAGGGTAAATGTATACAGAATTTAAGGTTCGTTACATAAAACACTTTAGTTTTTTTTTTTAATCACAAGTGATGGTAATAGATAGTTATAAATAATAAAGCTGATTTCAATGCATTTGAAAATGTTAGAGAGAGCTTATTTTCAGTCTATTAAAATAATTTTATAGAAAATAGAAAATTTAATATGTTTATATCAGATGGCCAAGAATAGATTAAGATAGGTTATTGGGTTTGGGCGTTAGTGGATTATAGCGCCACTAGATTTTCTTTATCACAATTTATAAATTATAATTATGAAATTATTAAGAGTAAATATGTATGTAACTTACAGATAGCACAAAACGCAAAAAGAAAAACATGAAAAAAGTATTTGAAAATTAAAAAAAAACCTTACGTGCAATTCATACATGGTAGAAGTGAAATCTTCAAAAACAAAGTTTTCATAATTAATCATATATACATTAATCATTTTTCACTCTGTAAATGTGAGTGTTCTTTAAAAACAGTATATTTTAATGAGAAATTTTAATTTATAAGTTTAGTATAAATCTTTAATTTGGCAAATACTAAAACAACGAAAGTTTGAAATTCGATTAAATTAAAAAGCGGCAGTAAAGAGAGGCTGTATAATGCCTCCTATCTCATTTTTCACGTTAAATCTTATGAATTTATGTTTCTGTCTCTTTTTACGTTGCATCCGGTTTAAAATCACAACGATTCTGAAGAAGTTTCTCTATCTATCTCATTCTCTCTCACGTCAAATCTTATGAATTTATGTTTCTGTCTCTTTTTAGTGTCGCTTTTTCCGTTGCATTCAGTTTGAAATCACAACTATTCAAAAGAAGTTACACTTCAAAACGTATGGCACCCGCGGTAAGCTATTGCATAACATTTTTTATCAAATAATGCAATTATAATTATTTATAAATGCAGTAGGTACTATTGTCTTTTATTAATATAGCTTTTACACATTTAAAGTAAACACTTTGTTACCGGATTGAAACTATGTTAAATAATTATAAGTTTACAATAATACAATTCGGTAAAAAAGTGTTATCTTTAAATGCAGTAGGTATTTTTTTAGGTAAATACTGAAATTATTTGCTCAAAACCTATCATAATAAGTAAAAGGAAAACTTCTTTTGATATAATAACTAATTTAATAAATTTAATTAGACGTGTAAAAACACATACATTCAGATAATAATATAATGACATCATCAATGACGCCTGAAACGTGCTAATGAAGTTTTATTATTCAGAATAGCCTGTGACTGAAAACGAGAGACGCTTTTAAGGCTAGACGAAGAGAAGCATTCGTTTAACTAAATTAAGCTGTTCTTTCTTTTTTAACTGCCACAAAAAATCTACGATTTAGGTTAAAAATTTGTGTTTCCGTTCTTAGACCAATTCTTAAAAATAGGTTAATAGAAAGACAGGCCAAACATTAATTCAGCCACATAACAATTTTTAGCTCTAAATTGCATTACTTAGTAAAATTATTCGAAGAAATAATATAACAGAAGAAATGTATGTTTGTGGATTTTAGGCATCGGATGACTTTAATATTAAATTATAAAACAAACTAAAAATTAAATAAGTTTCAAGAAATATTGTTAAATACATTTTAGTGAACTTGGAGTCGGTTATATATTAAAGGAATTTATCCGATTTCCACGCGCAAAGTCGCACCGGCAATATCTAGTATTAAAAAACCGTGTATAATTAATCTATTAAAAGCTTTTGAGGATCTATTCCTATTCTATTCATCTCGAATTAATCTTTAATCCCTCAAAGGGTCTCGATGCGGGGATCTTAAGCTTTAAAGTAAACAAACATAAAAATAAGACTTTGAGTGGTACTTAAACGCTAAGCCCCTCTTCACATCACTGCTTTGATGCCGTGTCCTTTTTGAAATCCTCATTTTTACAGCTCTTTTACGTCTGGGTCTGAAAATTAATTCCAGAAATACCTGGACTTAAGGAAGTATTTTTGTCAGATTGTTGAGCAAGGAATGTTCACTGACGATCAGTATTACATACTGTTTTGAGTTAGTAATTCGATAATATTTTATTCAATACGACGCCTAATGGCGACGGTTATCTTGTTCGTATATACATATTAAGTTTCTCAAGCCAATAATCAATTTTTGCAATGAGAAATAAATTTTTCTAAACATCAAACTAGGATAGAGATTGGTCGTCAACGATTCGAACCGATTTCGTTGAATACGATGAAGTGGAAGGAGCTGGTACTGGGGGTCCCAGAGGTGAGAATACTACTCCATGTGGGGCCGAAATTGCGGTGGCCCGGAGTGAAGTACAGTCTCGCCTTTCTGAGAACCAAGTTTTTGGAGGCTAATTTAGCCTTTCCCTCCAAGTGACCGCGAACGTTCGATATGTCAACGCCAAGTATTCCAATGCTGGCTGTGGCTTTAAGAAGAACTTTCCTTGTATTGAAGAAGATGTTCGTTTTGGTTGCCAGTGCAGTTTCATGCTAGTTCTTGTCATCCGTTCTGCGCTCTGAATTGAGAACTGTGTAAATTTAATTTTAGAAACAGTTATTAACTGATGTCTATACAAGTACATTGTTATCGTACTTTCGAAAAATATTGACCACTTACTGACCACTCTGTACAAGATTTTCTATATTAATATATTATCCCTTGATTATTTTTAATGAATGCTCCAGGATTACATATAAATTCTGCCAGATGTATGTTATATATGCTTAAAATACCAAAACGGTTAAGGAAATGAGGTGTTGTTTAATTAGCGCTCATTCCACATGTCATTTGTATGAAAGCATTTCCTCTTGATATATGTTAGGGTTTCCTTGTTTAATTAATTAGAATTAGCTATTAAATTTAATAGGCTAATTTAGTATATCCTTTGTTATTATATATTATTATATCCCAATCGCTATCATCAAACGAAATATACTAATATTAAATGAAATTATTATTAATGATTAATATAAAATAAAGTGGAAATGTTTTATTGTTTCTTTATTTGTTTGCATTGCTATAAAAAAATTAAACAAATCTTATAATTAAAATTCGAAGTTGTCCTGGTTGTATAAAGGAGAACATTTTCAGAAAAGTTATGATTCCGTATGAAATTATCATAGTATACTCTCAGCTACTTTTAGATAAGGTGGGAAAAGAGATGAATAAAATTACTAAATCAATAGAGCAAAGTGGTACTACAGTTTCATACAAGGCATCTGTTTCAAAAAAAAGTAGGCAGTGCTTTGTCTAACAAATAAAGAAACATTTGACTTAAAAAATCTTTTTACCGAGAAGGCTTAAGAGTATATAACTTAGTGCTACAACTTAATCAAGAGGGGTGGAATCGCAGAGTATAAAAATTATATTATGTATACTTATTTACGATTCGATAACAGAAGTGATAACACAGACAGACAGATAAAGGTCAATTGACTGAACTAAATATCAACGCACAGAATAATTTCGGTTTCAGAACGAGACTGTCTTCGAGTCTTTCATTCTTCTTACATTATTTTTGATAATTTACTATTTGCTTATCAAACGTACGTAACGTCTTTGTTAGTTTAATATCACCTGAGCCTGATAAGCCCTTTAGATTTGTGTCCCGCTTTACCGCACCCATAGCACAAATTGCTTGGATTAGCAAGACACCCATGTCTGATCTAATTCCAAACCTTTATAGCGTCTTTTAAAAGACTTTCACCACCAAACTTCAATTATGCACTATTTCTCCACAATCATTTTTGCTATTGCAACTGGGCATTGTACAAGCCCTGTTCTAAATTCAAATTCATTTATTCATATAGGTAAAATAATGTACATTTATGAAAAAAATATATAGATGAAATCCTTCTAAATTTACATTTTCTGCCAGTTCTCAAATCAAATGGACGTAGAACGAAAAAGAAGAACTGTCAATAAATTCTTCGCCACTCGTTTTAATCAAAACGTTTCTGGTTTTACACTGCGTTTGTAAGGAGCTCCAACCATTACACCATGTTTCGCATGACATCTTAAGTAATTAACACGCATTAAACACGCAAATATATATTCGAAAAACTAACATCACCGCATACACGAATTCAAGTCCGACCAGTCACCCCAAGTAGCACCAGTTCACGAGTATGACGCATGGCCAGGTAGGGGGCTACCCTCGCCATATTTTAGGGAGAGAGACAACCCGACGCATGGACGCAGCCACATACATCCCCTTTCAATGTCTTGACACCTTATTAACTACTGCCTCAATTACACCCTCGAAACTTATTTAAACCTAAGAAATAATTAAACAATACTATGAATATCGTAACTTTAACATTATGTTTTCCGATTGCGTAAGCCACTGAGGTGAACTAAAAAAGAAAATATAAACCACATGGCCAGTGATGTAACAAAGTTCGTTAATTAGTACAGCTCGACACAGCTAAAAGCAAAGTTTGGTTTTTGAGGACAACTTTCGACCGAACTAACGATGACGATACATCCATATAAAATGTGGGAAACCGAAAAAGTATATTTTTTTTTACAGCTTTATAAGCCATAATGAATTTAAATTTTTATACGATAATAAACATTCAACCCGCTGAAGCCAGCCTTAATAATATAAGATAATATCATGTTAGTGCAAATCAATATTTACAGTTAGTTTGCTATCGAAATATCAATCATAACTTTTAAGGTAAATCAGTAGCTGTCCATTGCTGGTCAAATAGGCGTAGTACCTATTTAGCAATGCAACCATTCCATTTAGCAATGCAACCATTCCATCTGTATATTCTTATGATGTTGTCACGTTCAACTATCGTCAGTAATCCAACTTTACAGACAACCGTTTTTTTATGTGGAAAATTTCACCTTTTATAAATATGTAAATGGTTTTCCATTTAATTTTAAAATGGCACATCTTATTTGAGGGCATTTCCCAGAGTTAAAAGAAATACATAAACTCCAAAAACCCTAATTCAATTAAATAGAATTCCTAACATTCAAAATAAAATATAATTTCACAAGAAAACGTCGTCCAATACACGACAATCACCGTCCGTACTTATCTTTTATTCCCGACCCTACCTTTATTATTTAAAACTAATCGAATCTAACTATCAAGGGTTGATATGGGAGTAGTTGACCAGAGGACTGCGGCCCTTTTAAAAGTTTAAAAATATATTTATACCAAAAGGTCAACAAAAAATGTACTCATGGACAAAGTAAGTTGAACACGTGTTGAGTCGGTACTGTGGTACCAACTTTGCTAATTAGAGTTCCTACAGTGGTAAAGTTTGGGACTTTTAACAACGAGTCTTTTTTGTTTATTTTAGATTAATATAGCATATTGTGTATTTTGTTCGGCATTTTAAGTAGTTATAAGAGGATGTTGTGGGTTTCAAATAGGGTTTAAAAGTTTTAACAATTAGGACGACTGTAGAAATAATAAACTGCCTAAAAAAGAAGTAATAATAAGGTTATCCTATAAAATTAGTATACAGGCATATGATTTTGTCACATTCGGTGTCGAGACCCTTGGTTCGTGGGGTCCTAGCGCTATAAGGCTTTTTAGGGAAATATCAAATAGGTTAGCCGACATCACAGGAGAACGAAGAGCTAGCAGCTTCCTCGGACAAAGAATTAGTCTAGCTATTCAAAGGGGGAAACGCTGCCAGTATCTTCGGAACCTTGCCTAAAGGGACTCCTTTTAATAATATTGTATTTTAATAATTAAATTTTAATGTTAGTAATTAGGTATATTAGAATTAACTACTTATTTTATAAGTTAGTATACATAGTTTATTATACAGTCCGAGTCACTTGAATAGCCTCACCCCCAAAATTAATATCAATTCTGTTGTATATTCAATATTGCCTGTTTTACTTCATAAGTAAACTTCATTAGCGTCGTACTATACCTTAATCATAAAAAGTAAAAATAAGATAAATAAATAGTACTAACTGTACACTAAAGTAGTGAAAATGGTGCGTCACTTGAATAGCATCAGTGAAATAAAACACAAATAAATAAGGCTATAATTTGTTTTTAATACTTTGGATACTTTCCATTGCTTTTAATAACTTCAAAAATACATTCGGGAATAGACTTATATAATGAATGAATGTAATTTTGATCCAAATTATTCCAATTTTTATGAATTTCTAGTTCAAGATCTGCGCTGCTATTAAACTGGCGTCCACCGGCAAATATCTGGCGAGATAGATAGCCCCAAATATATTCCATAATATTCAAGTCCGGAGAGTTCGATGGCCAATCTAAAACTTCAATTTTACTTTTTTGAAACCAAGCTTTTGTTTCCTGTGACGCATGTATAGAGGCATTATCGTGTTGGAAAATCCAGTTCCGGTGTTTTAAAATTTTACAAATATTTTTTTTCTTTTCTTCTAATAGATTAGTATACAATGCTGAATTTTGTTTGCCTCGGAGAATTGAAATTGGAATAGGCCCCTTATAAGAAACCGCCCCCCATACCATTACTGAGCCACCTCCCGAATGACGACGTGATAACCCGCTCTTCTTTTCTTAGATCGTGAAATTAATATGAATAAGCCATCTGGACCATCTAAATTGAATTTTTTTTCATCACTAAAAACAACATTATGCCATTGATTTGTCTAATACATATGTATTTTAGCAAATAACAATCGGGCTTTTTGATGTTGATCGCGCAAATGAGGTTTCCTCTTGATTTTCTGCCGTTTAAGGTATGGTGATGACTTTATTATGCGTCGCACGGTAGACAGTGATGGTGTCTGTGGCGCTGGTGTTTACTTCATTCGCAATTTGTCGCGCTGTTTTGGAAGAATTAGATGCTGCACGTAAAATAAGCCGACGTTCACTTGACGAAGTAGCCAATTTTGTACGACCTTTATAGTTTTTTCCATAGTTTTCTTTATTTTTCACATAATTATTAACTACTTTAGGACTGCGACTAATTTTTATTGCAATTTCACGGTGAGATAGTTTTTGATCCAAATAAAAATTCACTTTTTCTCTTTCGATTTCAGTTAATTTTCAACCACGACCCATGATAGCTAAACAATTGAATAAGACTTCGAAAAAAATATATACGTAATATTCGACGCTTAAATAAAGAATTGCTACCAAAAAATCAAAACAAACGCACGCGAGTAATGTTCGAATAGCACTGAGGCTAATCATGTGACGCGGACGAAATGTCGCACCGACGCGGGGTGCGGTATTCCAGTGCAGGTTCGTACGTGTTTTGTTTTGTATCGTAATGCACTGAGCGTGAAGTCAAATTAATACTATTATGAAAATAATATTCGTTCATATTTATACAGAAATTTCAAAATTTAGGGGTGAGGCTATTCAAGTGACTCGGACTGTATGTGTATAGATAGTACATAATTGTATATGATAAAGGGAAATATTTTGTTCAGAGGAAAATTCACACCTACAACACGCCTATAATAATTCTGCGAAAGTGACTGATAAAGGTTTAACATCAAATCTATAGTATCTAGTGTTTTTCTATAGCAGTGATAAGTTTATATTATATATATAGACACCCATTTTATTCAGTGCTTTGCAGGCCTTTGAGGGAGGAGTGTCAATATTATATTATTATTACCAAAATTTACTATTTATGTCGGAATTCGAATTGATTTCACTAATGGGAGTTACAAGATATCAGCAGCGCAAATAATAATGGACGGAAAGTGGCAAATTAAACGCTAAATAAAAATTATATATTCATAAATAAATGCAAATAAAGTAAAATTACCTAAGTATATTTTAATATAGTTTTTAGTTGGCTCTTACAACGTAAAGCAATTATAAAATAAGTTTAAAATTATTTTCCTCGTAAAATATAAAAAACTTCAAAGCTTGCGAAAAGCTTCAAATGTTTCCGGACGAAAGTTCAATACTTAGAAGTTTGTATAATATTTTTCAGCCTTTGAAAAGTTGCGACCGTTTAAGTGTTCTAATAAGGGTTTAAGTCCAGTCACTTTTAGACGATTTTAAAATGAAAATTGAATAATATTTCTCATTGAATTATTACTAATAATTTATGTGGCTAAAAAATCAAAAACATTTGTATATGTTTGGTGATAATTTTTTTTATCATGGTGATCTTTTCATTGAAGGGGCGGGCGAGTGGCCCGGTACCACAAAACCTTTCCAAATGCAGAGAACAAATTCAATTTAAAGAAATAAAATTGTGCTCTAGCCGACAATCGAACCCGATACCACTCACCTAACGGACACTTAAGAGGACCGAGACACGAAGAGGAGAGAGACCAACACTGCTTAAGATTTGTATCTACGTAATCTTCAAAGAAAACACTTTAAAGATTACGTGGATACATATTCACTTTAAGATTCTTCTCAAGATTGGTACGCGAAGCCATTGAAATTAAAAAACACGACAATTTCAATAGAGAAGACGGTCTAAAATTACCTGGGTTCCATTAATATCCAAATTAAAATCTCAATACAAACAATCCGCGAAAATGGAGGACACCGTGAGCAATTTCTGCAGAAACCCTATATATTCGATACCAACTTCGGGGAAATAAATACAGATAAGACAACTTTTTCTACAGCTGTGATATTTTTTTACATTTAACGCCTTTTGTCTTCAGTCACGTGACCACGCACGATGTAAAGCACACGAAGCGTCGAATAAATTTAAAATTATGTTAAGTAATTATGCATACATAGTTTCAATCCGGCCAAAAAGTGTTTTCTTTAAATGTGTAAAAGCTATGTTAATAAAAGACAATACTGTCTACGTTATCTTATTAATGAATTGGCCACGCAATCGATAAGAGTAAAACTATAATTACTATTAATATTTTTTATATCTTATATATAATCTTATATATAAAATTCTTGTATCGCGTGTGTGTTTGTGGTAAAACTCCTCCGAAACGGCTTTCCCGATTCTCATGAAATTTTTTGTGCATATTAGGTAGGTCTGAAAATCGGACAACATCTATTTTTCATCCCCTTAAATGTTAAGGCTGGTCCACCCCTAATTTTTTTGTTTTCATTTTTTCACGATACACCATACTAAAATATTTGCAACCCTTTACAATCAACCCTAGTTTTTAGTTACTTAAAAATTTTATTTTTTTGCAAGATTTTTTTTATTTTGTCATGACTTATAAAAAATTTTATATGACCCTGAATTTTTCACTCCTCTACGACCAACCCTTATTTTTATTTGTTATTTATAAACTTTATTTTTTTGGCAGTATTTTTTTATTTTTATTTTGTGATGACAATAAAAAAAAATCATGCCTCCCTCAATTTTCACTCTTATACGATCAACCCCTATTTGTATATCCCGATTTTTATTTTTTTTAATCTATCCATAGATCCGCAATAAGGTTGCAAGACGGCAATCAAATATTATAATTGCAATAGAATTAAAAATTTATTTCCGAGAAAAAAACATACATGGCAAAACAACGTTTGCCGGGTCAGCTAGTATCCTATAGATATGTTAAGTCATTGAGATTGTATTTCAGATAATGAATCAATAAACATAAGAAGATTTATGACAGTCTCACGCTGATCAAAATTGCATTCGAAATATCTTTTAATATAATAGTTAACACTAAATTAATATTATTTCAGCTAAAGAATATTTCAAATTAGTTATTTATAATCTATTAAATTAAAATAATTTTTAATGAAGTAATTTTGTATTAGTTATAAGTTGACTTCATAAACGATTAAAGCCAGTTGACACGCAGCTTCTAACAAAGAGTTTCATTTAACATATGAACATCATCACAATAAGCTGGGTTTCATCATCGATGCAGAATACGAAATTCGACCAGTATCACCTCGACGTCCACCGTTCCACACCTGCGCGTTTTTCAAGGCAGTTTTTCCCGCG
This sequence comes from Pieris mannii, assembly GCA_028984075.1. NCBI lineage: Eukaryota > Metazoa > Arthropoda > Insecta > Lepidoptera > Pieridae > Pieris > Pieris mannii. Next base: position 9,536,398 of record CM054793.1, on the reverse strand, counting down.
CCACCACTATGTGGAACCGGCTGCCCATTGAAGTATTTCCGAACCAATTCGACTTAGGGTCCTTCAAGAAAATAGCGTACAAATTCTTAAAAGTTCACTTAACATCAGGTGATCCTCCTGCCCGTTTGCCCACTGTTCTATTAAATAACCGGTACCGAACTCGTATTGTTTTAATATTTCGCAAACTAATATAGTCCTTGTTCAAGAATAATGCATTCTAATAACTTATACGTACAGCAATTGTGCAATTTATAATAATTCTATACATAAAACTCGCTTAAGATATCTTCACTTATTATGGATAAAAACTTTTTGCAATAAACTGTAACTATAGCAAAAGTTTTCTTCAATTTTCCATTGACAAAGTTTTAAAAGCGCGAACTGTTATTAAAAAATATATCGAGTTTCAATAGTTTTCCAAGAAGAAAATTTTATTTAAAAAGTAACCATGTGACATACGCTAAAGAAGGGGGGGGGGGGCAGTCGTTATATGCAAATGTATTTAACCCATAAGAAATAGGTTTCATATTCCGTATTCTAAGTGGCAGGACCGACAAATACTTGAGAATTGCGTTCAACCATATCTCAATAATATGGGTGTAACACTGAGACATCGAAAAAGAACAGAAGAGATAAGATCAATGACCAAAATAGAGTATACCAAGTAGGATATTATAAAGAAAATGAGGCGATTGAAATGGCACGGGAGTGGGCACATGACTAGAAATAGCAGGTTGAAATGGACAAAAATAATTACAGAATGGCAACCATGCGATGAAAAAAGGAAAAGGGGAAGACAGAGCAAGAGATGGGCAGACGATGTAAAGAGAATAGGAGGAACAACTTGGACAAGAAGAGCTAACATCAGAAAATAATGGAAGCAGCTGGAAGAGACCTGCGTGTCACAGGACACGCTGATTACCCCAAAACAGGTCAAGCGCTGTATTAGATTAAGTTTTATTTGTGTATTAGAATTAAGTTATTTTATGTAACTTTAATAAGTGTTAGTATAAGTAGTAGTTAGTATACTGGGTGTCAGCAATAAACGCTTAATAATATCTCAATAACTACTAAAGCGGTTGAGATGAAAATTAGATTGATATATTTTGATATATACGCTTTTTAATAATTTGATATGACTTTGAGTTTCCAAGTTTATGGACTTATGGAAGCAACAGGATTGGAAGCCTAAATAGGTCGTGATACTTACATATTACGATCCAGCAATATCATATACAGATCAAAGTAACCTTTTTGAAGTACACAACGTACATTCAAACGAATTCACAATAGTAGCATATTTTTAATGATACCGATTCAAAAACTATTTCAACGAAACGATTCTATTGAATTGTTTTTCTAAAAACCTAGATAATGCCTTGTTCAACTCTGTACATCGGATAGCTTTAATTTGAATTGCATTTGTTTATTAACAATATATTTTTCGGACAATTAGTATTTTTTATATAAACAGGGCGAGAGGCTGGAGAGGCGATTGTTAACTTGCATGCATTTTCATACAGAAGCGCGATTCCACCCTTTAAAGAATTGGTGTGACACAAATTGAACTTATAATACTAATTAACACTTATTTACCTGATAAAGTGTTTGATAGGTGCTTAATACTTTGATTTATATATTTGCTCAGTATTATAACTACTCATTAAACAATATCCAAACCATTACATTATACACAAAAGCCAAAAATGGAATACACATTAAAACATAAACAAAACAAAAAAACATATGTATATTTATAATTACAATGAATATATATTTAATGAAAAGGACGAATTTAAAAGCCATAATTATTAAAAGACAACAGAGTTTTTTTGTATTATTTTACATCGATTTACTGGTAATTTGTGTTATAATCTGATGGTATACGATTCATGACTGTTACGTAAATAGTTTGTCTTAGAACCGAGGAATTTGAAATAGTTGGGTTTGTCTTGTATTGTATAAAGAAGGGGTGTGAAAAAGTTAAAGCGACAATTAAACCGTTCTAAAATATCGGTTCGTATTATTTACGTCAACATTCCAGGAATTCAATACCAGAGTACTTGCAGGAATCTAGAGAGCTATACTTCCGGAAATCCTCATAACTAAGAAAAATGTTTGAATGTTCTCTACTGCTTCAACGTATTTCTTGTAGATTGGGGACCAAACAGTGCGTGTATATCCTAGTGTGCTCCTAACAAAAGCAATAAATTACTTTTGCACTTACTCAGATTGTTTTGTAAATTTATTGCCTGGATGAGATCGCTTAGCAAGGGTCTTATGTATTTTTATTTCAAATGTAATTAAATAAACAATTTATCAGTTCTGAAACCCAGTGTAGCCAAATATTAATTATCACTACATAGTATAAAACAAAGTCGCTTTCTCTGTCCCTATGTCCCTTTGTATGCTTAAATCTTTGAAACTACGCAACGGATTTTGAATAGATAGAGTGATTCAAGAGGAAGGTTTATATGTATAATAAAATCCATTAAATAGTGGAAAAGTACTGTTATTTTTGAGGTTTCTAATGTGATGTCGTAAATAATTACATTTTTTCCGCTTACATTGCAAACGCAGGCTGAACCCTACGAGTTTTATCAAAATAATGTACTAAGTATTGTACACATTGAAAAGGTCTACAGAAAAGTCCGTGATGGTATATGTCTATCTCTTATGGATAACCCACAATAACTTTTTTTTGTCATTTACTTTTTACGACAAATAATGGCTAATTTTCGAAGCGATTTCAACCAATACACCATTAATTCTTAACCAATTAAATACCTTGAATACATACATATAGATCATACAGCCCATTACAGCTTATTTAGCAGCGATCGAACGCGTATATTATCGGAGCTTTCCAGCGACGGAAATAACAATATATAATAAAAACCTGCTTTTCATCAGCATTGCACCCGTGCGAAGCTGGGGCGGGTCACTAGTTATTTATAATTATAAGCTCCAATTGGAGTATGGGGGCAGATATATGCACATAGTGACTGACGTGCTCTGATGTATCATTACTTTCCCGAAAATTGATCCTAAAATATGCAACATTTCAATAACAAAACTATTTTTTTGAGAACTTAATATTGGTAAAAAAAGCATAAAAAGGAACACAATGTTCGCTATTCATCTGATGAAATTATTAAAATACAGGAAATTGTTTTAACTAAACAAAAACACATTAAGTACTTTACCTTTGTTTTAAGTGCTAATTCAAACCAGACAAAAATTTTAATCAAGAACAAATTGTATACTTATTTTAAAATTTGGTAACTATTTTTAAAATTAACACTAAAATAACTAATTGGAGATGCGTTATTTACTGAAATCCAATTACAAATGTTGATCTCATTACTAGCGGATATAATTAAGTGATGTTTGAAAATTTTAATGCTACGCTGCAATTATTTAACGCTTGGTTAGGATTTATTTCATTATCTTGACTAATGAATGCCGTGTTCAATTATGATTTTTTTTTAATTCAAGCAACCATGGTTGTTTGATCAAAACCGTTAAATAATTGATGAGACTTATATTAGACGCATTTGGTTTTTAAAATTGTTATTACATAATTTTAAATAAACGTAAGTACATCGGTAAATATGACCGTACTACTATTTTTTTAAAATGTATAAACCAGAAATGTCAGCATGCAAAATTGTTTATTAAAAAATTGGTTGCCTGCAAAGTCGGTATACGGGCGAAAGTTTTACGTGACAACGACTTTGAGTGGTAAAATAATTTTAATGTGAATATTCATTCGTATAGTAGGAAGAAGGATGAAATAATTGTAAAAATGTAAAACATTTATTTATACAAAGAATTATATTTAAAACATTAATTTATACAAAGAATCTCACACTGAATTTCATATGTCTGTCTCTCTCGCTCTTAGGCGGGCTAACCATGCCCGAGTGGAAGGGACGCGTGCCTCTCACTCGCTCTCATTGTGAGCGCATAACGTAACGCAGTTTCTTGAAGTGTCACCCGGCTAACCAATTTATAAGACGTTGTCACGTCAAAAGAAACTATATTTTGTATATGTATGCAATTCTTGTGTACACGCATTTTATTTTTATTCCTTTATTCTTATTTAAAGTATTTAATATATTATATATGGGAAAAACTATCTCATATACAAGGAACTTAGTATTGATATGATTATGTATACAATAATGATTTTCAAAATATTAATTGCTAAATGTTTAAATAAGTATGGGTGCCTTAACAATACCTGCATTAATAAGTTCTATTTATTATATCAATATATACAAATAAATTACTGTTCGATTATCTCGCTAAAACTTGAGAGTGGCTAGACTTATTTGGCTTTGTTCAGGGAGGGTATAAACGGCGGTAAACTTTAATAATATGTGAAGAAGACAACTAAATACGACAATTAAATTTTCCAATAAAAACTGATCTATATCATAAATTAAATTTTAAGACCGAAAAGAATTTCATATAGGTATTTATAGATGTATGTATGTGTTCAGAATTTTGTGTTTCATAGCTGTATTATAGTCACTTGTAGAATTAGAAAGAATTTAAATGAAGATATGTGTCATCATTACCTTGCTGTTTTGCTTTTTTTTGAAGAGTATGTGTGTTAAATTTATAAGGAAAGATTCGACACCACAACTACAAAAAGTTTTTGGAGTAGAGATCCCAAAACACTTGATTACCAGATTGGTCATTTAGACGTCAACAATAATAAAAAATGTATAAATCTGTTATTACTCTCCTACTTCAGTCTCTGTATTTATATATGTATTGTACACACGGTTTTACTTAATTGTAAAAACATAAGCAAATAGAACATATTACATGCTCAACTTCGATCGACGCCAAAACCACCTATACACAGATAAAAAAATCTGTAAACTTTGAGGGTAAGATACAGATTATTAAAAATAATAATCCTAGTCGCGCTACAACATTTTAGTTCTAGGGCTCAGATTAGTGAACCTTTTTCTTTATCTCTTATAATAGCCAAGTTGGTTCTGAGGTCAAAGGCATGCCAGTTTCCTCACTTTGTTTTCCTTCGCTGTACTATCGAGAGTTAGATGCGCAAATAGACTGAAAGAACATTGGTACCTTGGTTTGACATACCCAGGTACGAGAGTTGCAAGCTATAGTTACCAGGCCAGCACTGCTTAATACAAATAAGCGTCATAAATTAAGTTATTCAAGATATGCCATTTCTTCTTACTAGCTCTACGCCCTTGACTTGCGAACTGGTTGTAAATGTAAATTTACAGTTAATTTAATTTGTTTTTCTTGACGTTCATAAGTGTACATGTTTACCTATATGAATAAAGATATTTTGATTTGATTTGGTTTTATATGATATTTAAAACACATAATGTGTTTTTTAGTTCTAGTGTAAAAACGATTTTTGATAGATCTTTCTACTCCTTAAAATGTATAAAGTGTAAACGGAAACACCGGTAAATTTAATTAAAAGTTAGGCAAAAATTACATGCAAGGCCTTGTCTAATTTATACATATAAATCCACCACGTAGCTGCCGTGTAGATACCGCGTAGATATGGCGTAGCAGTCACGTAGCATAAAATTGAGCAAGCAATACTATTTTGTAGTTTACGTGTATAAAAGCTTTTTCTTTGTTTTTTATACAAACACTATATTTTTTATTATTAAATAAATTAATAGTGATTTACACTATTCAGAAAATATAAAAAAACAATTGTCGCCACTGATCCTATAGTACTTTGATGAAAAGTTTTTAGTTCAGTCGTTAAAACTAATTGCGAATTAATTTTCGTAAATAAGTTTCAGGGTAGTGTTAATTCATTTTTATACATAATTGAATAGTCGTATACTACGTAGTGACACTAGTAACAATTTGATCAAAGTATAATAAATAAAAATTTATGTTACTCGTATAGAATATAAATAATTACTTTATTATTCAGAAACACAAGAATAAAAAGTGAGTAAATTTATTTATCGTAAACAATCGAATATCAAAGATTTTTAAAAATAAATCATCTCGTTCATTATGTTCAGAAAAACATCTAAATATAATATACAATGATATTCTTTTTTTTTAAATAAAACAAACCTCATAAATCCAAGAGTCACATATCAGTCCCACAAGTTTAAATTTCGAACACACGCGGCAAGTTTCAGAGCAGTCACGAACACTACCGCCCCCTATCGCGTTCAGGATCACACTGAGCGAATTTCCCTAGATATCACTCGTTGCAAACATATTCATTGAGGCATGGTAGAAAAATATAAGGTGTCTGTTATTAAAAGTTTTATCATTTGATAACTATAATATATATTAATAAAACCTCAACGGGGTTTAAATAAGTAAAACTAAATAATTGAAACATACGCAAAAGTCTGTTTGCGTATGTTTCAATTATTTAGTTTTTTGAAGTTGCACTTCTTTTGGCATATTAGGGAAAAATAACGTCACAAAAAACCAACACCCAATTAAGCTACAGTCTTCATTAACAATGAAAGAAAAAATAATCAAGAAATTTACTCACTGACTCACTTCGCTAGCTTTGCGAATCAAAGAATGTCGTGGCGTAGACCACCTCCGACCGTTAGGCCTGCTCTGTTGCCTTTACGATCTTGGCCCATGTGCTCAAGACTCCTCAGCCGACATAGTCGACGCTTAAAACTAAATTTTGTACATGCCTTAATTATAAGAAGAATGTGAGCCGTCACGGGACGCCTGGCAGATGTGAAACATCGAAATTATTCTGTGAAGTAATATGCAGAAAATTACAGATTATGATAGGAACTAAATATGTCATAATGATAAAATAAAATATTACGATTTTGTTTTCCAGATAACGATGACTATTTATTGAACAAACATTTATTTTAATTAAATACAAAAATTTACTACTGTATATAGTTTGTATGTATACCATCACATTGCGTGACGATGCGTCGCCACGGCATGCGTCGCCACGCCAGAAATCGGTTTTACGTGCGGCTATAGATGTTTCACATCAAAATTTAGGTTATCAACATAATGTTTTTGGATTACGTTCATAAAATCTATTAATTTCTGTTCGTTAGATAATTTTTTTACAAACATACCATATTCATACAATACCATACCGTTTTCATTTGAGCATGGAATTCAATTTCGGCATTCAATAATCAACCTTAAACCAAAGAGATACGAATTATAATAGTTTAATTGTATTAAATAGGGGTGTCACAATGTGTTTCGGGCAATCTCATGTGGACATAGTAATTTGTGTGCGGAAGGAAAGCCATCAGGAATACCGAATTCGGGAAATGTTCATCCCTAATGTTGCTATTTGGAGCAATTCCTGGATAGTGGATAGCTTGTACTGTGGTGTTCTTAATGGTGATTTTATCGTAATAGCTGGCAATACTATCTTTTCTCAGGAATTCAGAAATCTTTAGCGTGAAGTATGACGTATCTTATGTATTTAGCACTAAATCTGGACTTTAGGTTACATATTTTTATTTATTTATATAAGTCTAAACGACAAGTATGCATAAAATATACAAGAAAATATGAGTTTAAAAGGTTTACAAACAATACACATTTATGTACCTATATATTATTGTTTTAAAATTTATGAATATTTTCATTAGTAATTAAGTTGTATGGTATGGTATGGTAGGTGGGCTGAATTTCCGCAACTAGACTCAAATTTGGTCCGTTTTGCGTAAAGCCCTGGATACTTAAGCCAGCCTAGCTCCTTCCAGAAGCACAGAAGTCTCCTGGGCACTTCACAGGCATTGCGGAGTGACCTCACTGTTCCGAGGATTTCCGTTCGTTCCGTTGTTTAGCCACAGCCTCGCAATCCAGGACTACGTGGGTGACTGATTCCTATGCGCTGAAACAGCCTCTGCACATGGGACTGTCTGTCGTACCTAGGACAAATAGATGTTTATTTAGGAGACAATGGCCTGTAATTGTCCCTATCATTGTTTTGAGATCGGTTCTGTTTAAGCTAAGAAGTCGCTTAGTCAGTTGTGGGTTCACTGCTGGCAGAGCCATTTTGAACTGTCTGCAGTCCGCACTATGCGACCATCGTTGATTTTGGATTTCGACGGATTTTCGGAGAATCCAAGTTCGCACTAGCGAGAAGGGCAAGGGAAGAAGCGGAAAAGGGCCACTAGGCGTCATTCCGGAGCCTCTTTTCGCAAGTTTGTCGGCAGCATCATTGCCGAGAGAACCACTGTGTCCCTTTAACCACTGCAAGGTAACCCTATTGGTTACAGTTAAAGCTTCCAGTGCTTCGTGACACTCTAGTCAGTCATTCCAGTAATGAAGTTGTAGACAGACAACATATTCACGCGAGTCGTAGTTGACTTTTAGTTTTAGCCACTTTAGTATTACAAAGAAAGGATTCGTACCATCCACTAATAATCTCAATTTGAGCCCTATCTTCATATAAAAAAACTAGTTCGATAGCCCTTGAAAATACATTTCAATTTGATCAACGTTCTAAAATACTGTCTAACGCCTAAATCCAATAACCTCAATGCGTTTACCCATCTGAGATATTATACATCTTAATCCATACATCTTAATCCATAAACATAAAATTGTGCTAATAACTAATCGATGGATTGTTATAGCCATCTCTCGATATTTGATATCTATGGTAGGTCGGATCGGTGTATGTGGAATAGACCTTTTTATGAAAATGACAGTTCAAAAATCCTTTCTTAACATTTTAATTTACACCAATCAAAAAGTTATTTGATATGTTTTAAACATAGACAGGTATATTTTAAAGTTATTTGTACAGTTTTATTTACTTTATTTGGTTTTTATCGATTATCAAATAAGAGTGTAAAGAGCGAAGAGATTGCATTCTATCCGTCGCCAAAAATGGATTGTCTTCGTAGGGTTTGGTAAATGGAATCTGATCTCATATTGTTTTCAATTAGAGATTGTGGGTTGATTATTGGATTCAGGTGTAATAGAATCTAATATAAGGACTAATCCGCTTTGTTAAACAAAGAAGTATATTTTATTTATTGTAAAAACAAAATTTTTATGGAAGTAAAAATTTTCATCATTAGGTTTTTTCCATTATTATGCGGTCGCAAGCCAGTTTTTAGGCCCATATTAATTTATATCATTCTGCTGGCAATTTAGATTTAACATCCTGTTAAAAATACGATTAGTTGTCAGCTTCTGTTATTATAATTTCTCAATTATAATAATTTGATAAAATAATATAAATATGTAGGTAGAACCCATTAAACAGTATCAGGGCTATTATGGGCGTTGGACCCCTTACGAGCTGCAGACCGTTTTTTCACGAACTCGGTATTCTGACAGTACCGAGTTTGTATATCTTTGAAGCAGTTATGACTGTAAAGAGGTATCCAACATTATTTGAAACATTTAAAGAAACTTCCTTGCATATACCGAGGGATCCAACACGGCTGCGGGTACCTGCATGTTGCACCACGCTATATTCTAAAAATTGTTACGCCATGGCTGTTAGAATATTTAATCACCTTCCTAGAAGTTACAGATCGCTGCCATGTAATGTTTTCAAGGGGAAGGTGATTGGGTTTTTAAAGGCAAGGTGCTTTTATAGCGTGGGCGAGTACCTAGATCATAAGTTTGAAATTAACGCGGGGAACATCACTTCAGATGTTATTAAATACAAGAAAAAGAAGCCTAACGATTAAATCGTTGTATTTTTTAGATAAGAATTATTACAAACAGTTTTTTAATTGTTTAATATTTTTTCTTTTTTTAATATATAATGTAGAACGAAGCCTGTACTCTTGATGAGCTAAAGTATTTCTGTCAATTTAGTCCTCTGTATTGTTTGCATAATGTATAAAATGGTAATGTACCCATATAATTAGTTTGTTGACAGTTGTATTATCTGTACTGTTTACATAATAAGCGATTAAACTTAGATTGTGTTCTTTAGTTCAAATGAGAGGACTTAAAAGGTTGCCTGGAAGAGATCGCTTGTTAGCGATAAGGCCGCCCGTTGCATCCTTTGTAATTTTTATGTATTGTTTTATTTTTGTTTCTTTGCAACGAAGTGTAAATAAATAAATAAATAAATAATGAGATATAATGTTGCATCACTTTTTATCACAGAGTAAACTCAATGGCACAAAAAGAGACATAAGACTTTATTTTTAAAATGTACATACTGAACTAAATTATTAGTTGTTTGTAAAATTTTCTACTAAAATATTCTTATTCGTTTTCTTTTATTCTCAAACAATCTGAAAAATACTTTGCAATAGTCATTGTTCTTGATAGTGTACCACAAGTGTTTTGGAATAACGCCAAGTCATGCATTGAATGACACTTAATAAATTTTACTGAACAATAATTATTGCTTTATTTAACCTGAATTTGATAATTGTAATAAAAATTATTATCAAGCAGTAACTTTGATGAATTGCAGTATCTTCTTGACGTGGAATTAGTGATAACTGTCTGTCTTATATTCCATAATAAACGTATTTTATTTATTTTATCTACGGTTAGCCTTCAAGAGTTAAATAATTTCAGTAAAGTGACAAACAATGTTTTTCATCAACCAAATATGTGTTGATATATCGAATAAATACACTTAGCTCTTAATTTGGGAATAATACTTTATTTAAAAAAAAGAATTTTTTTTGAAGTGAAACTTCTTTACGTACGCTTGACTTGGGGAGTAAGCTGGCGCACGCATGACGTAAGCGTTTACTGCGAGTTTACTAGCGTTACGCGAACGGTGAACGATCTTTAGTTATTTTTCGTAATTCTATTTCGTTTTGAACAATTTTATGAAATGATATCTACGTTTAAAATGAATAAAACTGTTAATTCATTTTAAAGTTCATGTTTTGTGAATTTTCAGATAAATAATAACAAATTATTATAAGAAAGTAGAAAGAAACAAGTTTCACTTCAGTCGTGTGGTCATAAGCACACTCGTTTTTTTTTGCTTTCAGGGACTAGCTTTCTACCAATCTCATTTTTTTTACTTAAACTTCGAACGTATCCCAGAGTAATATCTGCTTGATCGACGCGACGTGGAGCTTGTAGTAGTCGTTGGAGACTTGAAATATAACTCAGAGACGTAAGTCACCGATCGGACTTACTGTTCGAAGACATTTTACTTTAAGCGTTTAGAGTTAAACCACTGAAAAGACCCTTTTCAATTTACTTGGCTGCCCATTTAATTCATATTATGCCTTAATTGGACATTCCTTTGAGCATTTACACCTGTTTAAGGTGTATATCCTCAAAGGGGTGCACAAAGACCACTCTTATTTTCTAACCTCAAATATATTTATTTATTTATAGCCGTATATCAGAACACAAGATATATACATTACAAATATAGTTTTTGGTAATCTACGATAACTGATTCTGTGTGCCCACGGGCAAAGGCCTCCCCCATTTTTCTTTATTGTATATCAATCTCGTCTAGGTCTTTCCAGCCAATTCCACAATTTCGTCGGCCCACCATTTAAATTGCCTACCTCGGTTTCTTTTATGGCTTCTTGGTTGCCATAGTGTTACAATTTTGCTCCTTTTATAACCTCAAATACATAAGTATCGTCAAAAGTTGGTGATCCTTTGAAGCGACCACTGACTGAAAGTTTCTGTTGGATTCAAATGCTAATACAGGGCGGAATCGAAAGTTTATGCAAACTTTGACCTGATTTCGGTCTAATGAACACCATTCAAAGTGATAAATGTTGATTTGACGCTTTGTGAAATAAAATAGTAAGTACATACATTGATTGACGTACTACAAATTAACTTACCAACTTTATAGTAGTAAGTTATCTTGCACTAATAAATAATAAAACTTTTGTAAGTTCACAAAACGGGAATAAAATTCCGTTTCCAATTTAATTCGTTAACTAAATTCATGTAAATCAATCTCGTCTAGGTCTTTCCAGCCATTTTCACAATTTCGTCGGCCCAACTTTTAAATTGCCTACCTCGGTTTCTATTATTTACCCCTTATCAGAAGATTATTCCTAGCTGTCGGCACATGAAGTGACGGCAAACGATATCGTCTTCTGAGGTATACATCAAGAGCATTGAAAGACACTAGTACTGCCGTCGTTGCATGTAATTATTTTATTCAGTTCATCATTAGTTCAAATACTCGGCATTAAAATATAAAATGCTTTGCATGTGTCAGTACGAAGCCAACTTTATTATAAGATTTTCGACAAATCTGTACTACCTCGAAAGTGCGGCGTAAACACAAAGTCTGATATTTTTTACATCGCCCGTTTGGTTGATTCCAACCCGATTGTGTAATTGTATAGTATAGGCACGTTAGAGTGAATAAAACTCATTATGGAATTTTGTCACTCCAATTACACCTGCCCATTTAGCCAAGGCATCTGGGTTTTAAAAACATATGGAAGGAATATTTGAAATGTGCAGTGCAGCACTAAAATGCCCAGTGACTTAGCAACGAGCTGCGACACTAAGCCGACGCTAATTGGGGACACGCTGTATACTGGACAGTTTGAAAGATTCGCTAAAATTGTCCTGTTTTTACTAGCGCAGCTGTATTGGATAATTTATTGAGAATAGTATTCGTTCGTTATTCTTGTTAATATTGCATTAATTTAAAAATAATGTAGTTGCTTTAAAGTCATATTTGTATGTAGACGTTAAATTCGGTATTTTTTTACATTGTTTGGATAATGTTCGTGCACGCCATTTATCGAGGCCATAAATTGATTGTAATTTTTTAACCTGTTTCTATCCGTTATTTCTTGTCTGTTATTGTAGGTGTATCAATAAATAAACTAAGAGATTCCTGTATTAAATAATCAAAATAAATACAGTATTCAATAATAAAAAAATCTGACAGTACCGAGTTTGTAAATCTTTGAAGCAGTTATGACTGTAAAGAGGTATCCAACATTATTTGAAACATTTAAAGAAATCCAAGGATCCAACACGGCTGCGGGTACCTGCATGTTGTACCACGCTATATTCTAAAAATTGTTACGCCATGGCTGTTAGAATATTTAATCACCTTCCTAGAAGTTACAGATCACTGCCGTGTACTGATTTCAAGGAGAAGGTGATTAAATTTTTAAAGTCAAGGTTCCTTTATAGCATCGGCGAGTATTCAGACCATAAGTTATAAATAACTTATTATTATGAAAATTAATATGACACTTGCAAGGCTATTTTTATTGTGCGGATTTTTGAAGTAAAACTTCTTTAATGGCGTTGGAACAAAAATTACCGTCACTTTTTCTTATCCCTACTTCAGTTGATTCGAAGACATACGAAGCCATTGATAACAAAAACATAATGATAACTATGATAGTAATAATATTACAATTACAGAAATTCTATAATAATCTTAGTAGCAATTAGGTTAAATGAAATAATTGTATTATTTGTATTCATGTCTATGATAGTAAAAACCGTTTGTTAAACTTTGTCTTATTTAACTTTTCTCTGTGAATTTGTACATAGTAGATTATTTTTCGAAATATTAGGTCATAAAGAAGTTTCACTTCTTACGTGCAACACTAGTACACGCACACATATTTTATAATTAATCGATCTAAATCAACCACTTTCTATGAAAATAAACGAATGAAGTAATTAATTTATGTATGTCACCTTTAAAATATGCTGTTTTCCACCACACAACCCACTTTATTATTAGTTACCAAGAAATATGCCAGTAAAATTACCAAGAAAAACAAAAGAACGCTTTAGCAAGATCGCTTATATTTCTGCCCTAGTTTGTCAATCATTCGTATAAGACTTCTGCTATTCTACTTGAAATAAATAATTTTGATCATCAAAACTGTTGTTGCAATTTTAATTCGTATTTATTTTGTAATATAATTTATTTTTAAGAATATAACTTCGCATATTCACCCCACACAATGGCGTGCAAATATGTTTACACATATAATTTTACATAGTTTTAACATGACATTGCATGATCAATCATATCATCATTATTAAAATATTTTAATATCAAATATTATTTATAATCTTTGATACAAATAATCATTAAAAGAATAATATTTTATTTCGAAATTAAGTTAATATAAAAAACATTAGTAGACTTTGATAGTCATGCTAGATGTGTTCCCATACAATTCCAGATATTTTTTTTTATTCTAGATCTATAGATATATACAATATCAATCTTAATTTCAAGTAGTTGTGCCTGCAATCAATTTGAAAATCCAATTTCTCTTATAAAATTTGTACAGAAATTGACCTCGTGCATCATTAATAAATAAAGCATTTTAAAATAATATGAAAAATGTCAACAGTACGTCCGGACAGCTGTTGCCGCTTTAATTTCCTCTGTGTATCCGTTCTTCTGTTCTATTGATTTACGTACCACAATTATATTTAAAAAACTAGTGCCTGTTCCAGCTTCACATGACTAGGTAATAATGTTTAATATTTGGGAACTGAATATAGCACATTATTCAGTTTTACTGTTTATTTATTACTATAAACATATAACCTTTTTATTATAACAGGTGTTGAAAATTTATTACGTAAAAAATCCAAATATTTTGACTTAAACCTAATTTTTTTTTAAAACAAAATTCCATCAATTATGTCGCCACTCATTATCGAGGGTTTCTACTATCTTAATATATTTTCAATTTTGGGTACAGTTTAGTCAAGTACTTAAAAATAATAAAACATACAGAAATGTGTCTGTTCTGCACCAAACCTGACACAGACAGCGAAAGAGCGGGGCAAGACACAAAAAAACAGCGGAATGTTAAATTAAATCGTATGCCGTTTGCTTGTTGACACGTGAGTCCAATCAAATTCCATTACAACTTCTCTTTCCTCGTCAAGTATTTTACAATCTCACCAAAAATGGATTTACTCAAATTGTAGTGCAAATCAATACGCAATGACACGAGACGTTGTTTTGCATAGCGTCAAATTATGCGCAAAATAGTAGTATTCTTATTTCGTCGTTAATTATGTCACATATATTATTTACAAACAACTTTCACAAACACTATAAAGTCTTTAGTTTACCCAAGCTGAAAATCTAAGCCATAAATACAATATTCAGTATACATTTTTGTAATTTCACCGCAATCTGGCTTGGCACAGTTCCAAAACGTATTATTTTGAGCTATGCTAGCTACATGGATTGTGTTTTGTAATTATGCAAATACACTGACAGGTGTTCTCACCAAAGAATAGATGAATTTTTTGATAGGGTTGCAATGTATTAAATGTATTTGTAGAGCAAACTGGTTAACATCAGGTGAGCCTCCTGACCGTTTACTCCCTGTTCTATAAAAAAAAATTAAGAAGCTCAAAATTTTATCACTTCCATGTCTTTATATTTTAGAGATATCCTTATTCTTGCACAGATATCTACATATTTTAAGTCGAATGTAGAAGTCGAACTCTGTATCGGAAAAACACCTTTTGTGTAGCAATTAAAGTTTACAATAAATTACCAAAATAATTAAAAGATCTTTCGACTAGAGTCTTTAAAAAACGACTTAGTGCATTACATTTGGAAACATGTATTATTCAATAAATGATTATTTGCGTGAGCCATTGTAATTGATACAAATTTAATAAAGTATGATATGTACGATACAGATAATATAAGAATTAACTTTGACTAATAATGTAAATTTGCGCGCCACTGTGTGTGGCAGAATATGCGAACGATTTACGATTAGACCACCTTTACATTTTGTACTTGCAATAAATAAATTAGTATTATTAATGGGTCGCCCAAAGAGGATAATTATCACAACCGATGGTCCACAATGGGTGCGTGCCAGTCTTTGAAGCAAGGGTATATTCTTGTTAAACAATTGTTATAATATCTTCCAGGTAAGAACCCCGCCTGTTATGATTCCACAGTTTGCAAAAGAATCTTGTGAAACCGATCACCGGCAAAGACTTCCAGCCATCAAAGTATTGCGGATAATATTTCAATTAAATACGGCTCGTACGGTGATGGAACGAGACAGTGAACAACCCAAACACCTTTTCAGAACACTCTCCATATTACATAATATGTCTGCGTGGAGAGAGAGAATCAAGCCGATCACTAAAACATTGGAGATTGACATCGCCTTCGTTGAATCCGGAAAGTACAGGCTCTTTTGTTTTTTTGTAATTGATTTTATTTCTCATACAATTCGTCAATTACACTTTCTCTCAAGCTGCACGAAAAAGAATATAAACGCAGCAACAAACGTTTTATTTAGAACTTTTAAACTAGCGTCTTTTAAAGCGAAACTTTTATTACATCGTCTCAAACTTTTTCGTCTGTGTGTTGCATGTCGCGTGACGGTCGGCCGCGGAGTAGGGAGAGAGTGAAAGGCGCTCGTCATAGCAGCCAAGGCCAATACGGCGGCGCCTATAGTTCGCAGCAGGTGACCGCGTAGAGTATAGATTCATTCATTTGTGCCAGTGCTCCACGCTATTTTGTTTGTTACAGTCAGTGTTTCTGTATTATGTAAATGTTGTTATATATTAAAGTGAAACTTTTTTATTTCCAATAATCATTCCAATTTTCCAAGTATAAAATTAGAATTGGTAAAACCCTTAATTGAATATTATTCCAAAAAAAAATAGTTAAATGTGTGTAATGTGATAAAAAGTTTCACTTTTACCGTGGATTCATAAAACCACACAATCCTTTTTTTATGTAAGGTTTTATCAGAAGCTTGAAGTTTAAAGAATTTTAGGGATAATATTAAAATGCATTAATTAGATCAGCACGAAACCGCTTTCATCTATATGCGTTAAAGGGAATACAAAAGGGGATTCTTACGTATCTTTGAAACTTTAAAAATAATGGCTGGACGAAAATCACCTCGACGATCACAAAGTTTATCAAAATTTAAATCTTTATTATATTTTATTAAATGTTTTTCGACATTATCGCTTTGACATAGGCTGTAATAATGTGTGTATTTCTGTTATTAATGAAAAAAGAAAATAATAAGTTTAGTTTCTGAACTAAGCCACTACTTACAAAGGTATATATATTAATTATAATTTACCTTTATAACGTATCAAATATACGCATACAATAATTAACCAATTAACCAAAAAATTAATAAATAAAAACACAAATAAAAATATAAACAATAAAATGTATATATCAGTGGCACTACAATATTTTTAGGTCTGGGACTCAGATTTATTTACATTAGTCAATCTAATAGGTGGTGATCAGCCAGGAAGTCAGTTTTCTCACGATGTATTCTGCGGATGTTAAATTAAACAAAATATAGATTTGATAGAAAAGCTTCATCAAACTATAAAATCGGAAACGCTTTTCAAAATCTCCCTCGATTCCTATCGATCTCACACAGATAAATCAAAAGGATCTAAATATCATAGCAAATGGCGGGATTTTACGTTAGGTCGGACTGAATGCATAAAGCGAGTTGGAAGCTCTTTGATATCATAGAACGTTATAGTACAAACGATTTTCATATGGAAAATTATTTAAAAAGGATGTTAAACATTTGCAATATCAGTATAACATAAATAAATAAAATGACTATGTGTGTATAATTTACTGACTTCAAAGAGGAGTGTATTTGTTGGTATATTTGATTTATTTGTTCATCAAAGATAAAATGAACAAAATTGTAACACTATGGCAACCAAGAGGCCATAAAATAGATCGGGGTAGGCAATTTAAAAGGTAGCCCAACGAAATTGTGGAAATGGCTGGAAAGACCTGGACGAGATTGATATTCAATAAGGAAAAATGGAGGAAAATGGGGGAGGCCTTTGCCCGTGGGCACACAGAATCAGTTATCGTAGATAAACAAAAACTATATAACTAGGCTAT
Organism: Pieris mannii; assembly: GCA_028984075.1. Taxonomy (NCBI): domain Eukaryota; kingdom Metazoa; phylum Arthropoda; class Insecta; order Lepidoptera; family Pieridae; genus Pieris; species Pieris mannii. Next base: position 9,518,547 of record CM054793.1, on the reverse strand, counting down.
AAATAAATAAAAATAAATAAATAAAATATATTTGATTGGTTGAACTAATTACAATTTAAGTAAAAATGTAAGGTACTAAATTTAATTTTTTTTTGATTGTGTAATAATGTAACAGGCCCACATGATGTTAAGTGATACCTCTCATGGACACACACACACATTGTCAGAAATGTGCAAGTGCGTTTACGGCCTTTTATGAATTGGTATTGCACAAGTGGATTTTACATTATTCTTTGTAAAAAAGGGAATAGTTCACATATAGTCAAACTGTGTGTGAGTTACGTCAAAATTGATTTAAAAAAAAAGAAAATATAAACGAGTATCGAGACCATCATTTTTCTCTTGAATATAATCCTCTACTTTATTATAATATGCTGATAACATTCCATTGTACAAAGTGTATTTTTAATGAAAGTTTTACATTTTCTTAAGTCTGTTTTAATATGTCAAATGGTGTTTTGTAATAACATTTAACATAGTACCCCATAAAAGATGTTTGTAGTTGCTAGTCTATAACTTATGGTATTAAAATATCTGGATTCATTATTCTAGCAAATAATCCAAAAGGATATGAATTGGAAGGAGGCAGTGATGTTAAGAATGTCGTCGATGAACGCTGACATGTATTTGAAAACAGAAAAATATTATTGTCAATCTTTTTGGATTTTTGAAGTCTCTAAAAAACGAAGTATTTGATATTTTTTAAAGCGAGTTCTTCCTTATAAATAAAGTACCTGAAGACTGCTACTCAATGGTAAAAAAACTTCTAATAATTTTCAAAGTACTTAAAGGTAAAAGCAAATAAAAGATGTGGTATCAAAAACGTATCACAAATGTGTTTTTAAAATCACCATACCAAAGAACACTTATTTCTATAGAAATAAAAGCGATATTGGTAAAACAGCATTGTAATTTGAAGCTAAAAGCCAAAACGTACAGCGATAGATACAATTTTGACTATAGCAATCCCAAAAGCCTTATTCTCAGTACATTAAACTTCATTTTTCAGTAAATGGAAACTCAATACAAATTGTTCATTACAAACCAAATTATTACGCTCACTTTGAAATAGACTTTAATATACAGGGATAAGGTGTATTTTTATTTAGAATGCTAATACGAGAAATGCATTGAAGCGTGAAATAACCGGGATCGTTGTAAGTGTGAGCCGCAATCTGTCTGATATCCAGGTGTTTTGAAATCTATGGAGATGGCTTTCACATGTATGAACTACTAATGTAAAAATTCCTGGAGTGAGCGCTTTTTGCCATCTGGAATATCTGCAGATTGATAATATTGAGATGTTCTTAGTCTTAGTAATTCTTTTGTCGTGGTTCTACGGCGTAGCACTGCTACGGACTATTGTAGCAGACACGTAGATTATTTGCGCACTATCGAAGACCCTGGTCAATTTTATGATATTATTTAGACATAGCCATAGCATTTATTAGTTTTAAAACAAACACACAGAAATACACAAAATAACAATAATAAAAAAGAATGACAGATTTTTTTTTCTTTTAAACAACTAGGTACGTTTTAAGTGTGTAATCGTGTGTGCTGTGGTTGTAATTGGACCTGGCTCAGCATTATGCTGAAAAGCAGACTGTTCCATAACGCTGGTCATTCTGACAGAGACCACAGCAGATAGTTTGCGCTCAGGTTGCTCAGTCGCAAAAAAAGAAGACGAATTGTCTTGTGTAAAAGTATATCGTAAATAAAATAAAATTTACGTAAAGAAATAGATATATAAATATTTTTGGGCAGATTTAAAGTAATATTTTGTTGGATTTTTGTTGAGTAACTAGATGTTCTTTATAACTACGACGAAAATTTAATTGAACTTCAATATTTTTCAATTTAAGGTCAAAGTAACAAAGGATTATGTAAATGATTTGGTAATCAAATTCGATTAGTGCCAACTAATACGAAACTGTTTTGAAATTGGCCACATAAAAGCCCCCTTTGTTCATTAATATGCAAAATAATAAACCGCTCAAATATAAGAGTCTTTCTATTTTTGTCCAAACTCAAAACGGGCCGGAAGCCGGAAGGATAGTTAGTACCGGTGACCCTATAGATGGTGCTTTCCTCACTCAATGAATAAGTATCTGAATAAAACAATACTGCCAGCGTTGAACACTGCCACAGGGACCGAACGTTTAATATTTGTTTTAATTTTAATTATTACTATATAGGTTAAGAAAATTGTAAATCACTACATAGTATAAAAAAAAGTCGCTTTCTCTGCCCCTATGTCCCTTTGTATGCTTAAATCTTTGAAACTACACGACGGATATTGTTGCGGTTTTTTTTAATAGATAGAGTGATTCAAGAGAAAGGTTTATATGTATAATAACATCCATTAAATAGTGGAGAAGTACTGTTATTTTTGAGGTTTCTAATGTGATGTCGTAAATAATTACATTTTTTCCGCTTACATTGCAAACGCAGGCTGAACCATACGAGTTTTATCAAAATAATGTACTAAGTATTGTACACATTGAAAAGGTCACACAGAAAAGTCCCTGATGGTATATGTCTATCTCTTATGGATAACCCACAATAACTTTTTTTTGTCATTTACTTTTTACGTCTAATAATGGCTAATTTTCGAAACGATTTTAACCAATACAGCACTAATCCTTAACCAATGAAATACCTTGAATACATTGTTCATTTAATATAGATCTATACAGCCCATTACAGCTTATTTAACAGCGATCGAACGCGTATATTCTCGGAGCTTTCCAGCGACGGAAATAACAATACATAATAAAAACCTGCTTTACATCAGCATTGCACCCGTGCAAAGCTGGGGCGGGTCTCTAGTACAGTATATCTGATTGTTTTGTTTAGGTATTATTTAAGCCTCTACCGCTTGTAGAACAATTGGACGAGAGCGAAAAAATCAATAAGTAAGCACAGTCAAAAAAATCTGTGCCCATTATAAATCATTACTTTTAAACTCAGGTGAAGTTAATATTCCGCGCATTCAAGCATTCCGACCACATAAATCCGGCTTCCTATAATAATCGCTTTATCTGAACGTTAGCAGATCTCGGTGAAATATTGAGGCCGTGTGAGGAATATAAAGACCATATTAGCATACGGTCTAACTCAAGCGCTATATTGCTTTGTTGGTTTATATGGAAGGGGAATTTTAAGCTTCATTATTTAATTTGTATGATTCAATAATATTATGATTACTTAATAACAAATTATTACAAACAAATACGATACAAAGAAATAGTCGGAAATCAAAACTTTTATGGCGAATTTTGATTAAGTAAATATAAATAATAATATAATTATTAAAAAAACATTTTCGATCCGAGTTGTCGGCATATACCACGTCGTGTACCGAATACGCTACGACAGCTAGGGATGGCAATGGTTTAAAAAATGAACGGAGTCATTATACTTGTATTGCTCTTACAAATGATTTAGTACTATTGAAAATGTTAATATATTTTACAACAATATTCCATTTACCGTTACTTTTTTTATTATTCTCTAAATAAGGTTTAAGTTTCTATTTAGTTTTTACCTTGCTAGTTTATTTTATAATATAATTGACGTGTATGTGTATTGAGTTTTGAGCTACCGTCACTTGACTATTAAACTCCGAGTCCAAGTTCTCCTTTGTTATATATGGCCAATTTTTCTGTATGGCTGTGAAGCTTGGACAAATAAAGAAGATACCCGCCGGCACTCAGATGCATTTGAGATGTGGTGCTATCATCCCATGCTTTGTATAAGCTGGATCCAGAAGGTCTCTAACGAGAAGGTTCTGAAACGAGTTGGAATGGTGAAAAACCTTATGCCGAACATTAAACAACGGAAACTTGCGTACCTGAGCCACGTGTTGCGCCATGACCGCTACCACCTCCTTTAACTAATTATAATGGGTAAAATTCAGGGTAATCAGCATGTTGGTAGACGGAAGAAATCATGGCCTCCCAACGTAAGGGAGTGTATCATAAATGGGGAAGAGTTACTGCATCTGGCACAGGACACGCTTCAATAAACTGACGGCCAACGTCCAGTAATGGAGAGGCGCTGAAAGAAACTGTGCGTAAAATTTGTGATGTCATATTTCTTGTATTATTTTATGCATATAGGTTGTTTTAGAATTTTTATGAAATTAAATTACGAACGTAAAGTGCAGATAGTAAGATACAATAATACAGAATGTTTAAAGAATGCTGTGATAGGTTAAACACTCGATAACATTTTTATGAACAAGTTTTTACTACTATTATTTGCAAGAGATAAGTCTTAGTAAATACTTCATTAGTGGTTTTTGGGATTAAAATGATGTTATAATTAAGTAACCAAGCAATGTTATAAAAACCTCACCGAATCGGTAATTTTAAACGCACAGTGATATAATATTTATATAAGCTGTTAGGAAATAATTAAATTGAATTCTAGGCGTCTTTGGGTACAGATTCATAGTCTGGAAAAAGTGAGTTATTCTCTTTGACACTTTAGTGACTGGATTTTCACAGGTAAGACATCATAACGTCAATTCGTATGAAATTATGATGATTCCTTGAAATTTTATTTGATGAAAGAAATGATTTATGTATTTCTTACTCAATACTTTTTCATTCTTAATACACCTAAGCATATTCCGCGATTTTTGACCTTATTTTAAGTGACTGAAAGCTGTTTAAAATAAACATTCGATTTTAAACTATCGCTGACAGAAGTTATATGGAGGAAATATGTTAATTTTATTGGAAACGCGAGCAGAAGTTTTCTGAAAACTGGGTCTGTTGTCCTCAGTATGTTAGTTTTTATTCAAATGCTTTTTCAGCGCTTCTGAGAGTTTATTTGATTATTTTCACTGTTTTAAATAAAGAGACTTTGTTTTTTTAAACTCAATTAGTTGTTCTACTTCACCTCTCTCTCTCATTGCTTGTCAGTGTCCACTATATTAATGGTTTAGAAGATATTTCTTGCGTAAGTTGTAAAATGATCTACCCACCTTTAATTGGTTAACTTATTGATATCTGATATGACATTACTGTATCTCGTGTTTTACTTCTGATGACCTCGACGTCCACCGTTCCAAAACTGCGCATTTTTCTAGGCAATTTTTGCAGCGCACCACCACTTTGTGGAACCAGCTGCCGACTGAAGTATTTCCGAACCAATTCGACTTAGGGTCCTTCAAGAAACGTACCAATTCTTAAAAGGCCGGCAACGCACTCGCGAGCCCTCTGGCATTGAGAGTGTCCATGGACGGCGGTATCACTTAACATCAGGTGAGCCTCCTGCCCGTTCGCCCCCTGTTCTATAAAAAAAAAGATGTCTGGGCCTATACCGACATATACTTAACACTAAAATTGGTATAACTTGCAAAAAAAATCTATTAGATCGATTGAAATTTACGGCCATTCCCCTCATTTCAAGGTCGTAGCAACAGTTGCTCATTAGTAGTTTTAATTACATTAGAGTTTTGCTTTTTTATACTAATTAGTACTTAGCTTAGCTTAACTCGTTATAGCTTTTGGGAGTTTTAGAATAACAGTACTGTTAAGTATTTATTAACTTCTATAATTAATGTTTAGTTCGGTCACTCGATTTTATAAAAAAAAAAATATCTGATAGCGTCATTATTTACTGGAATGAATCCGAAAAGACTTCTATTAACTATATAAAAAGATTGAAAACAGTACTCTTTAGACAAATAATACGTAAGACAATACTTTACTATACTTACATTTTTTATAACTAAGATATTCTCAAATATATAATTTATGCAAATTTTATTAATGTAATATAACATTGTTAGAATCCTGAAATGTTTCCTTCGATATTAGTGAGTAGGTGATACCTAGATAATCAGTTATCCATTGGTGGAGATTCAAACACACGACCGGTGATTTTTTTTGTTAACCCTCTTCAATTATACAATTATTAAAGGAAAATATCTCAACAGATATTTGCTTCCTGAATCTTATGTAGACGATTGTAAGATAAGATTTATAAGTAAACATTAATAAACGTAAGAATATAGAGCTTTTAATGAAATAAAAGCTTCCTTTAGAGTTCGAAAGATAAAGAACGAGTCACGTACTTTAATCACATTAGAACTAATCACACCCAAGGCATTTGACCTAATTACTTTTAACTGTACTTTTAGAAGATGTTGCGATCTTTTATTTGCAAATGGTATGAGATTCACAATCGATACTTACTTTTTATCCGATTTGATTGATTGTTATCAATAATTACAAAAAATATTCCTAGAACCCAACATGTTTTTGCCTATTAAATTTGTTTGAGTTCTCTTTTTATCTGATAGTTATATGTACTATGTAGGATTCGAAGCCATTAATAACAAAAATATATAAAAACATTAACTATGAGAGTAATAATTCTATTAAGTACAGATACATATAGATATTTGACTGTTATATTTAGTTACATAAATAAATAAATTCGATTTCAGATTAACGTTCTAATGTTATCGTGATTCATTTTTTCACTGAATTCACGTTGCGAACCAATTGCTTTAGTTATCGTGGTCATCGCGAGTTGTAAATGTGTCGTACTAGTGTAAATCAATAAATAGGACCTTTCTTCGTTTAAGCTACAATAAGAGTTAATATTGGATCAGTGAATAATAGATCAGATTCCTGAGTTTCGAGTTGAATGACATCAGTGTGTGCTCATTACTTGAATAATGTATGAGACATCGTCACAGCCGCTCTGATTATTACACACAGTTATTACATTTGGATAGGGTAATTTTATTTACTTTCATAAATCTATTCGCAATAAGAAAATATACTAAAACATGAAAACATGAACCTTCTCCCACTGACTAATTGTTTTATTGTTACCCATAACACAGGGACTCCTGAGTGTGAGGGGCGGGGGACCTAGCAATACATGAATTTTGTTACAACCAATTTGTCGTGTATAAAGTTTCCATAATTTCTTATTTTAGAGCTATGTAAATATTAGTATGTTCCTGAGAACTACACAATAGAACCATCTATAGAGAATGCAAAATGAAATGTGTTTTAATTATTATTTTAATAAATCTATGTGAGCTTTTTTTCAACGTCTACGGCAGCGAGGGTGTGGAAAGCTATACTAATAAATAAAGCTGTAATAGTATAATATGTTTTACGTTTCTTTTAATGCTTCCCTTTTATTATTGGTGTTTGCTCTTACGAAGACCATTGTGTTATACAGTCAAATATACAATTTGAAAATTACGGATAACAACAACGTTTAATTTGATTATAAAACCAAAATCGTAATTAACATGAAAAAAATACACATTTTCTGCATACTATCAAACGAGTTCGGAAAATTCTATACAATATCGTTTAAAACGTATTAAAAAGATTATTACACGTTTTCATATTAGCGCTCAAGCAAACGTAGGCGACATCCGGTGTACCGGATATTGTCTAAGAACTTCCGTTTTGCTCCAAATATAAACATACAATGAGTTTCGTTAATTGTATTCGAAAAATAAAAAACACATATTAGACAAAACATAGACTTTCCGTTCTATATTTTCTCGAATATATGTAAGTTGTCAATATATAAAAATTGCAATTCAAAGTCATGTATATTTCTTTTTTATGACCGAAATACCGCATCCAATACAACTGTGTCAAAAGGCTTTCACGGATATTAATTTATTCTCACCACGATCACGTTTACGTTTGACGTCACTCCGCAGTTCTCATTATCTTTGGATTTGTAAATCTCCATACATCACTAAGAACTTATGTCGATTACGTTACTATTATTATATTATATTATCTACATTTAGCATTCGAATTACGTAATTGTAAGACTTTGTGAACCATATGTGGCCGTCAAAAATCAAATCAAATCAAAAATCATTTATTCATACAGATAACATAATGTACACTTATTACCGTCAAAAAAAAGTAATATACATTAAAGTAGATATAAAATAAAGCCAGTTCAAATCAAGGGCGTAAAACGGATGAGAAGAACTGGCAATAAACTCTCCGCCACTATTTTTAATAAATATTTTATTTAATAAATTCTCAGCTGACTCCGATTGTCAGGAAATGTACTGATCGAGTCAATTGACTCATTTGTATTCTGTGGTTAATAATTGAGATTCTTTCTATTATCTGTTTTTTTCGATGAAGTTTGATTCGATTTATTGTTTTCTAATTGTTTCATAAATTATAATCATTAAAAAATAATCAGTGGCACTACAGCCTCTTTAAGGTTCACCTCAGATTTCTGAATCTGTTTCATGATCAATTTTTAAATCTAATAGGCAAGTAGGTGATCAGCCTCCAGTGCCTGTTACACGACGTCGACTTTTTGGGTCTAAGACATGTCGGTTTCCTCACGATGTTTTCCTTCACCGTTCGAGCATAATATGTTAAATGCGCTTTAATGCGATTAAATGGACTTTCTTCCTATGTAGAAAGACAGTCCATTGGTGCTCAGCCGGGGATCGAACCTACGACCACAGGTATGTGAGTCGCACGCTGGAGCCACTAGGCCAAACTGCTCTTATTATAATTATTACTTAACGATTGAAAATACGAATATTGTTACCAACAATCACAACCGAACAAATACCTCGTGTGGTGTTCAGGAGCTATCTTGACTAGGACACTACGGTCAGGGAACGCTGGGAAATTTTTGTTAGGTATTCGGTGGAGCATTGTGATGACGTGACGTTGGACGTAGTTGGGTCTATGTGATAAAATTAATAAGGAAGTAAATATTATGACATTATCCGGTCAATATATTCTTGAAGCCTTGTTGTATGTACAAAAAAACTTAAACGATTTTAAAACAAATGGTGACTTTCACCAGTATAATACGCGTAATAGAACTAATTTGAGTGTGCGACCAACCAGGCTCCAGAAGATAAACCACTCCTTATATGGAAATTGTATTCGCTTTTACAACAAACTCCCAAGCGAAATTAGAGAACTATCAGTAAATAAATTCAAAGCCCTTGTTAAAAGTAAATTAATTAATAAAGCCTTTTATAAATGTGACGAATACTTAAATGACCCAAATACTTGGGATTGATTTGCTCCAGTTCGAACAATTTGTATTAAAAACTTGGCGATTGAAAAGAGTGGCGGAAAGTTTCTTGCCAGTTCTTCTTACCCGCTCTACGCCCTTGACTTGGATACTGGTTGTAAATGTAAATTTACAATTAATTTAATTTGTTTTTCTTGACGTTCATAAGTGTACATGTTTACCTATATGAATAAAGATATTTTTGATTTGATTTGATTTGATTGATATGTCGTGGAGTAGATTAAAATTGAGATCTGTACCTTGACCCGGCTACTCGTTATAGTTTAAGCTTAATATACTATTTGTAATTTGTCATCTAATTTAAATACTGTACGATATGCGTGTCTTTTTTACACCCTACACCTCTCATCACCACCTCATCATTTACGACACCTACTCATCGTCCTCAAAACTGTACACTGCAAACACATAAGAAAGAAAGAAGAAAACTTTATTAGACACAATATTACTACTGGAATATTTAAATAAACTGCACTGGCTAACACTAACATTTCCTGTGTTATCGGCAGCCAGTCTAATCCGTTTCACATATGACGATATTTTATGATATTTAGGGCCTGTTTCACAATGTATGGATAAAGTACCAAATAGCTATGCAACACATAAATTATTCGAAATATAAAAGTTCCGAATAAGATACTTCGCATTTTATGACAAATAGCGCTATCTGACAGTCGTGAAACGCAAAAATACTGTTTATCCAACCAATAAGTAATAAATAGCTTATTTAGAACTTATCCGGACATTGTGAAACACGCCCTTAAACTATTTGTGTACAATAAGAATATTTGTATCGGCATAGGACAGGTTAACAAGATATTGTTTGAGATTTTTAGTTAATGTATGTAATGTGATTTTGTAAATGTTATTAATTTTGTTTTTAACGAAGTGATTAAAGATGAAAGGGTAATTGGAAGGAGAAAAAGGGATAGGCGAAGAGAGTGCGATTATTTTGTTTGCATTTTGTTTGATTTGGTGAGGTGCTAAAAATAATCCGGTGTAACCGATTGCTCCAGATGCTTCCTTGCTGACCATGACACGCATAGATACTTGTCATTTAGAAGGTATATACGAGTAAAGAGAATACATGATGAGACGTTTGAAGGACGTAGCAATTATATATTCCGTTTGTGGCTCACTAATTGTTCGGCTCCTGAGTGCTTGAGACTACGTAACTATTGACCTACTGTGAGAATTACAGGTTGTGAATCTACGAAATATTATATTTATTGTTTTACAGCTATTTGGGTTCAGGCAGTGTTGGCCTAGTAGCTTCAGCGTGCGACTCTCATACCTGAGGTCATAGGTTCGATCCCGGGCTGTGCACCAATGGACTCTCTATGTGCGCATTTAACATTTGATCGAACGGTGAAGGAAAGCATCGTGAGGAAACCGACATGTCTTGGACCCAAAAAGTCGACGACGTGTGTAAGGCACTGGATGCTGATCACTTCCTTGCCTATTAGATTTAAAAATGATCATGAAACAGATTCAGAAATCTGTTTTTTGGAGCAGGACTCTTACTCGTCTCTTTAGAACCTCCCAGATACGTTAGATTGAGGTTCAGCAGGCAGCAATCTAAACGACGATTCCCAACTTCTTGTATTTACGCTTCCACATTGCTAGAAGAAGTGAGCTTTGTCGTCCATAAAAATAAATCTTTCACACGCCAAAAACGCCAAAAATGAAGTAATTTACTATATTCTACTTCTACTTGCTAGTGAAATAACAGTCCCTAAATATCATTGAAAACACGAATGTTTTAGCTGTAAAAAAGCACTCCATAGCGAATTGCGAAACCAAGACTTATATTAACAGAGCTTTGAAAGCTTATTTGCATAGAAATTATTTTATGAATAGCCAAGTACTCACCATTCAGAGTTGGCGCTTGTCGTGGACTTATACGGTGTTAAGATTTTTAATTTTTGTCATTTATATGCTATAAGGAATAGACTAAATTCCTTATTAAAAATTATGAAACACATAATATACGTTATGCTTACGGTGAGATGAATAAATGTTACAATAAAATACCTTGTGACGTATTAAAACTAAATAAACGAAAATTTAAAGTGTTAATGTGGAGTTTATTCCCCATTCTTCTCCCCAGAAGGGGGACTAGCTTTATCTTTATATTTTATTTAACTTTAAAAAATGCTATTTTAGGTGGTCTAATTGGAATACATGATTTGAGTTTGACAAAAAATTAAAACTTACAAATAGCTTCTCGCCATAGACAACTCGATTAGAAACTTTATTTTAGAACTTTAATTTATGACTGTTGAATTTAACAAATAGAAAGTCGATTAGTGTAACAGACTGTTATCGAACCAATGACATAGGAATGAAAGTCGCACGTAAAACCTTTAATCTACTAGGATAACACGGCTCAACAACATTTTTTATAAACGCGTAGCAAAATAATGTTTTTATGTATTTAAAAATGGAGACTAACTGCAGTAACATTTTGTTGCATGGACAGTTCTATTAGATTTACGTGCAACAAGCGCTCAAAACACCAACTTCCTAGTCATTTTTGTTAGAGTTTGGCATGTTTTAAATCTCGGCCCCACTGAGGTTAGATCACTTTGTGGAACCAGCTGCCGACTGAAGTATTTCCAAACCAATTCGACTTAGGGTCCTTCAAGAAAAAAGCGTACCAATTCTTAAAAGGCCGGCAACGCACTCGCGAGCCCTCTGGCATTGAGAGTGTCCATGGGCGGCGGTATCACTTTACATCAGGTGAGCCTCCTGCCCGTTTGCCCCCTGTTCTATAAAAAAAAAGATTCCAAGACCAATCTACAATCGAGACCAAATCAAGATCTGCTCTCGAACATACCTACTACAATATTCATTAGACAGGGTATATTAGCTACTCTTAGTAGAGATGTCAGTCGTAGTCTCGTGGGATTGTACCAGTCTAACTGCAACTGCAGCAGACCGTATTTGCTTGGTCTAAAATGACACGAATTAATCAATAATGTCATCAATGTCATATGTTTACAATAATTATGCGCATTGAAAATTTTACCAGTATTAAATAAAACACTCACTCACAAACTCCGCCGGCTTTGCGACCTTAGTCTTAACTTCGGAAATAACAATCTTCTAGTGCTCCCTGTCCCTATGCCACCCCTCGCCAATTTATCTGTTAGGAAAAGACGCTAGTTTTGGCTTGTCATTTGTTAGAACAGCTTGCATTATAAAAGAAATATTATAAAAGAAAAGAGCGGACCATTTCTTAAAAGGCTGGCAACACACTCGCGAGCCCTCTGGCATTGATAGTGTACATGGGCGGCGGTATCACCTGACATTAGTTGAGCCTCCTGCCCGTTTGCCCCTGTTCTATAAAAAAAAGTTATTATTTTCAAGTAAAATAAATCAAAACTTTAAATGTTGTTTCTTTTTGACTTTAGGCTATTGACTATCCCGCCTTCCCTAGTCGAGGTCGGAGACTCGCCCTTGCGGTAATTACTAGGAAAGCCGGCCGAGCTACGCTGGTCAAAACATCCCAAACTGTCAATATCCTTCAGGCGAACAACGAGATTCAATTAGAAAGTGTATAGCGCCACCTATAAGGGAGTTAAGAGACTTCATGTCAGTCAGAGTCCTCTCTACTACTTGCAAAAAAATAAAAACAATTCGCTCTTAGAAAAACGCATATACTAATTAATTTACATAAATACTCAGACATATTACACGCATTGTAGCACATTTCAGATGAAGCCATGAATAGAAAACATTACCATTATCCTCAGTCTTTTATGAAAATATCTGGATACTAAAATTACTTTATCATTTTGATGATTTCATATTATAAAGTACTCTTTGAAGGTACGCAACGAATTTTGGTAGTCATAAATAATTAATAAGTAATTCAAGAGGACAAATGTCTCTGGAACAAAGGAAGTTAACTAACTTCGCTTTTTGTTGTTTCCACATGATAGCAGTCGCTAAGTACATCGATATAGTTTCAACGGCGACTAACTGCACTCAGAGTCGTTCATTAAGAGGTAACGGTAACCCCTGTGGTAGTTATATAGCACGATAAACTTCTGTACATTTTTTAAATTTAAAATTATTTTTCTTTAAAATAAACTAGCCTGTATACACAATTTCCCAATTCATTCATCGCGAGCATTGTGGTCGTCCTGATTGCTCTAATATCTACTAAAACCCATAAGAGGCAGAAATTGTAAGTAATTTGTTTAAACATACTGTCAAATATAATCCCAGGCCAAACCCAACTCTAACCCACACATGTTCGCAAGTAAGGGAAACTTACTAACGACATTTGCAATCAGGGGAGTTCCTGTTTTTTTGGTGTGAAAATGCCAGTTATTTCCTAAGGGATACATCGCGTGATGTTATTAGTGTTAGAGTGAGATAGGTTATGAGTTTTCTTATATAATCTGAACGATCAGAGTAGGATAGGTTTTATTTAGTCCTACTGTGTTTCCTGATTTTTCTTTGAAGTCCGAAAATGAATTACTACTTTAATCTGTTGGTAATGCAGTTATATTATTGCGCGTTTATATAAATATCAAAATGGTTGTACAAAATTCGTTTCGCTTTAATATGTTTTCATTTACTTTGTCAACCTTTTAGCTACATACTAACGTATGGATCATTTTGCTACGCTATCCCACAGGGACGATGTTCGCTTTTCCGGAATAAAAACTTATCAATTATTCTCTGAAAACCTCCTTCAGAGTTGAAAGAATCCTCCAATTGGTGCAGCCATCATCGTATTTCATATCAACTCAAGCGAAATAGCGTCATCAATAAGATAGAAATGCTTGTAAATACAAATACAGATCTATAATCAAAGTCGAAGGAATTAGTAGTTCGTGGAAGGGATTTTGTAAAGGGATAAGGCGGTGATGTATGAAATTGGCTGTTCCAGATCGTTGGAACCGATGGCCCAATTCCAGCCTTTGTTTATTAACTAATCAGAAACAGGGTTCAGAGCAATGTTGGCCTAGTGGCTCCAGCGTGCGACTCTCATACCTGAGGTCGTAGGTTCGATCCCCGGCTGTACACTAATGGATTTTCTTTCTATTATTATCATTTGCTCGAACGGTGAAGGAAAACATCGTGAGGAAACCGACATGTCTTAGACCCTTAGTCGTGTGTCAAGCACTGGAGGCTCATTACCTACTTGCCTATCAGATTTAATAATTCTGAAACAGATGATCATGAAACAGATTCAAAAATCTGAGGCCAAAATTTCTGTCTGAATAAAAAGCTTTTAAATTTATAATAATTTCAGTCTAATGTTTTTTTTTATAGGCAGCATAACATGTCCTTCTGTGCCTGACACACGACGTCGTTTGTTCAAGATATTTTCCTTGCAAAAGAATCACACACTTAGGACATTGGCTACAGTACGTCAACTGGTTTTGTGGGGTACTAGATATCGGGATCTGTTAATATGCTGTATTAACAAACCATCAGACCTAGTAACTAGGCCTAGTCCTCTTGTATGTCATAGCAATTGAGTTGATAATAAAATATTGTTTTTACTTTTAAAATTCTAAAATAAATATTTTGATAAAATGAATTCCATGTTCCTACCGCATTTTCAAAATATAGGGAAAATTTTGAAAAATTGAAATGCCTGAATCAGTAATTTCAATAATCAAGATCAGTCTAATATAAATTATATTTACTTTAAAGTATAATTTACAAACACAAACCAGCATGCAATTTGGTTATAAAATATGTATTAATAATGATTATTTGCGTGAAAAAGTTCATATGTCAAGTGTTTAATATTATATATGCACTTAATTATATTTCATTAAATGATTCTCGACATTGTCGTATTGGAATAGTGTGTAAGGATAATGTATGTATTTCTGTAATAATAAAAAAAATATATATTAATTTGTTATCGTAATAAAATATTTTAATATTGTCATTATATAGTGATGAAATTATATAATAATTGACAATAGGTAACGTATTCTACCTTTAACACAAAATTGTCGTTTGTTCTATGTAACCTTTTAAGACAACATGTGGTAACTTTATATAGGACCACCATAATATGGTGCTTTATTATTATTATTAAAATATTCCAGACAGATCTTACCAATAAATCGGTTTAATAAGCATGAAGACCCATAAATGATTTCACAATTGATTGAATATAATTATTAAAACAACACAATGTATACAACAGTGGAAGTAAACAATATTTAGATAATACGAAGTTTCCTATAACGATGCGAGTCGATAAAGTTAGTAACTCGATAAAATGTCCAAAGTTTTCGCATCAAACTATACGATTGTGCTAAGAATTCGTGTGGAAAATTGGGTTGGATCCCATATGAGGCTTCGTCTGGACACTTTGATAAGGTTCAAGGTTGTCATGAAACTACTTAGTAAGTTTTAGGCTCGTAGTTCAAATTCCTATTGATTCGAAATTTGAAACGGGGTTCTATTGGGCATAAGTGCTTTAGTGTTAATGCTTACGTAAAAGAGCTTTCTAAGCCAATACCTTACGTAATTATTTACGTTCGTGTATAATAATAGTAGTCCGTAGATACCAAATCTTTAATCGTTTCTTCATATTAAGTTTTTTAAGAAGCGATTGAGTTTAAAAGCGGCGAATAACAGAATTTCTAAAAATTAAACAATCTGAACTGTATACATTATTAAATTTAATAATAATACAAAAGCCATTCGCTAACATTATTATTCGCTACTTAACAGTTTTTTTGTAATCCATGTGTTTAACTCGTTTCAATTTGCTGTAGAAACACTGAGTAAATCGGAAGAGTTTTCCTTTATTTTGAATTTCAAGATACTTTATGGAAGAAGTGAAAACGAAATCCTAAGAAGAACCCAGAAGACCCAAAGACCCGGTTTTCATTAATAGCGCTGTTTGCTACATAATATGATCATCTGGAAGGAAAAAATAGCTGCTCCAGAAATGTAGTTGGAGGCGGAAGCTTAGGATTCCCTGGACAGTCAAGAAAACAAACGGAGACGCTTTTTCGACCATTTATTACCAATGCATCCCGATTTGGACATGTAATATGTAGAGATCTAGAGAGACTGGTAGAATGGAGGGCACCAGACTTTAAGGCAGATCCCCTTCTCGCTAGACCGATCAAGTATAGCCACCTACAGGTCTTACCATCACCCTGGTGCAGAGGCTTGCCGAAGATGGGAGATGGTGGAGAAACTTGTGCGGTGCCATTAACACGTCGAAGAGCACGACTGAAGAGATGAGTAAAATTTCAACCAAGTAAACGTATAAAATTTATCTCGCCATCTAGTAGAGGTCATTAACATCTTGCAAACTATTGCCATCCGAGTTAGTCATAGTAGTTCACCTTTCTTCTACTTGAGGTCGCTATACCAAATATGCAAACAATACATAATATGCAAACTATAGAAATGCAAAGTATTCTTAGTTAGGTTTTTAGTAGGTAGTTATCTAAAGGTATTGTCTTACGAGTACATATAGGCGCGAAGTTATAAAACTTTGGGATGCGGCCTTGATTCTTAAATGTATTCCACATATCACATTCACTAAAGGAGGAATAATAATATGAAGTTTAAGTATTAGGCCTTTACGAAGATGTAATATCTGTACAAATAGTATTCTACTTACCTGTAAAATTAAGGGTACTTTATCACCCTACATTTTTAGATAAATAATAAAAAATTAAAAAAAGGATTGTGTGATTTTATGAAACCACGGTAAAAGTGAAACTTTTTTTTACATTACTCACATTTAACTTTAAAAAATTTGGAATAATATTCCTTTAAGGGTATAAAAATCACTTTACTTATATTATACTTGGAAAATTGTAATGATTATGAGAATTAAAAAAAAATCCCTTTAATAAGTAACAACATTTATATTAAACACTGACAGTTACAAACAAAACACCGTGGAGCACTGGCACAAATGAATAATAGTCTATACACTACACGGTCAGCTGCTGCGAACTATGACGAGCGCCTGTCACTTTATCCCTACTCCGCAGCCGACCGTCACGCGACATGCAACACACAGACGAAAAAGTTTGAGACGATGTAATAAAAGTTTCACTTTAAAAATAAGCACCATTGACTAAACTAACACACTTTGTGGGTTATAATAAAACAACATCTCTTACTAACGTTTATATTTTAAAATTTCATTTCTAATAAAATTAGAAATTATTAGATAGTTATAAAACAAACAAACAATCAGTCTTTTGGAAGATAAATGGTAAATTCTACTGAACTTGAAATCGAATGATACAACTTTGACTAATGTAATATGATGAAAAATTTTGAAATTCTTTTAAAAATTAGCTAGTCAAATAAGCTGTATTTATGCAGCTGCAATACCCAAATCTTTTTTTAAGGTTAAGAACAACCAACATATTCCCCCTGCCCACTACGGTTTTTAAACGTGAGGGTCAGAATCCGTAGCGAGACAGCGCAAATTATGACTCCAGTTTGACGTTTACCACCACAACCAAGTGAATTAGGTACATATGATTACGGCTTCTGTCTAATTATTAACACAATACTTTACTTCCTGGGCCACATATCCTACCCAAATACTTATTTTATGAAGGCAATTTATTTTAGCTGATTTTATGATATTTAAAATAATCCAATTTTCTGTAGCATCTATAATAAATTAATAAAATACTAATTTCATCGATTATATGTCATCTACGAACATTTATCTGATTTCATTCGTTAATTATTACAAATAACCCAACTTTATTTATTATTACTAAAAATACATTTTACAGTGGAATTAGAATTGAGTTTATATGAATTACAGAGGTTGCCTTAACGTCCGGCGTAGGCGCAGCCAAGCACGAACTAACACAGAAAACAAACGTCTGACCAAAGCATAGCCTATGTACCTCCGAACACAGAATGTACCTGGAGGATCTATGACAACGGATAGTTCAATAACTATTGCCACCTGTGACACCAAGAGATTCGGTATCGCATGTAATCTAGTTCCATCAAATTACAGTGTGAACATCTAAGTCTCTTCCGTGTTAGGAAAGAGGTCAATTTTTGATTAAAAAAATACTGGGTTAATAGCAGGCAAGACATACATTAACCAAGTTAGATTTACAGTTTTGTGAGTAGTCTCCAAAAAGTATTAATACTTTCTAATTATATATAAAACTGTAAATAATTGAATATTTAAACTGCTATATACTAAGGGAAACATGTCACTAAGAAATATAGTTTGGCACAAACATGTACTATGATTAAAATGTTTAATTTATACATCTGTAAAAAATTATGTTAATTACTAGAAGAACCCAACTGTATAAAATATGATTATTAATTATGCTAAAGTTACTGATGGCAGTTTCTTTTCAGCTACCTGTGATGAGGTATTCGACAGGCTTCTGTAAATAATTTTTAGAAAACATTATTTTAGAAAATAATATATAAACTTTCTAAGGAATATTATAGCGAACTTCACACCAATTAAAATAATAAAATTATAAAATCCTAAGGTTTTTTAAAGATTTTATTAATTTTATTGGAATAGCTTTGAAAATCATAAACCTCATAGCTATCGAATATGCATGAAAAAATTCATAAGAATCAGTCGAGTCGTTTCGGAGGAGTATGGTATGAGTAACATTGTGAACTTCGTTACAAATATGATGGCTTTATTTTTTACTGGCAATTTGTTGAAATATATTTTAATAAAAATATTCACAATAACTTACTTCTGGGTGCACTTTTTAAAGTAGTGGTACGCGACACGCAATCGCTTTCTTCCGATTCTGATCGCATTTGAAAACTGGTTTCTGTAATTTTTTTTAATTTATTAATACGTACAATAAATAATGATGATTCACATGTATAAACTGTATTATCAAGAAAAATGCCTTGAGAAAATTATTATAATTAAATTAATTTTTTATGATTTGTTATTGATTGCCTTTTTTCTAACTTCGCTCGCCTGGTAATAGATTTACTATTACCATGGTCATTTATAATAAGTAGCACATCTAATATACAGTAATAATTTTAACGTAAGGAGTTCTTATGAACTTATGCCAGTGTACAAACAAGTAGGTTTATGTCATTAGAAATCGTATTAATAATACTCTGTTTTTTTTTATTCCGTAAATTCTCCACCAAAAACGGAAAAAATTTACCCATTTGAGGGCAATAAAAAATAAAGTGCTCCGTATTTTATTGTTTTATCTACAAAAAGGCAAATCTAAGTATTTACTTAATCAAATGACCTAAATACAAATCACGAAAATATATTGAAGAAAGTTTAATAACTTTTTTTTTTCTTTAGCTGGCATCACTGCCCACTAATTCCAGGTTTAGTAAATCTTAAAAAAAATGTTATGCTCGTGCGTTTTTGTACTGTTTGTGATGAAAAGGGTCGTAATTATCACTCGTTAAACTACTTTTAATGTAGAGCAACTTAATAAAATAGATACATTCACTAACAAACAAAAATTTAAAAAAATGTATGTGTGCGGTTCCTGGGTCATCAGGTGGTAGAAATAATAGAAGATTTGTAGATTACCTTATATTCACCACTTCCGTATAACAATAGACTATGAGCGATATAATAGAATTATAATTAAACAATCGAAGAGAGTGCCGACGTCTGGCTATGCTCTCGGGGTGTAACTCCCATGACTTAGTAAATGCAGATGAAGAGAGTGCCTGCGGTCGGCTATCCTCTCGGGGCGTGACTCCGACGATTTAGGAAATCGTCATGCTTATAAAGTGATCCAAGTGTACAACCAGGGCACGTACATACATTGGAAATCTTCACGTTTGTAAGTAATCATGATGTATGAGCCTTGGCACGTATATAGGGAAACATCACGCTTACAAGACTAAGAAACCTAAATAAGCAAAATGTACAGCCTTGGCTCGTACAGTATGAATAGACTCAGATGTTAAGACTCGTATTTAAAACCCCGGCCAAGAAGATTTGCCATCTCTGACATGTCAAAAAATGACAGCTGTCAGAATTCTACGGAATTAAAAATCAGAGTAAACATGAATCTATTAATAAATCATATGTGGGTGACGCCTCGCTAACCAATAATCTTTTTAACCATCTTACCACTATCATATCTCGGTTTTCCAGCAAGTCTGCTCGGCGCCTCTTGGTTGTCCACGTGACCGAATGTGCGGAAGCCAATCGCGAATTGAGCGTAAGGGCTAATTTCATAAAGTTCTGAAATAAAACAACTTTCTGTTGATCACGAAATTATTGTAATATTAGTTAATCTAATCAATGAAATATATTGTGTTTCTATAAACAGGTTAACTGCGATTTCCAACATTAACAAATCAATAAAAATTAAATTCAAGACCTATTTTATTATTTTTATAATTTATATTATTATATATAAATATAAATATAAAATATTATTTTAAATAATTATGGAACCTTGTTTTCTGATAATAAATGAATATAATAATAATAAAAAATAATTATTTAAATTATAGATAATTGAAATAGCTTTTGAAATTGCCTTATCGGAAGTGAAATGAATAAAAAAAATATTTTTTTTGTTCCTCTATCCTTTTTTTGGAACTACAGATACCTTTCAGAAAAGTTAATAATAGTTACATTTTAGTTTAACTCTAGTTTAAATGTAACCTAACATTAGTTTAGTGACATATATATTGATATATATCATTTAAGAAATAGCATACTAATAAATTCTATAGTTTTGGTAGTAATATATGAGCTCTTTAGTATATATTCAAAAATTAAAATATAATATTCTTGTTTTAATTTTTTTAGGTATAAGATATACCTAATAAAAAAATTACATTCGTTATAGGTACAGATGTGTCCACATATCATTAGGAATGCTTCAATAAGTCTAGTTAGTTTTTGTTAGTCTAGCGTCGCAACCCCACAACTTTCCGTTAGTTATTAATTTTTAAATGAATTAAGATTTTTTCAGACGTTAACACCGAACTTAATTCTCTACTATGCACATTATTTTATACATTTATTATTTCAATCTGTATAAATACGAGCTAACACTCAGTGAGTTAAGAAAAACAAACTCACCATGTTTGTTATCAGCTGTCAGATGAACCGGCGTGCTGTATACTCTGTTGTTCACGTCAGTGGGGATACTCTGTGGCGTGTTGACAGTTGCGTTACTACGCTCAGATTTACACTCTGTGGTCAGTGAGTTTCTATACTCTGTGAGTCGTTGGTGGCTGGAAATGTTAATAAGACAAAGACATTATGACCACAGTTATCTATTGAGACTTACAATGTAAAAGATATTGTATGGGGATCAATAACAAACCTGATAAAGATGAGGTTAGCGGAGGACTGAGAGCTATACTAAAGCTCTTCCTTTCAGTTTTTAAGAATCTACTGAATATTCTACTCTTAGAATTCTAATTATAATTATTTGAGTGAAACGATATCGTTTATATATGTAAAATTCTCGTTCACAAAGTTCGTTCCCATACTCCTCCGAAACGGATCGACGATTCTTATGAATTTTTTATGCATATTCTGTTACTACTATATTTAAAATGCTTAAGTGATAAGGGGTGTTCCTCAACTGTCCTACCTAACATTGTTTTTTTTAATTTTTAGAAATTTTTTTATGATACAACATACAGAAAGAATAGACTTTGATACTTTGATATAACGTATATGTAATCTACTATGTAAGCAGCCCTTTTAATTATGTAAGACAAATATGATTGCCATTATATGTATATGCGAAGTTTAGATTAAACATCCATAATATTTTTGTAAGTCTTGCAATTTTTTTTTATTATTAACGTTCCCAAGCATTATGGTCCTTGCTAATGACTACTATTTTAATTTAAGGCTACTATATATATTTCGTTTCAGCTCCGGCACCTGCACCTATAACTCTCTAACTCTCGTTAGCCATACCATACCGGCTTTAATGTTGACTGGTCGCCGTATCAGCGGGACCCTGAAGGAACCACATCGTTTTGCATACAAAAAGAGTACCGAGAGTTTTTTACGCCGACTTTTTCTCTCGGCCTACACCCTCTGTCTTCTTTGCCGATGAGTAGGGATGCCAACAGGCTCGAATTTAATGACGTGGAATAAGTGATACCACGATGATCTTATTTTTCAAAATAAACGTATTTTATTTTTATTTTATTTTTACAAACTCATCGCTATCAGCATTGATGGCTACTGCAACTTGCTAATTAAAAAGATCAGATTGTACACTTACTTATGTCTCTTGATGAAAATATAAATACATGTAAACAGACATATAGTCAGAAGGATCGAGCTGCAGATGATCACCAACATATTCAGGTCGAAGTACTCCGAGGGCGGTCCAATTGCCTCTGAAAGAATTAAATGAAAATTCACTTGAACTAGAAGAATAATGTGATGCGGTTTTTTTAAATAACAATAATAATAAGTAGACTTCTGTATCTCTTTTCGAATTATGGTATATGGTACGTTTTCATAGGAGCAAGAGTTTTTTTTTTGTATAGAACATGGAGCAAACGGCAGGAGGCCCTCCTAGTGTTTAGTGATACCACCGCCAATGGACACCCTCAGAGGGCTCGCGAATGCGTTGCCGGCCTTTTAAGAATTGGTAAGCCCTTTTCTTAAAGGACCCTATGTCAAATTGGTTCGGAAATATTTCAGTGGGTAACTTTCCACATAGTGAATGTCAGACAGCCGGAATTCAAACCCACCGCTACAGGGATAGACTGCAGATGAAGTTCAGCACTCCAAGACATTATGGGACCAATGAGTATTGCTAGTACCGGCAACTACTTTCATCAGTATCACCTGGATGGCTGGAAGTCCAATTTTTTTGGGAAGTAGAGAACTAAAATAAACTCCCGGTAGAGGTCTTCCCTAGAAGAAGACGACCTTCAATTTTTTAAAGAAAGATTAAAGCCTCAAGAGAAAGGCTCAAGAGAAAGCCTCAGAGAAAAGGCCTACGACGGCAGAGGCCAGCAACGCACCTAGGACCTTAGGTGTCCATGAGCTGAGACGACTGCCCTTTTTGGGCGTACCGTAGGCTCTTTTGCCCTCTATATTTTAAAAAAACATAAAGGTAAATTGGGTCCATTTCTGGTCGATTATTGTGTATGTCTATTTTATTTGTAAACAAATTTAGTACTCTATGTATCTATAGAGATATATATTTTTTTTTAAATATAGTTATTCTACATTATATACCTCCATGTAACGTAGTCGTAGCGTACATATAGAGAGATGTTGAGACCCCAGCAGAGTTCTCAGCTAAGACTCTGATTTGGTACCACAGCGCTGAATTAAGATCGGCCAGAATAAACGAGTTCGGTTGACTCAGTACAGGTGTGTATGACCAGGCATCTAAGATTGGCTGGAAATATAACAATAATAATAAGCCGTTTTATTTCCTGTTTTACAATAGTCGGTAGTTGCTATAATATTATTACAGTAACTTGATTGAATTTGTTTACTAAAAAACCTACTGGTTAGCTTAGATTATGCTAGCAATATCAGTATACGAAATATAATTAGAAATTAATAAACTCGAAACACATTAAAATGTTTTTTACAGACACGGAAGATTTATGGTTAGCAGTAGATTGCAAATGCACGAGATTAGAGAACTAGATTTAAGATAGCCAAACGCCTAGCCTAATAAAAAGACTACTTTTATATCCATTTGTTGCGCTCTAAGCAAGACTGTTGGTGCTATGGTTACATTAATACAAACCACAGCGGTTTTCTAATGTAACATACTGTTCATGACATTAAATTATTCTGTCAAATAAAGAATTAAAAAAAGGTAAACAGTCAATTATGGCACATACTTTAAAGTAATTTATTAAAAATAATTGAAAACTAAAACGTATACAAAAGAAAAAATATAAAGCAACCCACCCATTTACGCGGTAAACCCGGATCGCAATGCTTAATATGCCGTAATGGCTTTGTAAGAGTATTCTTTTAAACAACGTTTGAACAATCCAAAAACTAAGAACACGAATTGAACAAAGTTATTTAGTTTAATATAATAACAATTGAAAGAGGTAAACAAAACTAATTATGGACTTGACAAATCAATACAGATTTAATACTCCAGAAATATAACTTGAAAAATCTCCGCGTACATACGGGACGGAAAACGCGTTGCACTTTCACTTACACTAAAACAATTTATGTGTCAATGTGAGAAATTGTAATCAATAATTTCAAGAATAATACTAATATTTAAAATATTACCAGTCGATTTTCTGCCCGTTTCCATATCTTACTGCCGTACTCCCTATAATCCACCTCCCATCTGGTGATCTCACAACCATTATCATCCCAACCGCTGAGTTGTATGTAAATGTGTGAAGCGTTGCTCCAAAACCATTCAGTTGTTGTAGGTGATATTGGGACTGAAAATATTTGTTTAAAAACAATTATTAATTTATTATTAACTAGCTGCCCGTCCCGGCTTCGCACGGGTTTATTTTTAGATACTGATATGTTCTTTGTATACACACAAAATTTTGTGGAACATTTTTTTGTTCTATCATCATCATGTCGCTGCGATATGTATGTGATGAAAAATATTGTATAGGCATTTTTTACCTTAAGTAACATTATTGTAGTTTTAGTAGGGTACATTAGTGTTTTTTCTTGCAATTAAATAAAAATTAAAGCCTATATTAATCGGTGATAATGTAGCATTCAAATGGTGAAAGAATTTTTAAAATCGGTCCAGTACTCTTTGAGCAAATTCATTACATACTTACATACAAATCTTTCCTCTTTATAATATTAGAAACATGATACAATTGACATAATTAAATGAAAAAGTCTCTCTCTTCCAGGCAACCACTAATATAAAATGTATCCTTTAGTTTTATCTAAATCAAGGATTAGAAGCAATCTCTCACAAATAATGGGGTATGACAGTTATCTCTAGTTTATTAATAAAAATATGTAAATATGTGTCTGTAATTAACAATATTGTGTTTTATCCGTCAATAAATGTGTGTTCCTGCCTTAAAGAGAACTATTATTTCATACCTCCACCCAAAGTAGTAGCGTCAACATAAGCTGGTTGTGAAGTACCCACACTGTTCGATGCTGTCATTCTTAAAGAGTATTTCGTCCCACACTTCAGGCCTAGCAAAGTAAACTCCTGGGTGCCTTGAAGGAACGTCCCCTTGTCTGCCCAGGCGTCTTGCCAGATGCCATTTGTTTCTTTCCATGTAAGATTGTAACCTGAAAAAAAGGTATGATATAAAAATAGGCGCTTTTAAGTTTGATATCCCAGATCAATATGTGCTGGCGAGTAGAAAAGGGAACACTTTAAATGAAACATGAATACAATAATAAAAAATAAACAGTTTTAATAATAGAACCTTGTCTAGCCTTAAAAAAGATGTAGGTACCTATATAAAGAGCTGGATATAATAATAAATATTTTTTATTTTTGCTATTGTGGTATACTTTTTCCTGTATTATTGTTATTCTTTTTATAAATACGTGGTTATATTGGATAAGCAAATTGTAACTACTTTTTAAAACACCGCTAAAACAGCAGCAGCTACAATCTTAAACGATTTTTAAAAATTAATTTCCGATATAATCACATCGTATCAACTACCCACATTGTTAAATAGAATAAAATATTTTAGACATCCACTACCGTCAATTATTATAAACATCCGCAATCTTTGCCGTTATACACAAGTGTTTAAGTTCTGTTTAAAACGATAAGCGTTTATAACGTAAGAAGGTATATGTAACTAACTTACTGATTTTCTGTGGTTTTCCATTAGCTTTTTTAGGATAATCCCATTGTAAATATATCGCATTTTTATGCGACGTTACTCTTAGGATTGGTGGATCTGGTGTAGGCAGAACTGTCACTTCATATGATACAGAGTCAGATCCGTACAGGTTTTTCGCGAGGCACGTGTAATTGCCACTTAGGGACTGGTCGATATCTGAAATTAAGATACCTCTTACTGATAAAAACTGATTAATTTGCACCGTTTAAACTAAAGTGTCCATCTCACTCCATCACACGGTGAACATGATTAGATGAGACAAATAGTTGTTTAGCTCACTCAGTACAGAAATTTTATATAATAAATTTAAATAATAAAAAAACATATTTTATTTTTATTTTTATGCGAGATAATTTCGCATAAAATGAAATAAATTTAATAGAAGAGACATGAAAATATAAATCATCACTCGTATCTAGTTACGATATAATTCTCGTTTCTTTATATTATAACACATTATTTCTCCATTGAGACATTATAGAACATTACGATCTAACTTAGACTAATAAGTAATTAAGTCAAATCTTATGTACTAAAAATTATATTTAACATACTCACTCACTCAGGGAAAGACACTACAATTTTATCAGTTACCACTTAGCATTTATACTAACGTGCACTAACACTAATTAATTAATTTAAATGATTTTGTCGCGCAATCTTCTCACTAGACCCGTGGTGTCATGAACTTAAATAGCCTCAAAAATTAAATTTCATTAGCCCGACATTGGTTGATATAACAAGTTTCAACTGATTATACAATTTATAACTACAAACTTTGAGAATGTATTAGTGTAAATAAAATATACCTAATGTTTAAAATTGTTTAGAACGAACCTCGGGAGCTATATTTATAGTAAATCCTTTGTATTATTACTGTAATACACAACCAATTTTTATTAAAGTCCTCAAAATAATTAATTAATTAAAATTTATTTATTTTATTTTATTAATATTAATTTATTATATAATATTAATTTTAATAAATATTAATTAATAAATATAACCAAGTACACTTATAAACGTCAACAGAAAATAGGTTAAGTTGATTTTAAATTTATATTTACTAATTCAGAAAAATCACTAAGTTTTTTTTATTATGTTATACGTTAACTCACTATTAATAAGTAGACTGTCGTCATGATTCCGAGTGAAGCGGGGATGGTGTGTGATGATATTGTGGTTATGATACCACACTGTACGAGCTGCAGGAGATCCTACACAGGCACAGGATAGAAGTAGGGAGGATCCCACTCCCACTGATATTGACCCACCGAGAGATGATACTCCAGCCACCACTGAAATGTTGTTTGTACGTAAAGTACACACGTACACACGTGTAAGTGTAAAAGTCTATAATATTACGTACAAAAAGGACGACGGATTTTTCCATTAACTTTGTTGGACATTTAATAGACTGTAACTCGTCAACAGAAGCAACACGTTATAAAACGGAGCGTTTAACATAAAAAATTGGCCATCTATATTGGAGGTATGACAAGGACAATTGACGAGAAAGACAGAGATAGGTGAAGGAAATTAGCATGACCTGAGTTTTAACAAAAACAGGACATGCCAGGACACGTATCATCTCGACGTCCGCCGTTCCACAACTGAACGTTTTTCAAGACAATTTTCGCCGCGAACCAGCTGCCCACTGAAGTATTTCCGAACCAATTCGACTTAGGGTCCTTCAAGAAAAGAGCTTTCCAATTCTTAAAATGCCGGCAACGTACTCGAAAGCCCTCTGAGGGTGTCCATGGGCGGCGTCGACATCACAATTTGTGATCGACATAATATCTATCAAAATAAAATAGCATTTCTCCAACATGTATTTGTATTTCGTAACAATCACGGGATTAACTTAAAAAATATTTGTAGCTCAAAAATATAAGGGCAAACCAGCCTGACGGGACGTAAAAAGGGCAGTCATCACAGCCCATACGATATCCATTTTAGTGGGTTCGTGGCTGGCCTTTAAGGGGGATACTAGTTGAAGCAATTGTATATCCCCCCGGAAATTTCTTATGAAGCAGACAATGGAAGACTCCTCTAAACCTTTGAACTCTATTTTTGTACCTTTACTAGTCAATTCAGCATGTACTCTATCACTAGCGGCACCCTCTCCGGCAGTTGTAACGGCCCGAACGAACACCTCATACTGAGAACCAGTCCGCAAGTTGCTGACTGTGAAGCTATGTTGGCGTAAGGGATTGCTGTCCTGCGACTCCACGCGATAGGTTTGTGGTGATGATGTGCTGGAATCAATAAGATAATTCTAATAATAACACACATTTATATTCGTTATACCACGTAATACGTATCAGGTTATTAGTACCTTACTGATCGTTTCGTTAATTTATTATAATGAATTAATTAATTTTCATTTTTCTTGTACTTAAATATTAAAGGTTAGATAATAATTATTTATAATAACAAAGAGGAGATTGAAGCTGGATAATAAATATAGAAGATGGAGGAACTGGTAGGCGAACCCAATAATTTGTGAAACTAAACCCAAGATTCCCTTGCACTGGTCATCAACAGAATAAAAGAAGAAGGGAGTGTTAATATCTTATCTTGAAGTACCGACCGTTGAAAAGGCACCGTGTAGGTGTACCCATAATCGTTGAAGGATCGAAGAGTACCGAGAGTTTTTTTACGCCGGCTTTTTCTCTCGGCCTACACCCTCTGTCTTCTTTGGTTTAGGTTCGAATTTAATGAATTGGAATAAGTGATACCTAAATGATCTTGTTCCAAAATAAACGTATTTTTTTATCTATATGAGCTTTAATTTGCAAAAGTGACGTTCTCTAGTTTTAGAGTTCAAGGTTCACTTTGAGTCGCTGCACCGAAGTAAGTATAATGAATATTCTTTTGGACAATGGGTCCCCTATATCAAATAAAAGATGATGCAAATATAATATGATTGCAACATGAAAAAGATAACTATGATATGTATGATACAAGAGTGATGGATTCAAATAGATGATTACCAACCTTGAAACTGGTTTTACATAAACATTGTAATGAGTGATTTCTCCGTTCGGTTGGTCTGGTCGCTTCCAGCTCACAATAATGGACGTTGGTGAAGAGACTACCAATTTTATGGCTGAAGGAGGGCCTGGAACTAAAATGGAAGAATATTTATTAAAAAGAATTCATAAATATATAAAACAATATTTGTATATTTTTGTACTATCTATTATTCTGTTTTTGGGTACGTATGCACAGAATCATCAAATTATTGCCTTAAAAATAAATTAATCTGAACGTTTAATTAGAGTTAAATCAACCTCAAACAGTTGGCTACGTATCGGCCTATTTAGTATGTGATTCTTTGCTATCGTATATTAAATGTTTAGAATCTTTTAGCGACATTTAAAACTTAAAGTATGAGAACTGTTTATACTAATCACAGAACATATAAAGAGGTCCTCCTCCTTTATAAACCTAATTTATATGTTCTGTGATACTAATACTAAGTCATCAATATATGCTTAAAACCACGTGGACGAACAAAACATTATTTAGATTGTATAATAAAAGCATTTGGCGTTTACTTCATTTTTGATCCGCGAAACACTGTATCTTCCGTCTCATCTCACGCGAACGACAGGCATACGTTTGTTTCACTCACTAGAGCGCGGGAAGGGAGACGATACATTCATAACTTCTGAAATGTATCTGTCATATAATGCTATACAATAGAACAGTAACTCACCATCCTGCAATGTGGTGCATACGACAGGATATGAAAATGGCCCCATGCCGTAACTGGAGAAACCAGATACTTTTATGGTGTAATTTGTATACTTCATAAGGTTTTGCAGGTATAATTCCGTGTGAGGTGACGTCATGTTTAGCCACGGACCATCTGAAATTTATATAGATTTTAAATAAATGTCATTGTTTGGACTTAAAATAAAAAAAAATCACATTACTTATTCCCAAAAAGTCAGAGAACTGAACCTTTTGAGTGTATAAAACTAGTGAACTTGTGAACAGTTAAAGGCTTGAATTCACTAGTGCGAGTTTAAGTGATTAGTGATTGAGGATGATTAGTGCAGGTGTGTAGTGCAGGTAGAGTCCAATTCTTGTTTAGTGGCTCTGTTTAGTAAATTCAGTAGTCGATAGCTGTCAATCATGTTTTGGCAGGCACGCTGCGAGTGAGGGGGTTGGGACGTGGCTACTCGCAGTTCACTCGCATAAAGGCCTGTATTCACTTTCTTAGTGATAAGTGCAAGTGATTAGATTCATGATTAGTTCTAACCATCAGTGCTGTAATATACAGAGTATCCGAGTAGTGATGCTTCTTGACTAGAGATGGGCTGCCAAGCGATTCGCACCGAAGTCGATGAAACGCCACGACATTCTACACTAGACGGAGGATTTTCTGGAGCTGAAACACACATACAATATAATAATAAGAAAAATACATGAGAGACTAAGATGAGATGATGACATATAAGTTTTTAGTTTTAGAATAAACACTATTATAACAACATTAAATTGTATAAATTAATAACAATAGAGCCGTATATCCCATATTTTAAACTACTTATAAAATATTTTGCGAGTATATTACAAAAAAAAAAATTAATTGAAAGACAAGTTTGGTAACCGAACATTAGTTCAGTTACATATATATTTTAGTTAATAATTAGGAGCGCGAACCATATGTTTGCAAACGCACACTTGAAGCCAAATTGAGTTAAAAAAAGAGAAATGTAATATTAGAAGCATTTTATGTATTTTTTTTTTTGGACGTTCATAAGTGTACATTGTGTTATCTATATTAATAAATGATTTTTGACTTTGACTGTTGTTTCCGATAATGTCCTTCAGGTCACCTTTTTTTTATAGAACAGGGGGCAAACGGGCAGGAGGCTCACCTGATGTTAAGTGATTCCGCCGCCCATGGACACTCTCAATGCCAGAGGGCTCGCGATTGCGTTGCCAGCCTTTTAAGAATTGGTACGCTGTTTTCTTGAAGGACCCTAAGTCGAATTGGTTCGGAAATACTTCAGTGGGCAGCTGGTTCCACAAAGTGGTGGTGCGCGGCAAAAACTGCCTAGAAAAACGCGCAGTTGTGGAACGGCGGACGTCGAGGTGATATAAGACACCTACCTACACTTATCTTGAAGCGTCACTTATATTCAACAAACCTTTAATAAGTCAAGTTAGTTTTGTCCAGTGGTTTTAAGCTTAAGTTATAAACGATTAAAGCTAGTTTAACAGCTTGAAACAAAGAGTTTCATTTAACAGAACATATCTACAACTGCCACAACTTAACTCACAATATGTGAAAGATATTTACCTGGAGAATAAATACCTTAGAACTAGTGACTAGTGTAGGCTTTAACAAAACTAGATCACTCACCTCCTTCTCGAGTGGTTTGATACACAGCCAACGAAAAGGGTCCATTCCCAGCTGAGTTGAAAGCACTTATCGATACAGCATATCTACCACAAAAGAATACATGTCTATCATATCAAACAAGTGAAACAAGCTGGGGCTGCTAGTTAAACGGCGCCGTAGTTTAAAGGCTAGACTATTCATTTAACGCCTAATTAAATTTATGAAATCTAGGAATTGTATACAAATCCTAGGAAATATATATAATTCTGAAGCTATTTAGGAATTGTACAAAACATTGTTTCGAACTATTTAATACATAAATGGGTTTTGTGCAGATTTCCTAGGACAATTGTATGTGATTCCAATATCGTATTATGGAAATGTATAAAAATAACCTAACCTAACCTAACTAACGCGGACTACCAAGATCGCCTGATCAGACAAGACCTCTCTCCGCTATCCCCGCATACCCATAATTCAAATATTAAACATTTCCCATTGCTAATTAGTCAATGTATAGATTCCCTAGGAATTACATACAATTCCGAGGAAGTGTTTATAATGACGGATTACATACATTTCCAGTAACACATCAAACTACAGATACACAGTGCATAATAATAACTCTGTGCTATTTTAATTTTATATAAATCTTCCTATTACCTTGTATTTTTCAAAAGACCACTCAGTAATGTTTCCTGTTTTCCTTTCCTAGAGGTCACTTTCACCATTTTAGTTTGTGTGTCATTAGGAACTGAAAATAGGTTAAAAATCTTATCAAATCAAATCAAATCAAAATATCTTTATTCATTTAGGTAAACATGTACACTTATGAACGTCAAGAAAAACAAATTAAATTAACTTAAACAAACGTAACTATCATATATTGTGATTTATTACACCTAATAGAAAAAAAAATCTAATCTAATTTTCATGAAGTAATTATGAAAAAAGAACGCAATACTTATTGATTCAAAGTGAAATGGCCTTCATCATTGCACCTCGAAATGAACTCGCTTTTATTGTAAGACAGAATTTTTGTTAATATAAATATGAAACTAGGCTATAACTTAACAAAAAGCTGACGTTTAAATTGTCTTATAAACGTTAGTCTCAATAAAATACTGATATGATTAAATACAAGATTATTACAAATTGTATCTAATTAAATTAAGAATGAAACAATAGTTGTTACGAAATTTGTTTTGAATTTGACTTAGGGTCCTTCAAAAGAGCGTATCAATTCTTAAAAGGTCTCTAGCATTGAGAGTGTTCACGGGCGGCGGTATAACATAACATCTGATGCGTCTGCCTTGTTTCTGTGGTATAGAAAAATCTTTTGGTATAGTTTCTTCCTTCATTCCTTTCGATTATAAACTGTAAAAATTCTTCATTCTTTTTACTGTTTTACGGATTACGAATCGTTTTTTCCAACGCGTTATTTACTGTACCTGTTTCCCCTGCAATCCTTGGTACGGCCTTCACATGGTAGCCCTGCAGGAGACCATTGTGCGAATCCCTTGGTGGAGGCAACCAAGTTATGAGTAGCTCCCCTGGATTGTCGGTCTGTTGCACTTGTACACTCAGGGGACTTAAAGATGGGGCTGCAAAGACAATAAATTATTGTCGACTTGTTATGTTATTACGGTTCTTCATTACGACCTCCATCGGGACCTTAATGTAGAAGACGTCGCCACAATAATCAAAATTGCTGGAGCCCACGAACAAAGGCTCCACCAACACGTGAAGTTTGAGGCTGTTCAATTTTAGGTGCTAGTGGGGAGATTCACAAGGACAAAACCATATGCCACAACTATAACCTCAGGCAGTTTTTAAAGATTTAACTTGGCGCCTGCAAGTATTGGTAACCTCAGAGGTAACACTTTCCTGGCAATGAATAAGTATCGCAATAAAGCGAGGAAATGCTGTCAGCGTTAAAGGTGAGACATTGACCAAACTTTTTAAATTTGTTGTTTATTTTTTAAATAATGTTTAATTATTTTATTACTACTTTCAGTTTAAGAAAATTGTTTGATAATTGAATTAGTTTTAGTAACATTTAAATTCTTTTCATCTTTAACTATCAAAAATCTCTTTATAACGCATGAGAAAAGAATGAGCCCTGCTTAAGTAATACTTAATTTGTTTATTCACATTTCTAAGGCGTGTAAAACCATATTTAACTCTTGACTGCGTTATATTTTTTTGAAAGAGAATTAGAAAAATATATAATATGTACCTTCCTGTAGTGTAGTGAAGTGAACAGGCATCGTAAAAGGGCTGAGATCGACCATATTTCCTGAAGATACTCTTACTCTGTACTCGGATGCTGGTTGTAATTCACGTAACTCTATACTTTGACGAATGTCCGTTTCTTGTCTGAAATTATAATATTTGGTTTTGTAATCCTTGACCAGAGTTATTCAATTATATTAAGGGTATATTTCACAATGTCTGGAGAAGTTCCAAATAAGCTATTTATGACTTATAGGATAAACACTATTGTTGCGTTTCACGAATGTCAGATGGCGCTATTCTTCATGAAACCCGAAGTTTCTTATTCGGAACTTTTATCTTCCAAATAATGTATGATTTGCATAGCTATTTGGTACTTTATCCATACATTGAGAAACAGATCCTTAATGTATTTGGTATAAATTTGGCATTTTAAATCATTTTGCTGCATTTGATTTTTATTTTTATTTTTTAGTGTTATTTCACGATTCCTACTTTTTAAAAGTGAGTCAAAAGGCGGTAATGGACTGTCATCCTGCCAGAAGGCTCAAGTGTGCGTTGCCGGCCTTTTACAAATTAGTACCCTCCTTTCTTAAAAGAGCCTAAGTCGTAATGAATCCACTTAATGGTGGTATGCGGTACAGTACAGTAATATTTAACTAATCCCTATATATATGACTATATGTTACTTTTCTGAGTTAAGATCGAAAAATAACTCGCAATATATGTTGCTAAACTCGAAAACGGCTGGACCGATTCCAAAAAAAATATTTTAAAAGGTAAATATTTGAAAACTGTAACTTCTATTTAATTTATTTAGTACTTCGTTACATTACAATACAACAATTAAACATAATTAAATGAAAATGAGGTTAATTGGCGGCCTTATCGCTTTCGAGCGATCTCTTCCAGGCAACCACTGTGCGTAAGAAAAAAATGAAGTACTAAGAACCGGAAAAGGTAACAGTGTTCCTGGTATAGCATAGCAAAATTTATATATTCTATACGTTGGTATGTACAGATAAGTAAAAAAATTAAGGCGAAATCAAGTTCGCGAGGAGAACTGGATTACAAATCAAATCAATAATCATTTATTCATTTAGGTAACACAAGTACACTTATGATCGCCAAAAAAGAAATATACATTCTCATTCAGTTCTGAATTCAAATTGTACCAAGGTGATATATATATATATATATGTATAATATATATGTATAACAAACCGTGTTATATTGATGGTCTTAGCAGTATCCCATCCGTTGAAGTGGTTAGTAGTATACTGCACGGTATAGTACTGAACATGTGCTATTATGGTGTCGCGCCACGACAGTTTCACTGATGAGCTGGATACGGAGTCTACTTGAAGGTCGAGAGGGGGTGTAGGGGGCTCTAAAATGTCAAATGTATTGCGTATTTAATATTGCTATAAAAATTATATTTTTAAGCTTAATTAGTAAATATATTTTTGTTTAATCTTTTATAGATCTGTTTCATGATCATTTGTCTAAAAGGTAAGTAGATGATCTGCTGTGTCTGACACACCGTCGGTGGGTTTAAGGCAATAATTCCTCACGATTCTTTCATACCCCGTTCGAGCGAATGTTAAATGCGCACATGAAAGAATGTCCATTGGTGCAGACCCGGGGGAAACCTACGATTGGAATACCCACATATTTAGTATTTCATTAGATTTTGTATTTTATTCGAAATGGCCTAGACGTATATAGCTATATTTTACGTATATTGACTATATATGTCCCATTAAAAAAATAAAAGCTTTTTTATGGGAGTTGATTTCACAGTTCGTTAGTTTAGACTAATATTTTTCCTAGACCTGTTACTTGCTTCAGACTAGTTCTTAATAATGAAACATGTACTTACCAAGAATCTTCACGTGAATCGCATAGGTTGCTACTCCATATGGGTTACTGGCTTTACACTCATAATGTCCCCCGTCTCTGCCCTCTACGTAGTTGATATTGATTGTGCTCTTCATGCCACTGCTCGAAGGACCTTCTGAGAGTGTAGCTCTGCAAGAAGAAAAAATCTTGTATAGCGCCATCTGGAGAGAGTACGCAGAAGTCAATGCCATCACTGCCCAGTTTTTCATAGTTTTTTTAATATACCAAAAGATGGCGCCGTGTACGGACAATTTTTAGCTATCTCAGTTTTCATTTATTATTTATTTACATATTTAACAAACAGCATAAATAACTATCAGGACACCTATCGCTAACAAGCGATTACTTACAATATTTATTTTTATTGTTAAAAACCTGCTCAATTAGTTAAAATAAGCATACAAATGTCAAATGAATTATGATTAAGTAATAGTAATAAGGCAGGCAACCCTAGACAATAACTAAAAAATAAAAAATTGAGTAGGATGTGGTTAAGAGGTAATTATGTAAACTTTTTAAGGAGGTTACAAGTAGCCAATTGCATGGCACCGTATTCCACAATTTTATTGCAGATTCCAAATGATTTCACAAAATCAGCTAATTAATTTCAGTAGTTTGGTTTATATCTTTGAATTTATGGTAATTTTATATTCATTATTTTGTATATCAATTAAATGTTTTAAATTTTGTTCTTCCTAACATCTATACCGTAGAAAGATATGCGGTCCTCGATTTGACTTCAAAAAATAACTTTTCTAACTTTATTAAAATATAAATCAAACAGCAGTTTTTGCGATTTTCCTTTTCTTTTGCGAACTAGCGAACCTCCAACTATTCAACATTCCAGCGTACTCCTCCCTCAAAGGCCGGCAACGCAATCACTGCTGCTGCGATGACTGCCCTTTTTGGTCGGAGGAAACGAGCCCCTTTATTATATATAAAAAATATTACCTGGAACTAGACAATTCAATAAGGTTGCCATTCAAAGTCCACTTTATTCTAATAGGACTATCGCCCAGCGGCTTACATGTTAGTGTGAGCGGCATCCCTACTTTAGTAGTCAAATTGGTTCCCATTGATTCAAAGTGGACTGGTTCTGAAAATAACACGTTAAGAATTATTCCATCCTTACATCATTGTTATTATGAGTAACACAACTCTTTTTTATATATAACAGGAGAACAAGCAGACTCATCGTCTGCGCGCAGCGAGTCGTGCCTATACCTCCTCGCGCGCTGCAGCCCCCACCAAGGGCTATATAGTCCACCCCCCGTACCGCCCTGTATCAGCAGGGTGCGAACCGATACACGACCCGAAGGGGGCATATTATTCCCGAACGGGATTAGGCATCCCCCTCGCGATGTTACAAGAACCAAGACGAGGGCGTCCGATGTCAAGGGTTTCCGTGTCCTATCGACATTCTCAATGGCAGAGGGCTAGTGTGATGCTGGAATTTTAAGAATTGGTACGCTTTTTAGGGCATGATACTAAGGAAAATTGCTTCGGTGGGCTACTGGTTGTGGAACGACGGACGTCGAGGTGATACGGGAATTTGGTACATATTATGCCTAGACGTCCGATCATAAGACTCAGCTGCTAAACAACTTCTCTGACCTCTCCTACTTTAACGAACATTAGAATTTGTTGGATGAAATCGATTTTGTATGTAAATTTTCAAAGTCACTTGACATATATAATCTTAAAAAAATAAAATACGTTTATTTTCGAACATAAGATCATCTAGGTATCACTTATTCCACGTCAATCAATTCGAACCTGTAGGTATCGGCAGAGGAGACAGAGGGTGTAGGCCGAGAGAAAAAGCCGGCATAAAAAACTCTCGGTACTCTTTTAAAGAAGCAAATCATCAAACAATATTTAAAACAAATGTATCAAATTTATTGGCCTGCCAAGCACTGCCCTTATATCAACTAGATAATCGCTAACTTTATAGTAAGCCTTTTACACAGCTTTTCTTTAACACATTTCTTAAATTTATTAAAAGGCAGAGATAAAAGAGTCTCTGGGATTGAATTAAAGAAGACTATCCCTTTTCCCAAAAAAGAATTACTAACTTTAGACAGTGTAGTACGGGGAAATTGCAGCCTGCGATTGTTCCGAGTATTGAAATTGTGCGTATGTTCTAATCTAGTATACTTATCACTATTTTTGTATACAAACATAATATTTTCATAAATATATTGAGAGGAAAAGGTAAGTATATCAATTTAATCAGCCGTATTGTTCAATTTGAAACTAAAAATAATCACAATTATTAAAATAATATTCAAATGTAAACGCGTTTTAAACCGTTAAAAGTCCTTATTAAACACTTACTATTAACACTTATCCAGAGATTATTATTCAAAGCCTCCCCAACACCATTATCAGCATGACAGGCGTACAATCCCTCATCAGCAAGGGACACTACTTCAATAATAAGAGTTCCGTTAGGGTAACTGCTAACACCGCCTCCAGCCAGGTCCAATACTGGTCGCCAAATTCCCAGAGTTGCTGAAAGAATGTTAAATATGTTATTAAAAAAAAACAATCGCTGGCGGTAGAATCTTTTTAAATCTGGGCCTCAGATTTCTAAATCTGTTGCCCGATCATTTTTAATAAAAGGCTGGCAACGTAATCGTGAGACCTCTGGCAGTGAATGTCCATGGAAGGCGATATCGCGAGGTTTGCCCCCTGTTCTATAAAAAAAAGACTTCCAATTATGAGAGTGATAATTTTTACCTACCATCTCGTTTCATCCAATGTATTTGTGGTATGGGGTAGCCTTGTGCGTTGCAGTACACGACGCCCCGTTGTCCCAACAACAGAGACGTATTGGTCGGTTCTTCTATCCACTTTGGGGCAACTGTGGGCGTAAAACAAATGTGTATTTTTTGTCATATTTTAATTAATGATATCAGACAAAAAATAATAAGTATTTTCACTGTCACGCATTGTACAAGTTAATCTGAACTATTGAAGCCTTATTAATACGAGTATCTTGGATTTAATCTAGAATTGTCTATAAAAATATTCCTCGAAGATAGGTATCTTGCCTTGTATGATGGAGTAGAACGTCTTAAGACATTTTGTTACTATCCGCTTTAATTCATAAAATCCAAATCAGTGATAACATTTTAACTGCAGTAATCTATCGTCTCTTACACTTAAAATATATTTCCGCTATGAGGAAAAGGGACAGAAGAGCACTCAGATTTATTAATTTCATACGATCGCAGTAGAACTAAATATTTAGTATAAGTATTAAAAGTACAATTACTGAATTTTACTTTAAATACTTGTACTAAATATATGTACTATTATAACGTTTATCGTATAAATTGAGTCTAAATTAACTTTTATATATTTTTTTTTACTTTTATAAATATTTTAGTATTATATACTTACCATTTATATATAGCTCTGTTGACTGATTCACTTTCCCAACGTGATTGGTAGCGATGCAAGTATACTTTCCACAATGCTCCAACGACACGCGTTTTATTATCAGCACGCTGAAAAGCTCCGAACTTCTTTCTGTTATCTAAAACCACAATTGGCGAATTTTTTTTATCACCATCTCATCACAAATTTGTCTTATCCAAATCAACAGAGAAAATTATTTTATGATTGTACTTTCACTTTAAAACGGCGATTTTGCAGAAGCCTCTGATGTGACAGGTATCAAATAAAATTTGATCCAAAATTGCAGGATAAGAAATGGATTTGGACGGAGTTAAACGTGTTTTTAAAAACACGATACCTTCAAGCTTGGAGGCATTTTCATACCATCCTTCAACCAGGAGAAGAATATAGGTGGGTCTCCACTTATAATATTACACGTAATTTGGACAATTTGACCCTCCTTCAGCCCTGAACCAACTCGCAACTCGTCCAACTCCGGCGCCTCCACCACTTGAATTTCAAAGGACCTGGAAGAAATCTCTAATATTACTATACAAAAAACTTACTTAAAAATACAATATTTTAATGAGAACGTTGCCCTTCTCTATTCTATATTTTTTATTCATTTATTTTATTTTCAATTTTACAATAACTTTATACTATTACAACAGAAAACTTATTTATAGAATATGAAACTAAAAACCAAAAGACAAGACGAGAAAACATAAAACCTAAACCTTTTTATAACAAATTATAATTAATGCAATTCCTGTGAATTCAGTCAGTGTGCAACTTAATATATCCGTATCACATGCATTCAGGGTGCGGAAGACATGCGTAAATGGCGCTGAGTAAATTTGTACGCTCTCGACGCATTGTAAGCAATTGCAACCGCTTAACACAACGAGACTGATAATTTGGCACACGCAGTCGCTCCAACAATCCCGCATTATATTTTATCCTTCCTATAAGGAATATAGCTGTTTTGACTGCATTTATAGATTTCAGGTTAATTGTCGGTATGTATAATTTATTTACATCGTTAATTAAAAAATAAAATTATATATTACATTAACAAACAAATATTTTTTGATTAATTTTAATATTTATCTACTGCATTTTTGTTATTTTTTCCATACAGCAAAGAAGTATAACTTCTAACGCATGCTATGTACACGCGTTAGAAGTAGTACACACACTCTTTTTTTATTCATTCACACTTCGTTACATTGATACAAAAATAAAATAACATAATATTTAAACATTATTAGGGATGCTACGGGCGGTCTTATCGCTAACAAGCGATCACTTCCAGACAACTCTGGTAAGGAATAAAATAAATATGACGGGTTAAGTATGTTGTTACGAAGGAACCAAGTGTAGTATTATGACAAATAAAAAATAAAAATTAGCCATTAGGAACAAAATAAAACTTTGATGTTTGGAATTTATATGTTATTAGAAGATAAAAAATAACCTTCGAGCCATTTCTCCCGAGGGACTATATACAATGCAAGTGTACATATCCCCATTCTCCTCTTTCAGTATCCGAGGTATGTGGAGTACCCCGTCTTCGCCCGCATCCAATATCTGTCGTTTTCTCCGTAATTTCTTCATGTTGGTACGCCTGTATCTGCTATGTTGTGGTAGAACTGCGCTCATGATTTTCTTTCCTTTGTACTCCCATTCCAGCTTACTGTAATAGGAAGATTACTATAATATTGCAGAAAACGTATCTATTTACATAATTAGTATTCTGACTTACATTTGGAATTTTAGTTCAAAATTAAAACAATTGCCCTTACTATGAAGAAAGATAAAAATCCACAATTTTTTAGCAAAGTTGAAGTTATATAAAATTCTCGTGTCGCGATGTTTGTAGTTAAATTCCACTGAAACGGCTTGACCGCTTCTCATGAAATTTTGTGTGCATATTGGGTATGTCTGCGAATCGGACAACATCTATTTTTCATCCCCCAAAATGTTAAGTCCACCCCTAAATTATTATTTTTTTAAGTTTTAGATAAATTTTTATTTTTTTATGATACATCATTAAAAAATACATACAACCCAAATTTTCAACTCGCTATAATCAATCCCTATATTTAATTTGAAAGTTACGGACTGAGGTTTTTCACTAGGGTAGCGGAGCAAAATGTTGGTGTGTACTAAAAAGGCAGACTAGGCATAAATGAGAAACGAAATTCGCAAGCGCAGCTAGTATATAAATCTGATGTAATATTAATGTTACAGAAATGTATCTAATTTACGTACGTAAGTACATTGTGATTTGTGATGCGGAAAATCGCAAGAAAATTACTTTTAATGATCCTCAAACCTGTTTGAGGAAAAATACCAATTTGTACGTTGATAACAGCTCTTGTACAGGTAAACTAGAAACTTTATAGCACCTCTCAGCGTATAGTCAGCGGAGCCAAATAGGTCGAACATAACTATAAATTGGAACAGGTATGAGAACTGTTTGCCAAATAATTTTCTAAACGGTTTCTATTGAAACAATTTTAGTTTTAATTATTTGTCTAAACCTTCAACCAACCTTCACCTGGTGGTTACGCGTACGAGTACGCCCGGCACACGCTTAAGTAGTGCCTAATAACCGAACCCATGAGTGATGTGATACAATCTATTAACGAAACTGAAAAATTTGTCAGGCCCCATTGTTACTTACCGATACTAGCTTGCATCTTGCTCACCCAATGATCGCCCGTTCTCTATGTGAATTACGCGACGTAATTACCATTAGTTAAATACAACAATTAAGAGTTAAAAACAACAACAACAAACAATTTTTTTTAATTATTTTATATTTAGACCCGTCGTAAGTAAATACTGTAATAATAAATATATAAGTAAATAATGTTAATAAGTAAAAATAAATAAGTAAAAGCTGGCGCGACCGCAGAGCAAGCGAAAAATAATTGACGGCCCAGTCTATTTCTAGCTTTGATATTGTTTCCTTTGGAATAGAGACTCTAAGGCCGTGGGGTTCAAGTGAACAGGTGCTAATAAAAGATTTAGATTGGGGCCTGGTAAATAGTACCGGTGATCTCAGAACTGGTGCTTTCCTCGCTCACGAATAAGTCGCAATTCGTCTACGACACTTGTCAGGCACAGGAGGCTGATCACCTTCTTATCTAAAATCCTATATTGTTAGTTATAAGATTTAGGCGTATAAGTTTAATTTTTTAATGTTTTTATGTAGGATAATTGGTGTGGGAATTATTTTAGAGTTCTATCGTATTAGTAGTAACTGTTAAGATAGAAAAATGTAGTGGAATAAATAAATAAAAATAGACGTGAAGATCTTGAAATACTTGACAGACTTGTATAGCCACTAATGTATTTTTAATTTTAATAATTTATTATGTAATATTCTTAAGAAATAAATATTTTAAACCGTAATATTATCTATTTTAAGGCTATACAAACCTTAGAGGATATCCGTAGTAAGGACATTTTAGTTTGAGCCC
This sequence comes from Pieris mannii, assembly GCA_028984075.1. Taxonomy (NCBI): domain Eukaryota; kingdom Metazoa; phylum Arthropoda; class Insecta; order Lepidoptera; family Pieridae; genus Pieris; species Pieris mannii. Next base: position 9,476,265 of record CM054793.1, on the reverse strand, counting down.
GTCACCACTCTGCACCTTTATTGGGGGAAGTGTTCTAATATATGGTGGACCTGTATCGAAATAACAACGTTCAAACACAATACAATTTAATTTAGAACTAAATCTATATGTTAAGCAAGTTCCACTATGTAGGTTTTTGCGTTCCAGACTATTAACACCCACTGCTGCATGTAGAGCTCTCCCCTACATTTCCGGTACGACCGGTTTCTTTATTCCCCCCCCCCCTTACCAGGTCATAGACAGATTAATAAAAATCTTTATTTATTTATTTCTCACCAAAATTCTCTTTCTTCTTTTGTGGGGAATGCTTGTTTGTGTGAGACTGATGCCTGATGCACTGATAGACAGAAGGTCTTAAAAAGTAGAGATTCTTTCATTCTCTTCGCAAATCGAACACTACTAACCGTAAACATCAATTCTAGCCGAATGCCGTAAAGTGGAGTCGCTTTCATACGCAACGCAAGAGTATAGGCCTCCATCCTCAACACGAGACCTGGATATATTGAGATGGGATATCACCCCCACTCCCGATGACGACATCATCTGACCTAAAATGTATCTGTAATTAAGAAATTCAAATATTTTGAAAATATTTCTGTAGGTTTTCGTTCGTCGTTGGCCTAGTGCAGTTCTGATCGTATGTTTGATCCCTAGCTGTGCACCAATGGATTTTCTTTCTATGGGCGCAGTTAACCGTAAGGAAACCCACTTTAGGAAACACACCACAAGTCTTAGTCCAGTCGACAGCATGTGTCAGGCACAGGAGGATGATCACCTGCTTGTATATTGGATTGACAGATGATCATCAAACAGATTTATATCTGAGGCCTAAAAAGATTGTAAAACTGATCGTATCTATCTTTAATATACTTTTCCATATTTGAAAATAGAATAAACGACGTAACATAGGAACTTTGAAAATACCTTGAGTCAGTGTTTGTGGAAACTACGACACCATCTCTTTCCCATATGAACCTCGGTGGTCTGTCACCAGTTGCTGTACAGTGTAGACTTATCTGGAAATACCGAAATCTATTTATATTGTTTATTGATGAGGAGGAACCATTTGTCGATCTATTGTAACGATCGAGGTATTCAATAATATATAATGTGCCAATTTTTTTTTAGATAGTGCTTATTTTATTCTATTTTATTCACACTCCGTTTTTAAAAAAAATATATATGTTTAAAGTAATATATAAGGTTATGTAAGTCATTAAGCAACGGGCGGCCTTATCGCTAACAAGTAATTTCTTCCAGGCCACCTTTAATGGAACAATAAAAAAAAGAAACACCGACAGAGTGTAAAGTACATAAATGCATAACTATAACGAAACTAAACAGTATAACATATAATACTACCTATAACTAAAATGAAGTAAAATTTAAGAAAATACACAAAAAATTAACAATAATATGTAAAAGCTAACCCAAGTGCTTAGTTAGTAACAGTTGGCAAACTGGCAGGACGCTCACCTAACGTTAAGTGATACCGCCGCCCATGGATACTCTCACTAAGCTTGCGAGTGCGTGGCTTTTAAATGCTGGCTGTACACACTAGGCGAGAGCCTCTCGCCGAGAGTCTCGACCGAAAAGACTGAGAGAAGAGCGCAGTCTGTTCACACTCGCTACGTTGATTGTATTTAAATCACCGTTAATAATGGACGTGGAAACCACTGCTGCTGCTCGTCTTTATGCAATAAGTTTTTATAATTGTCTTCACGTTTACCATAAACGAAAAATACGAAACTATGGCGATGAAGATGGTTACTATGCACCGCAACAGAAATAGGTTATTAGGTTACGACCACAGTCATCGAGCAAGTGATTGAACGTGTGTGTACAGGTCGCTCTCGTTTAACTCGCGAGACCTTTCACTCGTGCGCAAAAAACCGCCAGTCGACCGAAAGAGACTAACTGCGAGGAAGCGAGACGAGACGAGAGCTCTATTGTACACTCTCGCGCTCAGCCTGTCTCGGGGTGTCTCGCCGAGTGTGTACAACCTGCATAAGAAGCGTTATCGAAACGTTACACATAGCTAGTAAAAAGTGTGTACTCACATCTTCGCCTGGTGTAACAATTTTGTCACCAAAATGCTGCGTAATCATAATGTTGCCAGACCCGAGATCTCTTTTTATTCTTACGCCTGCAAAATGGTGCAACTTAAAATACTTTATTCGTGTGTTAATTCATCATCATCTCTGTAACTTTGACAGTTGTCACCCTGCGTACAGAGCAGCAAATCTATGATGTAGCAAAACCCATATAGGTTTGCATCGCTACAAAAGTATTATAATTTTATGTAATCGTAATGTTGCCAGACCCCTCTTCTCTTTTTATTCTTACACGCGCAAAAATTAATACACTAACTGCAGTTACGAAGATTTACTTTGAAATATTGGAATTTACATAAAGTTTCACACGTTTTCGGGTGGCTGAGACAGAGAACTGTGTTTGCCATCAGTTAATTCAGTTCTGAGTGCGATTCCTTGTGATTTATATCGAAGTGATAAAAAATACGTATAGTGAAGACAAGTGAAAATATACTGTATGAAGTGTGCGTAATTGAAGTGGCAGTATTATGTGCATTTGTTAATGTGTTTTTGCGTATTATTTTTTTATAGAACAGGGGGAAAACGGGCAGGAGGCTCACCTGATGTTAAGTGATACCGCCGCCCATGGCCACTCTCGATGCCAGAGGGCTCGCGAGTGCGTTGCCGGCCTTTTAAGAATTGGTACGCTCTTTTCTTGAAGGACCCTAAGAAAAGACACTGTTATTTTTTGTGGTTTTACTGCAATTTTGTTTGTGGCTGATAATTAAAAAAAAAGGTTTACGGCGTTTTGTATCCGATCTTCCAGCTTGTAACAATAGCATCTTATAGTGTTCATCACGTCAGTCTTAATTAATTATATTGTACACGATCAGCACAACAGTTCCATGGTGTGTTACGACCCATATACTGTATCGTAAATATGATTGTAAAATCGTACCATTTTTCCAGGACCTCGCGCTATTATATACATCTTCTTTTCTTCTAGTATTCTTGTGAAAATGCGACCTGAAATATTGTAATGGGCATATTAAAATCGTATATTATTGGGATGTCTTTCATACCTTGGACGATGGGATGAGCTTTGGTATGGGATGCTACTTGGACACGTTAGACCTATCTCACTTCTCTCGGACGTTTTGTATATTTATGATTATTAAATATATTGAATTTCTTCTACATTTAACTAACGTTCATTAATTTTTATCATATTTTTTTCCTATCAAAATAAATGAAAAAAAAAAAAGTTTTAATAATAATAAATAGTTTCTGTAGTATTTATAGCTTATATGTTTTTTTATATACAAGAACCTATAATTATTAAAATTCACCAAACATTTTATACAGAAAGGTATTCTTATTTAATTTATTATTACGCATAAAACAAGATCTAAACGAAGAGATCGTAAAGTCATAAATTTAGTAGGTGGATTATGCACAGCCACGCACTGCTAATTTCATTAATCGGCCTAAATTTATGCATAGTTAAAACTAACTGTGTGTGTATGTAATTACATTGTTTTATTTTACTTTGGTTTGGACGGTCGCCAGTGCGTTGTTTCTCTTTTTGTTATTGACGGTCGCTTGTTTAACTCAAATATTTGTCGAGTTTTAATGTAAAAGTTTTAAGTGAACATTTATTGACTTTTAAAAACTTGAGTTGGTATTAAAATAAACATTGAACGCCTGTTTGTTTTACTTCTGCGATAACTGATTTTAACAATTTTTAAGGACTGTTGATTCCTGCTTTAATAATATAGCAGAAAAGCAAAATCTTGGGCTTGGACAAACCCACTGTTGAATCCTCAACTAACCTTGACTTAGACTACTAATGTTATTATAGGAGAGGATTGAAAAATCTTTCATCGCAGATAAGTTTTTATGTCACGTTTCAATGCAGTTCAGAGACCATTACAAGCCTTTGATACTCAACTAACTTTGACTAAGACTACCACTGTTATTATGGGAGAGGTTTGAACAACCTTTTATCGCAGATAAGATTTATGTCGCGCATAATTCTCAATAAAGTTCAGAGACCTTACTCTGTAACCTCCAATAACGATTCCAATATTGAGTATTTGTCCCGCTTGATTACAAGGTAGTGACATAATAGAGTAAGATCCCAGAGCGTTCTGACATAACTTATTTTCACATGGATGAAACCTTCACGAATTAGTAACGTCTGGTATACTTATAAATACCTGCCTACTTGTGGAGCTTGCCCTGTGACACCTGGGCAGGTACCAGGTGAGAAAGGTAACTAAAAATATGAGTTATCTAACTTAAATTTGTATGGCTGAATTTTATATATATTTTGTAGAATATTATTCTAAACTAGAATTATAAAGTGCCAGACACTTTTCATGGACCAGAGCTTTTGGCAGACGCTTTAAAGCTCGACAAAAAATTAATGATCTTTACTTATTTTTTCATGTCTGCCTTTTAAATATATTATTCAAGTAACTACTACAAAGTTATATTTCATCAGCCAGACAAATTCGAGTGACCAAACATCCCCTAAACACAAAACCACCTAAACACAAAGTTATTCAGCCGGGAGTGCGAGCGAAAGAGCACTATGCGCATGCATTGCAGAGCGAGTGAGACGTTCACAACAACTCGGTTCCTCTTCTAAAACTCACCATCTGCTTATTGCGCGCTATTGATATATTATGACTTGAATGGACAATATTATGATTGGATGAACGATGAAAATTCCAATAACTGTGTCGATAATTGCGATGATTAAAAGATAAACAAATATTTGCTGTAATTAATCATAGTTATATATGTTTTGGTAAAATAATTTTTTCTTAAAATTTTTGTAACTGGTATCTTTTTTACAATAAAATAAAGATAATTCCTTATAAAACAAAATGGCTCCTCATATATTCACTATCCCAAATACATGCAATAAATAAATTCACTTTAATATTTATTAATTCACAACTTAATATTGAAGCTCATCCCTGATTAGAAAAAGAGATTTGAAAAGATTCGAAATGGCTCAAAGAGATTAAAAAAGATTCAACTTGACAAATATATAGATATACATTTTGACTGGGTTGAATCTTTTTAAATCTTTTTTTTTTTAATAAGAGATCTTATTGAAATAAGGATGCAAAAATCTTGGATTGAAATTAATAAGTATTTTCAATTTCAGTTTTTTACTCTGAGACGCATGCGCATAGTGCTCTCGCGCTCGCACTCCCGGCTGAATAATTTTGTATTTAGGGGATGTTTGGTCACTCGAATTTGTCTGGCTGATGAAATATAACTTTGTAGTAGTTACTTGAATAATATATTTAAAAGGCAGACATGAAAAAATAAGTAAAGTTCATTAATTTTTTGTCGAGCTTTAAAGCGTCTGCCAAAAGCTCTGGTCCATGAAAAGTGTCTGGCACTTTATAATTCTAGTTTAGAATAATATTCTACAAAATATATATAAAATTCAGCCATACAAATTTAAGTTAGATAACTCATATTTTTAGTTACCTTTCTCACCTGGTACCTGCCCAGGTGTCACAGGGCAAGCTCCACAAGTAGGCAGGTATTTATAAGTATACTAGACGTTACTAATTCGTGAAGGTTTCATCCATGTGAAAATAAGTTATGTCAGAACGCTCTGGGATCTTGGACTATAAGCTTCTGATATTAAGCGAAGCACGAGTAAGCACTAAGCAGTATTAACAATTTCTTTTTCTCTAAAATTTTAAGTTTTAGTGTGTTTAATGTTTAATTACGTTTACATATTAAGGGACTTATGTTTCGTTTATTTTGTTTAAAAATCGGTTTTGGATTTGTAATCTAAATGCGATATTTTATTATATGTACATTTGTAGCTGTAAGATTAATATAATTTATAATAAATAAATTAAGTTGTTGTTGTTGGAAGTTGCACAGTACTGGCTGGTCACTATTTTATGAGGTTAAATTATCTCCAATACTCACATTACGTTCTGCCGATGCATACCTGAAACCATAATTCATGAATTTATAAACATTAATTATCAGATATTGTAGCTTTCAGTATCCATTAATAATATATTAGCAATATACTAATTTTACAATCAAAATTGTTAATAGCATGTAATTTGTTATAATTAAAAACAAATGGAATCTCCATTAATGCTCAAGTACTAAAACAATAAATAAATAAATCAGTGGAACCTCTTTAGGTCTTGGCCTCAGATTTCTGAACCTGTTTCATGATCATTTATAAATCTAATAGGCAAGTAGGTGATCAGCCTCCCGTGCCTAACACACGTCGTCGACTTTTAGAGTCTAAGAAAGGTCGGTTTCCTCACGATGTTTTCCTTCACCGTTCCAGCAAATGTTAAATGCGCACATAGAAAGAAAGTCAGGTATATGCTTTGATTAATTAAATATATTCTATTAATATAAAAAATTACTTTTTGCTCCTACCATACAAAACGGCAATTTCATATGTAAGAACCTATGTTATAGGACATAATAATTGCATTTGTACCCAAAGAAATTCGCAAATAATTCTTAAGTATTTAAGTAGCTGTTTAGTCTCATCTAAGCCTTAGCCCCTTAACGGACATACTTTTCTTCGCAGAAGGTCATTTTGCTAACTAATCATTTGAAATATATCACATTACATCCAGTCCTATCAAAATGGAACATTGAAACGAAGTATAGTAATCCCTCTGGTATTGTATTTGTAGTATAGTAATCAGTAGATTGGTTCCGCGTTATATTAAACGCGTTGTTGTAGTAGTGTCGCATAACGCGTTTGTATAACCACATATAACGCGTTATGTATAAATGATTCACGTTTAACTTTTCGTTAAAGGGAATTTAAATCGAATAATAAGAGAAATCCATGTATACGTAATATGTGCTTTTAAATCTATAAATTCACAATATAAAATAATGTTTGAAATCGCGTAATACGGAGGATAACTATACAATTTGATTCCTAGTCTTCAATATGGCCTAACCCTTGTATCACCAGCTGTCTTCCGATTTCACCGACTTCAACAATTGGAACCAGAGCATAATTTATGTTTGAAGTATTAATCGGTTTCCAGTCGAGTTTGGAAAATTCCAAAATTTGCACTAGCTTATTTATATTACCGCTTGCTATAGACTGCACAAAGTCCACTAAACTAAAAAAACAATACTAAAACTTTTTCAATCAAACGGTACCAGAGTCATTTGCATAAGCAGTTTTAAAACTCCCGAAGAACGAAATACCGTTTTCGGATTGAAAAATTAAACTCCGCCGTTAATTAAACTTTATTGTTAAGGGGCTAAAGTTGGTATTGGCTTGCGGGTGCGGATTACAGAGTAAGCTAAAGTTGTAGTTTGAAGTGCATTGAGTTGCACTCCACTAAGTCTGAGTTTTTGTAGTTGGGCAAAGTTGTTCCACAACACACGGGAGTATGACGGTATGTTGATTATTTTATACGTCAATAAACAATAAGTGTATCAATTTTCCCCTTTATCTAAAGCACAGTGTTTTGTGGCTAAAGTTAAAGTCAAAGTCAAAAATCATTTATTCATATGGGTAACATAATGTACACTTATGAACGTCAAAAAAAAGAGAAATATACAATAAATGAATCTAATTTTACATTTAATGCCAGTTCTCAAATCAAGGGCGTAGAACGGAAGAGAAGAACTGGCTATAAACTCTCCGCCACTCTTTTTGATCGCCATGTTTAAAGACGTCTAAAAAGACGCACAAACATGGCTAGTTCGTTTTGAAAACTGTGTCACGTTTGAACTGCCAGAAATTAACACATGAATATTGATATAAATGAACACTTAGTATTTATAGGATAAGGATTTATTTTTTAGGAGTATATATAAATATATATATACTTCACTAGGAATAATATTGAACAGTTATCCTCCTTATAACGAGATTATTATAACTTATCTATATATCGACCTATAACGATTTAATTTAATAATACGCGATTTCATTTCCTCGTATAACACGAATATTTCTTACAACGCGGGGATTACCCAAAATACGGGATTCCACACGTTATTTCACTGTGAAATTTATAATGATTGAAATGAACGTACATATTTCACACATTACATGGGGTTATATAAGGGCGTTATGCGAGAATACTCTTACAGCGCGTTTCCCCTGACGCGGATCCCATCTACAGTGGTATATATTATCCCTGTTATACCACACATACAGTACAACGCATATATAAGACCATATGCCAGAATTAGGCGATGAAGATCACTTAGCTGAACGGCCTAGTGTTCGGAGACCACTAGGCCTAGGTACTGCTGGATAGAGGACAGAGTGGAGAAGGACCTGCTGCACTTAAGCCAGCAATTAGCTGGAGCTGAGACAGGATAAGGAGCGCTGAAAGTTTCTCGTTTCAGATTCCGGTGGAGTGAGTTAGTATAGTAAAAAAATATTTTTTGAGGAAATTTTCCTGACTAATAGAATCCAAAAGCGAAAAACAAAAATGTTTTTTAAGAAAGACGATTACAAAACTAAGATATCAATTTTAGACAACTCATAAAGGGGTTTTAACGCCACTGCTTCTTTACATGTACGATTCCATTTCAATTAGTTTTTATAGAAACTCATTTGTACGGAAAAAGCAATAAAAAGTCTCTTAAACAAAGCGGCAGATAGAGTCGAACAAAAAACGATTAATTAAGTTAAAAAGAAAAACGGAAATGGATTCAGCGGTGAACTAAATCACGAACAATAGCTCTATTGAGAACGTTTTTTGAAATAAACAAAGTGTTTAAGAAAGCATTTTAAAATTGGAAGTGTGTTATAGGAATGTATAGTCATATTATTTTATCGGAAATTAAACATTGCGGGATATAATGACGGGAAAGACAATTTGTATCACTCTTAGAATATATATGTTTGAACTCAATAAAAACTTATAATTTGGGAGAAAGTATTCACCATTGTTCCATGTCTAACGAACACTAATTATCTGCGTAACTCGCCAATGTATTGGGTTTTAGCTAACTACAATACAATTTATAAAGATGTATATATTTTTAAAAAGCGGAACTTTGATTTTATTTAGTAGTTTTTTTTCATACTTAGGTTTAGTTTGTTTAATTTTTAATTTAAGTGTTCTTTTTCTATTAATGTACTCTATTGAATTGATTGATTATCAGTATTATCTGTTTTAGCTTTGTTAGTTCAAGTGTTTCTTTTTATGCTACATGTGTAGCTAAAATCACTTAGATATAAATAAATGTGTGTATAATATTGACATATTGATATAATGTCCAATAAAGCCGATTATATCTGTTATATTCAAATGTTAATTTGACGGTTGCATCTTCTATAAACAATTTCCGAACCATATGTTTTCATACATTTATTTTCGCCTCCACGAAAATCACAAGCGGGTGCATTCCAGCGTTTCACGTTCCTTCGATAGATGAAATCGCTTGCTTGGCGCAATAAATCATTTCAACTTTGACGTTTTACATAAATCGTAATGAATATCGATGTTATAAGCAGGTATAATTCTGTTATCATGAAGTAAAAAATACGCTAGAATTTGATTTCGAATGTACAGTATTTTTTTTAGGTATTTAGGCTGAGTTTCAAAATAACTAACATTGCACACTCTTAAAACAACTCTCAGCTACATACGCACACACACACATTCTCATACTTTCAGGCATTCATACAGCCGAAATAAAGTTTTTATTTTTATTATTATTTATACATAAATTAATGCTCAAAACTCTATGTTAGTTACTTATCGCATATATTACAAAATTATTATTTAATTAGTATATTACAAACGCTAATGTTTTGTGTAAACATACATTTATTAAAATTATATTATTAAGCCTCATTAAACAACAGACTTTACGAATGTTTTAGGAGTTAATTAATAAGCAAGTAGTGTACCTCCATTACTTTAAATTGCAATTGTAGAGTATAATCAAAACAGTCGGATACTTCCCATTTACAAAAAACGATTTTTTGAAGTTATACTTCTTTTGGCACGATGGAGAAAAATGATGAAAGTGAATTTTTACAATGCGCGCGCACATCAACATCTAAATTCGACATCGACATCGTTAGGTCTAGATGGCATGGAAACGGATAACTATGTTCAAGTTGCATATTCTAGTATTTTTATATTTAGAACACGTGTTTCGTAACAGAACAATTAAACAGTGTGAATAAATAAATATTATTTTGTTGTTTTTAAATAAATCATATACGATGGTGATAGTATTTACTAATAATTTATTTATTTAAATAAAATTGATTAATTTTAATATATATCGTTAATCTGCTGCATTCCGCTACTCCATTTTAGTTATTTTTTTTTCATACGCCAAAGAAGTATAAATTCTAACGCGTAAGTACACATTCTTTTTTTGTGACACCGCCGCCCATGGATACTTATATTGCCAGAAGGCTCGCAAGTGCGTTGCCTGCCTATTATGTTGAGGTTAGTCAAAGAATTTGAAGACATAAGCGTCTTGGGTTTATAAGGCATTATTAAAGAAGATTGGAGTTTGCTATGAATTGTTCTTTACCTCGGTTGAAAAGTAAAGACAAATTAAAAATTATCATTCGAAGCTATACTACAAAAAAAAATGGAAATTAGCCGGTGATATTGGCCGTGTTTATGAGGACATATTATGATAAAAACGACTCTTACTTGGAATGGCCTAGTGGCAAAAAAAGTACGCCCGCTTGGGAAGATGAAACAAAAGAGATAGCTGGGATAGATTGGAAAAAATGAAGAAGAAATGAAGGCGAAACACTAATGGAAGTATTTGGGGAAGGTCTTCACTCTGACGGAGGTCGTATACTAATATTAAATATAAAAACACAAACTTAATGTAATCCTTATTATAGTACTCGAATAAAGGATGTTTATATAATTTATTTACTTGTAGGTAATGTAGGTAAGTACACAGCCTTCTGTCCCTGAAACTGAATTTTGTATTAAATCTTGAAAAGAGTGGCGGAAAGTTTTTTGCGGGTTCTTCTTGCCCGCTCTACGCCCTTGACTTGCGAACTGGTAGTAAATGTTAACAATTAATTTAATTTTTTGACGTTTATACTTGTTTACCTATATGAATAAGGATATTTTGATTCATTGATTTTGTCGATAGTTTTTGAGTAAAAAAACCAGCATATTGATTGAGCATATATAAATAAAAATGTTTTGATCAGCCGTGTATTAATCTTACCCACTTTACTGCCTAGGACGAAATTTGTAATAAAAAATGGATTCAAAAGTCAAACTCCGCTACACATTCCTCATATGGTAAGCGTCATCTATTGTATTTTGTGAGATACTCCAACCCCATAATCAGAAAGCGACACATTTCTGCGTCTGTCGGATGCTTTAATAATCCTACAGCTAACAAAAATTGTATATAAATAACAAATAATTACACTAAAAATATAGCCGGAGAGGGTATACATAATATTCCATCTATGGCTATATTTTTAACTAAGTGATACCTAATTTGGCTATGTTGTTTGATTGTGTTAAAGTGGGTATGTACGTGAAGATGTGACTGTGAAGTATGCTCCTGATGCAGGTGATTTTCCACTGTGGATATTCTTAATATTACTTTTAACCATATTCAAACAAAAAAAAACTTGAGAGGTGTCAAGGGATACCGGGATAAAACGAAGTTCCTTTCGATTAATTAGTGAAGGCATTGTAATAAAATTTTATTTTTTTAAGTTATAATATTTTTTTATTATTTTAAAACTTATTATATACTATTATTTTTTAAAACTTAATCAGTAGTAGGCTTAAGTAATAATTGGCTTGTGGTATTTGAAGTAGGAAACATTTGTTCGGGATTCTATTTTATTTATGTCTTGAAAAAACTGTATCGGTGTATTGGCGTGGAAGTATTATACTTTGTTGTTTTCAATTCTTATCCCTAGGAAAAGAAAAAAAAGACAACATCACGAGGTGTTCCCAGGCGGTCACCCATCCAAGTACTGACCTCGCCCGACGTTGCTTAAATTCGGTGATCGGTCGAGAACCGGCGAATTACAACTATGGCAAAAAGTGTCGTGACAACTTTTCGTAAGATTTTTTTCCGTCTAGCCTATTTTCACAACGCGCGATAAGGAACTTCGTTCCAACAAATGAAGGCTTAAATATTGGTCGTTGTATGCCTGGTAATTATTTGTTCGGACAAACCATCATATATGGCATTCAGGCATTCATACGGGTCATTAAGTGCTGGAATGTTAACTGCTAGGGTGGTTGGCAGACGATTATCATTGAGTCTAGACATTAACTTTATGCGCAGAAAGGAATGTAGTCTCGGAATGAGATACTGTTGGAAATATACTGTGGCAGACGCCAGTTTTATATTAAACGCAGGTTGGGACATAATAACAGCGGTATTGTTCAAAAATTTTAGGACTCAGACTGAACAACGCTGTCTCATTTAAAAACAATTCATTGTTTTAAACAATGCTAAATAAAAATGCTTAATTAATATTTTGTGCTAGCAACACTGGGTTAAAATGACTTGTTTAAGCGGAAAATTCACATTTTGGCAAAGTGCATGTAGGGGGCAAATTGCCGAGTTTATTTTGGTATACAGAGTACTCAACATATATACTCATATATTTGCAACGAATATACGGTTAGTATTGGGTATTCGGTGAATAAAATAAAATACATATATATACAATACATAGTTGCAATATTTGTGAATATGTTAACACCGTGTATCAACATAATAAATGAGTTATCTGATGCACTTTTTTTATACATGGTGTTATACTGACACCTACTTTTTTGAAGTGAAACTTCTTAAGGCGCATGGGGGTAATTTTTTACGGAACCGCATGAAGAAGTGCATCGTTTTTGTCGAAGATAATGGAATGAGCGAGTGAGACCGAGTGAGAAAGGGACATCGAGAATAAATACTCCTTATTGGTTGATGTGTTCGCTTAGTTGTTACATATTACAACTTTAGATGGCATTTCTGTCACATTACGTCTTTTATCATTAGCACGTATACGGTGTGTAAACAGTGTGACATGGATCATATAGGTAGTAGGTACTGGTACATGATCATCTGGCCCATTTTACAATAATCCCAAAACGGGCATACAAATCTATTAAATTGTTTGACTAGTAATATTAAATACAGCAAGAATAACGCGCCAATTCTTTCAAGAAAACTAAAAAAAACTTAGCTTAGGCCCATGTGCAATAAATATTGCACTCGTCAACGGATCTTGAGCTAAATTACTACAGTTAAAAAATATCACTATAATCGTAGACCCATTAATAATTTGTACACAGCATCAGCATACGTATCTCGCTTCGTCTTTTGTTATTTGTGAAAGATCCTCTTTAAATATCTATTCTAAGACAGATATTTCTCTCATTTTTGATAAGTAGATATTTATTATAAAACTGGAATAACTTTCTTCTAACACTTGACCACTACCGGTATTACTAAGAATAAGTAGGTAAATTTACGTATGTAAATGTACAATTTATCATTCATAGGATAATATGCGAACACAGTAGAAATAATATACTTTGACGTGACGCGAAACAGACACTTTGACAGGTGACACCAGATCCACTCGGCTATATTGGAAACATCAAGTACTCGTATCTAGAATTTATTGTATAGGAATATATACCTATACAATAAATTCTAGATATCTATCTTATAAAATATATGCTATGATTTACTAAACCAACAAGTTTTTATTTAGAATTATATCTCATAAATGTATGACGCTACGAGGCATGGCAGTCACCTCAAATTATTGCGTCTGTTTTAAGATAGGCCAGACTTGGCCTTAAATACTGTTTCAAAAAACTTTTCTTTTTTTTTTCAATCTTTTAATTATTCTGAATATGGAGCACGTATATTATTTTTCTAAACTTCTTTCGATTTGCGCTATTTCACATATTTTTTCGTGTATCAAAAAACAACATGGAATGAGCTGTTACATAAAATAGGATTGCTGTGATCACCTTGCAAACTCAAACTTAAAATATCTTTATTCATACAAGTAAACAAGTACACTTATGAACGTCAAAAAGATATTAAATTAATTGTAAATTTACATTTACTACCACTATATGATTATGTATCGCATTGCAAGTGGGTATATAGTTGGTATTGACCATATATATTTTTTTTTTTACTTGGGGAAATACATTGCGCATACCCTTCCGCGGCGCGATTGCTTGGTGCAGAAGGGTTATGTGGGACTCGCTTGACACAGCAATTGTAATGCGTATGGCCCGGTCTGTGAAAGATTCACAGACCGGGCCATACGCATTACAATTAGGTAGGTAGGGAGATCGGGTCCAATACTTGCAGGGATGGGTCTTCGTCGATCATCCCTTCTTTTAAACGAATGGACCCCTGCTCCCCACTTAGGCACTTTTTGGGGCGAGGATATAGTGAGCGGGCCTGTGGTTTCCTTCGCCGTTGCGGATGGGCATCGGGACAAAGCTCCCTGTTCCTTTCCACCTCTTCTTTTATTCCAACCATATGTTCGTATATCGTACTATCAACACATACAACCGCACTTCATCTATCGAAGACCAGGAAAGATCGGGGAGGAAGCGTGCTGTGTAAACTACAAAGGCTGTTAATGCTGTTTAAGTCAGAATTCACCGAAACCCCATTGGGAAGCAAAAGATTCCCGCTAGGAAGATTAAAGATTGTCGCGTATTATAACTTATTCTATACCTGAACCTCGGTGCTTATCGTCGATATACAGTTGTACCACAAAGAACGGTTCGGTGGCCGTCGATACATAATCTTATACTGGATTAGGTCCTGAGTACATACCTCGTTGTACTGCTCCTTACTAGGAAGAAAGGCACACAATAACTTCAAAGAGAGGTTAGACTGATGCTGTACCTTGCCTTACAATAATAGTTCACGAACACGCACAAAACACTCACTATAAAAGTCTAAATGGAGGACGTAACTATTGACAAGAAATTAACAAACAATATTTATAAAAATGCATCTAAATTAACCCGAGTAAATCTCAACAATGACTTAACAAAAATGTGCCGATCGGCCGAGTAAAAATAATTTTGAGATCACCCTCATCAAATTCAGTAAAATTAAAAATATGTATTTCGAACACAGGACATGCCCTAAATCAATCTTTAGAATTAAAGAGAATGAATCGATCTTGAAACGCAGGTGAAAACCACAAAAATCTCTTCGTTACCAATGAGAAAAAAATCACGATTGAAGAACACTTCAAGGCACCACCAGCTGCCCACTGAAAAATTCCCGAACCAATTCCACTTATGAGTTATGATCCTTTAAGAAGAGAGCGTGCCAATTATTGAAAGGCCGGCAACGCACTTGAGAGCCTTCTAGCATTGTAAGTGTCCATGGGCGGCGGTATCACTTAAATTAGGTGAGCCTGCTGCCCGTTTGCCTCCTATTACATCAACACTCACACTTCTATTACAAAAGATACACTTAAAATTTTATAATTTCAATTTAATTTTTTGAGGTCCTCTTATACAGTATGAGCCTCCCCCAACTATCTGCATATCTATCTATCTTGAGTATATTTCTCCCAATTATCTCCAGCTCTTCTTTAACCTCGTCAACCAACCGTACAAAAGACGACTTCTCTTTCTTTTGACGGTATTATATATAATTCATATTATAGACTAACTATTTGAAATTTCACGTGATCAAATGTCTGTATCATATATAATATCATATATAATTCATATTATAGACTAACTATTTGAAATTTCACGTGATCAAATGTCCAAGTAGTCGTAAATATATGTATACGATTGTATCAACGAACTGCAAGAAGCGAAATGTACTGGCACAAGACAAACTTTTGGAATTTTTTAAAACCTATTTTATCTCGGAACTTTATACTTTACCAACAAGAAAATGAACTAAGTTTTTGCGTCGCTTAACTTGAAACACTTTGGTGTTTTCTATATTTTGGAAGACACTTTGTTTTCTTTTAAAACATATATATAGTACTGTATATAAGGAAATATTTACAGGATAGTTTAGTTTTCTTTCAACGGAACTAATCTCAGTCAACTATAATGTAAACCATGGCCATGGTTTGTTTAATAAAGTATTTGAGTAGTGTTGCCCACTCAGCTTCATGCGAATCTCATCCAGTGGGTCATAGGTTTGATCCCCGACTGTGCAGTGTGAACCAATGAAGTCACTGTCTATGTCTGCATTTAACACTCAGCCGTAGGGTAAAGGAAAACATATTGAGAAACCGACATGCGTTAGACACAAATAATCTACACTGTGTGTCAGGCACAGATGGCTGATCACTAAACGGAATCACGTGATCACTTAACAGAAATCTGAGGCATAGACCTAAAATAATGTGGCGCCATTTGTATTATAATGCGTTTGTTTACCTATCGTTTTATTGATTAAATCGTTATGATCTCAATTAATATGGCAATAAACTAAGTCTTCGCTTTATAATATAGACTAATAAAACTAATGATACGACCAATCGAAAATAATTTTATAGAAAGTTAGGATTAGTATATCTCGCTGCTTTTCTTTTATAGAACAGAACAAAAGGGGCAGGAGGCTCACATGATGTTCAGTGATGGACACTCGCAATGCCAAAGGGCTCACGAGTACGTTGCCGGCTTTTAAGAATTGGTACGCTTTTTCTTGACCCTAAGTCAAATTGGTTTTGAAATACTCGGAGATGGTTCCAAATGTCGTACTGCCTTACAAAACGCTAATACAATGTATTAATGAAAATATTGAAATATTTTATAACAATCTTCTTATTTACCGAAATTTTGTTGTCTCCCTTAAATAGGCTTAAGTTTGTATTTAGTTTCGTATTCAATTTTTGCTATTTTGCCTACTTTGTTTCTTGTTCGTTCTTAATTTCTATCTTATAATACAATTGATAGGTGTGTACAATTTGTTTTATGTAATTTTTTTTAAATAGAACAGGCGGCAAACGGGCAGGAGGCTCACCTGATGTTAAGTGAAACCGCCGCCCATGGACACTCTCAATGCCAGAGGGCTCGCGAGTGCGTTGCCGGCCTTTTAAGAATGTTATATTCATAATATATCTTCAAATATTCAGATATATAAATAAATAACTTTCAATACAAATAACATAATACACAAAAATATACCTAATCACTAACCTTAAAATTTAATTATTAAAAAATATTATTAAAAGTAGTCCCTTTAGGCAAGGTTCCGAAGATACTGGCAGCGTTCCCCCTTTGAATAGCCAGACTAATTCTTTGTCCAAGGTAGCTGCCAGCTCTTCGTTCTCCTGTGATGTCGACTAACCTTTTTGATAATTCCCTAAAAAGCCTTAACGCGCTAGGACCCCACGGACCAAGGTCTCGACACCGAATGGGACAAAATCATATTCAGAGCCTATAATATATAATATAATATATTCATATAATATATTATATGTTTAATTCATAACTACTATAGATAAATCTTTAAATTTCCGACTTGCTGTATGTAGGTAAAATATATATAATAGACCAACACATTGACCTAATTCAAATGAATAATGCTAATTGTCGTGAATCTTACATAACTACAATATAAACATCATTTCATATTTATAAATGTTCCTTATACTTTTCTTAACAACTTTCGTTATCTTTTTTGCTTAAGCTTTTCCCGTACTACTTGTGTTATGTATTTTATTATGAAACTACGTAAAAGTAAAGTTTCTAACTTACAATTAAGGCTATGGATAATTTTTTTTTAATAATTTAATTTGAAGACGTCGATTGTGAAATTGGTTGGTTAGGCCTGGACGGCCTGGACCAAATTAAGGAGGTAATAAAGTGACAAGTGAAAAAGTACCAATAACCACAGAGCATCATGTCATGAAAGCGAGATATGTATACGTATATGGGCCAAAGCACAGGAGATGCGTATGAGATGGAGATCTCTGTATAAACATTTAATCTAATAAATCTTTCATCTAAAATACAAGCCAGGAACAATGTGCTATCCAAATTGTATCGCTAATTATATTACCCAACATAATATAATTGGCTACGTAATTTACAAGACTGTCTATCCACGTAATCAATACTACAAACGCTCCACCTCTACAATAGTTTAAATAAAACTCTTAGCTTGCCTTATCTTACATACCACAATATGTAAAATAACTTTATATGTAAAATAATAAGTAAAATAACTTTAAACCTTTGGCTCGGTACAGTCAATTATGTATAAAAAAACAGAAGCATTGTTAAATCCTTTAATATATTTTTTTCCTTAATTCATATACATACACACACAGTCATCAAACAGTCATCACAGAGTCATCACAGTCATTACACAGTCGTTATTTATTCATTAGACTGATTTAAATAAAAATTTACAATGAAAATAAGAAAAATGTTTTTTTTCAATGAATTTTAGGGCCCCCCCCCATGCGACAGCTCAATTTTCAAGATATCAAGCTCATTTTTTAGGAGGTTTTTTTGTCTAACAAAGAAGCTTTTTAGATATATTTACTCAAAAAAAATTTAATTTGAATCAGTCTAATATTCATATATTTATTATTTTTAATTACTTGTCCAATGCCATGCAATTTTATACCAATTAGGTTCTTATATAAAAACTTTTTCAATTAGAATGAGGTTCTACAATCAGTTATACACACAAAATGTGTATTTCTCATTAATATAAAACTTTATGTGATTTTGGATGTACCCTCTCTTCTGTCTTCCTCGACAGAATATCTCGTGGTAATACATTTGTTACTCACCGTAATGCCGTCCGTCAGGCGGGATATCGGTAATCCTGGCCTCGGGAAATGCGAGATTCCTGAAACAGACGAGATTATAGAGGTTCAGATAATTTCTTTTCGCCCGATGAAAGTAGTAATTGAATTGTATAAGACATTGACAGATTATCTGTTATGTAATTGATACTCTACACCAAATATTTGCAAGGGGCGAATGTTTCCAAAATATATATTATTTTATTATATATACCAAATCATAATTTCTACGGTATATGTTAGTCTTTTATCAGAAATAATAGACGATGTAGGTAAACATAAATGTTCCAAAAAAATACCGGCAAAACAGTGAATTAGCTATGACATAGACACTTAACCATCTTTAAAAATGATCAATCCACTACCGTATAAGTAATCCGTTATAATCGCGAAGAGTTTTATATAATTACTTATATGGCAACCATTTTAAGGATTATCAAGTAGACTCTTATGAAAGAATATAGGTAAATGATTGCAGAAATTAATTATTAATTAAGTTCCAAAGACGCCTGAGTTGTACCACGTTTTTTTAATAAGTATTAATTTTACAAGGTTTGGTATTGAAACCGGCATGACTTAGACCTAACCAGTAGACGGCGTGTGTCAGGCAGAGAAATATTATATGCCTATTTAAAAAAAACTACATATCACGATCTGACACTCAAAATTATCAGATAAAATTGAACTGCAATCATATTTTTTATTACATACACATAAAAAATACTTTATTAAAAATAATTGTTGCCCAACTGATTTTTTAAAGTAAAATAAAACAATTTATTTCGATTATCGTCATCATTATCAGCCTTTAGTCAATTTCTAGATGTAGGCCTCCTCCATTTTCTGCATTCACTGGGAGCGAACAGTCCTTGACGTTATCGTCACTCCACCTAGTCGGTGGGCGGCCGCACCGTCCTTTGTTATGCCGTGGTCTCTATTATAGGAGCCTCCGGTAACCAATGTTAATGTTGTTGAACCCATTCGGCCATTTGTGAGTGCTGTACGTCAAACACAAATGGCCTCACGGCCGCATTCGCGAAAAAAAATTAATTTGTTAATGTAATAAATGATCAATTGGCTGAACATCTTTCAAGCCGTTTAGTTAAACAACTAGGCTGTTAATTGAACGGCTAATTGAGCTAGTTGGCTGTGACATAATCAAAAAATAAGTATACACCAGTGTGTAGGAAACACAAACGGTTTCGTCTCTATTTTACATTCTCACCCCAAATCTTACGAATCGTTTTTAAACGGCTTCCTTGCTTATAAAAAGAAATATATGTCACTTCCCTTTCCTGTGAAAATTACTCGAATGCGTTTTAATCGTACGCAATCGTTTGGAAACGCCGTATCTCTTACGGGTTTCCGTTCATACGACTTAATGGATGCGAGTTTTAAAAGGGGTAAACTTCAAAGAACTTTTAAAAACCCCACACCGTTGAGAATGTTAGCTACAAAAGAACATTGGTATATGCTTGGCAAAGAAATGTTGTGAGTCACTCGAAACTTGTTTCAAGTAAATAATAATATTTTTAACACTTTTCTTAACGCCAATATAAATTAATGAAAAAATGTGCGTCTGCTATTTGACTTGGAACGAACTGGGGGTCTAGTCAAGACACTCTACAACTCTACAAGACAATCTACACTACTGTTACGCTGTCTTGACTAGACCCCCTGTACTGATTTATTGAAAGACACTTAACTGATATGTACATGTGACTTAGATAACTCACTAGATGACGCTGGGTGTACTACTACTATTATATTTATATAAACTAACATAAATCACCCATATAAAATCAATTAAAAATTCTTAAAAAAAAAATATAGAAACCTTAAAGTACAATGGACTCGCAATCATGTGGAAATTTTCAAGGGCGCGCTGCGTATTATATATCTTATGTATAAAGGTAATCTATATTGTATTCTTATATATATATACATATTTTGGATCAAGCTCATACAATTTAATAAGTCAAAAATTATATATTTCGAACACAGGGACTGAAATAATAAGAATTAGTGTAAAGAAAGATTGGTGTATAGTTAAGAATCCAAGTAATGTCGAATCCTATATGGTATCCAAACTCCCTTGTTAGATGGTATGTGCTATTGCACGAATGTTATGGCAAAATCGGTGGGTTGATTTAGCTGAACGACAATGCGTAAACCATTAACCAAGACTCTATTATCTAGAACATGTAGTTCAACATTTTATAAATAAGTACGGTCTAGAACCTCAGTTTATATAAATACTAGTGCCCCCCCAGCTTCGCACGGGTGCAATGCTGATGAAAAGCAGGTTTTTATTATGTATTGTTATTTCCGTCGCTGGAAAGCTCCGATAATATACGCGTTCGATCGCTGCTAAATAAGCTGTAATGGGCTGTATAGATCTATATTAAATGAACAATTGAATTTGAATTTGAAATTGAATTGAATGATTAATGCTGTATTGGTTAAAATCGCTTTGAAAATTAGCCATTATTTGTCGTAAAAAGTAAATGACAAAAAAAAGTTATTGTGGGTTATCCATAAGAGATAGACATATACCATCACGGACTTTTCTGTAGACCTTTTCAATGTGTACAATACTTAGTACATTATTTTGATAAAACTCGTAGGGTTCAGCCTGCGTTTGCAATGTAAGCGGAAAAAATGTAATTATGTACGACATCACAAGAAACCTCAAAAATAACAGTACTTCTCCACTATTTAATGGATGTTATTATACATATAAACCTTCCTCTTGAATCACTCTATCTATTAAAAAAAACCGCATCAAAATCCGTTGCGTAGTTTCATAGGGACAGAGAAAGCGATTTTGTTTTATACTATGTAGTAGTGAAAATGCATTACTTTTATTTATATATTTATTTTATTTATTTTGTACTCCTACAGCTAACACAAAATACATATAATAGCAAACAAATACACCGAGAACATAGCCACAGATGGAATACATGATACATATATAACAAAAAGATTTACAAAAGGGAATAAACAAACAAAGTATTTAATACAATTAACTAACTGATTAAATTTAATTAATTAAGCCTAAATTGGTTGTGTTGTGTAATGGTGTAGTGTGGGTGTGTACGTGATGGTGAAAAAATGTACTATTCAATAAATGATTATTTGCGTGACACATTGTAATTGATACAAATTTAATAAAGTATGATATGTACGATACAGATAATATAAGAATTAACTTTGACTAATAATGTAAAATGTAAATTAAGATAAATTTGCGCGCCAGTATATGCGAACCATTTACGATTGTACCACCTTAACATTTTGTACCATATTTTTGCAATGAATAAAATATTATTATTATTATAAAATTACATAAAAACACGAGTTTAACACAAGCGGTAACGCAAGTTCAGCATGGAGATCAAGCATGTACATGGCGAGAGAAGGTTGATTTATTTGCTACCACGGCTGATAAATATACTACCCAGTCAGTTATTAGATAGCCTAACATTCACTTTAAATGGCCCAACATAAAAGGTAATTGAAAACCTACATTTATATGCATTTGATCGCTCCTAAACAAGACTGCTATGGTTACATTTATTTACCACGACGGTTTTTTGATAACATATTATGATTTTATTACATTATTCTGTAAAATAAATAAATTTATAAAAATATGACCTGTTTACTGACAGACGTTCAAACATTAACAGAGTCTAATCAAATTTAACTTAGCTTTTAATATAACCCGTAATAGAACATCTAGCTAGGTTGTTACTTTGACACTCTCTTACTCATAAATTTAAAGGATAGTGGTGCAATGAGATCACGAAATTCGATGTAACTGCTAATTACATTAAAATAGCACGTTATATTGAGAATGTAATTAAAATATAATAATTTTTATTCATACTTTAAAATTTAAATGAAATACTTGCATGTTTATTATTTTGCAAATTAACACATGCATTTCTGGGGTCATATCTCAGAATATGATAAATGCAATTTCATTGCTTTACAGGACATGCAATTAAATTAGTAAGAAATCTTGAAGGTAATATTAAAATACGAAACACTCGATATATTAATCAATTATACTGAGCAAAAATGTTTCATAGGCTTGCCACTCGCATTATATACACATATATATTTCTCATTCTATAGAATGGAACTTTTATATCAATAAATTTAATAAGGAAACCCTTCCCATAACTATTCTAAAAAGTATATTATATAGGTAGTAGCTGTATATACACAAACTTTTATAAAAAATAATGATTGAATATGACTTTCTATTTAAATAAAGTTTAATAAAAACCGATCTATAAAATTGTATTTAAATAAATATTCATATTATACATTTAATTCTCACGGTAAAACAAGTCGAATGAAAAATAAGAAACATTGTTATTTAATATTTCATGGTGTATTCTATTATTATTACATAATTTTTAAAGTAATTGAAAGAAAACCTAAACTATAATAAGCTCAGTGTATCACCGGTATAAACTGTACAGTCGCAACCATAAAACTTTAAAGGCAATAAAACAGCGACTTTCCAGCGAAACAGCTGATAAGCGCTTTTTTATTTCACTGTCCAACATTACAGAGGCGTTTCACGACGATTCTGTCCTTTTGTCTCCTTTAATGTTGTCCTCGTTTAACATTAAATAAAAAGAGAGGGAAGTATAAAGTTTATAAATGAAGTCCCTTAAGTTGAAGTTAGTCGTTTATTTATTTATATATACATTCTAAAACAATGTGTATGCTTAAAAAATGCAAGAAAATATGACTTCACAAATTTAAGATACTTACACATACACATCGTTTACATTAGAACTTAAGCAATATATCAAAGAAAAATAAAATAAAAACAAATTATTAATAATAATTAATTGAAGATTATAGTAACACCCACATCACATTTCTAGAAAACTATCTAAATTAACAAATTATGCGAAAAAATTGATTTACAAAATTTTTTCGTTGACATTTTAACATGTGTTTGTTTTATATTTTATGTATAAGTACTGTGTTTTATTTTCGTGTAATAATACTGAATAAATTATAGTACTAATACTGTATTTTTTATATCAGTCGTGTTACTCATTCTTTTATAAAAAAACTTACCTGTGATGTGATGTAAAGACTCTTATATAATTAGTACTTGTTTATATTTTTGGTTATGTTTCCTTATTGTATATAAATAGATATGCTTTTCGGCATTAAGTATTTGTCCTTGCCTGTTACAAAAACATACTCTAAGGAGTAGATTCAGAAACGAGACTTACCGCCAACCACTCACGTATGTTACCTACCACCCTTTTAACACTCACTAACCCACGCATGCATACCCTCTCCCACTATCACACACACATACACACACACTCACATACACTCACCCCTACAAACATCCATACAACTTTATTTCTAACAACTTCTAACTAGTTGACTGCTTTGTTTTGTTTTTCTTTCCTCATTAAAACGTTAAATTTGTTTGTCTACCCATTTATGTATGTACTTTTTGTTACTACTCAATATGACTTTGCTATGGAATGGAAGCCTGGTTAGCCATATAACAGATTCTTCACACATCACAGTTCACAGTTTGGAAACTAGTATCCAAATACCGTCACAACTGTAATCTTATCTATTGTTGTAAATGTTATATGGAAGAAAAATAAATAAATTATTATTATTATTAAATGTCAAAAATTTTCAATACGTCTACTTGACACTAAGCATTCAGTGTTACCAACATGGAGGTTTCCCCCCAAATTTAGGGTAAGGAAGATGTTTTCAAGAAATTTATTTAAGGGTATTTTAGAGGAAATATACAAGATTTAAAAAAAAAAACGCTTGATTCTGATCAATTTAACTAAATATTTTAGTTCGCCCTCGTACCCAACCAACAAATGAAATATAAACTTCAAGCGTGGCTGTAACTGAAATATCAAAAAGCTATAATACCAACATCGAAATTGTATACTGCTGCACTTTTGATATATATTTTAAAAATGGGATTTTCAACGAAGTTTTGGGGTATATGAAGTTAGTTCGACAATTTGTAGGACTTAGCATCACTAGGCAGTGGTATCAAGTTTGGTTTCTGAGTCTTCCTTAGAACCACAGGCGACTAGACAGTAACTGCGATGTATTATGTCATGTACTAAGAATCATGTTACAATTTATTACAGAATGAAAAATAAAGTATACTCTATTATATTTATTAATTAAATATGTTTTTCTACAGTACCTGTATTGTTTAAATATTCGGTTCTGGACGTCATTGTATTTGTCCTCGAAGATCACAGTTATCGCTGCAACTGAAACAAAATGTAATTTTTACATTTTTTTGTAAAAAATTAAATTTTACGAATTAAAAAGTTTATCGATACAATTGATATTTTGTTATTGTATAAGATTTACATTCAGTAGATGAATCGGATTTCTACGCACATTTAATTTTACAGATATTATTTTACAATTTCTATTAGCTGAAAACATATCCATTGCACCCCCTTTGACTTGCAATACCTACATCCCTCTGACACAACAGCATTATAAAAGGAAGCGTACAACAGACACAAGGTTTGATTAAATATCGGACTAGTCAAATCCTCAATTTAGTAAGTAGTCTATAACTATTATTGTAGTAGTTTTTTGGATTCACCGCTGGCCCTAACATAATTAGCTCAATAATATTATATTTTATCTGTTTTATATTTTTTCGAAACGTTTATCGAAAAGTACTAATCAAAGAAAAAATAGGGTAAGTAAGGATAAGTTTAAAACAATAAAAAAGGTTTTCATTTCATTTAATTAAAATAAAGATTATATCGGTACGCAGCCACTGAAATAATGTGGTTAACGAACATTCATAAATAATTAAATAATTCACAAACAACTGTTATAATTTATCGTCGAATTATATCATGGCCGACGCTAAAGTGCAATGAACCGTAGAATTTTGTGGTCAGCCATTTTGTTTTCCATAATTTAAGGTCGAGAGACATATTTTATATAAAAAATTATTTGTATTATTATTATTATCTTGCATTGCTCACATTCAAGAAATATTATTTGCCTACACAGTAGATATCCAGATACCCACTTACATTTGTATACCTTGGTATACATTTTGCCACCATTATTTCGTTTAAACATCAGTTTTTTACGTTTTATGTCTAGTGATGAATAATAGTAATATAAAAAAATAATAATCAATAATATTTATATAAATGAAAACCTAACATACATACAATCGCACTTTCTTCGCCAAACGCTTTTTCTTCTTCCGAGGCCCTTTCCTCTTTAATCACTTCGTTATGAACAAAATTATTACTAACACGAAATCACGATTACATACATTTACTAAAATCTTAAATAATATTTTGTTTACCTACCCTATGCTGAAATAGAAAATACACAAATAGTTTAAATATCATAAAAAAATCTAGATATTCCTGTATATTTCGCTAATTAAGATTTTTCTTTATTTCTTATTTATTTTTGTTTTTTATAAATTAATTATTATTTATTACTTTGTCTCCATATCGCTTCATAAATCGATGTGACTGAATTGTTCTACGATCTAAAGTATAAAAAATTATGACCTACATATGTTTTAAAATTTCTTCTTATTAGATTTCATCTTAACTCTATTGAAATATTTTAATTATTTCACATAATATAAAGTAGGAAAATGGCAAGAGGTGCTTCCGACAAATCATCCGACATACGGGAGTGATAAGTCTCAACTCTGAGGGTCTGTTTAACAATGTCCGGATAAGTTCCAAATAAGCTATTTATTACTTATTGGTAGGATAAACACTATTGCTGCGTTTCACGACTGTTAGGTAGCACGAAATTTCTTCGGAACTTTTATCTTCCGAATAATTTATGTGTTGATATTTGGTACTTTATCCATACATTGTGAAACAGGCCCTAAATCTTATGTATATTGGTTTATTTTTTCTTAATCGTTCATATTTCCCCTAACTTAAGAGTAATAAATAAGCAATTTATTTGATAAGATTGTCAATAAATCTGAGCGGATTTTCAATTCGCTTAACGGATAAAAAGGATTTATGTCTACTGCTGAGAACCTACGAATACAAGTTAAGGCTATTGCATGCCGATTTTTGAAAACTTACAAGACATGATGTTCGGTTCTCTCGAGAAATAATTTATTTTCCGGGTTGATGGAATCAAAAGGCAAGTTTTTGGTTGGACTTTCATGCAGTGCAGCTGGTGGCGTGATATATTTAAATTATTAGTTTTTTCTCATGTATGATTTGTATGTTTTGAATGAGAATAAACCTGATACCTAGTACTATACATGTCTAATGGCTCAATGGAGAGTTGCGAAGTTTAACACAACTTTTTATAATATTCTTTATTAATAGCACTTAGATTATGCTAGTTTTACCGTAGTTATACGTAGTAATGAATTTAAAAATATAGTGAATAAATTAATTTCGCACATAAAACAATTCACAGCCAGGTTTTCATTATATTTTGACTTTAATATTTAGTGATATATTAAATATAAATAAACTTTAAGTCTCTTCTCTCTTCATGTCCTATAACCCCTAGGTGGGGCAGAGGGCGTCTCCATCGCGTTCGGTCTAGAGCCTCGTGTTTCACCTCGCTCCAAGTCTTACCAGCTCTCTTTGCCTCGTCCGCTACTGTACGGCGCCAGGTTTGCTTGGGACGGCCACGCCTTCGCTTTCCTTGCGGGTTCCAATCAAGCGCCTGCTTGGGAATATGATTGGGATCCCTTTGAAGTGTATGGCCTATCCAATTCCACTTGCGCCTCTTGATCTGCTCATCGGGCTGATCGGGGTTTCTCGGCAGCGCTCCCAAAGTTGCTCGTTGGAGATTTTTTCAGGCCAGTAGATACCCAGAATATGGCGAAGACTTGGAGTCGGTGCGAGACGTCTTTGGTGACCTTCCACGTTTCACACCCATAAAGCAGCACAGACTTGACGTTGGATCCGAATATTTTAATCTTGATTCGACGCGTCAGCATCCGTGACTGCCATACAGGCCGTAGTTGTGCAAAGGTTGCTCGGGCCTTGGCAATCCGTGAGGTTGGAGGATATCCTCTTCTGTACCTCCAGTTTCAGACACGACGCTTCCGAGGTAAACAAATTTTTTAACGATTTCCACGTTAAGTACGTTATGTATATGTTACTGTAACATCTCTTGTCACGAAATCTCTTTCCAAACGGCTTGATCCCTTGGCGTGACGTAGAGATGTGGCTTCACTCTGCGTTTTCTACCGCATTTACTACGGAGAGTGTTCAAAGGGTTGTTCGGATTAATGCCTGCAGCTGGGTTTCAACATTGGATGTCGAGGCAGAATTCGCCGTATCGCCTCGACGTCCACCGTTCCATATTTGAGGTTTTAAGGTACTTTTTGCCGTTCACCACTACTATGTGCCCGCTGCCCACTGGAGTTTTTCCGAACTAATTCGACTTAGGGTCCTTCAAGAAACGAGCCTACCAATTCTTAAAAGGCCGGCATCGCGCTTTTTTCTCTCTCTGGCGTTGAGTGTCCATGGGCAGTGGTATTACTTAAAAACAGGTTCTGCTCGTTTGTTTTATAAAAAAACTATGTCTGGATTTGCTTTTCTGATGTGTTTTATGTAAATTTGGTATTGTGTATTGAGTATTCGTCGCAGAATTTCATACACCTAGTTTACTAGGCTGTCCCTATTCTAAAGCCTAGGATAGCACTAATATTAAATACTACAGAATAATGTGAACACGCCCTTAGTGAGGCTTAAGACATTTTTATCACTTGGTTTTAAGGTAATATTTTAGAGTACTTTAGTACAACTTAAAGAAGAACATTTTTCTTGCGAACTCGGCAAAAGTTTTACAAGCATTAAACAGATCTTTTGGGTTGCTTTTGTGAGATGTGCATTTTTAAAATCTTCAAGCATATTTTTGCTATAATATGTGAAAGTTCATTCAATTTAGCTTCTTATTTGCGTACCGTGGTGCCGAAATTAAACGAATACTTGTCT
Organism: Pieris mannii; assembly: GCA_028984075.1. Taxonomy (NCBI): domain Eukaryota; kingdom Metazoa; phylum Arthropoda; class Insecta; order Lepidoptera; family Pieridae; genus Pieris; species Pieris mannii. The sequence continues at coordinate 9,447,406 of CM054793.1, read as the reverse complement.
TTACCGTAAATAAATTCCAGACACTCTTCAACACTTCACTTCACTCTTCAACTTCAAAAAGTTTAGATTATCTGTTTCGTGTTCATTTATTTTTTCTGTGTACAGACGCCATCGACTGTTTGGCTCTAAGATATGACCTTTTTTATGGAGGAGAGAAACTAACATAAGCGTAAGGTTTAACTAACTAAATAAACGTATTTAAAGAGACCTATTATAAGAGTAAAATATCTATGGTGAAATAGACGACGAACTTCTGTATTAATCACTTGCTTATTATTCCTACAATTATTAAACCAATATTGCTTGGTATGTCTTTATCTCTTGTATCATCACATATGCCTATAAAAAATCAGTCTCGAATTTAAAACTAACAAGATATTAATTCGGAAAAACAAGCTAGAGAATATTCACTAACTGTAAAACTTAACTAATTACTATGTGCATGTGAAAAACGTGACAGCAAAACGAGATATAGATAGTCTTTTGGAAAAGAGACTTTCTAACCTTCCCAGAGGACGTAGAAGGCTCCGACCTGTTCAATAGATCCGGATGATGCAAACACAGTAGCCAACGACATATTGTAATTTGTATAAAAACCGCCTTCACCGGGGAAGGGTTAGTTTAGTTTACCTTAGTTTCCTTCGTAAACTGCTTGACCACCTTGCGGACGGCCCAAGCCGAGGAAAGTAAAAGGTATCAACAACATTCCATATCTCAGCATAAAAAATTAAAGTATTGTATCAAGCTGTCGCAAAGATTTTATCGCGGGCTTTAAGCGCGGCGACCGAATCAAGAAATTCCGTAACGAAACTAAAAACCTAACACACTATGACGTAATATAGGTGCGGCCAGTACGCGTTAAAGCAGGACAGAACGTATACTGCGTCTCACATCGGTCTGGTGTGATCGGTGACATAGCGTAAGTGCATTAGAGTGGAAAAATAAATAAATAATTATAATTACATAAGATTGAAATGCTATGCAATGGCTTTACCGCGGCATCCCGGTACCCCAACGAACTTTTGTCAGTTCACTAGACGAACACAATTATTTTTAGTGCCTATCTCGTGCCTAATAATGTTTTGCTGGTAATTTTTGTTCTGCTCAACAAAAAATTAAGTAATTTTTATTTTATTTTCTAACATATATGTTTTGATACATTAGAGATAAAAAAGATTGTGCCTATATATACCGTAGATATAGTATTGGGTAAAACCTGAATAAATAAATAAACAATAAAAAGGCCCCTTACACGTAATACATATATCAATATGAAAGCGACAACGTCTGCCGGTTTACATACATTTTAGTAATATCAAGCAAGCAATGGAACATTTTAACGAGTAATTAAACACGAAAGTTGAAATATAATTTGTCGTTGGTAATCAAAATTCACACGGCTGAGATAAATTAAACATTTACGTCGCTCGTAAAGAGAAGTATGAAATTTAAATGGATCTGGGTTTGAGATGGGAAATGAGATTTTACGCCGATTCTGTGTCATGAAAATTTTATGAAAAATATGTTTATTAATTAATTCATTCTCTATTTGAGTAGAAAATTTTAAAATAATGCATTTTTTATAAGTTACATGTATTGATTTTAATACCATTTATTATCCCAATAGTAGTTAAAATAAAAATTTAAAAAAATATTCTTTATTAAATTTTTACATCAATAAATGAGTATGAGACAACCTTCAGGTCGGAGGTGAACACAGAGCAAAACAGAGATATTTGTGCAAAAAGCGGAGCGAACGTTGTGGTTTCCTGTACATTAGCTAATGACGCGATACATTAGCTCTCTCGATTTAACATCTGTATGTACCATCAGCAATACCCTTTTGAATACGCTGAAATATCTTTGTTATTACTAAGAGCTAAAATCTTTAGTATAATTCTAAATTTCAATTTTGTATCTTAGTCATAACAGGAGCTTAAGCTTAAAATAGAAATATATATATATCTATGCAGACATGGGAAACTTACCAAAAATCGAAAGTATACGAACTTACCAACGTTAAATAGAAATATTGTTACAAAACACGTACTAAGTGCTTAAGCTAAAAAAATGCTTTAATGTGATTCTAAATTTGAATTTTTTGTCGTTCCAAAAACAAAAGACGATTGATGGTGTATCTATGCATATATTTGGGAAACTTACCAAAAAGCGATAGTGTTCGTACATTACATATTATAGATATTCTAAGCATTGACAAGGATTTAGTTTTGCATTGATGGCGAAGACGAATTAATTAACACATAACACAACCCTCATATATCGTGGCACAATTTACAAATTATTCCGTACGTTGGGTCGAGTTGAAATTAACTAGATATAACCAAAATTACGGATTCGGTCTTCCGTGCAATCTGACACGATTACATGAAACAACGAAGGGTTTGATGTAGTGATGTTAAACAAAATGTATAATATAAAGTGAGAGGTTAATTAAATTTTTAATTACTTTGTAATTTAACGCACATATGTTTCAAACTAGAGAACATAGAAAAAAATCAGTGGGGCTACAACCGTCTTAGGTCTGCATCTGTTTCAAGATTATGAATATAATAGGCAAATAGGTGATCAGCCTGTGCCTGACACACCACCGACTTTTGGGTCTACGGTAAGCCGGTTTCCTCAAGATGTTTTTCTTCCTCATTGAAGCGTATGTAGAAAGTCCATTGGTGTAGCCGGAGATTGAACCTACGGCCTCAGGGATGAGAGTCGCACTAGGCCAACATTGCTTTCATAGAAATAATAAGCGCTTAATTATTTATTAAATTAAACCACATCATATTTAATGAATGTTGAGTATATTTTATGTATACGTATAATCTATATATTCTCATCAAAATCAAAAAAGCATATTACGCTTTCATTTGGAAATTTTTAGCACTTACTAAATTTCGCATTTACATATTTATAATAACAAGGTTTTTTTAATTGATCAGCCCACAACCAAATATATCACGCTCGATAAGTAAGTATTGTAAAGGCAGGAACGAACTTGCTGAGCTTTTTGCCCCTTCTTCTCAGAACAAGACCTTCTTGTAGACTAATGATCCGATGGCGTAAATTTGACTTGCATGTATACAAATTGCACCTAAAGAGTTAATAACTTATTCTATATTAAATAAAAGTTAGTATAGTAGTGGTTGTCTGGAAGAAATCGCTCTAAAGCGATAAGGCCGCCAGTTGCTTTTCATTAAATTATGTTTAATTTTTTTTTTTATGTAATGCAACGAAGTGTTAATAAATAAATAAATAAATAAATATTATATAAATAATTGTTGGCTCCAAAATAGCTGCAACATTGTCGAAAGCAGTCTGCGGCGGGTGAAATCGTTGAGCACGGCGTGGCGAGAAAACTGTATTTTGATATTACTTTATTTACATCAGGAACTACAAGTAGAAGTTGTTTTTTTCTGTTGTTATGCATATTCCGTTTTTTGGGGTGGGGAAAATTACCACGCCTAAGAGAACAAAGTATTACGAATTATAGACAATAATAAACATATCTTAAATAAAATAAAAATAATACATATTTTTTTATAGAACAGAGGGCAAACGGGCTGAACTGATGTTAGGTGATACCGCCGCCCATTCGAAAGAAACTTTCAATGCCAGAGTGCGCAACTCGCAATGTGAGAGTGCAGGCCTTTTAAGAATTGTTACGGAATACAAAATAATTAAATATATAACAAATACACGATCGCCTATACATTTTAAATTTAATTTACGTACTTTTTCTAGTGTGTATATTTATAACATTCCATTAAGACGGCTTATAACATAAAACTTAATAGTACATTATTTTTAACGTTAATTGCTTACGAATGAAGGCAAAGTTTTGGCGTGCAGCAAAATTACACAACATTAGTAATTAGTAGAGAGAGTCCGCTTGACCCCTCCATGAACCTAATGGGCGTTGAAACATTTGCCAGGATACCGCTTGTTTAATACTTATCTAGACCTAAATATGGGTTCAATAAAATGTACCGCAATATATAAAATGGTAATGAATAGTAATATCTAAATATATATTGCAGGGTTATCGGGTGCTTTTAGTTTTACTGAAGGTATAATAAAATGGTAATTCCTATATAACAAATGAATGCAATCAATCGAAGAGAAAGCCTACGTCTGGCTAGAGTTTCGGGGTGTAACTCCCATACTTTAATTGAATTCGAAAATAATAAATGAAATGCATAGTAACAGTTGAAGAGAGTGCTTGCGTCTGGCTATACTCTCGGGGCGTAAATCAGACGATTCAGGAAATCGCCACGCTTATAAAACTAAGAAAGCTTGGTTGAGCAAAATCTACAGCCTTGGCTCGCACATTTTTATTAAATATAAACTCTAGATGATACTAAAATACACGGGGACATTGACTTAAATTATTTATATTATATTTATTAGTAAATTTTGTACTTAATAACACATAAATAAATAAAACCTTGATATTCCAAGGTTTTATTATAAGTCGTAAAACATGTATAATTAATAGATACAAGCTAAATGACTTCACACATTTTACACACACATATATATATACCGACTGTACGGGTATGACACCCGAGGTCGTAGGTTCGATCCCCGGCTGTGCACCAATGGACGTTCTATGTTTGCATTTGCTCGAACGGTGAAGGAAACATCGCGAGGAAACCGGCTTACCTTAGAAAAAAACGTGGATGGCGTGTATCAGGCACAGGAGAGTAATAATAATAATAATCTTTATTTCTTCTCTCACATATACATACAAGGTTACAATGATTAAAACTAAGATGATAACATTTGAAAGTGTATGTGAGAGACTGGTCTCTGTAACAGGAGACCTGAGTGACAGATAGCCAGCCTCTCCACCACCGGACCGGGACACGTACAATAGGTCATTGTATATACATTGTATATATACAATAGAAGAAAAAAAGTAAACGCTAAAAGAAAAACACTGCAAACAGAGATGTAAAATTAAATTAGGTGTGCGAGTGCGCATGCGCTTATGTGTGTCTCTATGTTTATGTGTGTGCGTGTGTGTGTATGTGTGGATGATTTGGTGTTTTACAGAGTAACAGTTAATAAATCTTCTGTTTCATCATAACTCAACGTCTTCAGCCAAGTAGTAACCGTTTTTTTACATTCATATTTTGATAGAGGGTAAATGTTAATTTTTCCATTTAATTTATTATATAGGTAACAGCCTAGGAAACCAAAGAATCTGCGAGAAAGAAGTTGTCCATTGTGAAATAGGACAGCAAACGTTATGTTTAATCCGCTTGTTTATATTTAATTCGGGGTCGTAACTAGTTTTATAATTTTGTTTTAAAACTGTGTTGAGAATAAATAATTGACGAATTGTTAACTGACTGATCATCTACTTGCCTTTTAAATTGGCAAATGATCATGAACAGGTACATAAAACTAGCAAGGAAAAACACAAGCACACAGCAAAAACTTAATAGAAACTTAAATCTCATTAACAGCGTGATATACTAAATTACGGTTAATCGGATTTTTTTTTTAATAAATATATGTACATTAACTAATGTCAGTAATTAAGTAGTAAGAGCAAGCCTATTCACTAGAGTATTTAAAGTTTCAGATAAGCGAGCCGTAGGAACGTATAGAAGACTTTTAGTTCTAGTAACTCTGGCATTACAAATATCTAAGAAAAGTGTATCTTACAGTAAATAGTCCAAACGAGCCTTGTACTTTTCCAATAGACCACGCAAGTGTAGACGATTACAAGTTTTCTAAGGAATCGTTTTTGGACTGTTACAATAGTATTTATATTCATTTTGAAATCTTCCAACAGATGGCGTTAATATGGGAACATTTCCTAAGATATAGTTGTCTATCTACTTGATGTTCTCCCGTAGACCACAATTGCTGAAAAGCACTCATAAATTATTCATATTCGCGATTCAGAGACGAGACTTAATTTTCACTCACGTATGACAATTACATATTAGGCCTGACAAACAAACGAACCTATACGTATTTACGAACCATTTCGATAGTGTCCTTTAAGAAAAGCGGATCCGGCAATGCATTTGTGAGCTCTCTGTGAGTATCCTGACAATTTGCCTACTGCTCTATAAGAAATGACTTACAGCAGTGAAATTAAATTTAACGAGCAACTTTGGGAGCGCTGCCCAAAATCCCGATTAGCCAGCACATCATCATGCTCACTTAAATGTCATTGCTTGAGGCGGCATTCATGCGTCGGGTTGTCTCTCTGCCTGAATAATGGCGGGGGGCCGATGGCTGGCCATGCGTCATACTCGTGAACGGGTACTACTTGTGGTGACTGGTCGTATTTGAATACGTGTATGCGGTGATATTAGTTTTTTCTACCACGTATTTGTGTGATGTTCCCACAAGTATGAAAGTGTGTGCTCCTATTTCACCATGCCTCTTGCTGATCGAGGACAAATCTTTGTTTTTAATCTATTTTATTATTCTTTATTACTCAAGATGTCATATTATGGAACATGGTGTAATGGTTGCAGCTCCTTACAAACGCTGTGTAAAAGAAAAAACTTGGCAATTAAAAAGAGTGGCGGAGAGTTTATTGCCAGTTCATCTCTTCCGTTCTACGCCCTTGATTTGAGAACTGACAGTAAATGTAAAATTAGAAGCATTTAATGCTTATTTCTTTTTCTGACGTTCATAAGTGTACATTATTTTGTCTACATAAATAAATGATTTTTTAATTTTTTTTTATTTTGATCAAGCGTCGCAAATGGAAATGGGTAGGCAATATATGGCCTTTACCGAAGGGATCCCAATCAAATACCCAAGCAGTTGCTTGATTGGAAACCGTAAGGAAAGTGGAAGCTGATGCCGAGACAAACCTGGCATCGTACATTTATTGATGAGGGAAAGAGAGCCGGTAAGACTTGGAGCGATGTCAAATTCGAGGCTTAAATCTTAATATGAACGCCATGTGCCTGATATTGGGTTTATAAAACGTTAAGTCAAACTAAGTAAAGACCCATAAATTATGTAAATACTTATATGTATGGAAAATTTATTGAATTATTTATTTTTGCCAGGTAACAGTTCTGCCAAACATACAATTATTTAATATTCAGTAATATCAAGGCACATTTCAGCAGGCGTAATTATAACGACCATTTAATTACACAAATTATACTTAGTAAAGCGTTGACCATAATTTAACGCGGATAAATTTATAAAAGTTTCAGCCGACAGTTTCGTTAACAATAAAGCGCAATTTGCGCTGGCATCTCGTTTAATGAGGCATCATTCAGCGGTCTGAATTCAACATTGAAAACTGAATTTTCAATTTTCGTACCCGGTAACAAGTTGTATTCAACTTTAAGGTGGCCACACTTTTAGACGCTTGGAGACATAACTAAGCCACTAAGTTTAGAGGTTTACTTGACAATCATTATTCAAGGTTTTTTTATCGTTAGAATACAGCTGGCTAATTTATCCAAATACGAGAAAAAGATAGCTTGACGGTTGGACCAGTGCGAGTAACTTTTTTTTCTTAAACTCTGAGGAAGGTTTCATCGATGGGGAAATTGAATGTTGTGTAACTACTATTAACAAAATTATATTAAGGCAAACGTAAATCCAACGAAGAGCGGTTAGAATCGTCGACGGCCAATCCCTCTCCGGGCGGCTTGATCCTATGGCGTGATATGGCTAAGATGTGGGGTCACTCTGCATCTTCTACCGCATTTAACATGGAGAATGTTCAGAGGAGTTGTTTGGATTAATACCTGTAGCTGAGTTTCATCATCGGACGTCGAGGCAGAATACGAAATTCCACACATAGCACCTCGACGTCCGCCGTTCCACAACTGAGCGTTTTTCTAGGCAATTTCTGCCGCGCCACCACTTTGTGGAACCATCTGCCCACTGAAGTATTGCCGAACCAATTCGACCTAGGGTCCCTTAAGAAAAGAGCATACTTTGAAGTACGGCAACACACTCGCGAGCCCTCTGGCATTGAGTGTGTCCATGGGCGGCGGTATCATTTAACATCAGGTGAGCCTCCTGCCCGTTTGATTCGTTATATAAAAAAAATATTCGTGTAACCTAAGCTTGGTGATTAGAATGCAACTCCCAAACTTGGAATCTATTGGAGTTTTCTTTAAATTACTGACGATAAAAGTACACTAACGGTAAAACAAAAACTTGTTTCGAAACCGTCATTTGACTCAAATGATAGGGAAAGAACGAAAAACTATCAAATCAAATCAAATCAAAATATCTTTATTCATATTGGTAATAATTTACACTTATGAACGTCAAGAAAAACAAATTAAATTAACTGTAAATTTACATTTACAACCAGTTCGCAAGTCAAGGGCGTAGAGCGGGTAAGAAGAACTGGCAAGAAACTTTCCGCCACTCTTTTCAATCGCCAAGTTTTTAATACAAATTGTTTGAACTGGAGCAAATCAATCCCAAGGATTAGGGTCATTTAAGTATTCGTCACATTTATAAAAGGCTTTATTAATTAATTTACTTTTAACAAGGGCTTTGAATTTATTTAGTGACAGTTCTCTAATTTCGCTTGGGAGTTTGTTGTAAAAACGAATACAATTTCCATATAAGGAGTGGTTTATCTTCTGGAGCCTGGTTGGTCGCACACTCAAATTAGTTCTATTGCGCGTATTATACTGGTGAAAGTCACCATTTGTTTTGAAATCGTTTAAGTTTTTTTGTACATACAACAAGGCTTCAAGAATATATTGACCGGATAATGTCATAATATTTAGTTCCTTAAATCTATTCCGTACCGACTCCCTCGGGGAAACACAACAAATACCCCGAACAGCCCGCTTCTGCAACACAAATATGGATTGAACCTCTGCAGCAGCACCCCACAGTAGAATACCGTACGACATTACGCTGTGAAAGTAGCTATGGTACACAATTTTAGCCGTATCCTTATCAGTAAGCTGTCGGATTTTCTTTACTGCATATGCTGCAGAGCTCAGCCTATTCGAAAGAGTCTCTATGTGTGGGCCCCACTGGAGTTTACTATCTATTGTTATGCCTAGGAAAACAGTTTTGTCAACAAAGTTTAGTTCACTGTCCTTGACTTTCAGGTTACCAATTTCTCGCTTTACGTTATTAGTTGTAAATCTAATACATTTTGTTTTATTCTCATTAAGCAGTAAGTTATTCACATTAAACCAGTTAACTATACGAGAGATGGAATTGTTTACATCGTTCAATAATATATTTTTCCTATTCACTTTAAATAAAAGTGAAGTGTCATCAGCAAACAATACCATCTCATGAACTTCGTTGACAAAGAATGGGAGGTCGTTTATGTAGATCAGAAATAAGAAAGGCCCGAGAATCGAGCCTTGGGGGACGCCGATTGACACCTGCGAACCCGGAGAGGTGACTCCATTGATATGCACTTTTTGGATCCTTCCCTTTAAATATGAATTCATCAGGCTGGAAGCTTTCCCATCAACGCCATAGTGTTGAAGCTTTCCAACTAGTATATCCGGATGAACACAGTCAAAAGCCTTCGACAGGTCACAAAAGACGCCGACTCCATCATATGATTCTTCCCAGGCGTTAAATATGTCCGAAATCAACCTCACACCGGCATCGATTGTGGAGCGACCCTTAGTAAAACCATACTGTTTATTATGTAGGAGTTTATTTTTATTAAAGTGTAAAGAAAGTTGGTCTAGCATTATCTTTTCAAAAACTTTGCTCAACGCGGGGAGCACTGAAACAGGTCTGAAGTTTGACGGATCAGACTCACTACCTGCCTTGAACAATGGAGTAATCTTACTTAATTTCATTTCGTCCGGAAAGACTCCACAATCGATACATCTGTTAAAAATAATAGACAATTCAGAGCTTATTACATCAATAACGGAATTTAAAATGACTGTTGACATACCCCATATATCTTTACTTTTTTTTAAATTTATAAGCTTAAAGGTTTTAACGATATCATTACAAGTTATATGTTTAAAATGAAATTTAATATTACATTTAGGTATACACTTTTCCAGTAATGACATCGCAGCAGCAGGTGAAGAATCCAGGGACTTGGTCGTACTGAGTGGTACATTTGTAAAAAACTCTTCAAAAGTAGAAGCCACCTCTGAGTCCGATTTTATTAATTTCCCTTTTACTTTTAATTTATATTCGGTTCGTTTGTCAGACGCTTTACCGGATTCCTCATTTATTACTTTCCAGGTAGCTTTTACTTTATCCATGCTATTTTTTATTTTTGAACTTAAATATTGTGATTTTGCAATTTTGCAATCTTTTTTGAAATTATTAGAAAACAACCTAACATATTCCCTAAATTCCTCACTGGTGTTATATTTCTTTTCATCATACAATTCATATAATTTTAACCTTTTCCTATGTAACTCCTCATTTGCCCAGTCACAAAATCTTGTTTTCTCAGAGACCAATAAAGTCTTTTGAGTGAATACTTTCTTGAATTCATCAATAAATGATCCAAAAAAAGTACTGTATAAATTATTAGGGGATGAGTTGTCACACAGAAATGGCATTCTATACACCATTGCTTCCCTAAATCTGCCCAAACGGTCATTTGTAATAGGAGTTATCAAAATTTTCTTGTTACATGGTTTTTGTTGCCTTAATTGGAATTCAAACCATTGACCAGTGTGATCAGATTTAAACCTATTGAAAATACAAACATTCAAAGGGGCTATGTCACTATATATATTATCTATGCAAGTTGCAGTGCTGGCTGTAATTCTTGTCGGTGAATGAAATTGATTTATTAAATTGTAAGACCGAAAAAGACTAAGTATGCGTATACTTGCATTAGAATGACAAAGTAAATTGACATTGAAGTCCCCGCACACAATTAGCCCTTTATTACACTTTACTAATTTACACAATATCTCCTCTAATACATTTTCAACATTAATATAGACAGCTGATGGAGGACAATATAGACATACAACAATGAATTGCTCCAGTTCCACACAGGAAATTTCAATAGTTAGTTCTACAGAGAGGCTGATAATATCCTTTCTTTCTTTGTATTTAAGTTTTTTATTAATTAGGATTAAAGAGCCACCATGAATTGTATTTTCTCTGCAGAACACACTACCAACCCTGTGGTTACAAAAATTAAACAAAACTTCATATTTTTTTAGCCAGTGCTCTGTTATGCACAAAAAGTCTATTTTTTTGCTATTCAAGAATAGTTCTATTTCTAACTCTTTATTTTTAATGCCCTGTATATTTTGATGCAATACAATCATTTTTTGGGACTGGCTTTTACCACAAATACTCACTTTCTTATTGCAAGAGCGGTGCTCTGTTGTCTTATTATCTAATTTAAATAAATATTATTTGGAATTCCTTCCAAAGTCTTAGAATCTAATACTTGCTCAATAGAAGCAAGGGGTCTAGCCAAATTCTTGGCTGTCATCTCTATAAAATATGATAGCGAGATAGCTATCTGTCTTTTTAAGAAAGCAGGTAGATAATAATATCTATCCTTTATTATAAAAAACTTTTTTATATACCTATTGGTATCTATGACACAAAATTTATCATTATACATTGCCAGTGTATGCAATGTTTGATTAAGAATATACCTTGTGTCATTCTCCTCCTTAGGAAAGCTTTGGCTATAGGGAAATGTAAACATAATGATCCTTTTAGAGTCTAAACAACAAAGTTTTTCATATAATACTAAAAGATCACTTTTATTTACACTTCCCCTGTTCCCTATAAAAACTATTAAATTATTACAATTAGAATTGTTTTTTATTATATTATTTTTAACAATATTTTTGAAACTGGCATTGGGATAACAGTTGTTTACAAATGTTTGCCCATTTTTTAATTGTAAAATATTAGCCATGTCCTTACCTATTTCATCGGAATACATAATATTCCTTTCTTTTGGATTCTTTATCAAAGAGGATTAATGAGGCGAACGCAATGCGTCTCCTAAGCTCTCCTAAGGTAACATGATTTTATTTAGAGTCTTCATACTAAAGTAAAGTTTTATTTGAGAGTCGAGTACTATCAATCCATCATAATGTGTATATACTGTGTAGACTCTAGGCACGTACAGAACTTTTAACCTTCCGACTCCCAGAACCAACATTGGGTTTGTAAGCCAGGATAGACTTTGGATTGGAACTACTAATGTCCTAAGTATATTTCTTCTTTGTTATAGCTACTAGTACGTTTGTCGTTCTCCTAATTTATAAAATTTGTGCTGTCATGTTTTGCTTTGCTTTGCTTTCTTGTGTATTGAATTTTTTATCAGTGAAACTTTTTGTGGATAGGTCCAATGTTATTATATATATTAAATATTTTTTTTTTTTTTTTTGTTTACTGTTATAAAGATAATATATCTGTTTTGTTGTTATCAATGAATAAATAGACAATATCAGTTATCATAGTAATCATTTCTATCATAACTATTGCTATCGTATTTATTTCTAACTATGGCAAACACAAAAATGACCTTATTGCTTGACATTATTGACAGGGGGCAAAATTACAGGAGGCTCCTGATTTTAAGTGATTGACACTTCACTAACACTAGAGGACAAATCTTTGTTTTTAATTTATTTTATTATTCTTTATTACTCAATATCTCATATGGAACATGGTGTAATGGTTGCAGCTCCTTACAAACATTGTGTAAAAAAACTTGGTTATTAAAAAGAGTGGCGGAGAGTTTATTGCCAGTTCTTCTCTTCCATTCTACGCCCTTGATTTGAGAACTGGCAGTAAATGTAAAATTAGAATCATTTAAAGTATATTTTGACGTTCATAAGTGTACATTATGTTACCTATATGAATAAATGATTTTTAATTTGATTTGACTCCATTGACACGTTGGCGGAGGGATTGCTTATATAAATTGGTATGCTCTTTTCTTAAAGAAACATCGAATCGATCGAATTGGTTCGAAAATACTTCAATGGGCAGCTGGTTCCACATAACTACGACTGAGTGGAACCGGAAAATTCCATTGAAACGGTATGTCGAAGTTTTAAATTGTTACGCTTTGGAAATCTACTTTAATTCAAATTTTTTTGTATAATTAGATAAAAGTTAAACAGTTTAAGCGAGTTGATAGAACAGGCATGTTAGTTAAATATAACGTTTACGGCTCTGTATTTATGCAGGCATCTGTAAAATGAAATTGAACGAAAAATATAAGAAGTTATTTAATATGTTTTATTAATTTTTTTTGAGGCAGAAGGGCAGTAGGCTCATCTGATGCTAAGTGACACGGCCGCCCATGGCACTGTCCATGAGGATGTTTACACTCATGTGTAAAGGAACTTTTTATACACATAGACGAACGACTATCATGGTATCCCCATATAGAGTCCATGACTGGTAGATTACGGAAATTTACATAGATCTTTAAAATTTTGCGACACATCACATCGTATGTCATACTTACAAGAATTTACACAGCACTCGTTCAGTCCGTATTAACATATTGCATAAACATATGGGGTGCGGCCAATAAAACAAAATTTTTGGAATTGGAACGGGGACATAGGGCTCTCTTAAAAGTGATGCTGTTCCGGCCATACAGATTCCCATCGGAAGAGCTTTATCATCTTAGCAAATTACTTTCCGTTAGGAAGCTGTATGTCCTGAGTCTAATTTTAAAAACCCACAGAGCACTCCCGTTTGAGAGTAGGCTGGTCTTAAAAAGAAATAAGGATGATGTAGTCGGTCAGACCGTAAGGACCGACTTCGCTAGACGCAATATGCAAGCAGCCTATATCTATAATAAATTAAATAGGCTGCTTAACATCTACCCTCTCACCGCCTACAAACTAAAAACCCTAATAAAAGACTGGCTTATGATCACGCCTTATGCAGTGTTAGAGCTGCTTTTGAGACCCACGATATAAATACACTTTACTCATTCACTCACTCACTCACTCACTCACTCATTCACTCTGTCACACATTCACACCCACACACTTACTCATGCACACAATCAGGTGTGATGATAACGGTTAAAAAAAAAAAAATAAATAAAAAGAAAACGAATTGGTTAAATAATGATATTTTAAGTAATTATGTTTGTTATGGAAGAGCTGGGAACCCTAACACAGGTATATTTACTTAAAAGGGTTCCCAAATCTTACACTATGAAAAGAAAGATGTAAATACTTAAAATGAATAAAGACTTTATTATTATTATTATTATTATACTTTTCGTTCAATCTTATTTTGTTCGCTAGGCTCGCAAGCGCGCTGCCGGTTTATTAAGAATTCGTATAATGAATATATTCCCTGGTTCTTGGTTACGGTGATTTTTATAATAATATATATAAAACCTACGCTTCTGCTTCATAACAATGATAAACAAAGAATCTATTATCTCACGAATACATCATGGAGAATTAATTACGTGGTTTTAAGAGTGCTACGCTCTTTTCTTGGAGGATCCTAAGTCGATTTTATTTGTAAATACGACTGGGTTTCAAAAGTGGTGGTGCGAGGTAAGAGCAATACTCCACGTGGGGCCGAATTTGCGCTTCATAAGCGGTGGCCCAGCATTCCGATGCTAACTGAGGCTTTCAGGAGATATTAAAAAAAAATACTTGACTTAACTACAAATGTATTAATGCGGACTTTAACTAATAACTATTTGATAGCCATGAATAATTTTATAGCAAACTTGAATCCCAGATACAAAGGTATTTAACTTTGACTATAATTTAATTGCTTAGGGAAAACAATAACTTTGAATCGTGGCATCAAGTTTTGCTACGTGTATAGGCTACCAAGCTAATTGATACATTATTATATTTTCTTGTTTATACGTATTAGGAATATTTTTTTATTCTGAATTTCATATTTTGTCTTCAGATTATTGATGTCCATGGGAATAGCTGGTTATGAGTTTACCAATAAACTGGTGTTTGTGTTGACTGGTGGGACATAAATGTATATGTATATATTAGTAGATATTTCTAAGCCCTTGATCTATCTATTAATTATTTATTTTGTAATCCTACACCTTACATAAATTATATATAACATGAATCATTACTACATCTTAATATTTAAAACAAAGTCGTGTTAGTTACACCACTCATAACTCAAGATTGGCTTTCTTTTTATATAATAAGGGGCAAACGAGCAGGAGGCTCACCTGATGTTAAGTGATACCGCCGCCCATGGACACTGGCTGAACCGATGTTAGTTATCGCTTTTTTCGTAGATTCTTCTCCTCACCGAAAAGCAATAAAATATCGGTAAAATTATCGAATAACAATAAATAAAATCATTAATTTTAGAAATCCAAAAGGCATGTGGTACCATCTGATGACAAAACTATGCATCATTAGACAATGAATTCGTGTCAGTTCAAGTAATTCTGATCTTCACGTGAAATATGAGATGCATGAACCAGGCTTTGATCTTGATCGAAGACATGTGTTACGTCATAAAAAAATTGTATGTAAGAAAGTGCTTTAACATGCAGTATCGCAATATTGGCGATATAGAGAAGTCACATTAATGTTATTTCCTTAATGAAATCCTGAATTAAGTTTATCTTAAGTTAACACAATATTATTAGACTATTAGGTGGAACAAAGTTAGCCGGGTCAGTTAGTAAAATATACAAAAGGGTCAAACATTTACCAAGAAAATCAATACAAATTGAATCACACCACAAAACACAAGAAAAATAAACGGCCTTTATTATAATTATTGATTTATCCCCGGACTCATTTCTCTATTTAATATTACGGTCAAGGCTTAATAAGCAGGTGTTTAATTAACTTTTATCAAAAGCGAGCGTTATCAGGTAGATTAGAACGGGACGTGCTGGAATGGTAAAATCTCGTCTAATGGAAGATGTTCATTAGACCGGTGGCTATCCGCAGAGTAAGTCTGTGAGCATCACGCCTTTTTTATTTCTAAGTATATACAATTTATTCGTTTAAATATTTTCAAAAGGGCACAAATAATGCCTTAAAAAATAATGAACTTCGACGATTAACAGACACTTTTTTAAATGTTGAATAAACTTATAAAAGGTTTGCTTTACACATATATATATATTTTAATATTTTACTGTTAAATTTGTAGTTTTGTTAATATAAATATAAGTTGTCGCCTTGGGGGTGGCTTCAGCGTGCGCTTCTCATACCTGAGGTCGTAGGTGCGATCCCCGGCTGTGCACCAATGGAGTTTCTTTCTATGTGCGCATTTAACATTTGCTCGAACGGTGAAGGAAAACATCGTGAGGAAACCGACATGTCTTAGACCCAAAAAGTCGACGGCGTGTGTCAGGCACTGGAGGCTGATCACCTAATTGCCTATTAGATTTAAAAATGATCATGAAACAGATTCAGAAATCTGAGGCCAAGACCTAAAGAGGTTGTAGCGCCACTGATTTATTTATTTATTTAAATTAACTTACACTTACCTTTTGCTTTACACACTGTATATATTTCAATATTTTACTGTTAAAATTGTAGTTTTGTTAATAAAGATATAAATAAGTTGTCGCATTGGGGTAATAACAATAAGATACTTTAAAATCAAATATACAGTATTTACAATTCTCTTAACATACATTAAAGTAGATTTTAAAAGTTTGCTCCCTGTGGCAGTGGCGTTATCAGAGCACTTACCAGCAGAGCACAAAAAAATAGAGTTCTGGCAGCACACACAATAGTTATATGGTTCCTGATAGTTTTAAGAAGAGTTCCTTCCGTTTCTTTTTCTTAAAATGCTATGCCAGCTTCCCGATCGAAGAAAAATTAACTTTTGGGTCTATACATAGGAACTCTGTTGCTATTAGATCTATTAGATCTCTAGGCAACACAATTAAAGCTTAAGTCAGGACTCTTCGCTTTCTTTTAACAGACCATACCTGTTCAATGAAAATTGACAATTTTTTCATTTATTTTAGAAAAAATTAAGTTATGGGTCTATCCATGGGAACTCAGACTATAGTTAGTACACAGTTACACATTTTTTTTAATTTAATGGACTGGAGATAAAATCGCTGGCTGGCACTTTGAATAAAGTGATAATCGCCCATGGTCACCTGCTATGCCAGGGTCTTGCGGACATGCCGTTAACCTTAAAATAGTAAACATTAATCTTGAGAAACAGTTCAATGAAACAAAAAAGACGTGTGGCACTCGGGGACCACCAGGGTAAAGCTATTGCTTAGCATTTTTTAACAACTAATGTAATTATAATAAATCTACCACTTTAGCACTCTAACAGACTCACACTAACACCCCTACATAGTGTGTAGTCTGTCTAACCTAACGCCTACCTCATCAGAGAGATGTGAATACGCAGTTTAGTTTTGTTCCATTCAAACGCACCTGCGCTACGTCTCCGAAGACGCCAAATCGATGTGAGACGCAGTTTGCGTTCGGTTCCGCTCAAACTATATTACGTCATCGTGTGTTAGGTTAATTCTCGTTACGGAATTTCTTGATTTGGTCGCCGTGCTCAAAGCCCGTGAAAAATCTATGCAATAGCCAATAGTTTCCTGTGCTTTTTATATTGTAAGCAGCAGCTTCAATTACTTTAATTTACTACTTTTGCTGCAAATGTTAAGAAAACATTTCCTTTAATAATTCTTTACCTAAAACTAAACATGTTCTTTATAACCGCAACCTTATCTTCGTACCGTGGGTCGATCTTTCGTTTCAAACCATTTTGCCCTCACAGCCTTTTTGTTGCTAAGTACTTTCCTTAGGTTCGCATTGTTACAAACTTCTAGTTTATTTAGGAAAATACGAACTAGACGAGTAAAAATTCCTTGTTATTTTTGCAGTGGTGGCTTTTCGGTTAGTCCTCTGCTTCTTTGGTGTCATTACGAGTGAATTGTATTCATTGTGTATATATATAACAATTATTTGAAGTTAACAGTTCACGATATTACACTTTGACGTGGCAAACTGTAATTAAAACAAAAGAATCACTAAAATAAATAACTTAAACAAAAAATAACTTCTTCTTTCTCATGCCTTCTCATTTCGAAGGCTACTTTAATTTTATGCCGATGCCACGCTGCTAAATGCAGGCTTTGCACAAACCAACTAAAAAATAACTGAAACAAAAGCGTAACTAAAAAAAACATTACTAAAACAAAAGAATAAATAAAACAGAAAAATAACTAATACAAAAGAACAACTTTATTCGACGTTTAAAACTTTCTCTTATTACGTCATTATTTCATTAATCCAACATACTTTCCTCGTGTATAATTTGGCATCTCAAACCGCTCTTGCTTCCTTAGTATAATAGCTCGTTTTATTACTGAAACCACTTGAGAACGAATTCTCTCTACTCCAGTTAAACCATTTAATTTTGAGTGACGAAGTAATGACGAAAATAGATCTTAAAGGGCCAGCTTGGTTACATTTCCCTTGAGTTGCTTTTAGATACAATTCTTTTTAAAGGACATTTTAACCAAATTAAAATTCATTTATTAATTTAATATTCCCCAATGTTTCTCGCGCTCTTAGTATAATAATGTAATAATTTAGAGTTTCTAATATTTACATTAAATAATCCAGCGGGGTTTCAACTTGTTTTAACTGATTTCATAAAAGGGGGTGATTAGTACTTAATGTATGATAATATTATGTAGACCCCTTTATCAGTTTTAGGGGCAAGTTAAAATGGTCATGTTACTTTATAAAAGACAAAAAATCGCCACTTCACTTTTCCCCCAAATTCTCCGTTGATAACGACAAACGGTCAATGATATGGTAAAGACTATACATAATATAAAAGCTCCCTAAGCACAAGTGTATGTTCCCAATTTATCGGCAACTGATTGTCAACATTCGAAGTTTAATCAAAACTTTGTAAGTGAATCGTTAATATACGCTTTTATATGACAGACCCCAGATCATTCCAATTCTGAATAAATCATCAGAACAAAACACACAACCGAGAATAGAATCCGCGATCACCTAATGCTGAAATTCATATAAAATTGAACAAACAATTTATTTTCGTCAGTTTCAAATTCTCTAATCATCTTTTATTATTATTTACAACATTTAGTATACTTGAAAAGATATCACTTTAAAAATATATTCAACTACTGTAAAAACTTATAAAAGCTTGAAAAAAGTTTAGCTTTAGAATGAACGTGGCCCATATTCTCATGCATATTGAAAATTAATATAATAAATACAGCGCCGGCAAATGACAAGGTAATATGCGGTATTGAAATTCAATTATTGGAAACTAATTATAGCGAAAGCTATATTTTACATAGATTATATGAGCAGGCAACCTGCAGTTTTTACTATGATATTTTTACTGAGAATACTTCTCATACTACGTATAATTGTGATCCGACGTTTCTCATCTGCCTCTCATGCCTTGCCTTGATCTGCATGCCTTTCATAGTTTACCAGCGAAATGTCAAAAGTCATCCATGTTTGTTAAACCTACCAATAATATCATACAGTAATATTGACCATAAAATCACGAAGCAAATAGTGACCATAGATGCCTGCATGCTTGTCGTTGAATTGCAAGGGAAACATAAAATGTCATCCACTTTTGTTAAAGGATCCAATAATATCATACAGTTATATTGACCATAGAATGATGAGACAAATATGCATGCAACTAATCATTGATTGTTTACCTGTGACATGTCAAAAGTTATCCATGTTTACGGACAAATTTGAAGTGTAGGTACAAATTTAGTTTGAAATTAGTTTTCAAAACGAGTAGATAATTACCGCGAACCCGATATAGTTAACCTGTTTAGATACAAGTTTGAATTGAAAATGGCGTTGCATAATTTGGAAACAATTCCGACACTCGGTTTTGTTGCATAATTAATGTTTCATTTCCGGAGCTTCCGCGTAATTAAAATTTCGGTTTCGAATACATTGCTTATGACTTAATTACCCTCGTTTTTGTACTTATTTTGTTGATGGGTTCACATACATATTATAAAGATTGGTTTGTTGGTTACAAGACTGATTTGACTACGTGTGTGTACTTGTTTGTACACGCGTTAGAAGATATACTTCTTTAGCGTAACAATAGGAAAAACTAAATGTTGACTATATATATATGTAGAAGTCTAACTTCAGGGTGTCGGTTTTTTGTGACGGTGTGCGTGCGCATCGTATAAATTTACAATGTGTCAAAAGAAGTATAACTTCAAAAATGTATTTATATTGATAAACTTTAACAATTCTTCTCAACCTTTCCGATGTTACATAGAAATTATTATGACAAGTACCGCTAATATATCAAAAGGAATAGACTAGCTGCCCACGACACATGGATTTCTTGAGTGGCTGGTAGACTTTGTTTTTTAACTAAACATCCTTAATTTTTTTTTATTCATTAATGAAGTTTTTTTCTTTTTAAATTTTGCTAATTACTTCAAAAACGTTTCTAAAAGTTATTGCAGAACTTGATGCCACGCTTTTTTAGTGAAGACGTCTGAATGAGCGAGTGCTGTGGTGCTGTCATTTGAAGGGGCTTCCCATTGAAGTCATCTACTCGTCTACTGCGTAGACGCCTCAGACCTACTGCCGATCTACTAGCTCTAGAATATGGTGACGTTTTAGCCATTCCGGCTGAGATACACACGAATTGAGGTATTAAGGCGATGCGAGCAAACAGCGAGATTCCATTAAAAAAACAGCTAGCATTTAAGAAGAGAATTTTCATATATCGCACAAGTATTAAATTGCTGACAGAAAATGACTATCTAAGCATATTATAAATACTAACATCAAAAGTTTCACAGCGTGCGGTTTTGCCTCACAGAGCACTGGGAAATTATGCTGCACATTCTGCATATTTTGATTTATTATCTGCATAGTCATTATATGTTGTGGTTATATGATTAAATTATTGTATTAACATATACAATACGTATTGTATTTACAGTGCATTTGTGTTATATATAGAGTGTCCATGGGCGGCGGTATCAGATGAGCCTCCTGCCCGTTTGCCCCCTGTTCTATAAAACAATAAAAAAGACGTGCTTTTCGTTTATATCTACATAATATTCAGCGAATTCAATGTAATATTTCTATTTGTTTTCATATCCCCAAAAAAGCAAGTGTAAAATCCGTCTCCATAATTAAAATATAATAAAGCTTTAATGGAATAAAATTACAGTATTGTTCACAACCAGAGCGAAGTTTTAACCCAATTTCATTTGTTCAATCAAACGGGACGTAAGCTTGACACGATTTTCAAGAGCTCGATTTAACCGGTTATTTCTAAACCATTTTTGCGTATTTTAAATATTTTTTATTTAATTTGATTGTTTATTTAATAAAATAAATTTATTTTAAAATAATTATAATCAAAGCCGAACGGGCATTTTCAATGATTACATATATTGTTATACCTTATCCCAGCTGCCTTCAGTACCCCCCAGGAGCAGGAAAAGGGGACAGGAACCCCTTCTCGGGTAAAGGCCTCCTCCAGCTTTTCCAACTATCTCCGTTAAAAAGGGGAATAGAAGTAATAAAAGCAGTAGCAGGAAGTGAATGAAGAAGGAAATCCATAGAGATAGTTGCAATAAAGCTATTTTAATACTATCGTTATTAATAATTAAAAACAAACAATTTTAACAAAGTTTTTATTTACGCAAGGGACCGTTCAACTATTACGCAAACCCTATAGGAGAAGGGGGGATTCCTTTGATATTCTTATTTGGTGATTACGTCAACAGTAATTATTTACTTTTTTACACATTGTCTATGCTTGAAAACAAAATGCATTATCAAAGTATCCTACAAAAAATTAATACGTTTATGTACTATTATTTTTGAGAGCTTCGCTTACTTTTGCTGATAAGAGGAAGAGGTGGAATAAATTTCAGTAAATTTCATCTGTATGTATATATGTGTATAGCGATGACGTCGCTATACACACATATATATATATATATATATATATACGACAAAACAGTATCGAGAACTTACATTTTCTAATATTGTACAAAGAAAATAGATCATGGATTTAATTAAAAAAGTTTTACACTTATTATGGATTTAAAGATTGAATTTAAATCCAGGTCAGACGTAATGAGTTCACCTCGGTGTTTTGCTTAACTTGCGTTAGCTAAGCAAAACCTGTATTGAATTTACAAATAAAATATGTTGAAAGTAAGGTTTTAAAGTTTCGTAAAACAAACCTTTCGTTTGAAAATTTTACTAGTACGTAATATAATTATTTTTAATAAATAAATAAAACTAAACTATGTTTCTTCATTAGGTATAACTATGCATTATTTTTTATGTATTTTTCAATTACTATTTAGATTTCTTTTAAACTGTTTACAACATCACGCACTATGTTTTTAACAAAAGGCATTACGCGTTTTGTAGATCTGGTAAAATGTTTACTACTATGCGTTAAACTATGACTATTTTGTGTTGATATAAACGTGTGGGTGTAACAAAATACTTCTGTGGTACCGTATATGAACTAGCCGATATCCCAAAAATCTAACATTTGGTATTTGATTATTGGGTTAAAACTCTACATTTTTATTTAAAAGTCCGGTACACTATCTAATGAAATTACCTCTGTTTTTTTACTTAACATTTTGCTAGGAGGTTGATGTATGTGTTTGTCTTCATACGATGTATTGAAACTACTTCTATATTGTTTGACTTACGGCTGTAAGTTCGATAGGGAACATGACGGGCCACTATCTCCTAAATGTTAAAGTATTTCTTGGCGCGAATTATTTCGAGTCATAGTCTTAAAATTTCAAAGGCTGGCAACGAAAAACCTTCTGACATTGTGAGAGTCTATGAATGGTGGTATCACTTAACATCAGGTGAGCCCAGATCCTGCCCGTTTGCCCCCTGTTCTAAAAAACAAAAGATCTCGTTGACTTTTGAACGATACAGTATTAAGTAACAACCAGTAATTTTTGTGTATGAATTCGTATTTATCCAAATGCATAAATAGCCGAATTCCTATTCCCGAATACAGCAAGTACATTCGCTATAAGTGTGGTGTATAACGCTGAAAATGTATAGAAATATGACGTCACTTGACGCCATTTAACACTGAAAGGTTTAAACCCTACGCCATATTGCTAGAGTGACATAACTGCGTAGTTTAAGAGCGTAATTTCTAAATGCATTTATGTATTTAAGTGTCTAATTAATTTAAATTATACATTGGTATTTTGTTTATTTTGTAATAACGACAGCTCATCTGGCTTGCCATCCTTTTAATAATGGTACTCTATTTTGTTGCAGTCGAATTGGTTCGGAAAAACTTTAGTTTCATGATGTGTCTTTAAAAACTCTCAATTCCAGATCGACGGCTATCGAGATGATAACTGTATATCAATAAAACATAATCGGTAACTATAATTACGTTGACTACATCCTCAAGTGAAATAAGGAAATTGAAAAGGTACGTCTAGTAAAAATGTTTATGGTTTATAATAACGACTAAAATAATCCCTAGTAACTCTGGGAAACAGATTTTTTTTGAAAATGTGTAATAATCACTGTTGGTATTAGCAGGTCAGCTCAGGCAGTTTTGGCAAGTAGCTCTGCCGGAAATGGGCATTTCCCTCGACTAGGGTTTCCTGAGAATGCCGCTAAATAGTTTTTATGACTTCAGCCTCCCGCCAAACAGTTTTACTCCTTGCACCGCAACCTATATACTATATATCGTATATAAATGATGTATGTAACGTACTCTGCTGATTCTGCGACCCAAAAAGTGTCTTAGACTCCGAAATGGGAATCTCCCCTGTCTTGTGCTACCCCCAGTCAATTGCTGGCATTAGGCTGTAGCAGCTCCTATACTCAGTCTATTCAATGGTACCGTACTTCTGGTCTCCGACCATTAGGACGACTTCGTACTTGAGCTTCCTTTCAGCCCGATCTGATGATACCCCAGCAGATTCGATGGAACTTGTATTCGCCTATAATGTTGGGCTGGGTTACCAATTCTATTTAGACATTGACTAAATAACAAAAAATCAGTCAACAGCTCTTAGACTATCCATACGTGCTACGCGTTTCCGGCGTCACGTCAAATTGCTTGTCACAAACATCGCTCTGGCAGTGACTATAATATATCAAGCAGTTAGCTTTGTGCGTTTATTGTTTACTATGCTTTTGTATACAGAATATTATTAATACAAAAGACTCTCAAATGTAAGAGATACAATATGTTAACGCTGTAACGACTCGGTTTTTATAAATTGTTGAATTCGTTTATATTGACAAAGCGTCATTTATATGATCTCACACAATCTGAATTCACAAGAATTAATATTAGTTATAAGAGGATTCTATATTTTCTTGTTTTGATTATAATGTTCGTAGTTTAATTTTAATAATTTTATGATTTCTATTGTATAAGTATTAAGATGCTGTAAAAATATGTAAATAAATTCATTAAATGTGTACGCATTTTATAAATAGAAATCTAATCCAAGGGTATATATAAGGAAAAGTCTTTGTTTTTAATTTATTTTATTATTCTTTATTACACAATATGTCACATGGAACATGGTGTAATGGTTGCAGCTCCTTACAAACATTGTGTAAAAGAAAAAACTTGGCGATTAAAAAGAGTAGCGGAGAGTTTATTGCCAGTTCTTCTCTTCCGTTCTACGCCCTTGATTTGAGAACTGGCAGTAAATGTAAAATTAGAAGCATTTAATGTATATTTCTTCTTTTGACGTTCATAAGTGTACATTATGTTACCTACATGAATAAATGATATTGGAATTTGAATTTGAAAAGTCACATGTTCAGCTTTTTTAACATATAAAATATTTACATATTATCTATGTTTTAATATGTATTTCACAAAATTACGTATACATAAAGAATTCAATGCAAATTCCACTTTAATTATTTCCAATAATACGATCTCAGACATCGGTATTATGAGCCGAAGTTTGCAATTCCTTGCATATTCCATCGCTAACTATACGTTCTTAGGAATCCTACATTTCCAATATGACAAAGAAAATCTATTCATAATATTATAGAGGTGAAACCTTTTTTAGTTAATTCAGAAAGTGCAGGTATTCATTATATATTATCGAATGTAACCTTACCGAATGACACACCTCAAACGAATTACACTACTTCATTTTCCTGGTTAAAAGAATTGAGTTGCCTCAATTTGAAATACATTTTTGAATTCAAATATTCTTGAAAAATCGTAATATTTTCTTTTTTAGTCATTTAGTTCCTGTCGTAATCGTTCTATTATTTGACCAAAATAATTTGTATTTGACACATCTCCTTGGCGATCGTTGACTATTTGTTTACCGATTTCAAAAAAACTGTAGGATGGCGTCCGCTTCGATTTTTAGTACCGAGGTTTTTATCCAGGTTTTAAATTTATTTACAACCAGTTCCCTAAAGCCAACTCAAGTAACATCACGATAGATCCAAAGAGAATTGAATGAATCGTCTAATTTTTTTATACTGTGACGACTACGTCCCTCGATGTCAACCTCCTTTGGTAAGAAGAATAAAATTTTGACGGCTGGATTCAAATCAAAATTCAAATTTGAAACAAAATTTGAAATTGGAAATGTACTCAATTCTTTCATTTAAATATTGTTGTAAGTACCACTTCCATAAAAGGTGTATTATCATCTACGTATTATACTTATTAAATTACCAATAAGGTATACAGTCTTTCTCTGTATACCTATACTTCTTTATACCCGTGCAAAACGGACTATAAAGAAGTATCTCTCTTCGTTCTACTGCCTCCGCTCACGACATGTACAGACAGAGCGTTGTGGTCAGCTAGGAAACATCTGCAGCGCACAATTTTTTCATCAGTTTCTGTCCAACGCCTCTCTTTAACAGTGGACAGTTTTGAGGATGATAAATCTTTCACTTGATCAGTCCATCTGGTTGGTGAACGCCTACGTGTTCTTCTGCCATCGGTGTTACTACGATCAGTTTCTCCAAGTTCTCATCGACTCTGCGCATTGTATGATAAAAAAATAGGGACTTATAGTGAACAGTTAATGACTACAAAGAAGATAAAAACGCTTGGCAATAGTTCTAATTATATTGTTATAATTTATTTTGTTATCATGGAAGTGTAGTGAATATGTATGCAATGGTGAATGTGATAAATCACAGAACAGATTTTTATTTCATTTTTTACTTATGTAACTTAAATGACGTTGTGGTTTATGACATTTTCCTTTGAATTATTCTTCAGCAAGGCCTCCTGGTAGTTTTTCTAACGGATGGCGTAGTTTTGCTCTTTCGCGAATTTTGTAAACGTTTTTGACAATCATATGCATTGCCTAAGAAGCATCTAAATTGAATAAATGAATTTTGATTTGATTTGAAATCTTGCCCAAAGAAAAAATTGCGGTTACATTAACTTTGTGTAACGAATAGCTAATCAAACAAGTGAAGTTAATTCCGAAGTTTACCAACTTTAACCAGACAAAGAGCTCTCTGAAAATATTAATGAACCTGCTTTTTCGTTAATTCATTTGACAAGACTTTGAATTTTTAATTAAGTTTCCAAATTACTTATTTGAATAATTTATTTTCTTAAGCCACTGTTTTAAGGTTACGTTAGTTATTATAGTTTTTTTTTATAGAACAGGGGGCAAACGGGCAGGAGGCTCACCTGATGTTAAGTGATACCGCCGCCCATGCACACTCTCAATGCCAGAGGGCTCGCGAGTGCGTTGTCGACTTTTTAGGAATTGGTACGCTCTTTTCTTGAATGACCCTAAGTTTTAAGTGATTTTTCAAAGTTGCAATTGAATCATCATTGTGGCTGCCCATGGGCATATGATGTGATTTTTTCATCAAATGGACTGAACTGTTAATATATTCAACAAATTTATTTAACATACTGAAATCCTTATAAGTTTATTTGCAATAAAACCCACAACTAAAGTAGCTGTTGCGCGTGACTTTGACTAAACTGTGTTTGTGTAAGCCAAGGTGATTTGGTGATGATGAAGCAAGGACTAAGCGTGGTTCTCCTTCTGTCCAACCTTTTTTCGTTGGGTTAAATATTATATTTGTTTAAAAAAAAAGCTTTTTAAACGATTTTCCAAAGTCTCATAAAGCCTTATTAAGTGATTCCTTTTTTTATAGAACAGGGGGCAAACGGGCAGGAGCCCATGGACACTCTCAATGCCAGAGGGCTCGCGAGTGCGTTATCGGCCTTTTAAGAATTGGTACGCTCTTTTCTTGAAGGACCCTAAGTCGAATTATTTAAATAAATTATCGAATATAACATATCAAATTGAATACAATTGCTGAACAAAAAAATAGATGTGTTTGATGTGTAGGCACTGATGGCCGATCATTTTCCTAAGCATCCTAAGCATAGTTAAAAATATGCCGTTTGATCTACGACTCGTTATAATTACGAGTGAAATGTAGAAACCCGGGCTCTAGACAATGCGTATACCATTCCTCTCCATTACACAGTACGTAAAACGATCTATTCAAAAATTAATCACTCCTAACATCAAAAGTATGAATTGAAAGGGACAAACAACCGACTATGGTTAGGGTGGCCACGAATTATAGTCGACAAAGGATTCGCCGCCAGCTATTTGCCCCATTACCCCGATAGGACCCAGTTCATTTTGAACTCAGTAGGGTGTTCTCACATTTCGCGATTGATGCAGCGTTTGATTCTGTACGTGATTGTCTTGTGTTTCATATCGGAATGTTTTATTTATATAAAAGAAACACCAATTTCTTTTATCGAGTAAATACATATATATAGGATTAGGATTTATGAAAAAACATTAAACTATTACTATTAAGTGATCCGTTAACTATAGGAAGTATTAACTCAATAATAATGAAGTAGATACAAAGAAATATTATACTATTAACATTCAGTCGAACTGTGAAGCTGAACATCGTGAGGAAACCGGCATGCCTTGGACCCAAAAAAGTCGACGTCTTTTGTCAGAAGGCTGATCACCTACTTGCACCTATGATAATGTAATACAGAAATAAAATAGACTGGACCTAAAAAGGTTGCAGTGTTCAATTTATTATAGACAGAGAGACATATATTGTATATGTGTCGAAGCAAAGGCGCTGGTATCAGCTGCCATTTTCATCATTTAGTAACTTCAAAGTCAAATTAGTTCAAATCAGTTGTAAAGGGTGTTTCAACAAGAACTTTGTTTTCTAAAACAAAATAAAACAAAGAATTTAGAGGAAAATGAATGAAATTTTTATTGTATTACAAAGAGAAAAGTTTGGCTGAATTTCGCGAAATTATGCGCTCGGGAAATTATCGCGAGATGTTAACCACTAAATTTTGGCCTATTATTGATTACATGGATATCACTGAAATGTGGTTTCAACAGGACGGTGCCACATGTCACACAGCCAATGAAACGATCAATTTATTGCAAACCAAATTTCCCGAGCGCATAATTTCGCGAAATTCAGCTGTTAAGTGGCCAGCCAGATCGTGTGATTTAACACTACTGGATTATTTTTTGTGGGGCTATGTTAAAGACAGAGTCTATACGGAGCCAATCGAATCGATTGCAGCCTTAAAACTCAAAATCCGTGATGTCATTAACGAAATAAACCCTCCATTTTGCCAAAAAGTGATTAAAAATTTTGATGAAAGAATCAACATCTGTCAGCGTGGTCGTGGTGGACATTTGCCAGATATCATTTTTCATTCATAATTGCCAAACTTTTCTCTTTGTAATACAATAAAAATTTTATTCATTTTCCTCTAAATTCTTTGTTTTATTTTGTTTTAGAAAACAAAGTTCTTGTTGAAATACCCTTTATATGCCTATATTAATAGATGTACAAATTACCAGACTATTTGATTCTTCTTATTCGGTATACTTGTGACACTGACTTGAGAGCTGTCGTGATTGTTATGTAGTAGTGTTAATAGAAGGGGCAGATGTGATGCGCTTCACGAAGTTCCACCATCATTGCCTATTAGACTATTGACTATGTGATAGTCTGTAGTTATTCAAAAGTCTTTATTATTTATGTTGAAGCAATGGTGTATTGTCAGTTGCCATTGCTATATTTTATGTAATTAGAGGCAAGTGTGCAGGTGGCTTATCTGATGTTAAGTTCTCATTCTCAATACCAAAGGCTCCCGAGTGCGTCGCCGGCCTTATAAGAATTGGTACGGACAGCCAGTCAGTGGACAGCTTTCCACATAGTGGTGGACGGTGGTACACGGCAAAAACTTAGAAAATGCTCAGTTGTGGAACGATGGACGTCGACGTTATTCGGGATAAAACGTAATTAAACAACGATATAAATATGCATGTAACTATACCTCTCCAAACAATAAATCATTAAATATCAATTAATTAAATTGGATTATAATTAACGCAGGCGCATTTTAGTAATACGGGCGACGTTCTGTTTTACACAAATGGAGTTAATTGTTCTTAAATTGTAGCAGAATTTATGCTCACCAACCGACCCTCATTGAACGCCAGTCATCCTTTATCAGGACGTGTTTCAAGTCGAAATGCGTTGTTGTAATATTTAGACACATCCAATACTAAATCTAGCTATCACACCCGGATTTAACTTGTTGTTAACTTATATTTAGATTGCTAATTAATGTAAATCTAATCAATTTATTAACACTTCGTTGCATTACATAGAATTTTTTTTTTTAACATAATTTAATGAAAAGCAACTGGTAGCCTTATCGCTTTCGAGCGATTACTTCCAGGCAACCACTCTTTATTTTTAGTCTCTTAGTGATATATTGTC
The DNA here is from genome assembly GCA_028984075.1 of Pieris mannii. Lineage (NCBI taxonomy): Eukaryota > Metazoa > Arthropoda > Insecta > Lepidoptera > Pieridae > Pieris > Pieris mannii. Next base: position 9,417,635 of record CM054793.1, on the reverse strand, counting down.
TATAAGCATAAGAAAGTTTGGATAAAATCCAATACATTAATTACCTTGGATTATTAAGACAGTGTGGATGACCAATCTATGAACAAGTTCAATATTCGCTTCGCACGGAAAACTTTTTCGGCTGTCTAACATTCAATGCATAAGAGTTCCGTGCCTTGTTCATTGTTTACCCTGGATTCTTAAAATAACACCCGAAAATTGTAATCGAAAAAAAATTGCCAGCCTGGCATGTGAGTGCTTGGCTTAATAATGTATGTAAGGTAAAAAAATATTTATTTTCTCTGTGTTGTAATGACTTCGTTTCGTCATTTGTATTATTTGTATTGCGTTTTCAATTGTTTAGTTAAAAAGGAATGTACAATCCTGAGGCACGAAAGTACCTTAGTGGCTTTTTCATGTTTTCTGTCCTGTTATATCTATATCTATATCTATATATATAATAAAACTAAGTCGATAAAATGTGCGTGCCGATAAAACTTAAAAAGGAGTCCCGACACGATAAAGGGACTTATGTGGTGTGATAGCCCTTTATCCCCCCTCGAACAAGAAAGTTCCCGTTTTAATCTAAAGGGCATGTTTTTAAAGATATAAGGGACTTTCCGACCCTTCAACTTGGAAATTAAGTGCAGTGGCGCCATCTGTTATCGAATATTTGGACTTCGTTCAAGACAACTATGGAGACTATACACTCCACTGGGAATTAACACTACAAGAAGCCACACTCACAGCTTCAGCTGAACAAATTCGAGAGTTATTCGCTATAATATTAACAACATGTAACCAATCAAACCCAAAACAGCTATGGGACTCTTTCAAAAGGAGTATGAGTGATGATATATTGTACCAAGTCCGACAAGCTAATCCTGAACTGACTATAGAATTCAATGACGAGATCTTCAATGAAACACTCATTCGCTTAGAAGATAAATGTTTAGCAATAAATAATCAGGCCTTAGTAGAACTTGGAATGCCAGCACCACAAAGAAATGCTTTTTGTGTGCTAAACTACGAAATTATGAAGGAAAACGAACGTGCTAAAAAACTTATCGCACTGGCACTAGCATCATCTGGCATTGCAGCCACACTTATGGAAGGAGGACGAACTGCCCATTCTGCCTTACAACTACCATTGAATATAGCCGAACAACAATTCCCGGTATGTAAAATTTCAGGAAAATCTGGACGTGGTCAAAAGCCTAAAACAAGCTAAAATTATCATCTGGGATGAATGCACCATGGCCCATAAAAAAATTATAGAAGCCATGGACAGAACATACAAGAATTGCGAAAAAACTCTGAAATAATGGGAGGAGCTCTACTCATACTCTCAGGAGATTTTCGACAAACACTTCCAGTTATTCCCAAGTCAACATCAGCAGACGAGATCAATGCATGCTTGAAAAAATCACACCTCTGGCCACAAGTACAAATACTGCAATTAACAAATAACATGAGAGTTAAATTATCAAGAGATGAAACAACAGCACAATTTGCTAAAATACTTTTACAAATCGGCGAAGTTACATATCCTACTGACCAAACGACCGGCATCATTGAACTTAATAGTGATTTCTATTATATAGCCACTACTGAAGACGAACTAATCGACAAAATTTATCCAAATATTATTCAGAACTATACTAATGCAGAGTGGTTATTTCAAAGAGCAATTTTGGCCACTAAAAATAATATTGTTGCCGATATCAATTTTAATATTCTAAAGAAAATACCTGGTGAAGAGAAAATATATAAATCGATCGACACGATGGTATCCATTGAAGAAAGTGTCAACTTCCCCACTGAATTTCTAAACTCTTTACAAGTACCAGGAATGCCATAACACTGCCTTCGTCTGAAAATTGGAACTCCAATCATACTACTCAGAAATCTCAACTCCCCAAAATTATGTAATGGAACTAGAATGATCGTAAAACAGCTATCGAATAATATCATTGAAGCTGAACTTATTTCTGGAAAGACCAAAGGAGAGACAGTATTTATACCTAGAATACCTCTGATCTCTTCGGAATTGCCATTTCAATTTAAAAGACTGCAGTTTCCAATAAAAGTAGCCTTTAGTTTTACAATTAACAAAGCGCAAGGACAAACTTTAAAATATTATGGCATTAACCTCAAAGAATCCTGCTTCTCTCACGGTCAGCTATATGTAGCTTGCTCAAGAGTAGGAAATCCGAAAAATTTATGTATAATAAACTCCGGACAACAAAATGAAAAATGTTGTTTATAAACAAGTATTGTAAATAATGAGAAAACGTTTTCAATAAACTTTTTTTTTACTTTTTACGTCATAGTTTATTTTTTTATTTCGATTCTACCACGTCATCTCATATCAACTCCCGGGCGAAGCCGGGTTTTTTAGCTAGTTAAAACATAAATCAGTGGAGCTACTTTTTAAGGCCTCAGATTTCTGAGTCATGATCAGTTAATCTAAAAGCGTGATGATCAGCCTCCTGACAAAAGCCGTCGACTTTTTTGGGTCCAAGGCATACCGGATTCCTCACGATGTTTTCCTTCACCGTTCGAGCGAATGTTAAATGCGCTAGAGTCGCACGCTGAATCCACTAGGCCAATACTGATCTGATGATAAGTGCTGTTAGATTTATTATACAATAAATATTAAAAAAAACTATTGAATGAAACATTTTAAGGAAGCAACTGCTTAACTTTTTTGCAGTGTTAGTGCATGTAACATACATATTTTATAAAAAACACTTAGAAAGAAAGCCAAAATAGATTACATAGATAAACAATATATGAAACAGAAAATGAGTAATTACATTAATTGACAAAAATACATTTTAAAAATCTAAAGAAAACTGAAATGTTACATTTGAAATAACAAACAATACTAAACAAGTAATAACTTGTTTAGTTGTTTTTACTACGTATTTGCGTGTTGTTCTCACGAGTATGTAAGTGCGTGCTCCTATTTCACCATGCCTCCTGCTGATAGAGGACAAATCTTTGTTTTTAATTTATTTCATTATTCTTTATTACTCAATATGTCATATGGAACATGGTGTAATGGTTGCAGCTCCTTACAAACATTGTGTAAAAAAAACTTGGCGATTAAAAAGAGTGGCGGAGAGTTTATTGCCAGTTCTTCTCTTCCGTTGTACGCCCTTGATTTGAGAACTGGCAGTAAATGTAAAACTAGAATCATTTAAAGTATATTTTGACGTACATAAGTGTATATTATGTTACATATATGAATAAATGATTTTTTATTTTGATTTGATTCGATTTGATTTCAAATTACTGCTTACAAAATATCAAAGTCTGCCCGTCTCTTCAAATACTTCCTCACATGGTGAGGTGGAAAATATAAATAGGGACACATAAAAGATTCACGTATAAAAAAATACTTTTCCGCTTGTTAATTTAATTAATTGCAATGTTTTATTAGAATTTAAAATTATTGTATTTATACACCACTTGTCTATTAAGTGTGTCTAATTTATGAAACATTTTGGGTAATTTAATAAAGCGCGCAATTAATGTAGTGCTCGAATAACAAAGAAACGGTTAATTGGAATCACGAAGCCAAAAAGCTTTTATTGTTCGTTTTTCTAGTAATTTGAGAGCTTTCGAAGTAATTAGTTGTAAAGATTTTGTGAATTTGAGACTGGTTTTCGGAAAGCTTTCGAATTTTGTTCGTTTAAAATAATTTGTGTGAAGATTTCGTTTGCGCATCAACCCTGCATGCATATTTGCGAAGTAATACGCTCACCAAATATGTATGATATGACCAGTGATACCGCCGCCCATGGACACACATATAGCTGGAAGACTCCCAAGTGCGTTGCGGACATTTATAGACCTGGTACGCTCTTTTCTTGAAGGACCCTAAGTAGAATTGGTTGGGAAATGTTTCAGTGGGCAGCTGATATATCGTAAGAAAATTAAAATTTGGGAGGCTGTCTATAAAAATCAATATAATAGATAAACAAAGGTATAAAAAGGTTTGATAACAAAATTTAGGAACATTTGATTAGTACAAAATCCCTATACTACAGTACAGTATCATCACAGGTAATGCAGTATAAAAGTTTGGTAAACAAGTATTCTGCTAGCATATTTGAGTAACTGCTATAACAAGAGCTGCTTCGTGGAAATGGTCCTGTTCTGAAGTTATTCCCTCATGAATAAGATGCGTCATATAGGATTTAGCTGCTAACTGTCCCCACAGTTGCTGAGCCGAAAGCGTCTGTTGGGTTTAAGTGGCATCAAAGTAAACTCCAAAACTAATGATGAAGTTGAATTGTTGCCAGCGTTAAAGGTACACTGACATACGGACCAAACTTTTTAAATATGTTTTAATTTTACTTTTATTTTTATAAATTTTTAATTATTACTTTTTTTAAGTATTAAGGTCAAAAAAATTGTAAATACTGTATATTTGAATGTTATGCTTTTTTATAGAACAGGGGGCAAACAGGCAGGGTAGGGGGCACGAGTGCGTTTGAGAATTGACGTTTCCGACGAACCGACCTTTTAGAATTGGTAGGCTCTTTTCTTGAAGGACCCTAAGTCGAATTGGTTCGGAATACTTCAGTGGGTAGCTGGTTCCACAAAGTGCGCTCGGCAAAAACTGCCTTGAAAAACACGCAGTTGTAGCGGACGTCAAGGTGATACGGGTGTTTAATAAACGAGCCTTCGTGGGGTTTTCCTACGATTATAATGTGTACTCTGAATATACGCGATGAGATTTTACAATACAAATTAATGCAAGTCAGGCGTAAATCTCGCTTTCCGTGTTTGAATAAAGTTTTCCGGTACTTCAGATTTTTTGCACATGATAATACTGAAAAGTTTTAATGGGCTTGGAATGTTATCGATTCTTGATGTGGAAATTGGAGATTGCTCTTGATTCAACGTTGTTATAGGCTTAAGTTTAGTACTATAATTTTAATTAAAACATATTTTTAACACAGACTAACGCTATATGTCTTTTTCATTTCCAATAGCTAATAACAAATTTGTTATATATAATAAATTCTCCAGACTTATATGGCCACCTAACTTCGTTTTTTATTTACGAGCAACTATTTATTTATACATAGTATTTTTTTAAATATGTTCATATTGGTAACACAATGTACACTTACGAACGTCAGAAATATATATCAATATAATATCAAAGAGTCCCTTTAAGAAAAGTTCCGAAGATACTGGCAGCGGTCCCCCTTTGAATAGCTAGACTTATTCATTGTCCGAGGTAGCTGCCAGCTCTTCGGTCTCCCGTGACGCCGAAAAAATTATTATTATTAGTCTTCTAGAGAAGCAATTATACAGTTATAGGTATTCAGTATCCCTTAATATGGTTTACGCTCCCTCGTCAAACGCAATAACGACCTTCAACGGGACCTTAATGTAGAAGACGTTGCACAATAATAATAAAAACTGCTGGACCCACGAACAAAGACTTTACAATCTCGTGAATATCATGGCTATTCGACTCTTTGACACCACAGTCCTAGTGACAAGACTGAAACGGACAAAACCATTTGTACTAGTGAATTAGTGTTAGTGCACCTTAGTGTTAAACAGTGAGTGAAATGGATCACAAGAACAGAGTGTATTCCCTTTAATAGAGACTAAAAGTTATTGGACACTTTCTCATGTTAAAAATCTTTATCAGTAAATTAGGTTAATGTCAATTACTGATTATTAGTCTTAAGGCTAGATCGTAATGTTCCTTAAAACTTGCGAACACCAAAAACGATAATAAACGCTATTTAATTTGGTTCCGTTTAAACCCGACTTGTTCTGTGTAAATAAAATTCTACCTCCTATATAAATACGGTAAAATATAAACTGTTTGAGTATTCAAGTCATTAGTGCAAAGTTAGTCGGGCACCGCTTAAACAAGATCCTGGATGCGTCTCGGTGCGCCATACATATTTAGCAGTGTCGAGTGCCTTGTAAACCGATATTTGCATTTTACTTAAATGCACTTTTATGTGGAAGATCAATTTAAAAAAAATCTAAAAGATTTAAGGATAAGAATTAGAGGCACTGTGACATCTGTATCTAAACTCCGATTTTGACATACGTCATATTACTAAGGACTTCGAATTGTAGCCCTTTTACCATTGTAGGCCGTCTGTAATACAAAAGAAATATTTAAATTTCGAACACGCTATGGTTTTTTTTAAATTTGGAACGCTACTTTTCAATACAATTACCGACTCTTTCTATTTGCATAAATGTTATTAGTCAAGGATGGGATCTTTGTCTTTTTTAATAATAAATAAATTCTTTATTCATGACATGAACTTATGATTATGACATATGTATCGCTAGTCCCCAAACTAGGAATACAACATAAAATGTATATACATAGTCACATGTTCAGACTTGTATTGAAATAGAAAAATATCCTCGGCCAAAAAAGTATCTAATCTCTGACATGTCAAACAATGATAGCTGTCAGAATTCTAGGGAATTACAAATCAAAGTTTAGATAAGAATTACTCCACGGTACATAGTGCATATTAAAATAATTTCACTGTCAAGGTAAATATTGTGAGAAAGGCAAATTCTTAAAAACAAATTTTACTGACAGATGACAGTGTGTTAACCTAATATGAAAGAACAAAGACAATAAAACCACCACTATATTTTTTAATTCATTGATAATGCAAATATGTACCTGTAAACAAAATCATATAAATCCAACGTTAATTATACATTAGCATAATACTGAATTATCTACATGTTAATTAATAATTATAATTATATAGTATAGGCTAATAATTTGGCTGCAGGCCATGCATTGATTAAACAAGATAAGCTCGGCACATAGTAATTTGACTAAACCAATATGCTGTGAGTTATTGAGGTCGTGGTTATTATACAACGCTACTTTAAATTTGGTTAAGTGTTTATCTGCACGGTTAAACAATTGATGGGTAGAACAGATAGTACTTTGTTGTTCTAAACAACCTATTCTAATAGTAATACACTAGCGCTACAACCTTTTTAGGTCTGAGCCTCAGAGCGTGTATCTATTTCATGATCATTTGTAGGTGATCATCCCTGTGTGATCGCCTTCTTTCAACTCACTTTTAAGGCAAACCTTTTGCCTCAAGTTGTTTTTGGTTCAAAGATACTTTATTTCTTAAAGAATTACATTGACTTAGTGAGGAATGTTAGGAAGGTTAATTTATGTACATCGTGATACGAAATAATTTAAAAATAAAAAATGAAATAAAAAATTAGTTGCTAACATAATGTACAATACTTTTTAAAAGTTCAGGGAGGATGCATCGATGTAACAAGACGTATTGTGTGACGCTCGTTCACAGATATAAATAAATGCTAAAGTAAATTTTTTGATGTTTTTACATACAAATTTATGCTATTAATTTATATTTAACTTTTACGATTTTATTTTGTATATCTGTACTTATGTGTATTGTTAAAATTGTAAATAGGTTCATTTATTTTAAGGCAATTTACTAAACATTTGTGCGCTTTCATGTTTCCTTCACCGTTCGAGTGAATGTTGAATACGCACGAAGAAAGAAAGTTCATTGGAGCACAGCCGGGGACAGAAACCATGACTTCAAGAAAGGAGTCGCGCTCTGAAGCCACTAGGCCACTGCTTTTCGGGAAAAACTGATCTTAAAGAGGCTAATCTACCTCAATATAGCTATAAGAGGTAAAGTTTGTGAGGTTGTTAAGTTTACAATAGTTTTACAAAAGTCTCGTTCTTTGTGAGACAGGCTATATTACCTAAGAATTTCAAAACTTTTTTGTCAGCGAATAATCGGTTCAATGAAAACGTTTCGATATAACGGAAATATATTTCAGTTCTAGAAAAAGCTTGATAATGCCTTCAAAAACCAGGCATAGTATAAATAATCACGAAACAAGATCTACAGATTTCACTAACTATTTACATTTCGTTAGTTTTATAGAAAAACATACAAATTATAAGGGATGCAACGGGCATCTTATCGCTAACATGCAATCTATTCCAGGCAACCCTAGTAAGGAAAATAAACTATAAAAAAATATGATGTATTAACTGGCGTAGGAATCCGTAGTGTATTTATACTTTAATTTATTTTTCCTATAGAGTAAATGTTTTCTATGATAAATATTGCAATACCCGCCAGCGAAGTGGATAGTATGTAAGCCATGGGTGGGAGCTGAAGAGCACACTTTTGACTATTTTGGAGTAGGTAGTATTTAGCAATGTTTCCGGCAGCGGCTGAAGCAATAGGGAAGAGTATAAACGTGGGTTCCGTATTGACCGTACCCATGTATCTTAAATGTATTTTATTATGAAAAATAATTTAAATGATATAAATACCATAATAACTAAATCAGTCTTATACTTAAATATATTATTCGTATCCGTAGAGACGTATTTTATTTTAAATGGTGAAATGTTTTGAGTGGATTTATTTTCAATGGATAGAACAATGGCGTAACTAAAAATTGTGACATGAAGTTAAATCATTAATTTTAATTAAGCCTGTTGAAAAGATGCTTTTAAAGTAAAAATTACAAGTTGACAATATTAAATATAATTAGTTATATATAGTAGTTCCGGCCCGTCAGGAATTAAGATTGAATTATTTAACCCATTGAATGATTGATTTATAGTTCTAGCAATATTGGCAAATCAACTTGTACTTGTACTAATGCTTTTAATACTAGTTCTTTATTTGGTTTGCCCACTTCCACCACATACCCAAGAATATGTAGTAAAATATTGAAAGTAAAAAATTGAGGCCTTGCTCGATAAAGCCGCCAGTTGCCCTCCATTTCGTTTAATTATTGGATTATATTCCTACCGTAAGTTTTAAGTAAAGAAAGTTCTTGAACACTTCAAAATATTACTCAAATTTCAGCAGAATATTTAAAAACTTGACGAACGTTCCTATGCGTTATCCTTGTTATCCCTATCCCAATTATGAAAATAAAATTGAACTTCTATCGCTGAATATTGCATAAAAGTATGAACTAACAACGTTGTCTGGTTACAGTGTATACAATCTATAGTGGTAAATAATTACTGACCTCCTTATAAATTATCAGTAAATATGTCTCTTTTCATCATAGCGTAAACACATATTTTACAAGAAACAAAAGAGTTCTCTAGAGTGCAATTGGACTGATTTAACTTGTATGAATGAAAGGCAGTTTTAATTATGCTTTTTCTCTGAGAACTGATTGCAATAGATTTTATTTATTTTTTAAATCATACGAAAGATACACTATTCCTACAATAAAAACGAGTATCAGGGCAATAGCCTGGTTCTGGTTCTTGGTATCACAACGTTTGCCATCACACATCTCCCTAGCTACAAAGAGACCGAGTTCTTGAAGAATACTTGGATTGCTCTCACACTGTTTGACGATCTGTCTTTCTTTTTTAAGGTATCTACATTAAATTTAGTTATTTTACATGATCTTCACATAATATATAATGTAAAAGCTATTTTGAAAGAGTAAATATCGTTTAGTATGTGTTCATTCTTCGCCATATGGGCAACTATATTTCAATAGGATTTGACTATGACTTTGCTTACCGCCCCGCGCAAGGCTAAGTAGACTAGCTGGAAGTCCCGTCTTATTTTTACTTTATTGTACCATCCTCAACAAACATTTCTGTGAAAGTGAGTTTATGACTTTCTTGCGTTTTGATAGAAATTTTATATAGAAATTCAAGTTTGTTTTAAACCCATTCATTCTCTCAAAAAAAATCTACGAAGTATTTTTCATCTCTACGTGGCCGTAAACTATGAGTTTAGAACTATTCAATTACTTTCTCATAGTTTTCTCGAATGGATTTCAGTTAGCTATGAACTAATTAGAACTGCCCGGCGATTTTATTCACTCGAATAAAAAGTTTTATTCCATCTTTGTGTTATAAACAGGAAAACCCATTTTTAAACCATTAATAATATCGCCTGTATCGTATAACTCTTATATGACGGAGATCTAGGTGACACAGTTGGATTTTCGTATTTTTTTATAGAACAGGGGCAAACGGGTAGGAGGCTCACCTGGTCTTAAGTGATACCACCACCCATGGACACTCTCAATGCCAGAGTGCTCGCGAGTTACCGGTCTTTTAAGAATTGGTACGCTCTTTTTTTGAAGGACCCTAAGTCGAATTGGTTCGGAAATACTTCAGTGGGCAGCTGGTTCCACAAAGTGGTGGTGCGCGGCAAGAACTGCCTGGAAAAACCCGCAGTTGTGGAACGGCGGACGTCGAGGTGATACGGGTGAAATTTCATATTCCGCCTCGACGTCCGATGACGAATCTTGGCTCATAGTACATAACTTAGCTTATATATTATTATTGGTAACTATGGTGTAAATAAATACAAACAATGCATAATACAAATCTTGATAAACCTATACTTATTCCCGTCGCTTCATTAATGCACGTTCACTTGCAGCCACTTCACTAAACGTGTCGTATCTTGATCTATCCGTACAGACTTATAAATGACAGGAAACGCTGCTTCAATAGATTTAAATTTAGTAGGGTGAAACGAAAATTGAGAGGAAATCTGTATATTAACAAAACAAAGCATTAAACAAAAAGAAGCATTTGAGATGTGGTGCTATCGTCGCATGCTTCGTATCAGCTGGATCCAGAAGGTCACTAACGAGGAGGTTCTGAGACGAGTTGGAAAGGTGAAAAAACTTATGCGGAACATTAAGCAGCGAAAAGTTGCGTACCTGGGCCACGTATTGCGCCATGACCGCTACCACCTCCTTCAACTAATAATAATGGGTAAAATCCAGGAAAAACGGCGTGTTGGTCGAAGGAAGAAGTCATGGCTTCGCAACGTCAGGGAGTGGACGGGTATTGCAAATGCGGAAGAGTTGCTACATCTGGCGCAGGACAAGACGCGGTTCAGAAAACTGACGGCCAACCTCCAGTAATGGAGAGGCACTTGAAGAAGAAGAAGAACAAAACAAAACAAAATATCTTTGTTCATCTAGGTAAACAAGTACACTTATGAATGTCAAAAAATTTAATAAATTGTAAATTTACATTACAGATACCAATATACTTACTTACAATACAATACAATATAGATACTTAATGCTTCCGACGACTATATAGTCGGGGAATTGTGTAGAAAAAAAATATATATAAAAAAAAAATTACATTTACTAACAGTTCGCAAGTTAAGGGCGTTGAGCGGGCAAGAGGAACTGGCAAGAAACTTTCCGCCACTGTTTTCAATCGCCAAGTTTTGGAGCAAATCAATCCCAAGGATTAGGATCATTTAAGTATTCGTCACATTTATAAAAAGCTTTATTAATTAATTTACTTTTTCTGCCTTATATAAATATTTTTATGATATGTTTAAATTTTTATATTATTTACCTCTGATTTGTTTAAGAAGTAACAACGCCCTTTTAGATCTGGTATTAGCATAGTCGATGCATAGTCAGACATTCAACTCTGATGGGGCAGTCAAAACAAAAAATAGTTTTTTAAGTAAAAGGGCCAAAAAACACCTATAAAATGGCCTTATATCTACCTAAAAGTGATAAATAGTAATGGTACTTTGTTTAATTATTAATAAATAAGTAAACTGTATTCTATTAAAAAAAATACTTCTGTTCCTCCCATTCAAAACGCCAATTTCATATCTAAGAACTTATAAATTGCTAGTATTATTGCTTTCTCAGTCAAAATGAATATAATTTGTATTAGAGCCAATTACTAAAAACGAGTGTCTGATTTGTATATAAAATTATGCAAGATGAGTAAATATAAAAAATGTGAATTAAATTTTATTACCGCAGCTTAGCTAAAGCTCTTTAAAGTAGTTTAGGCTTATACGCAATTTAAAAATAGCTTCTACTCGTCACAATATAGCTTAACGAATGCCTAACTAGCACCATTCATGTTCAGAGTCCTAAATACGTGCCTTTTATGTAAAAACCTATTCCATTAGACTCTTGAAATTGGATGCGAATGAACACAGACTTTATCAACAATTGTTAATCTTCCAAATGATTTTCGACAGTTGAAATATATTCAATCATGCATGGATGCAATGTTACTAAGCTACTAACTATGTTTTGATCTCTGAGCGGGAGGCTCTAGTAACAGCTCCTTCCACTAGGGCGTTTTCAACGTCGTATTAGAATCGTCGACGAACGACTTTACAAGCAGTTGGTCCCTTGGCGATGAGTGAGAGCGAGAGTATGAGAGATGTGGGGTTTCTCTAAATCTTCTACCGCATAAACCATAGAACAGAACCAATTCAACTTAGCGTCCTTCAAGAAAAGAGCATACAAATTCTTAAAAGGCCGCCTACTCACCCGCGAGCCCTCTAGCATCGAGAGTGTCCATGGGCGGCAGTATCACTTAACATCAGGTGAGCCTCATGACCGTTTGCCCCTGCTCTATTAAAAAAAAACGTGTTCAGTGGAGTTTTTGAAATTTCTGAAGCTGAGTCATTGTCGGACGCCCAGGGAGAATACGAAATTTACCCGTATTACCTGGTCGTCCATTGTTTCACAACTGATAGTTTTTAAGGCAGTTTATGCTGATTTTCGTACCAATTCGACTTAGGGTCCTTTAAGAAAGGAAACTAGTTCTTAAAAGGCCAGCAACACATTTGCGAGCCCTGTGGTAATGTGAGTCTTTGGGCGGCGTTAACATGTTACATCAAGTGAATCTCATGCCCGTTTGCCCCCAGTTATATAAAAGTTATATATTATGCATGCATAGAGCATTGTACTAGCACCATAACCTAACACATGACACACATACATACAAACATTATTGCGTAGATATAAATCCACAGTAAATACCGTAATTTCTGGTTTGAATCTCAACGAAACATTGAGAACTCAAAATAGTCGATATACTTTAATCGGTGTTACTTTAAACGGATATAGTGTAATAACAATATTATTACAAGCTGTCGAGGATCTCTTCATAATCGAATACACGTGGTACGCGTTCAAAGACATCTTTAACGATCTAGCTAACTATAAGTACCTCGTGGCATCACTACATAGTATAAAAAAATAGGTAAAAAAACTTTTAAAGTTAAACGGTTTTATGTTAAACATACATTGCAATGTTTAAGATAAATGTACTAAAAACCAAAAAATAATAAAATAGATACAGTCGTGGGAATTATAAACATATGCATAGACTAGACTAAATTAAAATAAGTAAATGTTAACTCGGGTCTAATAATAATCTTATTTCAAACCATTTTTAATAAAGACTGTGAGTTTTCTTTTAAACTTTTTAACTAAACTTAATAAGAACTGTTTAAAGAATTAAGAAAGAGGTCTTAATTGTGTTTCGTTCTATTGTATCCGTTCATTTCTTGAATCTCGTTCAGAATGAAAATCTTCAGGAAATTGAGAGAATCATTCGTATTCCTAATTAGTGTATAATCTTAGTATTAACAATTTTTAAATGTTGAATTAAATCAATATATCAAGTTGTTGTACTTTTTATGATAAACTAAAAATATTTACGCTTTCCAAATAAAATATGTGATAATTAATAATCATCCTTCCTGTCCTTGACAACTCCATATCACCAACGCAGTCAACTGGGGATTTTCTTTACACCAGGTTGTCAGTTTAGTCTCTTCTTCTATCTTGGGGATCTGCCGTCACTTACACATGTCCCAAACCCTTGACCAGTTGAAATACCAAAAGTTAAAGATATTTCATCTAACGTCGAATGAATAAAATTTAAAAGCACCATATCAAAATTTAACTACCTGACAGTTATTAAATAATACGCGATATAATTAAAAAAAAACTTTATTGAATTACATTAAGATAATGCGTTAAATAAAGTTTTATAAGTTAGCAATTTAATAGGTAAGAATCTTATTTGACTAAAAGAAATGCTACTTATAATAAAATTAAGTGGCACTTTTAATTTTGACGATTCAACTGAAGTGAAAACTAAGGCACAAAAAGAGGATTGCGAAATTGCCAAAACAGTGAGGCTTAGAAACTTGCTAATTATAAATACTGCATGATTAATATAAAATGGAAATACAGGTATATTGATGTTTCAACCTATAAGTTCAATAAATACAAGCAAAATTGTAAGTAAACCCACACAAAAATAAACTATTCGACAAACTTTAACATGATGATGATGTATTTACTATTTATTGCAAAGAAAACCCTTTTTGAACGGATTAAAGCTATGTATTATTGTAAATTATAATTATTTTACATAATTTTAAATTTTTCCCGACGTTTCGCGTGCTTTACAGCGTGCGTCACGGTGATTGAGGACAAAAGGTGATGAATGTAAACACACAGCTGTAGAAAAAGTTATATTATCTGTTGTTTTACATTATTACTTCCAATAGTTATCGTTACCTCGGCTTTTGTAACTAATTTCCAAGCCCGTAGCCTAGCGCAATTTTGAGATTGAGTAGTACAAAACCATTGATCTATGCACCATCTAATTTTGGAGGTACTAATACTGATAAAAATCAATTGCAAAAATAGCGAATCTAAATTTATATAAATTAGCGGGAGTTTTTTTTTCATGTTCGACTATGTACTTGAGTGTTGTTCCCACGATAATGTAAGTGCGTGCTCCTATTTCACCATGCCTCCTGCTGATAGAGGATCATTGACAATCTAAGACAAATCTTTGTTTTTAATTTATATTATTATTATTTATTACTTAAGCTGTCATGTGGAACATGGTGTAATGGTTGCAGCTCCTTATAAACGCTCGCACCAAAAACGTAACGAGGTCATTCATTAGGAGATTTAACTCCTCACATTTTCTCATACCGAGCGCCTATATATGAAAAAAAAGATAGATAAAGGAGTAAACTCCAAAGGAAACAAAAAAAATTGTTATTAAAAATAGTAGCGGAGAGTTTATTACCACTTCTTATTTTCCCTTTTACGCCATTGATTAGAGAACTGGCAGTAAATGTAAAATTAGAAGCATCACTACATAGTATAAAACAGTCGCTTTCTCTGTCCCTATGTCCCTTTGTATGCTTAAATCTTTGAAACTACGCACCGGATTTTGATGCGGTTTTTTTTTAATAGATAGAGTGATTCAGAAGAAAGGTTTATATGTATAATAACATCCATTAAATAGTGGAGAAGTACTCTTATTTTTGAGGTTTCTAATGTGATGTCGTAAATAATTACATTTTTTCCACTTATATTGCAAACGCAGGCTGAACCCTACGAGTTTTATCAAAATAATGTACTAAGTATTGTACACATTGAAAAGGTCAACCGAAAAGTCCATGATGGTATATGTCTATCTCTTATGGATAACCCACAATAACTTTTTTTTGTCATTTCCTTTTTACGACAAATAATGGCTAATTTTCGAAGCGATTTTAACCAATACAGCATTAATCCTTAACCAATTAAATACCTTGAATACATTGTTCATTTAATATAGATCTATACCGCCCATTACAGCTTATTTAGCAGCGATCGAACGCGTATATAATAAAAACCTGCTTTTCATCAGCA
This sequence comes from Pieris mannii, assembly GCA_028984075.1. Lineage (NCBI taxonomy): Eukaryota > Metazoa > Arthropoda > Insecta > Lepidoptera > Pieridae > Pieris > Pieris mannii. The sequence goes on along the minus strand of CM054793.1, from coordinate 9,402,116 downwards.
TTGCACCCGTGCGAAGCTGGGGCGGGTCACTAGTTTAATATATATTTCTTATTTTGAGGTTCATTAGTAAACATTGTGTTACTTGAATGAATAAATTATTTTTGACTTTGTCGAGACTTATATTAAGGTTACTATATTATGTATTAGTAATCGATCAAATTATAGCCTAATTAAATAATTTTCTTAGTATTAGCAGTTTCTAAACTCGCCGTTCGTTGGTCTTTAGGGATGGGGTTGGGTTTACAGTTACGCGTAACTTTGAAGTCAACTACTGAGTTCAACTACCTGTCAAAGTTTCATTAAACGTAACATACTATGTACGATGTATATAGTAATGCTCAAGGGGTTCAAGTACAAGCTTTTTATAACTATGCCGGAAGTATCACACTGCAGTACATATTAGTTCGTACAATAATTGTAAACACACATATTGGTTAGAGAAAACAATACACTTACCATACTTTATACACATAATATTTTCTTTTTAATTTTTTATTACTATGTAATAAAATAGAAAATTGTAAATACTGTAAATCTGATTGTTATGATTACGTCTTATTTACCGTTTTTAAAATTATGTATATACTAGCTGCTCCCGCGAACATCGTTCCTCATTAATGCCTAGCCTACCTTTTTAGGACATACATGTGACACTAGAATTTAATATACATATATATATGTATATATGTATATATATATTCTCTATATATACATATATATATGTATATATATATATATATAAATATCATAAAATTATGGAGACAATCACGCTCCGGGACCATATAAAGTATTTGTATGTGATATATTCGTTATGACAGTAAACATTGATTTTCCAAATATTTTGCATAGTACGTGCATTTTCGCACGATGTACAATAACACAGTTGGTAAGTTAAAAATAAGAAACACTCGTTCGTCAGTAAAAACTAACCTTATCAACTTACCAAACGTGACACAACTTTTGAAAAATTCTGAAAATATACTCAACGAATACCTAAGAATTATTTAATACATAATAAATTAATCGCAATCCCATTAATCATAAATTAAGGTGTCATAGGAATCAACAAAAACCTTTATTTAGCGTGGAAACTTTTCCAACAACACATTGTATATAAAAAACATTGCAAAGCAAAAACCCGTAAAACAATACGAAGGGAAACTTAAACAAGCAATGCAAATGAAACCACATATTTAAACACAATTCAAAATCTACGTCATATGACACATAGTAGTTTAAACCGGTTTTAAAACTGTCGCATAGAAACCGTCGACGATATTACCGAAACAGTAAACAAACTTCTGGTTGCTGCTTCTACGTGCTATAAGATGTTGACATTAAAAATGTTAGAGAAGAAGAAAAGTACTCGTAAGTAGTTAAATTATTGAAGTCAAGCGTAAGGTTCAAGGGAAAATTTATATATTAAACAAGGAAACAAAGCATTCCCCTACAAAATTAGTTTTATTCATAACTAATGAGTCCCATAACGCGTTGTACAAACTAATATAATATATATAATACAAAAAATAAATACTAGTTCACATACAATATAGTGTCAATAAAACAAATGCGAACTAAGGGTAAATACTGTAAGTAGGTTTTAGTTTAAAAAAACAAAAGCACTTTTACATAAAAAATGTTATCGAATTCGAACCTATAAAACCGATGGAAAAACCGAACACGAATCGGTTCATATAACTCAAACAAAAGTAGACAAAAAAATCATATAACATGTCGGAATAATCGAGGTGCTGTTCATTCATTCGTTCACGCATTATTCACAAGTTGTCCTTTGTTCATTTGAAGCAGTAATGAGCTGAGGCTTCGCTAGACTAACGAAGTATTTTTTGTTAATACATATCATTATTCTAGAACACAAAGAAATGTTGCATTTGAGTAACAACGATTTTTCTTGTGAGAATATAAAGTAAGCGTAAATAACAAACAGGTATATTATGGTTTAAAGTTTAAAACATATGATAAATGTTCATGAATATTAGTAAAGTTACATATTATATATTAAAATTACTATTAAAAAGCGCAAACGAAATGTTAACAATCGTCTTAAACTTATAGCCAATAAATTGTATAACATGAGTATTGGTCATATTTAGTTTTTCACCTAAATATATAAAACAAAGTCGTGTTAGTTACACGACTTATAACTCAAGATGGGCTGGACCGATGTCAGTTATCTCTTTTTTGATGGATTCTTCTCCGCTCCGAATAGCAGATATAAATAATAAAATATCGGATAAGTTGTCGAAAAAATTAATTAATTTTGCGAATGCGAACAGCATGTGGTGCCATCTATTGATACAATGAAAATTTTACATCGAATTCCTGATAGTTCAAGAAATTCAGATTTTGAGGTGGATGAGGACATTCATAACTATCTTGGTCGAAGACATATTGTTTTACCTCATCAAAATGTTGTATATCAGAAACTACTTCAACTTGCAGTATCACAAGTATTTTCGCTTGTTGTACTAATATTATCATGTCATTCATAAATTGTAATATAACATACTCGTTTCCAAAAATGTACAATAGATTGAAATCGATCTATATATTAGGTAACAGATGTGTCACTTAGTTTTAAGAACCCATAAATAACTTACAACATTTGGTTGGTCCAGCATCAAAACCACTTACCCTAAGCTTATATTAAGCCCTCGTTTGAAACGATTTAAAACAGTTGCAATTAAAGAGTTTAATTTATTTGAACATCCATCCACTACCTACCGAATTAACGCGAATAAATCCCAAATACAGTAACATTGCCTCAAACGTCATAGTAAAACTTGGAAGTATTATTTATTCCCTTTATAATTAGACTAATTCCCGCTGAAAGTTAAACTAAGTATTATGCTGAAATTCAGTTGCAATTCCTATTCATTAAAAACTGAGACATCTTCAAGGATTTTTCCAACCCGATATTTAAAGCTTTTCATTCTTTGAGGCTGTTTAAAAAAAGTTTTGTACGTAATAAGTTTAAAGAACATTTAAATGCTAGTACTTTTATAAGTTTTATATACTTAGGGTGGGTTAATGAACTCTTGTCTTTTGTTCTAGTTGCAGTAGAAATTTTTTCTAATTAATTTTATTTTGCTAGCGCTACTTTGGGCTTTTGAGATTTTATACAAGTTATGTAAGGTATGTTTCAAGCTAATGTTATATAAATATAATTGTGTCATCTCCACAAATCAAATCAAATCAAAAATCATTTATTCATATAGGTAACATAATGTACATTTACATTTACTGCCAGTTCTCAAATCAAGGGCGTAGAACGGAAGAGAAGAACTGGCAATAAACTCTCCGCAACTCTTTTTAATCGCCAAGTTTTTTTTACACAATGTTTGTAAGGAGCTGCAACCATTACACCATGTTCCATATGACATATTGAGTAATAAAGAAAAATAAAATAAATTATTTATATATTATTGGCTTCAGCGTGCGAATCTCATACCTGAGGTCGTAGGTTCGATCCCTGGCTGTGCACCAATAGACTTTCTTTCTATGTGCGCATTTAACATTTGGAAGGAAAACATCGTGAGGAAACCGACATGTTTTAGACCCAAAAAGTCGACGATGTGTGTCAGACACTCGAGGCTGATCGCCAACTTGCCTATTAGATTTAAAAATGTTCATGTGAAGACCTACTTAGGTTATAGCGCCACTGATTTATTTATCATTATTATTGTAGAAGACAATTGTATTGTTGTGTTAAGCGACAATATTGTTACAGCCTTATTATATTATATTCAAAACCAATTTTATATCTTTTATGAGATTATTTTAAAGATTACAAGTTATAAAATCAATTATCATCATTTCCCAATACATTTTTCGCAATATATCAGCACTCGGCATGTGGCTCTAATAATTCTAAATATATAATTGTTGATATTAAACCCGATAGTAGTAAAAAGTAATTGATTGCTGCAAAGTGAAATAATTTTAATTTACGTTCCAAAACATAAGATATACAGGTATCACTTATTCCACGTCATTAAATTCGAACCTGTAGGCATCCCTACTCATCGCCAAAGAAGACAGAGGGTGTAGACCGAGAGATGAATGCAGTAATTAAGTATTAATACTTACCATTCTGAAGAACTGATATTAGGACCACGATGCTTACAGTTTTCATTTTAGATTTCTACCTGAAAAGACAAGAATAATTAATTCATTAAACAATTGACAACTGTATCAAGTGTGCCTGACAAACGCACTCGATTTTTGGCTGTCACTTTCTTCACAATGTTCTCCATGAACTCTATTATTAATAATAACAATAATGACTTATTATAAAATAATAATAAATTCTTCTTATTAATATAAGATATTATTATGAATTATATATTATATTAAACAAGTATGTAGAATATTAGGCCTTAATGCTTATGATTTTACTCGTAATCACCAGCTCTTCATCGGCTTCACCTTTCTCCATTAGCTCTCAACAAACGAGCGTTAAACATACTATATTTATTAGTCAGCCCTGATTCAAATGCACGACCGTAATTTGAAACCACTAGGCCAATTCAGCTCTATCAGATTATCAGAAATAGTTGAAAGTTATCCAGAGTAAAAAATGTACAAAATATTCCTCCAGAATATTCTTCTAACAAAAACCCATTTCCGCTCTTTGAATAAAAATTTCTTTTTATTCTAGATTTTCACTCAGTATCTAAGAAAATGATAACGAAACTAAAAAACTTAATAATTCAGAGGCTTTTCACCAGCCGAGGTCAATACGCCCTAATCGCCTACTGTTCTCCAAAGGGTGACAATCATATTCGCTAACCACTAAAAGTCCTCAGCCCGCCATAGGACTCTGAGGCCTCTGTGGAGTGAACAGGAAGTAACTGGACTAGGGGACGGTGACTAAAACATCAAAACATAGCGCTGTGAATTTTTTTTTTTAAGCAATTGCATAGATTTTATAGCGAGCTATGAGCGCGGCGACCGAATCAAGAAATTCCGTAACGAAAATAAATACCTAACACACGATGACGCAATATAGGTTTGGCGAATACTCGTTAGAGTGGGACAGAATGCATACTGCGTATTCACATCTCTCTGACAAGATCGGTGACGTAAAGCCGGCCGTGAGCGTAAGCACGACCGTCGGAGCCGGTACGAGTTAGAGTGAGACAGACTATATAGGCATTCTTAGTTAGTCTGATTCTGGCAGAGTGGTACAGTGGTAGATTAAATAAGTATGAAAGAAAAAAGTGCTGCATAAAATAAATAAATCATTCATGCAATAGCCGAGGGAGTCCCCGAGTGCCATGCGATTATAAATTAATAAAGTATCTTAAATATAAACATATGCATCCCAAAATTAAACTCTAAAAGCAATCCTAACATTGTTCATATCTTTTTTCTCAAAATTCCAATTCCATCGTGTTTCTGAAATTTATCATTCTTTAAAACTTCCACGGAACTTATCGTTTGTCCTAGTTTTACATAAATCGCAGCCATCCGACTGTCAGCCAAAGACATTACAGAGCGTTATCAGTCGGAAAACTCTTGCAAATTTATTCATGAGCCGCTGATCGTATTCGGATAGAGCCTGTGGTTTTATTATTGTGTTTATGGTTCGGTCTGTTTATTTTACTGTGCGTAGACATCTCTAGCTTACTGTTGGAAAGATGTTCATAGGAAACACTTTAACAAATAAACGAGGAATCAAAATAGTATATAGACATTTTCATAGTTTCTTTATTAAATCCTAGCGACCTTTGCCAGCTTCGTACGGGTAATTATTTTTAATAATAAACAGATAATGTAATTCTAATTATGAACGAATAAGTATCACATTATAGTGAGGAAATTAAAGATACACAGCCACCCAACAATCTTTTTAAATCTGTTTAAATTTTCTAATTCAATATTTTTAATTACATTATATAGGTTCAGAGCAGTGTTGGCCCAGTGGCTCCAGCGTGCGACTCACATACCTGAGGTCGTAGGTTCGATCCCCGGCTGTGCACCAATGAACAATCTTTTTATGTGCGCATTTAACATTTGCTCGAACGATGAAGGTAAACATCGTGAGGAAACCGACATGTCTTACACCCAAAAAGTCGACGACGTGTGTCAGGCGCTGGAGGCTGATCACCTACTTGCCTATTAGATCAAAAATTGATCATGAAACAGATTCAGAAATCTGAGGCCAAGACCTATAGAGGTTGTAGTGCCACTGATTTATTTATATAGGTTCAGAATATTGTAAATACTTCATATTTGTAAAATAAATAAATTGGATAAATTGTAATGGTGAAAGGACTTTTGCGATACAGTAAATTTTGAGCTACAAACAAGAAAATATACTATCAAATTCCTCTTAAACCGCTGACGATCTTAAGGAAGTTGGGGGAGAGAATTGGGAGAAACTTGCTCAAGACAGGGAGATGGAGTATATTGGAGGAGGCTTATACTGAATAAGAGATTTATTTATTATTATTATTCTTTTGTTTTATTCATAATAATAGTTAACAAAAATTCTTTCCTCTTTATAATATTGCTATTAGTATATTTTCAATGCTTTTATCGAAATAAAATATGTTCCTGAATAATATCTGGCACTAATTTCTACTTAGTAATATTAGTATTCTTAGACGGAAGTATTGCATGCATGTACTATTAGTACTACTAAATGGTACATGCATGCAATACTTATAATCCTAATATCGTTTTTATTAGGCAAACGGCATGTAATTTTAAAAAACTAAAATATTTCGACGCAACGAATAAGAACAAAACATTAGTATCTAACTATATAACCCGGTTTTTGAAACATTAAAAATTCGTACAATAGTGATTTCAGAAAGTTTTTAGATTAACAGTGCATATTAAAATTTCAACACTCAGGTACAGTTAGCACAAAAATTGAATTTTAAAAATTTAAGCTTTTGTTGACGTTGCCTTCCGACACATTTAGGTCAAAACATGTTGCAGTATCGACTTGTTTTTTCGATCATTCCCCGATTGATATTCGGGACAAGTGCGATTGCGAATCAATTTAATCGTGTCGGAGTTGTGAATGTTTTTGGGTTTGATCTTTAATGCTTCGATTCCTTAATAAATATTTGATGTTATTTTATACTAGGCGTAATAATTCACTGGCTCTATAAATGTTTATATTTTTCCTTTTAATCTAAAATACTATGTATGATTATAATTTTTAGCTATATGTGTGCTGTGATATGATCCGTAAAAGCAAATAGCATGGCAAAATGCTTCATTGTTGGTATGTAGCAACTAAAATGAGAGGCTAAGTAGAAAAATCATAATTTAAATACATTAATCATCATGACAGACAAAAACAATTATCGCGTTAATTAAGTGAGGGCCAGCGGCGAATCCCAAAAAAAACCAAAATGTATTTAAATTATTTAATTAAATTCTACAATTAATAGTTCCTTAACTAAATATGATAATTAAATCGGCCCGATATAAGATGCTCGACAATTATCTATATTACACTTATAACTATTTGAAGTTTGACCGGTCCGATGCTAGGTGTCCGATCAAAAGCCTGCGGTCTCCGTTGTCCATCTGCTTTTATGAAGTTGTTGCGTCAGAGGGGTACCGGTGTGAAGCATGCGGGGCGAAGAGAGTGCAATGAATATGTAACACGTTATCGTAAGTTTTAGGCAAGGACCGAACAATATTCTCCAATACTATATGTACCGGACAAATATAAACAACATTTTTAACGGAACAGACGTATGTTTAAACAAAACGAGATGGAAATAATATCGTCGTCTCACTCGCACACCGCTCGCGTCACGCACAGCCAGTGTTATCATTTTATATTATTAAATATTACGCGGGTGTTTGTGTTCTTCGTTTAAATAGATGAATAAAGCTGGACATTATATATAGAAATAAATAACACTATCAAAACGGTTCCTAGATTTGCCTTAGATTATATATAATAACTAAAATAATTGAAATATTTACGGTTTAGGTATATAAATGAATATATAAAAAGCTCCCAAACCTCATCAAGTACATAACGTTAACCAACAAGAACTAATTAGCAGGGAAAGAATTCAATGCGGGTTTTCCCCGTGGAAGCATTAATTACTCAAGCGAAATTGCGTTTTCATTATGGCAAACTGTTTACCGAAATAGAGCTTGTAAATATGTTACAACTAGATTTTTTATTAAAACTTATTAAGGTTTACACTCGCTGTTACGAAGATATTTTTGAAATATCAAAACAATAGACACTTTGTCTTGTGATATTTTGTAATTTTTGACTTATAATATAGTTAGTAACTAACTAACGCTTCTGCAGTGTCATCATTTGCGCCACAGTTGAAGCAGTAAGTTGTTGGTTCCCGCCGCACTATGTCTTGCAGGTATCGCCCAAAACATCCATGTCCTGTCAATAGCTGCACAAGACGAAAGGTAAGGGTACCTTTTTCTATTTGCCCAGTCACTAAGTACTGGACGAATAGCCTCCACCGTTCTACGCCCCGCTATTGGATCAGCTAAGTCTACGTACCATTTCTGCATAGTAACTGTTCGCGCCAACTAACTAACGCAACTTTTTTGCGCAACTCCTGTTTTCAAAGACACTCTTCTTAAAGGCTCAGCATCGAAATACTTTGCATTGAAATATCGAATGACACATAAGAAGCTTGGTTCAGCAAGGCGAGATAGTTCTTCAATCCGGGTCACCGCTTGCAACTTGCAAATTCGGCCTCACATGGAGTACTGTTCTCACCTCTGGGCGGGAGCTCGCCAGTACCAGCTCCATCTACTGATTGGACGTCACTTTTCAAGCGGCTTGATTCCTTGAATTGCGTAGAGATGTAGGTTTACGGCATCTGCTACCGCATTTACCATGGAGAGTGTTCATAGGTGTTGATCGATTTAATTCCTGCAGCTGAGTTTCATTATAGAACTTCAAGGCAGATTCCTCCCGTATCGTGTCGTTCCACAACTGGGCGTTTGTAAAGCAGCATTTGCCGTGCACCACTAATATGTGAAACCAGCTGCCCACTAAGGTATTTCTGATCCAATTCAACTACGAGTCCTTGAAGAATAGACTTTACTAATCCTTAAAATTCTGGCAATGCATTTGAAAGACAACGTGAGTGTCAATGGGCGGCGGTGGTATCACTTAACATCAGATGAGCCTCCGTTTGCCACCTGATATATAAAAGGAACATCTTAACAAACATGGACAAACTGTGTTTGGCACTGTTTATCTACTTGCTTATATCAAATCATTGAAACAACGATGTAACAAAATCTAATTCGAAATTCGAATTCCATTTTAATTGAGCCACCGACGAACTACAATAATATTGCAATACCTGGGCGTAGCTAAAATATCATTCGTGTTATTTTAGCCGCTATGCCCCAGGCATACCATATAGCTAATTGGCCAGTTATATCTTGGGATACAAATAGTAAATCCAGTTTCCCGTGTGGGTGGAATCCTTTTTTAATCAATATAAAAATTAGGCAACCGATTTGCATTTCAGATGACATTATCCTTTTATTTCAAATACTTTTACACTTAAACCCATCTATATTTCTACCATCATTGTTTTTAGGTAGATGTGTGCCCTTTCTTTCTTTCTCTTTCAAATCTCGTCATTACTGTCATTGTGCCATTCTTCGTCATATACCTTTTGCCGTTTCTTTAATTTGGTATCTCTATTTTCTTAATTGTCTTCGTCATTTGCGTTATTGTATCTTGGGTACTCGCCCCACTTTTATGTTCCTCTTGCTATTCACACATTATGCCCCTTCGGACCCCGGCTAAAACCATAAGCCTTGAGTGAGTTAGTCGCTAGTACTTGCTTTTTTATATTTTTACATTTGTTGATCAGCAGTATATTTCGCTAGATTAGGAAGATTATACTAGTTAAGCCAAAAGACGTTGTCCTGTCTAAGAAATCTAACCTTTCTCGAATCTACTAGACACTTATTTTTTTAAATTAATTTCGGTCTAGTCAAACGGCTCCTAAACAGTATGAGCTTACAAATAGACTGACCTTAATTCAGAAACGAGATTCCAGGTAAAGGTAATTCAATCTGTTGTGTCTTTTATAATAAGCTTACGTTGAAGCGATATTTTATGACGATTTTAAAGATATGTTTACTTTCCAACACCAGCCTTTACTTTTAAAAGCTAAGCTTTGCTCTGCTTAGTTTAGAGAATGGTCACTTTTTAATGGTAGGTTAGGAAGTATCCCAATTTGAACACTCTCCGTACATCAAAATCTTAGATCGCATGACTTCGCGCTGGTAAGCCACCATTTATTTTTTAAATTAATCTTCTAAGACGGATTTTTTTTATTGTATACTGGTTGACGACGGACGAAAATTTCATTTCTCTTTCAAAATAGTATATAGCGGGCTCGACTGCTGTTGTCCTGCAAGATATTTCAAATGAGAGGACTTAAAAGGTTGCCTGGAAGAGATCACTTGTTAGCGATAAGGCCGCCCGTTGCATCCCTTGTAATTTTTATGTTTTGTTTTATTTTTGTTTCTTTGCAACGAAGTGTAAATAAATAAATAATAAATAATGATAATGAAAGAACTTCTGGGCGGGTCCTCCCGAGTACCAGCTCCTTCCACTTGACCGTATTCAACGAAGAGCGGTTCGAATCATTAACGATCAATCTCTTTCCGAGCGGCTTGATCCTTTGGCGTTGCGTAGAGATGTGGGTTCTCTCTGCATCTTCTACCGCATTTACCATGGAGAGTGCTCAGAGGAGTTGTTCGGATTAATACCTGCAGCTGAGTTTCATCATCGGACGTCGAGGCAGAGTACGAAATTCCACCCGTATCACCTCGACATCCACCATTCCACAACTGCGCGTTTTTCTTGGCAGTTTTTGCCGCGCACCACCACTTTGTGGAACCAGCTGTCGACTGAAGTAATTCCGAACTAATTCGAAAAATAAAAAAAAAATAAACAAAGTACATATGTAAGTTCCGACTGCAGTGCCATCTGCCGAGCTGATTTGTGAATCTAAGCCATCCAGGGCGCAACCCAAACGCATACAAAAAAAATCGAATTGTTCCAGTCGTTAAAGAGGCACATAGGCACAACACAACACAGACATACACGTACAGTAGAATTATAGAAGAATGGTTGTAGGAAATATATAGAATTACTAGCTGACCTGGCAAACGTCCTTTTACCATGTTTATTATTTATAATAAAAAATAGGGGTTGATCGTAGAGGGTTGAAAATTTAGGGTTGTATGTATTTTTTTAATGCTGTTGATACCGTTGATAAATAATAAAAATTTATCTTAAAATTAAAAAAATAATAATTAAGGGGTGGACTACCCTAAACATTTAGGGGGATGAAAAATAGATGTTGTCTGATTCCCAGACATACCCAATATGCGCACAAAATTTCATGAGAATCGGTCAAGCCGTTTCGGAGGAGTTTAACCACAAACACCGCGACACGAGAATTTTATATATAAGTATTTAATTTATATCATATCATGAGATTCTTTATAACACTGCTCTGTACAAATTCAGTCTCTTAATCTAAGTTAATAAACCACAAACGACCTTGTTCACGAGGCCTCGGTTTTAAGGAAAATATTTCAAAACTTTGTTAACAGTCTATTTAATAACATCGCCCCTCATAAATATTGCTTACACATCTTTATGTAGGAAAGTTTATAAAAACAAAACTTATTGCCTTTTCACACGTATAAAGCATTAATACAGAACAATTTAAGAAGAGCTGTGGTCCGAGAAATACTACTTCAAGAGAAGATTTGTCGTAGACGTGTTTTACAAATCTGCCAAGTTATACGTTGTTTATGATGCCCTTAATTAGGTTTAAATTTCATTTAGTTTAGTTTATTATTATTATTTTATTGTTATCTTCTTAGTTTTTCTTAAGTTTTGATATTTTATTTTTTTGTGCTTATTTGTTATACTTTTTTTCTTTCATGGATTACTTATGTTGTAATATAATTGATGTTTGTGTGATAAATTTGTAAATAATAAAATGATAAATGAAAAAGGCATACACATTGTTTTAGAACTTATAAATAAATAAATATGCTTTATTTATTAGATATTTAATCATAGATCTAACAACCAACGTTCATAATTAGTCTCGATATTTCTATACTTTTAAAACTGTATGTCGTGTTGAATAGGCTGTACATTTTAGATTAGATAAGTTTATTTGCATGAACACACCGTCGCGTCCATGCGATACCTCCCAATGTTTTCCTTCACCATACGAGCGAGTGCTTTTGTGGTCGTGATTCAAACGCATGACTTTTGGAGTTACAGATATATCCATCTTAGTTTATATTTTCCTGAGATTAATTAAACACCCCGTTATTTTCCTATTGTTATGAATAGTTAGCCCGCACTTGTACTTAAAAGTCTTTGTTATATTTTTTTTATCAATAAGGAACTATTTTTATCGATCGTAAAGATGTTCAAACAATACTTTAAAATATACGAGATATCCTGTGTAAACTGCGTTAGTATCGAGGGGTCAAGATAAACTGGCCGTTTGGCCCTGGGGAAATTATTAGCGCTAAGAGTGTACGGAACATGATTTATTGAAGCTGGTTTTAATATTGTCTCCATGAACCGATAGGGTTGGATAAATTATAGAAGCCTCTATCCTCGCTTATTATATTTATTTATCCGTGTTTTTATATCTTACACCAGTTTTGCCTCACGGTTTTTTCCGCTTTATGTTCGTCGTAGTCTGATGGTTTGTTATAATCCTATCCAAAGGGTTAGTTAGGGAGTTACGCCATGGAAGATAGAAATGTAATGTAAAACATATGGGAACTGCGAGCCGTTCTTGCTCGCCCAGGCTAATGGGCTGCAGCGCCATGATGTTTCAAGGGTGATTTTACTGACAAAGCGACTGGATCCTCGTCCAAGAGCTGCGGTAATTATCACCAATACTTGTTATAAAAATTCCAAGATCAGTATTAAAAAAGACTACAGTTAAAAAAATTATTCACAAATACACTAAATAATTGATGTACAATTATTTCTGATGTAATCGTAAATTTAGATCCCAATTGTATTCCTTATTTGTCGGAGATGTTAATATAATAAGAAATGTAATAAATTATGTTGCTACCATCAAAGCAAATTCTTGTGATGGAAATATTGCAGTGCATTATGCCCAGCCTTACAAAGTATTGCCATTCTCACTTTGCGATTACTTTCGGTCCAATAAAATTTCTTTTCAATCCAGCTATACTTTAATCAGCGTCAACCTATCTCAGTGAAGATGTAGTGAAATAATAAAAGAGCACATCTCGTAAAATGTCAACCCTTGTCATTTCTTTGACAGAAAGAGTGTCAAATTTTGACATCTTTAAAGTCTTTATCGCAGAATTCAAATACATTTCATAAAATGGAAGGTCCATTTTAAATTAATAATTTCTGTTCATTAGAAATATTTATATTGCCAATCGTCCTACACCAGCAGTTGCCAATTACCTATATGGTTCTGCTACTTAAGTAAACCATTTTCTCAGTTTGGCAGGTTTGAGAAGACTTGGAGACGAATGGAAGGTTTCTTCTTTTTGTTTTAAATTTAGTTTAAGCTGTAATGTAAGCAGTGGTGGTTCAAAATCCTTTTTCAATCAAAGAGGCAAGCAGTTGATCAGCCTCCTGTGCCTGACACACGCCATCGACATTTCGGGTCAAGGTCAATTTCCTTACCATATTTTCCTTCCTTCCTTCACCGTTAGAGAGAAAGCTAAATGCGCATAAACAGAGTCACTCACGTGACACTCACATTGCCGTTGGCCTGTCGCAAGTGCCATGCCGGCCTTTTAATAATTGGTAGGCTCTTTTCTTGAAAGAAATACTTCCGTGGACAGCTTACAGCAGCTTGTTCCACATAGTGGTGGTGCGCAGCAAAAAACGCGCAGGAGAACGGTCAGAACGATGCACGTTGAAGTGAAGTATTACCGGCTTATCAAGTGCAATATCGACGAAGGTTGTTTTTTTTTAAATGTTAAAGCCCTGGTGTCTGCCAGTATAAAAAGTAGTTGTATAGTTAGATTAGTTCAGTAAATATTAGATGATTATTTCTAGACATTATTTATATTCGTAGCCTACATAAATAATGATTAATTATGTGTCAAATGAAATAAGTACCCAACCAATCATTGACGAAAGAGTTTATTCTAAATTAAAAAAAAAACAAAAAAGTATTTTTTTTAATATTTTTATGTCGTACAATTTTAAACATATCTTATATCTTTAAACGAGCAATTCTTGTATATATAATTATATATATATATATAATTGGAATCTCGGAATCGGCTCCAACGATTTTCATGAAATGTAGTATAAGGGGGGTTTCTCGTTTCTCGTTTCTCGTTTCTCTAGAATTGCTCGTTTTAAGATGTCAGTCAAATAAAAACTTAAATATGAATATAATTATCTTTATTCGATAATTATATTCATATTTCATCATTTTATTAATATGTACTTCGTACTGAAATATCATTTCCAAAAAACACAACTTATAAAAATAAATAAATACCGAGCAAAGCTCGGGCATCCAGGTACTATTAACATAATACACAAATTATCTTTCGCTTTTCCTGTTGTGACGTAATTAAAGACGACACGTACTTATAATGTACATTGTCAAACCCTTGTCAGAAATTTGACAGAAATACATTAACGTCGCTAAAATTGTTCATTGTTTTGAGATAATACAATCGGTTGCTAAAGTAACTAATGCCACAGAATATAATACTACTAAATTATCCACAGACAAAAGACCTACATTAAACTGAGAAGTTTTGTTTAAAATGTCAGATTTGGTATATTGCACCATCGTTTCAATTCAAATAGATTACAGCGCTTTACGTCCATCTTAAAACATAAGAGAATACCATAATTCAGCGCTACAATAGCTTTATTGGTGCATCGAACAATCGGACCCAATTTTGGAAATCAGTGTGTTATACGTAGAACTATAGTTACGGCTTTTAGCTTTGCCTAATTTAAAAACTTATTTAAATTTAATTTACTAAATATTAATAATTATATTACAATACATATCTAGTGCACATTATTTCCTAGAATGTAAAAAACTTATAAAACTCGTTTTTAAAGCTGTTTAGTTTCTTTTTTAAACTTATAAAACAGATAAAACTAAAGTTGTAAAGTTTCGAAAGGTTAACTAAATTTTACTATGAGGTGAACTATCTGGAAACTATACAATCTTTAGATTTGCATTTTTGAAACACCATATTAAAACTGGGCGATTGAAAAGAGTGGTGGAAACTTTCCCGTCCGCTCTACGCCTTTGACTTGCGAACTGGTTGTAAATGTAAATATACAATTAATTTAAATTTTTTTGACGTTCATAAGTGTACTCGTTTACCTACATGAATAAATATATTTTAATTGATTTTATTGATTACCAAGATTTATAGAACTGGGGGCAAACGGGCAGGAGGCTCACCTGATGTTAAGTGATACCGCCGCCCATGGACACTCTCAATGCCCTCAAGGCTCGCAAGTGCGTTGCCGGCCTTTTAATAATTGGTACGCTCTTTTCTTGCAGATTGAAAATAGATCAATAGCATAAGACAGATTAGCCATTTAATAGTTATGACAAAAATTAAATTAAAAAAAAACAAGAGAGTAGACGACAAGCAATCACAATAGGAACAGGCTTGCGTGAGCATCGGTCACCCGGCGTAATATATTAATGACGATTATTATTTATAAAAAAGGGGGCAAACGGTTAGGAACCTTCCTAATGCTAAGTGATACCCATGGATAAGAAATGCTCGCTAGTGCATTGCCAACTTTTTAGGAATTCTTGAAGGACCCTATGTCGAATTCATTCGAAAATACTTCAGTGGACAACTGGTTCAATATTTGGTGCGCGTCAAAAACGACCTTATTAAAGACATTTCTAATATGTTCCCCTTATAATTAAAATAAATCATTATTATAATCTAAGAACTCGTGAGTAAACTTAGCCAAATATTGTGTATTTTTTATGGAAATGGGGAGCAAATAGCCTTCGGGATGCCCAAAAACTACAGTCATCGCAGCCTATGGACACCAATTTTTGTGGGTGTGTTGCCTGCCTTTAAGTGAGGAGTATACTCTTACTTATAGTCTTGCTTCTTAAAGAAAGTAGTTTCTCTCATTAAAGACCCCCACCAGGAGCCGATTCTACAGTTTGCAAATGATGTCTTGTACAGCGGATTGTGGAAGCCGGCTCTGCGTAAAGAGAGAAAATCAAGCCGATCAGTCATACGTTGGAAATTTTGCAGTGTTTGTAAGTCGTAACATTATGTTGGACATTCTCAAGGATTTAAGCTACTTTTGTCTACATTTCTCGTACCATATTAATATATATATATATACGTATTCCAATAATTTTATACAAATGGCATACAATAGCAATTTCATCAAAATAGTATTATTCCTTGAAACCCCGGGAGTGCAGTATAAATCATTTTACTAAGAAAAGGCTCTATTGAACGTGAGTTCTAAGAAAATTTATAATTTCATTTGTTATTTGTGACATGTTCGAACTTGCAGTCGCTGCATGTGTAAGAATCGTACACTTAAACAATTGGCTGATATTAATTTTTGTATATAAATATATACAAGGGTACGATGTATATAATAGATCTTAATATTTCGGCAAAAGTAGAAAGTACAATTTTGATTAACCAAAGGTTAAGTTATTCATGTACTTTGATAAATGTTATTATATACCATAAATAGATTTATATATACATATATTGTTTTATATTTGATTCATTTTATACGATTGATATACAAATTCGATTTTTTTCGTTATTAATCAGTGCTTAGTTACTTCAAAGGAAGCCTATTTTCCGACTTTTCCAGTTTTTTTTCGTCCTACAATATTAAAAAAAAACAAAAAAAATTGCAACAACTAAACAAAAATCAAGTTTATGTGTGCAACTGTCGATATAGACCAGCTCGTTTTTAAGTCTCTTGGCATCACAGAGCTTTTATCGTATGTAATACAAACTAAATATTATATTATAATATAATATTCCTATGTTAATTAATATTATTATTACCTATTATATGTATTTCCATTAAGATTTGACATTCCAATCACTAGAGACCGTTCAACATTTGCTGTAGCTGAAGTTCTGCCAATCTATAAAGTCGTCATCACAATTATCCAATCAGCTGCCTTTGTCTGAAGCTTAAGACATTAAATTCGAGCGCTTTAGAATTAACTGTACTAGTTGTATGAGGTTTAATATAGCCTTTTACGGATAATAATTGGCAATAATGATATTCATAAATGTATTGTTTAAACTACGCATACACACAAATAGATTGTACAAAATGGTAGCTTATATGTATCTGTTTAATATTATTGAGATTATTCGTTAAATAAATAATGAATTTAATTAAATACATTTCAATATATCGAAGTTAACAAATTCAAATTCAAAAATCATTTATTCATGTAGGTAACATAATAATTATATAAATACTACTCTACTTACCGAAATTAGCTCAAACTATAACAATAATTCCAAATTAACACAAATTAAACTAATATACGATCGAGATAACACTTTTCCCGCGTACAGTAGTCGTCAAAAACACAACTACCCTATGCAACGGTTCCCGCGTCACTGGCGTAGAGTTGACTCTACGGGGCTACGATTCTTGCTACGATCGCTGAACAATGCTAGATTTTCGTCTGATGTTGATATAGAAAGCTATTTGCCTGGACAGTTATAGAACCATTATATACAAGATATTATCACCGTATAAAGATCAATAAAAATAACTATTACACAAGCAGTGTACCCACATGTTGTATGATGTTTTATATTTATTTCAGCGCGTACATGTTGCATGATGTTTTATATTTATTTCACAGCGTATCATCACAAAATAGTAAAGCAGCGAGGTTCAATAGCATCTAGGATTCAGTTATTTTTTTTTTACATCTAAAAAATATTAAGTTTTAATATATAAATATTATATGTATCTCAAATCTCTTGAGGTCATTGTTATATATTTTATTTATAGTCGTAATAGCAATTTAGTATTTAGAGTAAATTTGTTATAACCTTAGTTATTAAACAAGCCTAAATTTTCAGTTAAAATATTTTATTTTTTCATGTTTTGAACATAGTACATAACTTTATCAAATTTACCTTAAACCCCATCAAATGTACAGTCAATTTTACTAATGCACAGTGGTTTTACAAATCATTACTCGCTAAATCCTGCCAGAACAGAACATGGTCCACACAATAATACAGTTTCACCTAAATATAAATCAAAATAATATCAACCTTATTTATGAAGGTGTAGAACTCATTTTAGGTTAGATAAAACTTTATGATAGCAATAGAAGTTTGGTACGTGGTACAAGGCAAGTCGATTTAAGTTTGACGAGAAGTTTTAAATGATTTCATGAATTACGAATCGAAAGTTTTGCGGGCTTTTGAGGCTTTTAATGATGAAGGATAATGTTCCGCCTTATATTATTAATACTTATACTAATAGGCTTTAGCGTGCGACGCTCATCCTTAAGGTCGTACGTTTGATCCCCTGCTGAGTACCAATAGACTTTCTATGTATTTATATCCACAACCAAAAAGTCTCCGCCCTGTAATCACGCAACGGTCGTTGATCATCTACTTGCCTATTCGATTGACAAATAATCATGAAATAGATATCTGAGGCCTAGATCTAAAAAGGTTGATCATTGATTTTTTTATTTAGATACATATTTTTGCCTAATTGGTCGATGTCCAGAAACATAATAATAATTGTGCAACTACAATTGTTACACGCCGGAAAAATAATTAGTATAAAATTCCGTTTTGAATATTATCTATCAAAATATATTTGACTAAAATTGTATGATATCATAGTATGTTTTATAATTTTGTCATTTCTGAAATATCATTTAGTTAATACCAAACTGCGGGAGACGTCATTTAGCTGTAAATCAAATATTTACAAGGTTTCTGATTACACGTCCTGAGAGCTCTCTCAGATTGCTTTTTAAATCACTTTAAAAATGTCTGCTGTATTCATAAATTGTGACGCGTTTTTATAACGGGCTTTTTTCAATCATTGCAATCGTCTGGGCTCTGTCACCAGTCGTCGAACACCGTCATATGAAATGTTTTTACAGTTAAATTATTTATAATATTTATCAACACACAATTTACTATAACACAAATAAAATAAATAAAAGAAATCAGTGGTGCTACAACATTTTTGATCAGTTAATCTAAAAGGCAAGTAGGTGATATATTTATTTATTTATTTGCAAGAATATGATACAATAATATTTTGGTGATACAATCTAATGTTCGCATATTCTTATACACATACAATGGCGTGCAAATTTGTCTTAAATTGAATTTTACATAGATATTACATATGAGTCATAATATAGTCAATCCTTGTAATATTTTATCACTACCTCATAAATTATTGAAATATATGATTACGTTATCAAATTAATATTAATTATAATAATTCACGACAAGTCAATTTTTAAAAACTATTGCATTTTTTTACGATATTGCATTATTTGATCGGCCTACATTGCCTGACACACGCCGCTTTTTGGGTTTGGGCAAGCGGTTTCGTCACGATGTTTTCCTTCACTGTTCGAGCGAATGTAAAATGCGCACATGTAAAGAAATACCATTGCTGCACAGCCGGGAATCGAACCTAGAACTTCAGTGATGAGAGTCCCACGCTGTAGCCGCTATCACCGCTAAAACACAAATGTGATAGAAAAATATGAAGGGTGTGTGCGTAAAAGGTTTAAGATACACATTAAAATATATTCCCAATAAAAAAATATAGATCAGACTAGCAGACTCGGCCAAGCGTTGCTGTGGCTAAGGATTTTGTTATATTACATAGTAGTAAACTATTCAAGGGAAACGGTAGAAGAACTTATGAGAAAGGTACATAGCTTATGTGAAACGTTGGTTCTTTTAACACAGCGCCATCTGTTAGAACTGTATAAGTAATTAACAAATATTTGGAATAAAATAATATTGCTGCTATAAATTGAGATGTAAGCTATCCTATCTTTTAAGTTAGATCAAACTGCACACGGTGTGCAAATTTAATTGATATCTGTTCGGTACTTTAGGAGTCCATCGCGGACAAACATCGTGACAGGAGATTTATATATATTAAGATATTAACTTTTTTAAATATTGAAAATAAATATTAACACTGTTGCATTTATTTATTTAAGCCATTTTATTTCCATACTATGTGCAATACAATTAACATATCACATGGCTCTGTTTTGTTATTAATTTTGATTAAAAGTGTAACGTATATTTTTTGTATGTTAATTTTCGTCTAGGTTTTTATTTTTATTATTGGAATAAAAATGTATATTTAGTTAAAAGAAATTTCACTAGGGTTTACAGTGTAGTTAGGGTAGCTAATCTCTTCCATTTGACATATTAACGTTACTTGACAATAATTTCTATAAAACACTTAGGTATATTTTGTAATTGAACAAAACACGAAAGAATATTGTACAACAATATAATGCTCTTTAATATAGACCTCTTTTTAGGTCTACTCTAAAATATTCCATTTCAATCCATTCGTTCTTCTTTCATCCATTTAACCGAAAAAATATTGTCAGCCCATTGTTTTTGCAGAGTTCAGGAATAATTAACATTCTAATATTGACACCCACGTCCCTCGAGGAACGCATGTGGAAACGGTGTGTTTGTGGGAAGCAGCTTACTACCTCTCTTAATAGCCGAGGGCTCCGACGGTAGCCGCACAGGCAATCGAAAACGCATTTTCACTTCGTTTCAGAAAAATTTAAATCTATCCGCTGTAATTATAATAATAATTATTCTTATTTATTAGTTCATCATTACGTTAGTATAAATTTACAGACTAGTGTTACTATATTATAATTACAAGCTAAACATTAAACTCATGAAGAATTTTATGCATACACCAGTCGATCTGAACCGACAAGTGTACGCTCAAAATCCCTCATGATATGTGAAACAGGTCATCTGCCAAAGTTTTCAAGATGCTGTTGCAACTAATGATAGCCCAAAATGATTTGTACGGGCTTGGCGAACATCTCCGAAGCACTGCAGAAACGAGGCAGACCCAATTGCATCCTAAAAACAATATTGTATTCAACGCACGCATGGCAGTTAGCGTAGACTGACAGTTTAGTCGAACCATTGTAAGAGTTTAGATACAACGCATAGTAATGGGGGGTTTTCAGTTGTTTACTACAACGAGCAAATCTACAAGCCAACGTATTACCAGAGTTACGCCGCCACAAAATATGGCGTTCTCTCCAGAAATTGGCTGACCGCATTTTTTGACCGCTTGATTACCAAAATACAGCAATACCTAATATAGTAAAAAGATTTGTTGTTAAACGGCTCCCAATATTTACAAATAACACTTGTAGTTTTGAACACATCACAAATTCAATGGCATTTGGACGTGATGTTGAATCAGTGGCCACAGGTTTGAATTCAATAGTTGACAAGCGATAAGGTACTGAGAGGTTTTTGATGTAATTTAGAATTGTATTAAATTAGTTAATATGAACGTTCTGCACTATTAAAAATAACCACTAGACAGTTTATGGTACAACACTTAATTGATTATATTAAACTGTTAATTACTTAGAATATAAATTTCTTAAATTAGGATAGAAAGCAAATAAGTTTTTGAATTGAAACTTCTTTACGCACGCTTGACTAGGGGAGTAAGCTGGCGAACGCGTGACGTAAGCGTTACGAAAAGTGTGATCGGGCAAGGCGAACGGAAGTAGAGAGGGGAATATAAGCAAGAGACTGCTGTATCCAATAATGAAAATAATGAATAAAAATAAAAGATCTATGCAAAAATATTAATTTACCAATGAAAACATGAAATAAATTAATTTTTTTGTAGAAAATTAATATATGTATATGTACATACATGTATATATTGTACACACACACACATATATATATATACAGATATATACATACAGATGGAGTGAAAGAAGTTTCACTTTAGTCGTGTGATCATAAGCACACTCGTTTTTTTTAAATATAGGTAACCTTTCATAATGTCATTAACTGAAATGAATAATAACGTTTAAGATTCCAACTGTTTAAACTATTCGGTGATGGCTGTCCAAACCAGGCAGTGTTTGTAAAAGCTAAATATTTCAATTTCCCAATACAATATTCCATTTTATTTTTATAAAACTTGTGACTGAAAAAGTAAAATCTGGACTGAATAAAGTTTATCTGTAAACAAATGAACGTTTAAAATGCTTACTAACAATTTAACCAAAATATTTTTCTTTTTCTATGCCATGTGCTTGCCACGAAAATAATAATTTCATAATATTAATAATATTAAAAACTTATGTTTATTTTTAAATGTCCAATTACACAGGTGGAGGATGGAGGACGCCTATGTCCAACGGTGGACAAACCAAAATCTAACTAAATGATTATTACTAAATTTTAAAGTTTTTTTGGAAATAAAGGCTACTTTTATTATTACACAGGTATATATAAATTAATTCACACCTCTCACACACACATACAGTATTTTAGTAGCACTTTAAGGTCTATATATAATATCATATTTTTATTTCTTTTAAATATATTAAATACAAATTATTAATTGTTTTATATAGTAGTCGTACATATATAAACCAATATTGTAAATATATAAACCACGGAAAAGTGGTTAGTTTAGTAGTGTGTTTGGTGGACTAGGTTCAATATAGTTTTCATATTTTTTAGAAAATAAATAATACTTATCCAGTCACCTTTCAAGTATTGCCTTGATTTTAAAGGCGGGCATAAAAAGTATTCATTCTAGTTTCCCCAATCAATAGTATTTACATTAATAGAGCTGTGTTAAAGCTTAGGTCGCGTATTCTAACTCCAACCACTAACAAATGGAAAACTGGCATTAAGATTTACCTGGTTTTGCAAGACACCTCATCTCCTAGGCCTAGAATTGGGACAAATTTAAATTCCACGTGAATTAATATTTAACATATTTGAAAGAATGATGCCTATATAAGATTGCCCTAAAATTGTAGCATTTTGACACGTTAGCAAATAAATAATAATAATAATAATAGCCTTTATTCAGATACATTTTACATTATATATTTTATTAGCAATTAAATATTTAGCATAAAATATTCCCTGATATCCATTAGTGGATAAAATAAATTGTCACCATTTTTGAAGTTATACTTCTTTTGGCGCGATGAAGAAAAATGATGAGAATGAATTTTTACGATGCGCGTGCACACCAACACCTAAATTCGACATCGTAAAGTTGGGTCAAGGTGGCATGAAAATCGATAACTATGTTCAAGTGTGAATAAATAAATATTAGTTTGGTGTTCTTTTTTAATTAAAAAAATATTTTTATCTTTTTGATTAATTTTAATATTTATCGTTAATCACTACTGCATTTTAGTATTTTTTTTCCATACGCCAAAGAAATATAACTTCTAACGCGTGTACATAAGTACACACACTCTTTTTTGTTATAAAATCACTAGTTGTTTTCATTTCATTCAGGTGAAAATATATTTTAATTGTAAATAAAAAAAAACACAAATGTCATAATCTCGTATACATCTTTTATTTGACAATATATGAAAACGAAATAAAACATTTCAGAGTGTTAAAGTCCTACTGAAAACTCGTTTTAAGTTTGTAGCGAACTAATAAAATTCTTAAATAACAAATCTAACTTACTGTAGTCGAGGCTCTTTAGGTTTCAAATCGCTTTTCTTTTTTGCTCATCTTATTTATATTTATACTGAGAATCTCATTTGTATGTAAGACACAGCTAATACAAAAAGTAATTGAATCTTGTAATAATTTATTGGAGGCATTCCTTTAGTGCGATAATTAATTGACTGATACTCAGATTCGTCAATTAAATCCTTCTCTTATTTAAGGAATAAGTATTCACGATGCTCAAAGTATAAAATAAATATAGCGACTAATCTTATATCTTAAACGAGCAATTCTTGTATATATATATATATATATATATAATTGGAATCTTGGAATCGGCTCCAACGATTTTCATTAAATTTAGTATAAGTTTTTTAGTATAGGCCATACATCGATTTAGCTAGGAATCATTTGTAGAAAATGTAATTTTATTCGTGTTTTATTAACTTAGACATAAAATTGCTCGTTTTATGATGTCAGTCAAATAAAAAGTTAAATATGAATATAATTATCTTTATTCGATAATTATATTCATATTTCATCATTTTATTACTATGTAATTCGTACTGAAATATAATTTCCAAAAAACACAATTTATAAAAATAAATAAATACCGAGCAAAGCTCGGGCATCCAGGTAGTTCAATATTTAAGAAAGCACTAGCTTGTAAAATTTAGAGGATTTTTCGGGTGAATCTAAGACCTGAAGTTCCAATTCCTACTATAGGCTCTGGAAGAAAAAAAAATGTATTAAACTTAGTTCAAAGATGTAATTACCCTGAACTGGAAATCGTTTAAAAGTTGTAGAAGATACTATAATTAATATAAGACTACTATTAAGTTTCATTTTGCTTTCTGATGACTTTACTTTGCGAATTTATTTAAATCCCCGTAAGAAATGTAAATATAATTTTAACACTAATTAAATAAAACTGAGTTATTCTACTCAGTGACAAATAATATGTAAGTTTTAAGGCAACGAAATGAGATATCTTTCTAGAATATTGTTTACAAGTTTTTGTGAGTTGAACTGTTAAAGTTAATAAAAAGTTTGCACCATAGATACTTACAACTTTATTGAACTGGAAGTTGCAATCGAAGAGTGACCGGGATTATAAAACTTTTGAAGTAATATTTCCAGTCAGACAGGCAGCTCAGCCTTTCTGGACGTAGGCCTTCTCCAGCCAGTATACTCCACTGGTCTCTCTGCATGCACTGGGAGTCAACCGACTTGACGATAACGATCATTCCACCTAATCAGTGACCGGCCGCATCGGTCTTTTGTTCTGCCATGGTCTCCATTCAAGATGCCTGCGGGTTCATCGTTTCTTGTCTGTAGCCTGCCCACCGCCACTTAGATGATGCAACAGCCCTACCTCGTTCGCGATAGTCTTTTTACGAATGGTCTCATTTTGTACGCAATAGCGATTGGAGATGCCTCCATCACACAACAGCACACGGCTTTCCACCGTGTTGTGATTTCGGCTCGAATATTTTTTTCATAGAAGTAAATAAATTATTTCCTGGGCGTCTTGCTCCAATTATATTTACATATAACAACAAGACTAGAAGCAGAAATGGGGAAAAAATCACAAACTTCGCGCTAGAAAACAGACTAACAATCTTAAATACTATGTTCAAGAAGAACCGAAAGACCATGTGGACCTGGATCTCGCCGGATGGTAAAACAAAAAATGAAATTGATTTTATTATGACCAACAGAAACAGCTACTTCTCAAACTTTACCGTCATTAAAAGATTTAACTTCGACACCAACCATAGGCTACTTAGAACCGAGCTTAAAATAAACCAACCGAAAAAAGCTAGACCTAGACAAAACTCAGGAAGCACAAAACTCAACGAACAGCAATTAGAGCAAATAATAACAGCCCTAAGAACTGAACTTAGAGATTTCAAAGAGAATACTAAGGAACTAGAAACCCAAGATAAATACAATTATATAGAGAATATTATCAAAACTCAAACAAAACTCATAGCAGATACTAAAATTGATGAAAAAGGAATGCTATCACAAGACACCATAAAACTCCTAGAAGAAAGAAAGCACCTTACTAATGAAAGAAGCACTCAAAATAGAAGACATAAATTAGCCAAAATCAGCAAAGACATCAAAGAAAGTATGAGGAAGGATAGAAAACAACGAAGGATGCGAACAATAGAAAATTACATACTGAAAACCGGTGGAACAAAAAAAGCACTTAAAGAGTTGACCATCACGAAGAACTGGATCGTAAAAATTAAAGACGACCGAGGAAAATTTGATCATCATAGAATTGACATACTAAAAACAGCTACTTCATACTACAAAAAACTGTATCGAAACAACACCACGCAAGCTGAATTCAATCTAGTAGAAACCTCGAACACCCCCAGTATTCTCCAAGCTGAAGTCAGCAAGGCTATCGATACCCAAAAGAATGAGAAAGCACCCGGGCCTGACGGCATAAGCAACGAAATCTTAAGATATAGCAAAGAGATCCTGCTACCTGTCCTCACAGATATGTTCAACGATATCATGAACACTGAAATCATACCTCAGCAATGGACCGAATCTCACATCATCCTAATGTATAAGAAAGGCGACAAATATGACATAGGAAATTATCGCCCTATAAGTCTTATGTCCAATGTATATAAGATTTTTGCTAAGATCATCTTAAAACGGATCGAAAGAACTCTAGACGAAAACCAACCTATTGAGCAAGCAGGATTCCGCAAAGACTTCTCAGTGATCGACCATATCCACGTAGTGCGTCAAATTCTGGAGAAATACAACGAATATCAACTCACATACTACATTGCATTTATTGATTATAGCAAAGCATTCGATTCTCTACAACATGGCAGAATATGGGAGGCGTTACAAGAACAAGGGATCGAGCACAAGTACATTCGACTAATAAAAAATATATATAGCTACAGCAGAGCAAGAATCCAACTAGAAAAGAAAAGTACTCCTTTCAGAGTAGAAAAAGGCGTAAGACAGGGAGACCCTCTATCTCCGAAATTATTCTCCGCAGTACTAGAATCAATCTTCCGAAGACTTAATTGGGAACATCTGGGAATTAATATAGACGGCCAACTGCTATCGCACTTGAGATTTGCTGATGACATAGTGTTATTGGCAAAAACAGCAGAAAACCTAACCAGAATGATAAAAGAACTTGCGCAAGAAAGTGAGAGTGTAGGCTTGGCAATGAATCCGGAAAAAACTAGGGTGATGACAAACGGGCACAAACATACTATAGATTTAGGTAACTCCGAAATCAACTATACGGATGAATACGTATATCTAGGGCAGCTCATAACTCAAAAAGATTCTATGCAGAAGGAAGTGGACAGAAGAGTTACAAATGGCTGGAAGGCATACTGGAGTCTAAAAGAGGCTATGAAGGATAAAGAGCTCCATATAAACCTAAAAAGTAAACTTTTTAACACCTGCGTACTACCTGTCCTTACGTATGGGTGTCAGTCATGGTCCTTAAATCAGGCCACCTCAAACAAATTAGCAACTTGCCAGTATGCAATGGAAAGGAGCATGCTAAAAATTAAAAAGTCCGACAGAGTTAAAAAAATCGTCATTAGGAACAAAACAAAAACTACCGATGTAATAAGCAAAATCAAGAGACTCAAATGGCGATGGGCTGGTCACCTGGTAAGAGGACACGACAAATGGAGCAAAAGGGTGACATGGTGGTACCCAAGGGAAGGCGAACGGAAAAGAGGCCGACCACAGAAAAGGTGGGACGATGACGTTAGACAAGTGGCAGGAGTCACATGGAACAGAGTGGCTCAAGAAAGAAAGGAATGGAAAAGGTTGGAGGAGGCCTTTGCCGACTGGCAAACAGATCTAGGAAAGATAACAAAACAACAAATATTACACTACATTTAAGCATAATATAAATCTTTAGAATTTAATGTTAACTTAACAAATCCATGTACCTAATTGATCTGAATAAAAGGCTATTATTATTATTATTATTAAATAAATTATTTATAATCTTTCTTACCAACTAAGCCTGAAAAGCTGTTTCCGTCATCTATCTAACACCTATTCACAGCTCCGGAAATGCCAGTTACAATTTACTTATCCATTTGAATTGGTATAAATTGTCGCAACTCGGCGACAACTTGAGTTTTCCCGGGGGTTTTCAGGATTCACAAACAGTCGCAATTTGCTAATAGTTTGTTGCGTTCCAGTTTGAATTTATGCGATCAGTTTCTATCTTTAAAGTGACAATATATTCTAACAAAATTTCATAGATGTTGGATTAGTTCCATATTTATAAAAAAGATAATAAACAGCGTAAAAATATAGAGTTTTAATTTTCTTTTTTGCTTGCGTCTCTTATAATTAAAGTTATCTGTTTTTTTTATTTTAAAGTAACTAAGATTAAATAACTAAACTGAAGTGAAGTATACTTCACTATCTATTTCTACTTTTACTAAGTGTTTAAGTATAAAATTTATGCTCAAATTAATTCATTTGTTTATGCAATAATAATAATCTAATATTTTGAGATTAAAGACAAATTGTACTGTACAAATAGTATCGAAATAACGTATAACTAAATAAAATAAAGAACTAAAATTTAAAAAAAACTTCTACGTTAGCCTACGAACTTTTCCACCCTAATATGAGTCTAGTATGAAATTAAATTTGTTTCTCAAATTTCCTTTAATAAATACGTAGGTTTAGCCTTCTACGTCTTAAGCATTCACTCAGTCCCCTAATTTCTTATATACACACATTCTCACAGTCGGGACTTGAACGCACTACCCTAAGGTACTGAGCTAACACAGCTCCCCGTTTATACAACTTCGTCCATCGTAATACATTTTAAAATTATTAATCGCAACACTTGTATACATAATTGTATATGAAATTGATATTCTGAACATCGCAAGCGCGCCCCAACATTTGAAAGGCAAAACGCGACAAAATTAATCTTGCGTCTACAATTCCTCGGATAACGCGGATATTTTATGACGATACTTTAAAACTGTCATTTATAAATTGGATAAAGTATTTGAAGAAAGTATCGCTTTACGGGTTTAATTCAAAAAGTTTTCCTGTTTTGTTATACAGTTGAATATATGTGTACAAACAAATTTTGCACACATACAATATATACACTGTTATACATTTTTAATAGGTCTCTTAACCACCCAAAGAGTCACACAAACTGCACATTTTCAACAATTTTGAAACAAAAATTATAACATTTTGTTTTTGTTTATCAATTTTTGATTTAAGTCTAATATCTTAAGTAATTAAAAGTTTTCAATAATAAAAAAAGATTTGTCCTATATCAGCAGAAGCCATGGTGAAATAGGAGCACGCACTTACATTCTCTTACGCACGCACTTATATTGATGCGCTACTAGCTTTTTTAATGCTTCATTATGAAAGAAAGTACTTGAAGAAGCGGGAAGACTCCGATTATGTTTAAGTATTACTTTGAAATTGTAAGTATTATTTCTTGTATCAAATGTTGAATTTCAGTTTTCTTTAGTTTTGTTAATGTACAGCGGCGAGGCGGGATTTTATACGGCCGTTGTGAGGCAAGACGTCCGGTGCACGTGCACGTGCCGCTTGCGCACAATAACGCTGTCCCATTTGTACCAGCTATCAACTACCGCCGACATATATAAACTGTAAGATTACTTAAATAAATATTTTTTTTTTATAGAACAGGGGGCAAACAGGCAGGAGGCTCGATGCTAGAGGGCTCGCGAGTGCGTTGCCGGCCTTTTAAGAATTTATATAATCTATTTAAGAACAGTATTGTGTAATCTCATTTAAACATTCAATAGTATTCTCTAATTCTCTGCACATCGTACCATAATATCAAAATAATGCGGGAATCAGTCAACATCACACGGGGATTATTCAAATACTAATTTTGCATTAAATTCCGTGAGTGCGAAGCCTATTTATCGAAAATTACGATCCGGTATTAGTAGTAGTATGGAGATTTCTGATGTAGCGGTGTTTATGGATTACTGTTTGTATACAAAAACTAGATGGGTACAAATAATATAAAATAAATTTATAAAAGCACTATTTAGATACAATTTTCTAACACACACAATAAAATCTACCAAGAAACCAAAATTATGACGAATAAACAACTATATGTTTATAGCACCTGTTCGCGCTAAATCGGTTCGTGTGTCTAAGTCAATTGTCATCCTTCTTTGACTGATATTTTGACATTTGTATAATAAGTAATAAAGTTCTAAAAACATTAACAATTAACAAAAAAAAAGAAGCGAATGTTCATAGCGCTCAAATTTCTTTGATAACATATTTTTATAATTAAATCTCGCAAAATGCTATAAGTTTGAAGTGTGTCAATTTATATCAAACTAAGTCTTCCTTTAATCTTGACCACAACATAAACGTTTATATATTTAATTTTAATCCATCAATCTGACCACGATTACTTTAAACCACTCGAGTTGTAAATCTTCAGCATTTTTCATTTGAAGGTTGTGAGTGTGTGTGACGCCGCACTATTTCTCACTCTCCCCTGTCTTGTCTTTCGAGGCCTCAGTGCCTATATCCGTATGGATGTAGATGTGCACTGGATGTATGTATATACATACAGTGCCATATAATGTTTGTGTATAATGCAATTAATTTTTGTGTATATCCGTTCAGATAATCTTATTTAAACAATTTAAACAATCTTTACATGTACATAAGAAAATATACTAATACTTAATACATCACGCCTAATTATTTGTATATCAATAGTAAAAAACAACAGGCAAGACACAGAAAACTTATTAAAATACAGCTAAAACCAATGTTTTTTACAGTCACACAACACAACAACACGATAAAAGAATACAAGCAACAACAATGAAAAACAAATACATGTTATTTAATATAAATATTTAGAGCAGTGTTGGCCTAGTGACTCCAGCGTGCGACTCTCATCTCTGAGGTCGTAGGATTGATACCCAGCTGTGCACCAATGACTTTCTTTCGAAGTTCGCATTTAACATTTGCTCATACGGTGAAGGAAAACATCTTTTGGAAACCGGCATTCCTTAGACATAAAATCTCGGTGTGTGTCACGCACAGGAGGCCGATATCCTATTAGATTTAAAAATCTGTTCCAGTACCTCAGCAAGACTCAAAGCCAGTGATAGCTTTTGCCAATAATGATGATTACATCTGCTTTAGACAACACACACATAAGGAGGCTGGTAAAGAAATAAGAGTTCTCTGAAGTAGGTCCTCGCTTCCAAATGAAACTGTATGAGATAAAATTAGGCACTTTGGAAGCCCTGGAAGCAGCTGACACCGAATGGGCCTTACGTGCCTACATGGACACTGCTACCAAACGTCGATTCCTCAGTGACGAGGATGGATGGCAGGAGGAAGAAAGAATGACTTCTGAGGCCTAGACCTAAAGTGGTTGTAGCGCCACTTGTTTAATCTGATAAGATGGCGCTTGAGTGAACTACTTTCAGTTAAGTCTTTAAATAAAATATAGGCTTTTCTAGTCATTTAAATCGACAATACGACAATGGAAAATCAATTATTGTCAAACTGAATTACAAGTTGATCTCACAGACCTAATCATTTTTGTTTTACCTCGTATTTCAATATAGTATTTACAATATTTCAATTACTCTATAAATACAAGAAATTCTAAATAATATTTAAAGCAACGATCATGCATAACAGTGTACCCTTCATTCGATATTTATCGATTGGTTTCATCATCAGAATCAGAATACAAAATTCCACCCGTATCACCTCGACGTCCGTCGTTCCACAACTGAACGTTTTTGGCAGTTTTTGCCGAGCTAGAGTATTTTCTTAAAAGGCCAGCAACGCACGTGCTAGCCCTCTGGCAATGTGAGTGTCTATGCCGTTTGCCTCATGTTATATAAAAAAATTTAAGGAACAGATTTTGCCTTAATATCATTCATCGTATTCTAATGATTTATACGTCTTATCGTGAATTTTAAATATTATTTTAATATATAGCATGCCTAAAATCATTATTGAGGATTTGAAAATGCAAGTTTGCACCACCACTTTGCGGAACCAGCTGCCCACTGAAGTATTTCCGAACCAATTCGACTTAGGGTCTTTCAAGAAAAGAGCATATCAATTCTTAAAAGGCCTCTGGCATTGAGAATATCCTAGGGCGGCGGTATCACTTAACATCAGGTGAGCCTCCTGCCCGTTTACCCCCTGTTCTATAAAGGAAACTTTATGTAGTAAGGGCTGAAAGCATACAGCACATTATATAAATTATATTAATAGATATTCAGATTTAGCAACAGAAGATAGAACAGTATGTAAAATATAGTTTCAATTTAGCACTCCATCGGCTATGATCACCGTTACGGTAGCAATACGTCATTGTGAAATAAGTGACATTCACAATAGGAATATCATCATTTTTCGGATGAACTGTGTAAATACGACCAAGAGTATCAGTAGCAAACCGTGCGAGATAAAAAAAACCTGTAGAATAAATCTTAGGTATTATTTTCGGAAATTAAAAATTAAATAATTAATAAATAATTTTCACAAATTAATGTCTAAAACAAACAAATATAACAGTACCTGAACTTTGGAGACATTTTACAAAAAATAAATTTCTGAACGCACATATGATATATTATCTGTCTTATAGAAAAAAATAAAGTTGTGGTATAAAGGTCTCAGCAACCAGGCCATAAGCTCCAAAAAAAAAGTTGTTACACTATTTGACAGGATTGGACAACAAATGTTTGACATGTAATAAACAAATCAGTATCAATTGAAATGATTAAGTATTCATTACACATATCGAGTTTTCATTGATTTTAATTGTATTCTGCTATTCGGGACGGAAACAAATCCAACAAATCAAAAACCATGGCAATCGGTCCAGCCGTTCTCGAGTTATAAGTGTTGTAACAAACACGACTTTCTTTTATATATATAGATAATTTGTTTTGTTATCTTGGGAGTGAATATGTATGTAATTGTGAATGTGGTAAATCACAGAACAAATTTTTATTTTATTTTTTACTAATGTTACTTAAATGACGTTGTGGTTTATGACATTTTCCTTTGAATTTTTGTTATGTAGAGGGAGGGTAAATCTTGCTGAGTTTCTTGCCCGTTCTTCTCAGAACAAAGCCTCCTGGTAGTTTTGGGAACGGATGGCGTAGTATAGCTCTTTCGCGAATTTTGTAAACGTTTTTGACATTCAAAAGCATGCCTTAAGACGCATCTAATTTGAATAAATTAATTTTGATTTGATTTGATTGATCGCTTCGGTGGACGGAGTAGGTAATTGTAATCAATGTGTATTTTATTTTTACATATGTTTATATATTTTTATTTATAAATTGAATATAAATGCTAATGTATTAATTATATTTTAATGCGCTACCGGAGACGTTACAAAACATAAAAATTTTCAAATAAAAAAAAACTTATATAAGAAACATATATAAGCGAATCTGGTCCGCATTTATGCGTGGTTTCATTTGCCACAAAATCACTGCTGATGTTAAATAAATAAACGAATAAAAAATTATGTCAAATCCGTGGGTATTAAAAAATCTATGACCAGACGTCCCGTTCATAGATTACAAAGTTACTAGTGCTAAGCTGTTGTAAATTGAAAAACATCAATATTAGCTGTTCGTCTCGCTTAGTTTATCGATTCTACGTCAAGTTACCGCAACGTATCCGACAGTTGGAAAGTTACAGTTAGTTACTTGTTTGATACTTGATCGGAAAATCTGGATATTAACGAAACTCTAGTTATATTAGTAGCACTAGCTATGCGGTTTCATTAGCTTAAATTTGGATGCTTTACTCTGTGATAAGCGCTTGATAAATGGTTTTTCATGATACAAAAATGTTATAGTGGTGCAATCTAAAGTTCGCATATTTAGCCACATCATAGCGAGCAATTTTTTCTTAAAAATAATTTAAATAGAATTTATATATGTAATTACATTATGAGTTATATCATTATAGTCCATTTTATACTACCATTACATCATTACATTATTAAAATATGTATACGTTATCAACTGAATATTAAAAATAAAAGTACATTAAGTTTTTTTTAAATAGTCTAGTAGGAAGATCTTTAAATAAATATTTTTGGTATTATAAACCTTGATTACTACATATCGTATAGATTTTCGGCACTTTATGAAAAATAGTAGCAACAAGACGTGTTAAATATCTATGTTTCTGTGCACACTTCGACAATTTTTATGTTAGATAGAATTCCTTAATTTATTTTACAATATCAACCTTAATGCTCGTACGGTAAAAACGTTGTAAAATTGTTTTGTCTTTATATACATGTATCGTTTTCATTGTAACTATAACATTATCAATATTTGTTTTAGTGGCGTTTTCTAATATTGATAACATTTTCTTTATCTGTGAAATTACATATATATACGTAATTTATTAATGCATATATATAAAGCAATTAAAATTTAAAAAATATTCAATTATCGCGTAACTCGGACCTTTACCGCCTTTACATAGTCTTAAAAGATGTATTTTAATTAATTAAATTAATTACTTAAAATGTCATATGGAACACGGTGTAATGGTTGCAGCTCGTTACAAACGTCATGTAAAACACAAACTTGGCGATTAAAAAGAGTAGTGAAGAGTATATTGCCAGTTCTTGTCTTTCGTTCTACGCCCTTGATTTGAGAACTGGCAGGAAATATAAAATTAGAAGCAAGTTATGTTATGTGTAATGAATAAATGATTTTAAATTTGAATTTTAATAAAAATCCATACTGCTGAATTACCTGCATCACGAGCACACCCCACACACATATCAAGACTTACACAAAACACTCGAATTAGGTGGACTAAGTGTAATATGTTCAGCCATTCACAAAATATAAACTCCTACACTTGTACAACAAAAAAAACCCCCTAAATTAAACATAATAATATAAAAATAATAAGGGATCAATATTCAAATAATTAAAGATAAAAAAAACAATTACAGGTGAATAATAATAATACAAATAATTTGAATAATTTAAATATTTTTGCTCCTTTCTAAATAATTTAATACCATCAGAAAAAGGCTGTAAAATCCCTATCAATCCAATTTTATAAAAACCTTTTGTAAATTTAGTGTATTCCATATTTAGATACTTCGCATAACTGTGTTTTGTTAGCTGTGTGGTTTCTTATGTATAATCCTTAACAAATAGAACATAAAGCGACCGAATATATCGGATAGTGTTTATCGTAACGAACAACATCCCATTGTCTCATCTCTTCGCTCCCTTGATAAACCCCGTTTATATTACACTACGCACACTAAACAGATATGCTATTTTAATTTCAACTTTTTACAATTTTTTAGCTCCTGCAGCACATAAACATTATAATTATTAAAGAATTCTAGTCATGTTAATGACTTTTGAAACAAAAACGTATGGACTGTATTTAAGCGAAAAGTATTGAATAACACCGGTAGAATGTTATATAGAGAATAAACTTTTTGTTTTTTTTTTATGAAAGAAATAGCCTACATAGGTTGTAAACACCTACCTCCGGTAGGTTGCTTGCTCGGACGGGTTTTGTAACAATGATTACTTAGTATTTCAGTAATTTATTTTATTTGATTTTTAATAATAATAACACTTTATTAACAAAAAACATGTGAATCAGCGGTCTGATTGCTATAAACAGTTTGTTCCAGACAACCCAAACATTAATGATACAAACATATATATTACAACATCGAATTTATTTATCCTTTATCGCCTTATACAAAAACACACAAAACAAAAATAAAAAAACAGTTACAAAAGATATAAGGCAAAGGGCGGCCTTATCGCTTACAAGCGATTTCTTCCAGGCAACCCTAATGAGAAACAACGGTTAATAAACACCAACAGAGGGTAGAGTACAAAAAATGAAAAACAATTAACAAAAAAAAACAAAAAACTTAAAACAAACGTTACTATAACTAATATAATATAATAAAACAAAATCAAAGAAAAAAATAGCAATAATAATAAATAAAAATAATTACAAAAAAAAAATTAAAAGCCAATAAAAAGGTTAACCTATAATGATTATATATATATTCCTGTTTTAGAACTGAATTGTTGTCTAGTGTATGCATAAAAAGATTTTGAACCGGTATCAATGACATTTGATTCAAATTCGATTCATCGTTTTCTTATAAGTTTAATTATTAAATTATTTGTATATATATCTGTATGTTCTGTACGTGCTATCAGTCCTGGCTATTCTGTATAAACGCCAGTTCTTTTTTCTTCTTAGATAGATGTAATATTTCATGATTTATCCACGGCTTTAATAGGCTTTTATTCTTGCTTTACGTTTTATGAGGTATGGATATTATAATTGCGTCTTGGATTTGATCTTTAAAGTTGATCCAAAAATTTACATATTAACAGAAGGAATGCAATAAATTTTTGAGTTTGAGTTGAGTAAATCTATAGGTAAACTAAAATAAAATAAGTATACTAATAGCTAGTTATCGTATAAAAGCTAAATTAAACACAAGTAGCTACGACAACAGTAGCAGTAATGTATTTTTTTAATTTAGCAATAAACAATTAACAAAATCCATAAATTATAAGAATTTATTTCGCCATTAATTGCACTGTGGTTTGCTGTTTTAACAGTAATGTTATTCGCAAAGAGACTTAAAATGAATGACTATCACAGAGTAATAATAATATGAACGTTTGTCTTTTACAATGAATTTTTATTGTATTATTTTTAGAAAGTCAATATTTATTTATTTTCTATTCATATAGAAACTTAATACAATAAAACCTTAGTATTAAACTTAAACTTAAACCTTTTTATAACGACTTAAAAATTGTCGTGAATTTACCCAGTGTGCAACTAAATATATTTTAGTCTCACGTCTTGCGCACCCTCAATACTATGGTAACTGGTGTTTCCCTGTACTTCCACTCGTGTGTACCAATTTGTATGCACTTGCGGCCCTAGAAACAATAGCGATCGCTTACCACGCTGACTGTATTACTTTGCACTCACATCATTTCGGCATTATACATCTTACCTCTAAGGAACTTAAAATAATATATTATATTATATGTATATATATACATATATATATATATGTGTATGTATATGATAAGAAGATCTAAGATATCCTATCTCGTAAGTTGGACAAGACTGCTCACGGTATGCCAATTTAATTTAAAATCGGTTAAGTAGTTTAGGAGTCCATCGCATATATAACTTTTTTTTTCAGTAATTAGTTCTACTCTACTGACTTGGCAGCTCTTCTCAAACTAGACAACTTACATTTACAGTCAATGAATTAAAAGTGTGTGCCGTATGATAATGACTCATGATCACTTAAATTTAAAAAAATTGAATCCTAAAGACATCAAGGAGCAACATCTGGAGCGGACTATCTGTTTCATGTAATAGAGTTTTTTTACGTAAATTCAATCAGTGAATTTGTAAGAATATATCAGAAAAATTAATTAAAGGTCTGTACTGGTCCTGCTTGCTCTGTGCAGTATGAAGTAGGAGTCATATTGTGTAAAGGGACAGAAGTTGGTACAAATAGGCATTGTTTACAGACTTCGTACCACTAATGGTACTATTATGACTAAAGTGCTGCGCCTAAAGCTTTGATTTGCATTTTAATTGATGGTTTATTCATTAGTCTGTTTGAGTATTGTTTTGGATGCATCGAATATGGACAATTACTAAGATAATAAACTTAGTAGACATAAAAATACCACTTTAGGAATTACACTTATATGAATAAATTGTTGTAGTAAAAGATCGGAATTTTATCTACAAAATCTAATAATTCTTGGATTGACAGCATCAAAGGCACGGATTAAGAATTATTTGCTTAAACAGCGAATGTAATTCTATTGAAATAAATCATTAATTAACAGAATTTTGGCCAAAGCTGGATTTATATAACAAATAATTTGTGTTAATACAAATATTAATTAATGGTATCCAGACAGTAGTTACATTACAACTACTAAAAAAGAAACAACTTGGCAAAACCAAAGAATGTTAGAGTAAGTAGCACTATTTTTTAGGATGTATGCAATGTCACTCATATATTAAATATATTTAAAACCCCTGTTTTCCTTACACTTTAATGTAATTTTAATGAAAGAGGAATGGCCACTTTTACCGTATAATATTACCGATTATTTGAAGCCTTTAAAGCTGGTGTAGCCTTGCTTTAAGTGTACTAAGTGGACTTTGATGTTAGTGAATACTGTGACGTGGATAATTAGACAACGTTTTAAGAAACGAAAGATTTGCCAGGGATTTAGTTTCCCGTAGGATTTATTTAAAAATTATGAACAGATATGCCTACCCTATCTCTCAATGTTATTACTGCATAAATAGCTGAATTTATCTTAATTAATCGAGGAAGTGGGAACAAAATAACAATCTGTGAATCTATTTTGATTTCAGAATTAAACTGGGAAAAGATATAGTAAAAGTTACATAAGTGTATCAACATGTCCCATTGGAATACGGTTTCTTCATAAAATGACGATTGATATATAAATCAAATGGATTAGGAATGACCTATTAATTTTTAATTTATAATGAATTATTTTATGCTTAGAATAGAACGTGTACGATCCAAAACATTTTGCTCACTCAGGCAAGTTTTTTAACTTTCTTAGTTTTATAAGCGGGGCGATTTTCTAAATCATCGGAAATACGCCCCGAGAGTTTAGCCAGTAGGCAACGTAGGCAACGTAGGCACTCTCTTCAGCTGTTACATTGCATTCATTCGTTACATAGCAATTACCATTTCATTGTTTCGCTTATATTCCTTTGTAAGCGCCTAGCAGTGTTTAATATATAGTAAAAAAAATCTATTATTTAAAGCACCCCGATGACCCAACATTCACATAAGAGTATACGTGTACGTAACACGATACTTACATAAGGTCACAATTTTAATATTCGTTAGGAATGTTTTATATTGCATAAGTTAAATTGTTTAAAATATAATGTTATTATTTCTCAACTTCAACAAGTGTGTATAATGTTAGAAAGTTAGCACATAGTTTCTATATTCAGCTGAAATCTTAATACATAAGTGTTCTCTTGAGTATTCTAAGAATGGACAAGTTTTAGTGTTAGTAGTGCGAGTGATAGCGAGTAATATAATATAAGAAATTGTCTCGAACAGCCTCCAAAGGTAACTTGTACAAGGTAAAGGCTTAATAATATTCAGTACATTTTTCCTTACGGAACTTATATGATTAGACTTAGTGGTCTGTTTTACAATGTATGGTTAAAGTACCAAATAGCTATGCAACACATAAATTATTCGAAAGATAAATGTTCGTAATAAGATACTTCGCGTTTCATGACGAATAGCTGACAGTCAGAAACGCAAAAATACTGTTTATCCTACTAATAAGTAATAAATAGCTTATTTGGAGCTTATCCGGACATTGTGAAACAGACCCTTAATGGAATAGATAAAATTTCAACTTGATTGAACTGTTATATATAAAAAATCAGTGTTGACCTACTGGCTTTACAATCATCGATTTCAAGGATGAGCCTTGATCTCGTAGGCTCAATTCC
The DNA here is from genome assembly GCA_028984075.1 of Pieris mannii. NCBI lineage: Eukaryota > Metazoa > Arthropoda > Insecta > Lepidoptera > Pieridae > Pieris > Pieris mannii. Next base: position 9,362,672 of record CM054793.1, on the reverse strand, counting down.
CCATGCACCAATGATCTTTCTGTCTATGGGCATTTAACACCCGCTCGTTCAGTTATGGAAAGCATTGTAAAACGGTCATACCTCAGATTCAAAAAGCTGACAGCGTGTCAAATCAAAATATCAAATCAAAAATCAGTTATTATACTTATGAACGTCAAAATATACTTTAAATGATTCTAATTTTACATTTACTGCCAGTGTGTCAGGCACAATAGGCTGATCATCTACTACAGCTTATTAGACACAACGAAAGATCACGAAATCTATATCTAAAGCCCATACAAAAGATCAATAAGAAATTATTTACTTATACGCCATTATTAACAGAAATCTATCAATTAACACTATCAACGATGATATACAATAAATAGTTTGAACTAAAAACTGATACCTTTTTAAACATAATTGACCTTAAAAACCGGCATCAATGAAGCCACACCCTCTGAATAACTAAAGTACGTTATATTCTTAAGCAAGTTTGCGCTACGGTTTCGCTCGAATGCAACTCAGATTCCCGACGGTCGTATTGTTCTATACTAAATGTTGGTAAATTTTACAATTGAAGAGAATTACAACGCATTTCTGCAGTGCAAATTGAACTACTTAAATACTAGCGCCATCTGGAGTGAAGTGGTATCGTATCAAACTTGTATCGTTATTATTCAGTCAAAGCAGTCTAAATAGTCAAATAGCGATGTATAAAAACTCTAATGTTTTTAGCAACTTGTTGTTAACAAACACCAGTAAAAAGTTCAGTAACGTCGACCCCAGAGCTGGTGCTTTCCTCGTTCAATGAATAAATATCGGAATACAGTAAGGAATTGCTGCCAGCATAAAAGGTACACAGGGACCAAACTTAAAAAAAATAAAATTGGTTCGGAAATACTTCAGTGGGCAGCTGGTTGCACATCGTGGTGGTGTGTGGCAGAAATTGCCATATTACACTTGAATATACGATTGATATATAAATCAAATGGATTAGGAATGACCTATTTATTTTTAATTTATAATGAATTATTTTATGCTTAGAATAGAACGTGTACGATCCAAGACATTTTGCTCACTAAGGCAAGTTTTTTAACTTTCTTAGTTTTATAAGCGTGGCGATTTTCTAAATCATCGGAAATACGCCCCGAGAGTTTAGCCAGTAGGCAACGTAGGCACTCTCTTCAGCTGTTACATTGCATTCATTCGTTACATAGCAATTACCATTTCATTGTTTCGCTTATATTCCATGAATAAATATCGGAATACAGTAAGGAATTGCTGCCAGCATAATACATGCCGTAATACATGCCATAATACATGGCAGTGTGCCTGTAATACTGGCAGCATTTATTTGTTGTATTGCGATATTTAATCGTCGAGTGAAAGCATCAGCTCTGGGCTTACAGGTGTGCCCTTGAACCCTACTTCTCAAGACTCTGTACTTCAAAGGAAAGAAGATCAAAGAAGAAAGAATACTACTCGTAATATATTTTATCAATTTACCAAATTATATTTACTAAGCCAAGACATCAAAATTGATGAAAATTTGATCGTAAATAAAAATTGAGCGAAGGAAATTGAATGAAAACTTGAATGAGGTCGTTTGTGAGCCGGTCACGAAACCGGTCTTCGATAAAATTTTCTATGTAGAAACGAATGATCGTTTTTTACGCTTTTTAGCACCGCTTTTCTATCTATATATTTAGATAATAACAACACTGAGTATATGACAAAAGTGATTCCAATTCTTAAAACCGGCAACGCACTGGCGAGCCCTCTGGTATTGAGTGTCTATGGGCGGCGGCCTCCTGCCCGATTGTATTCTGTAACTTAAAAAACAAATATTGAGACGTGTTGCCAAGATACATTTTATTGATAGTATATATGTATGTCAGGACGGATATGGACTTTGCCGAAATGATATTTATAAATTCATATACTAATCTTATGATACAACAATAATTATAATAATATTAACAACATCGATGGATCTCAATTCAAATACTGAACATAATTTCTAGTTAGTTTTTAAATTGAGTTTAAGTTTGGTTTCTCTAATTTTTATATTAATACTAGCTGACCCGGCAAACGTTGTTTTGCCATGTTTTTGTGCCAAAAAATTAAAGTTTATAATTACCAAATAAAAAATAAGGGTTGATCGTAGAGGAATGAAAATTTAGGGTTGCATGTATTTTTGTATGATGTATCATAAAAAAATAAAAACTAAAAATTTTGTCTGAAAAATAAAAAAAAGTTTAGGGGTGGACCACCCTTAACATTTACGGGGATGAAAAATAGATGTTGTTCGATTCTCCCCCCTGGTTAGTATCCTCGATAAGGATCACGAAAATCGGTCGAGCCGTTTCGGAGGAGTTCGGTTACTAACACCGTGACACAAGAATTTTATATATAAGATATTATTTGCATTTCTATTTCTACACGGCGTGCGTTGTTTTTTTTTTTTTTTTGATTAATTTGAATGTACCACTGTGTTTCATTACTTATTATGGCCAAACATGTGATTAGCGTTTTAGTTTGCTCAGTCAAAAGGCCTCAGATTTCTGAGCCTATTTTATGATCATTTTCAGTGCCTGACACACGTCGTCTTTTTGGGTCTAAGACATGTCGGTTTCCTCACGATGCTTTCCTTCACCGTTCGAGCAAATGTTAAATGCACACATAGAAAGAAAGTCCATTGGTGCACAGCCGGGACCCGAATTTCACAACCTCAGGTATGAAAGTCGCACGCTGAAACCACTAGCCCAACACTGCTTTTTTCGTCGATTTTTAACTTAACACTACGTATTTACTTGATACATAGTAATTTGACCGGGTTTACCGGGGTTCTAAAACATATTTTATGCAGAATTATACTTTATACAAGATAGTCTAAAAATATATCTATATAAGATTACAAACCACATAATTTCCCTAAATATTTCAAAGAAAAATCTTAAAGACTGAACGCATTCATAGTGCAATATATTAAATATGTTTCAGTCAGGAAATTCTCGTGCTTCTTTAGTTGAGAACAGATCTTTAATATGAAAACTTGCTGAACACTCCAGTATTTCATGAAAGCAAGCAGTTTCTTCTAAATCTGAATTCAATTCGTCTCACATTCGTATTCGAGTCTCGTTCGATGCAATTTTCTATTGAGTTTTTTGCTTCGCTTGTATTTTAGTACTAAAACTATTTTGTATTTTGAAATATATTCTGTGTATGAGATGGTTTATTGAGCACGCTCGAGTGTAATATATAAATGTAATTATTATAACTAAGATTTAAAAATAAATGCTTGATGTAACTATAATCATATATTATATATTATGATGTCATCATCATTATTATCTGTTCAATATTTTATACTCAATTGTTAAAACTAATTCACTTAATAATTCTAAGCAAACTTATTTTTCCCTACCGTCATTTGTGAATCATACTTGTTTGATACGTTTGTAGTGGCGTAGTTCAGTGGCTCTTCGACTTTCAAGGTGGTAACATCTAAGGTACGATATTATTTTGATTATTTTGATGATAATGTATATTGTACATCTATGTCATATTGTTGAATTATATAATGCTATTATGCAAATGTCATTATATACTTATGACTGGTGTATTTAAAAATACGGTTAGTACAAACACTTGTTGTTGTTAATTATGACTGGCATATTGTTATATACACTACTGCGATAGTCACTTGTTATATACTACAAGATAAACAATATGTGATAATGAATTTAATCCTTTTATTTATATTTTCCCTTAACTATTAGCTATATATAGTTATATAGCTAATAATAAACAAGATCCTAGTTATATAGCTAACAGTTTTTAAAATAAAATTAATAACAAATGCGTTTAAACTCAAACAAAGCATTAATGGAACTAGACAAGAAAGAGTCTCGCCAAGTTATCACCAAGTTGCCTGTTTTGCAACTCTTAATCGAGAAGTAGTACGTTTCGACCCAAGCAAATCACTAATGGAACTTTACTAGGAGGATTCTCGTAAAGAAGGCATATTTTTATATCAGCTACAGAATAAGAGGCTAATTACCTAGGTGCCTATTACTTACAAAACATAAAGTAAATATATTCTTCACTCTAAAGAGCTTTTTTATTGTAAAGAGCATTAATTACAATTAAGTTCAAATTAAGTAACTGAAGGTTTTATTGACATTGAGAGTGTCCACAGGCGGCGGTATCACTTAACATCAGGTGAGCCTCCTGCCCGTTTGCCCCCTGTTCTAACAAAAAAACGTTTTAAAAGGCATTTCATAAGTTCATACATTAAGATCGTAGCTTAGTAGGAAACTACATTAAAAATAGCTTCGTATTTGAAATAAACAGAAACGTAACCATGATTTTTTTTAATGGGATAGGAGGCAACCAGTGGATCACTAAAGTGATAACCGCCGTCCATGGACACCTGCTACGCTGGGGCTAGCGGGTCTGTCGCCGACCTTATCTGAACCCTGTTCTGTGTTACATATAAATATTTAGTCGTTACGGTTGCAAAAGATATCGTATTAACAAAGGAAAATTTCTTACGAAACGATCATACAATTCGTCCTACGGTTTGAACACTTAAATAACTTTAGATACATGTAAAATACTCTATGCCCAGTAGGGTAGTGGGATCATAAGTATATGATCCCACTAATTGAAAGAAACCTTTATCTCTGAGTAAATCAATCATACATTTCCCTTGCAAATGCTATTCATACATCAGAGCCTTTAGAAATCGCCCCTCTCTATCTGTTTATTCATATAATTATGAGAGCGACAGAGACGGCTTAAGAGTTCTTGTGAATGCGCTTAATTAGTTCATTAGGAATAGGATTCTGCATCGCTCGAGCTGTTTGTATTCAGTGGATGAAAGATGGTGTTTTTCAATACGTCAAAGTTCTGGAAATAAGTCATTGTTAGTCTATTTAAATATGTTTTATAGCTTATGTGGTTGGCGTGGATTTCGTGTATTTAGGCAAGTATATCAACAATCTCTTCTATTTCAATTTAATTCTTATGTATCAATACACAACATCATACTAAATTATACACCTTAACCTTTCTCAATCTACATTTAATATTCATGATTTATCCCTACCGACCCTATAATAGGAACCCATTTATTGTACTAAATTATTTATTATAATTATTATTACTATTCTACATTAAGCATTAATAATAATTATATAGTGCCGCTGTAACCTTATATGGATACATTTATTTTCATAGAAAAGTAGGTGATCATTGTGTCTGACACGTATCGTCGATTTTTGTGTCGAGATTTCTTACGTTAGTTTTTTGTCTATAATATAGAAAAAACGCATTGGTTCACACACGACAACACTGCTATTAAAAGTACAATAGTATGTCTAGAATATGTTGCCCAAATATTCATATAACTATTATGCGTACATTATGTAATTACAATAATGTTAAACTTGATAAGTTCAAGCTCTATAAAATATATTAAGTACGTAAATATAACTTTATCAATCACCTTCACAAACTTAAAAAGCTCCGCAAGCTTTAAGAATATAAAAGGGCTTTACCGCCATGAAATAATATGAATAGTATGCTAGCCACAGTCATGTTTAAAGCTTGATAAAAATCCCTTTCCCTCGACTTGGTGCTACTGTTTATAAACAGACAAGCTAGAAATGCTCTTAATAAAACCATATTCTCAGCTCAAATAAGAGAAAAATGAAACCAATAAAATTATTCAAAAGCAGTGTAAAAGTTGAGATATAAAATGCAGGCACCATTGAATCCAGACAGGGCTTCAGATGCAGGGATGATATATAGTCCATAAAATCTTTCCGAAAATCGGAAAGCCTTTAGTGGTCGTCTTAATAAGATAACTTATATGTCTCACTACGTATAACAATTTTTTTTTTCACAGTGATTGCCTTGAAAAAATCGCTCGAAAGCGATAAGGCTGCCAGTTGCCCTCCATTTCGTTTAATTGTGTTCAATTTTTATAGCGTAATGTAACGAAGTGTTAATAAATAAAATAAATAAGCTCTCTTAATTTAATGGCTAGATGATGAGGCTTAAATCAACGTTTTTATTGGTATTTGTTTAAAGGCTAGAAATCCATGTATGTATGTTTGTGGTGACTCAGTTTCCGCACTTAGGCGCCCATTTTGTCCATTGTGCGTAAAGTTCTGGCTAATTAAGCCAGAATAGCTCCTTCCAGAAGCTCAGTAACTTCCTAGGAACGTCACAGGCTTCACGCAGTGACCTCATTGCAACGAGGATTTCTGTTCTTTGATAGATCACAGCGACGCTGCCAGGACTACGTGGGTGACTGTTTCTTCTCATCTGAAACAGCCTCTTCTCAAGGTACTGTCGTGCCTATGACAAAGAGTTTATTAAGGAGACAATGGCCCGTAATTTGTCCCTATCGTTTTGTCACTACAGGCTCTAATCCCTTGATTTGACATTTTTAAGACACATGACGTTTGACAGCTGCACAGGTGACAGTATATTGTAACACGATTTAGACAAATCTAGTAATTTACATTTATGAGTCACTTTGCATATTCGAAAGCGCACATTAATGTTAATAACAAGAGAATATTACGTTACATTACACTATCGGTGAAACGTTTGTATTTGATACAAATACTATAGGTATTTGTAATTATAAATAAAAATATAAAAGTTATTCTTTGAAATGTCAGTTAGCTGGGAATTCAGTTGCATTTTCTCAGGTTTGTTTTAAAGGAATTGTATTTTTTTTAATTTTTTATTTGTTCAGTGTCAGCTGTCACTCCAAGACAGTATGTGTCCATTAAAATACAGTGTTGCTAACAGCAACAACTAAGTAGGAACCATTTTTCATTAAAGAGATTGTTTTTTTATGTAATGTAAAAACTTAAAATTGTTATATCAAATGATTCATACATACTGAGAATCCACTAATGTATACAAATTACTCGGGTATATCATGACTAGACGCAGGAATTAATATAATATATTCATAAAGTGTCCATGAAGTGGCGTAGCTAAGTGAAACTGGCATACATGGAAAATAGGTCTCGGAAAATTTAACAACGTAAATTTTTGTGCACTTAAACTAGATTTATTATAGAAATATTTGAATATATACTATTATATTAATTATACCTATAGGAAAAGTGAATTGTACGTCTTTTTTTTTATATAATAGGGGGCAAACGGGCAGGAGGCTCACCTGATGTTAAGTGATACCGCCGCCCATGGACACTCTCGATGCTAGAGGGCTCGCGAGTGCGTTGCCGGCCTTTTAAGAATTTGTACGCTCTTTTCTTGAAGGACCCTAAGTCGAATTGGTTCGGAACTACTTCAGTGGGCAGCTGGTTCCACAAAGTGGTGGTGCGCGGCAAAAACTGCCTTGAAAATCGCGCAGTTGTGGAACGGCGGGCGTCGAGGTGATACGAGTGAAAGTTCGTATTCTGCCTCGACGTCCGATGATGAAACTGAGCTGCAGGTATTAATCCGAACAACTCCTCTGAACACTCTCCATGGTAAATGCGGTAGAAGATGCAGAGTGACCCCACATCTCTACGCAACGCCAAAGGATCAAGCCGCTCGGAGAGAGATTGGTCGTTGACGATTCGAACCGCTCTTCGTTGAACACGGTCAAGTGGAAGGGTTTGGTACTGAGGAGCCCCCGCCCAGAGGTGAGAACAGTACTCCATGTGGGGCCGAATTTGCGCTTTTTTTGTCTGTGTCGTAACAGGTAACAAATACACATCAGAATGTAGTAGAGTTAATTTAATTTCGTTTGTAAAATTTTAAGTTATAATGTAATATAAATATAATTTTGTACTATATAAATAAAGTTATTTAAATGTTTAATTATTGTGTAATGTATAATTTTAACAAAAACGTTTTGATATGCTAAACATTAATATGATAACATTTCATTATTACATAGTTTAAAAAGAATGTACAAAATGGCGGAAAGTAACAAAACAATATCTGTCCACAAGGCACAGAGAGAATAAATTAAACTGAATCAGCCCAATTACTTGTAAGATATTAAACTAAACTTTCAACAAAACATTTACGAAATTAACACAACTTAAAATACTGTAAGTATTACACGCATATCATTTCACATGCTATAGTTTAGATTGAATAGCCGTGGTGTCAAACGTCAAAATGACACCTAATTATTACTGCTAGCTCCATCTATTTTACTGCCCTAGCGTTCCCATGAATATATTTTATTTTAAACTATTTTGTTTTGTTTCATTATATATTGTTCTAATAAAGCTTTTATTAGAAATGATCGACAACATAGCTCTTTAGCTATTTGTCTTGTTATTTGTTTATCCGGAAAAACAGATGCAGTAAGAAATTACGGACCATTAAGCTCGTAGTATAAATATTTTATGTTTAAAAAAATCTATTTAAAAACAAGCCACGCATACCATTTCCATATTGAAAGCGCCACTTAAAACTAGGGTTTTTCGCAGAATTTCCTACAAACTTCTTGAAAACACGTTCTACGAGGTTTCCTTTGATATTTTTCGTCAGTACTAATTAGTCAAGTCCAACTCTATTCATTATTAAGGACTTGACGGTTATCATTTTTTACCTTACTCTTAGGTATATTATATATAAGCATCAGATAAATTATTTTTAACTCCCAAGAGAAAATTTGAATTTTTAAAACTAGCATTGCTGTTCTTTATCTCAGAACTCTAAATTCTCTATATTTTAAACAGATAAGTAATCACCTACTGACTGAACTTTGAACGCATGATTAACGGGTTGAAATCCCACACTTATACTGTTCAGACTCTCACAGACTCATCCCACCCAAACATAGTTTACGTATATTTTAAACGCCTTTTAACTGTTCATATGTATAACTTAAAACCTTAAATACTTTTGCTGAATATTACTTATTAACTATAATTATTGTAAAGCCTAGATTGTAATTTATATAGTCTTACTTACTTGATACTTTATTGCAGAAAAAACAATGTTCAATGAATAAAATATAAAAACATTTACACTTTAAGACCTGTTCGTAATCGTAAAAGTATTATTTTTATAAGAAACCTACTTAAATGCTGAAATAAACTATGATTATATCACCTTTAAGCCTCTAAAATTGGCATCTTATTTTGATGTTAGATGTGAGGTTTCATGTTATATATGAAGGCTATAATCCATCTCTTCAGTCTTTCCTTTCAACTCATGCTTCCTTAAATTGAAAATAACTTTTCCTAACTGGCTTTTATTAGTATTTGGAAATTTAACGCACAGATGGCGACACTGACAACTAAACAACGACATTTTAAATATTGTTTTCTTTGTAATAGCTTTTTGGAATAAAAAGGACGTTTTTAGTCAAAATTTACAATTTCATACTATCTGGTTCGTGAAAGGCTTTGTATAAAACTAGATTACAAAGACTGTTAAAAAGAAAACTAATTCAAATAAGGAACTAAAAAGTTCCTACGTGGCCCACAAATAAAATGCTTAATTAAACGGTTGTCATGGCAACTCCTTAAAATAGGATATGCAAATCTCAAAAACTCTTTTAAGATTCACTCGACTTTGCAATTCCAGCAGGTACAATTGTAAAGTACTTATGAGATTTATGTAATTCACTTTTATAAGATTTGTGTTTATACCTGCTAAATACCATACGGAACTTTTTCAGTCGTCATCAGAGAAGGAGTATTAGATCACAGATATGGTAAAATCTATCGATTCGTTTATTAATTATAAAGGCCATCTGTAAAGTAAGGCTACGTTTAGAGTGGACATAAATTATGCGTCATCCATACATACCTCTTGCTTCAGCCATATTCCGAGAATATAAGAACGTAACATTACGGAACGAAATTTAATTCTAATTACCTCTCTCCTCATATAACGTGCCGTTGCGTTTTTCTAGACTTTCTCCTTCTCCGTTAAAAAATACATTACGTGGCAACCAAACGATCTTTTAAAGAAATCAAGTGGCCATTTGATATTTTATTAAAACAGCGTTTAAAAATACAATGTTTCTGTACACATAGTTCAATCTGCCTCCCGCCCTGAAATGACTCCCCCCTCCCCCAAAATTCGGTACGTCATACTTGAACACTGTCTTAGGTATCTACATCTGTTTCAGTGATCATTTTCATCAAGGTGTGATGTGTGTCAATGATATGGCACAAATCATTGACACACATCGCCGACATTTTCACGACAATGGTGCCGTCTACTATGCTGTAGATACAGCTTCGGCGTAGTAAGACAGTCTACGTAGAACGTATGTAGTATACGTACGTCGTAGAAGATACTTCTATGTTCTTCACTTACTTAATTGGTATCTTTTTTTTGAACAAGGGACGAACGGGCAGGAGGCTAACCTGATGTTAAGTGATATCTCCGCCCATGAACACTTTCAATGCCGCTCGCGAATGCGTTGCTGGCCTTTTATGAATTGGTTCGATCTTTTCTTGTTGCCCCTAAGTTGTATTGGTTCGCAAATACTTCAGTGGGCAGCTGGGTCCACAAAGCGGTGGTGCGCTGCAAAAATTAAAAATATCGATTTAAATAAATCTTTTTTATCTCTTCCTCTGAATATGATTACTGTGAACAACTCAGAACGATTTTTTTAAATAATTAAATCGCATTTTATATCCGTGAAATAATGTATTTCTAAAAAATAAAGGGAGTTGATTGTATTTGTATATTTAATAAGTCTGTCAAGCCTATCCAAGCAGATTTAACGTAACGAATACCCTTTTTACATCTAAATCAATATTCTAAGGATTTTATAATCTTTTAATAGGATGCCTGCAATCGTCACAGATTACATATTTAAAATACAGAGCTGAATAAACCTTCACACCTTTAAAGAAAAATACATTCGCTATTTTAAAACGACACACATAATAAAGTCCACCGATAATGGTATTTTAAATACTTTAGTAGTGAAAAACGAGGCGTTTATTGAAAAAAGCAAAACTCCACCGGTCCACAGATATAACTCGATTTAACGGCGCTGATTCGATTCAGAGAGATTACTATAATAGGGCTATCACAGATTCAAACTATTATTTTATAAAACAATTATACATACTTTGATTTGATTTATCGGAATCTTTGTACAATAAATTTTCATATGGATTTAAACTAGTACAACACAAATTTAGCGCTTTAATTTTATGAGTAGGTTTTTACAAGTGCTTTAGGGCGCCTTCATCCCTGAGGTCGAAGGTTCTAATTCCGTGCGTCAATCGACATTACTTTTTATGTAACACGCGCCACTGTGGCTTTTAGAAACTTCTCCTTGTCCTAGGCGCAACAGACAGTCCCTTGTGCAGAGATATTTCAGCGCAGAGGACTTTTGCAGAGAGTCACCCACGTAGTCCTGGAATGCGTGGCTACGGCTTCCTATCGAACAGAAACTCTTGGAGCGGCGAAGCCTCTCCGTGAAGCTTGTGAAGTGCCCAGGAAACTTCTGAGCTTCTGGAAGGAGCTAGGCTGGCTTATATACCCAGAACTTAACTCACAACGGACCAGCGCCTAGGTGCTTACTACACTCACTTGTATGGTAAAGGAAAGATTTGTGAGGAAGTGGCTTAAACCCAAAGATCGACGGGATGTATTCAAAAAATTAATACCGCCACATGGTTACAAAAATTATGACAGTTGAACATTTGAGGTTGATTACTTCACCGTACGTGATGTTAACTAAACTATAACGAATAACGAGCGAGTTCGAAATGTGGTCAGTTTTCATTTGATGACTTTGTCAGGAAAATCTAGATAAACAGACACAACTCTAATATTATTTAACAAAGCAAAAATAGACTTAAATGACAGCCCTATCTATCATTGAGTTTGCTCCCTGTTTAAGGTTTTTAAATGGATTTCGAATGCGCCTCGTCTTATCGAGTTTCGGCTTGTTATTTATTAACGACTACGTTGAGTGGTTATTCAATACAGACCTACAGAAACCAATTCATTTTATGCGTAGCTACAGGCTCTAGTCTCATTTTTTGACATCAAACACCTTTGAAATGTATCTTTTTATTAACTTTTTCGTGTATTTTCGGTATGAGAACAAGTCCTAAACTATTGTTCATAACTGTAAGTGATAGCAGCTTCTATCAGGGATGGAATGTGTGAAGCATGAGTTCGAACTTAAGATAAATATAATATGTATTTTGCACTTCTTGCCTACCTTATGTAATTTAATACATTTTTTAAGGTGAAACTTTTATTACTTAATTTTTCGCCTGTGTGTTGCATGTCGCGTGACGCTCGGCTACGGAGTAGGGATAAAGTGAAGGCGCTCGTCATAGCAGTCAAGGCCAATATGGCGGCGTGCTGACCGTGGCTGACAGTGTAGTGTATAGACTATTTATTATCCATTTCTGCCAGTGCTCCACGCTATTTGAATATGTGTATATAATCTAAATAATTGTTAAGTATTGTATGTCGTACTCTCTAAGACACAGAATTCAATAAAAATATTAGTTGGAGACTTAGTCTACTTTTATTATTTTCCATTATCATTACAATTTTCCAAGTATAAAATTAAGATTGATAAAGAAATTTTTAATCCCCTAATGGAATATTATTCTAAAAATGTTTAGTTAGATGTCTTTAAAGTGAATAAAAGGTTTTACTTTTATTGTGGTTTCATAAAACCACACAATCCTTTTTTTCTTTATTCCCAGTAGTTGCCCAGACGCGATAACTCGAAAGCGATAGGGCTGCCAGTTACCCTCCTTTTCATTCAATTATGTTTAAATTTATTTTGTAATGTAAGAAGTGTTATTAAATAAAAAAATCGCATCAAAACAAACTATGATGACTAGTGACCGTTCCAGAAAATATAATTCACCTCAAGTGACTCAATCGCGAAATGCAACGTGGTCCAATCTTATATTTATATTGAGGCTCAGTTTTCAATTCATGGCGGATGCATAGATGAGGTCCAACGACGTATGAAGTCATTTATAACTATTGTAATAATTACAATTACCTAATTTTAAACTATAAGACTCATTTACATATTAAATATTTTGTCCTTATCACTCTCAACATACTAATAAAGCTTATAGTTTAATTATAATACGATTCTAGGATGGAGGGTTCACACGCTTATATTAGACTAGTGACCCGCCCCAGCTTCGCACGGGTGCAATACTGATGAAAAGCAGGTTTTTATTATGTATTGTTATTTCCGTCGCTGGAAAGCTCCGATAATATACGTGTTCGATCGCTGCTAAATAAGCTGTAATGGGCTGTATAGATCTATTTTAAATGAACAATGTATTCAAGGTATTTAATTGGTTCAGGATTAATGCTGTATTTGTCGTAAAAAGTAAATGACAAAAAAAGTTATTGTGGGTTATCCATAAGAGATAGACATATACCATCACGGACTTTTCTGTAGACCTTTTTAATGTGTACAATACTTAGTACATTATTTTGATAAAACTCGTAAGGTTCAGCCTGACCGAACCTCAAAAATAACAGTACTTCTCCACTATTTAATGGATGTTATTATACATACTAAAACCTTTCTTCCTTTCTTGAATCACTCTATCTATTAAAAAAAACCGCATCCGTTGCGTAGTTTCAAAGATTTAAGCATACAAAGGGACATAGGGACAGAGAAAGCGACTTTGTTTTATACTATGTAGTGCTAAGGGTTTCATAATGTACTGCAACGGTGTTTTTTGGACTTAAGACGTTTTTATACTAAATTATTTATTTATCTATGAACAAAAAGTTTAAAGAATTAATTGAGACCTTCTATATCCTTTAATCCGTTTTGGATAACCGTAAATTATATTTAATTAAATTAATTATATTACAAAATAAATAAGTATTTAATTTATAAATTATGAAAAATTAGGTATGCATATGTAAATTTAGTTTATCTAAATACAGTTGGAGTAAAAAAAACTTAAAGCAAAATCTTATTTATTCTTAAACTTCAAAAAACTATCAACAGCCTTAAACAAATCGTCGGAAAATGCAACAGGTTTTTCAAAAGCTAAATAATGACCTCCTACGTCAAGATTTGTAGCACCAACTAAGTTTGGATACTTCCAACGTAGCACAAAGTCGGGTGAATGGTATAGTTCATGCTTTGGTCGAAGCGCCCATGTGGGCACTGGGGTCGGTATTCTGAAAATAAATTTAAATTAATACTTTAAAACTGCAATCAATAATTACAGCGTTATAACATTTTTTTTACAAACTATTTTGCAAATAGCTTCATTGTATTATTTATGTTATAACTTCTTTATTTTTTTCAGTAGACTATATAAATTGCATTTAAACTAAATCAGTGGCTCTCAAAGGTTACACAAAACTATCTCTTGCATTCTTTTAAACTATTTTATTGTAAATCAATCATCCAATCATTAGGATATTTTGATTGCGCAATTTTCTTTGATAATGAATTGCTGCCTTTTTCTTTTTTATAGAACAGGGGCCAAACGGGCAGGAGGCACACCTTATGTCAAGTGATACCCCATGGACACTCGATGCTAGAGGGCTCGCGAGTGCGTTGCCGGCTTTTTAAAAATTTGTACGATTAATTATTATTTGGACAAATGTGACTTGTATGCCAATAAAGTTTATTTTATTTAGTGAATGTCGATTTTAACACAGAAATGACGTGACAGCTTCATCTTGACATCTCAATACTGTCATTGATGTAACATGAAGCTGTCATTATAAGACCTATGGAGACAGACAGCCTCCTTCTGTAGGAGCGCAGGATATTAAGTGGTAGAGTGTTTGATCTTACAAATACCATGTGACGTGGAAAAATAACTCAAAGAAAAACAGCCTTATAACTTATTTCCTAATGTAGTTTCTATGTATAAAATTTTGTTTTGTTTACTCTTTATTTTTATTGATGTGCCTTATTCATAATATATCTGTGTACAATTAATTTCATTACTCCACAACGTGTAACATTTAAATATTATAGTTTTGATATGAACATATAGATACTGTAATATAACCTTATAGTATATTTAGTTTCTCTTTCACTGAACGTTTAAAATAAATTTCTATTTAGACAAGAAACAGAGAGAGACAATACTGTTTACTTTATGACTTCAAACACCCGAAGGAGATAAAAAATAATATATATATATATATAATAGGTCAAATTAATAATTAATTAAATTAATTAATAATAAATACATTTCATTTATTAATTCAATTCAATTCAATTGAGGTATTTTTATATCAACGGGAAAATTACGAAATTTTTTATTTAGCCCATAGTCAAACCTTTCGATTGTTATACTTACAGGGCTAGTACGTCCTCCATATCCTGATTACCAGAAGTCTCCTTATACAGCCTCAGAGCAGTTGTTATACTTCCAGTACTCCAGTAGACCATGACGTTATCCACTAAATCTGTTGTATTGTAATTGAAAAGACCGCCGTCTTCTCTCATTTTATTTGACGGATCCGTTAATGAGAGAATTCTGTCATTTATATACGCACAAAGACCTACGGGCGAGTCCTGAAGAGCTATACCTAAAATTAAAACATAAGGCCTTTATATATTTATTCACACTTCTGTACATTTATACAAAAATAAATAACAATACAAAAAAATGATTAGCGATCTCCAGGTAACCCCAGTAAAGGAAAAGAAACTAAAAAAATAAATATGATGGGTAACGTGATAACCAAATCTCATGAAAAAAACATTATAGAAACTTTGTCTAAAATCATACAAAAGAAAAAATAAAATAAACAACAAACCAAAAAGCTTATCTAACGGTCTCATGAATTGCGACGCAATACCAAAGAATAATAAATACAAAAATTACAAAAGCCTGATTGTAATTAGTCTTTTAATGGGGAAACTCACAAATTATTAATTGGGGCTATTATAAGTGATATTACAGACATTTTTTTACGAACTCGCTATTTTGACAGTATCAACTTTATATATCCTAGAAGTAGTTATTGCCAGTATACTGGGGGATCTCTAGATTATTTAATGATCTGCCTAGAAGTTACATATATATGCAGCCGTGTAATATTTTTAAGGGGAAAGTGATTTTTACAGGGAAGTTAATATCTTTTGTCAACAATAATTAACTTAACTGTTATAATTATGTCATCATGATAACCAATATGACATTTGCATGATTACACGGTTTTATCAACCAATCTGAATGTACAACTTTCTTAGCAATTAAACGATTTATTGGAAAGTTAACTTTCGTCTTTTTCTACCAAATTGTATTTACTCTGTGATAAAAAGAAACAGACGAGTACCATTGCCATTAGACTTGTTTTTTTTTAATTAAAATCTATCAATACTTTCGTCAATTAGTAATTAAGTTGTAAGAGCGAGATAGCCTTATATGATTAACTGGACCATTAAAAGTAGTTAAAATATATAAATATATAACAAAAGTGTTATATATTTATTTTAGTAAGTGGCCCTTATTTTACCCTGATGGACTTACTAACTCTAGTTGTAACCCAAAGTGCCCACCTTCAAACACCAGTATTACAAAGCTTAGTGAAATGAACTTACAATAACACACTCTGTTATTGCAAGTACTATTTATAATTTTCTCCTTACCAATAGTGTCAGGCTTTGTGGCTTGTAGGTGCAAATATCCAAACTCTTCCAAATAATAAGCCAATTTTTCACTTAAAGGGTACATTCTGTCCACGAACTCGTTGCTGACCAACGATGGCCACAAACTACCAATCAACCACAACAAGTCCGCTATCTTTGAGAAATTGACTGGGAAGGTTGTATGGAAGCCCAGGACTTGGTCTGGGAAGAGGGTTGCCATATGTGTGCCAATGTTGTGTCCAAGGTTTCCTCCATGCACATAGAATTTCTTGTAGCCTAGCCTTTCCATAAGATTTCTCAAGACTATTGCTATTTGGTAGGTAGTGAGTCCACGGCGTACTGGACCCTTAAATTAATTTAAACAGTTTTTAGGCCAATAAAAATGTTAATAATGTTTGAAAACTGACAAGACGAAGTGTAAGTCGCTGACCACGACTGTTGTATAAAAATTGTATAAAAATTGTAAAATTACAAAAACTATTTTTTAGGTTTGTGCGTATTTTTAGTATAATTACAAATTTTTGTTATATGAATTTTTGATTGAATTTTTAAAGGCAAAGTGTTCAGAGTTTTATAGCGTGAACGAATATCTAGATTATAAGTTTGACACAGATTTTAAATACCTAACTTAACTTGGATACTATTGTTTGTATTATAATATATGACATTATAAATTAAGAGGACATTTGCATGCCTATTTATATGTGGCGGATCTGAGGTGTAGCTAATTGTACCACTGTTCTAGCAAATAAACCATTTGATTTGATTTGATTTGAAAGGTTCATCAAATATGCCAACATAAAAATTTGATCTAGAATCATATGTTTTAGTCTATAACATAACAGGCAAAGCGTATACGCAGTTAGGGTTTGTCAAGCGGTCAACATATAAATTGCATAAAAACCCTTTTTTTTGCATATGTCAGAAGCGTGCTGTTTAAAAGTTTCGATAGTTATGCAGGTTCTTGCTCATATTTTAATTTAGACTCACTAGAATATCGACGGAGTCAGCAAGACTTGTTCTTTTTACATGCTATTCTTATAGATATATGGGCGGATAGATAGTCCCTATTTGCTATCGTTAATTTCATTTAAAATTCCTCCTGCGTATGCGACAAGATACTCAAAATTGTTCAGTGTGTCTCGTACGAAGTCGAATTACCTGCGTAATTCTCCAATGTTTCGGGTTTTATCGAACCAACCATTGTCAAGACATTGATCTTTTCTACCACAAAAAGAGAGATGTCAAGAAGTACTTGGAGAAGCGGGAAGACTCTGATTTTTTTAAGTAGTAGATTTTTTAAGTAGTAGTTTTAAATTCTTAATATTATTTGTTGCTTTTAAATGTCAAATTTCAGTTTTTTAATTTTATTTTTTTTTGTTTTTTTTTTAAATGTAAAATTGTCTTTTAATACGCTTGCTTGTTTTTTGTTTTTTATACATAATTTGTTAATCTATGTAATCTGTTTTGGCTTTCTGTATTGTATAATAATATGTATTAAGTAAGCTGTTAGATTACTTATAATTAAATAAATAAATAGTCTCGTGTAATCACACAACTACAGTGATTATTAATATTATATTTTATTTATCTTAATAAATTGTCCGTTGAGTGAGCTGGCAAAAGTAATATTATTTGTTAGTTCCTACAGTTAGTAAATTTCTTGTATTTTTTATTTTGTAATTTCATATGTTTATATTTTTTTTGTGTTTCGTCTGTAAAGTGTATTATTATTGTTCACTCGTGTCAATTTAGGACCACCTGTTAAGGCAAGAGTGTTTTATAAATAAAATAAAAAAATAACCTCGTCTAGTAGTATTTATCACTAAACAAAATCTTTCAAGTGTTACGTAAGCCGATTTGCTGCTATTTATTTCCATTGTGTTATGTCAATTGTATTATATTTTCGTAAGTAAAACGTATTTAATAGTTTCGTATTGGATATTATTTAAAGCTTAGAAATGATAACAGGTAGCAATGTTTTTCCTTTTCACGCAAACTTGATTTGCGTTTATCTTACTTCGAGACGAGACGTGACTTTCATATTTTGTAATCTAGTACATTTTTGAATCTCAGACTTAGCACTATCTAAATCTGTTTGTAAAATGTTTTGACGTCAAATTTCCTTTATTTCCAATCTTAACCAAAACCAAATCACAGGGGCATATATAATACAGATATGTAATACACACCTGCGAAAATCCAAAGCCAGGCAAGCTAGGTACTATCAGCTCGAATACGAAGTTATATTCCGGTCTGGTCGTAGTCAAGAGTGGTACTGATTCATAGAACTCTTTGATCGATGTTGGCCATCCATGTAAGAGGAGGATTGGGATAACCTGAATGCGTATTAAACCCATTTATTTCGTGCCATAGAAATATCACTAATACATAACATGAATAAATTCATTGCAAGGAACATTCCTTATTGTATTATATTTGATTGTTTTAGAAAAAGAATGTCGATTTTGACAAATTCTATCTTATTTACATATAGTCTGATTCAGATAAATCATTATTTATAGTTAGTTAAGTAGTGCAGACTGTTTAGTGTACATAGGTATTAAGACCTAAGCTCTCTAGCCTACTTCAAGCGAAAGTAAAAATTTCTTATGAAACCAATAATATTTGTATACAATAACAAAACGTTTGCCAAAAAGCCAATCATTTTGTTTATTTTAGTAGAAAATTAAAGGTTTGAAATTTAACTAAAAGCCCCATTATCGCTTAATGCCTCTATTTTAAAAGCACCTTTAAAGAGTTTTAAAAGTCGACAATATAGGTCAAAAGAAACATTTTTAATTACAGTTTTGCCACGGACCACCGCTATGTGGACGACACTGAATGTTTTCCGAACCATTTCAAATAAAGGATTATGAATGAAGACGGCAATACACTTGCCTTCCGTCAATGAGACTCCTGCCCGTTGGTAGGAGTAGGCTCACCTGTATATGAAGTTATACCGCCATGTAACTCAAGGCCAGAGGGCTCGCGAGTGCATTGCCAGCCTCTAAGAATTGGTAGTGCTTATTTATTATTATTAACTGCTTACCTTAACATTGCTTTTCTTTGGTTTCACGTGCATATAATGTATATCGAGCCCTTGTACGATAGTTTTGTAGTGCTCATACTGATTGAAATACCGCACTCGCTCTGGGTACTTATATTTGAACTGCCAATTCCCAAATATTTGCCCAAGAACGTCAGAGTTTATACCGTATTCGGATGTCTCTTGGAAGCTTTTGACACGGGGCGCCCTTTTATATGCATCGAACTTTCGCCGTTTGTTTTCGAGCATCTGCGAATATTAATTTAAGTAGTATACAGTTGTAAAGTGCATTTATCCAATTATTTATAAATTAGTTTTCCTTTCGCATGCATTTTTTTCTACTTTGGAAATATATTTTTTCTAACCGTGAAATAATTTTAAAAATCTGTCCATTTGTTTTTGAGTTTATACGCTACAAACAATTTCACGGAACATTTGACAATTCCTGTCTAAAATCCATGCAGATAATTTATCCTTATATTTTTTCATTAAAGTTTACTGAGGTGTTGGCATATCGGAAAATGAATGGACGATCTCGCAAGGGATGCGGGGAGAAAGGGAAGCGTATTCTCTCTCCTAATTACGAATGACAATATTCAACAGCTTCAGTCACAAAATATTTTTCAAAGATATATATCTTAATTGACAATAGTGAACTTGTAAAACTTAAGTAAACTAAAATGTAAGTAAACTTGATGGACGAAACAAAAATAAATAAATAAAATAAGGTTAAGTAGTAGTTAGTTATTATATTTTAAGGAATTTAGAATTCAGTTTGTTAATGGAAGAGCTGGGCACCCTGAAACAGGTATTTTTTACTTAAAAGGGTTTCCAAATCTTACAACTAGGAATGAAAATGTAGTAAAAATGAATGTTTATTTATTATCTAAATTACATAATAAGGAAAAACAAAATTACATAATAAAAAATACAAGAAACTAAGTAACTACTAATAGGCACTAACAAATAATAGAACTTTTGCCAGTTCACTCAACGGACAATGAAAAAAGGTCTGTTAACCGATGTATATCGTTAACAAAATTAATACACCGCATCATATATAAACTTCAGAGCAATGTTGACCTAGTGGCTTTAACGTCCGACTCTCATACCTGAGGTCGTAGGTTCGATCCCGGGCTGTGCACCAATGGACTTTCTTTCTATGCACGCATTCAACATTTGCTCGAACGGTGAAGGAAAACATCGTGAGGAAACCGACATGTCTTAGACCCAAAAAAGTCGACGTGTGTCAGGCACTGGAGGCTGATCACCTACTTGCCTATTAGATTTAAAAATGATCATGAAACAGATTCAGAAATTTGAGGCCAGGCCTAAAAAGGTTGTAGCGCCACTGATCATATCAGCATACAAACAAGTCAAGTCAAAATAAGGCGCTTTGCACTTCCCATGGCCCAGATCAACGGGGCTTTTGAACACAATTTACACAGATTCAAACTGAATAAGTCCCGCTGTGACAAAACTGACCAAATAGTATTGTCTTTTATTAACATAACTTTTACACATTTAAAGAAAAACACTTTTTTACGGATTATAGTTATGTATTATTGTATTTAAACTTATAATTATTTAGACATAATTTTAAATTTAAACCGACGTTTCGCGTGCTTTACAGCGTGCGTGCGTGGTCTAAATAATTATAAGTTTAAATACAATAATACATAACTATAATCCGTAAAAAAGTGTTTTTCTTTAAACTGACCAAATGTTAGATTTACTTATAGACTGTCCGACTTTCGACAGAGCAAGGTGCTATCTGGAGCTCGACACTGGCAGCCCGTAGTGGGCTATCCGACAAGTTTCCTCGAGCACAGATTGGAGCTGGGTAAATACTCCAATGTATAAATTATTAAAATTTAATAAGTGTAATCGTCTATGAATATAAATAATAGAGCTTATAATTGCAACGGCTTTTTAACAACGGTTTATTTTAACATTTAATTCTATTCCGCATAATAATTTCAATTAAAACAGAGGGAAGTTCTAGCATTTCAACAATTCTTTTAACAGTTAATTAAGGAAAAGTTATAATTGGAATCTGTATTGTTTACAAGGATTCTCCTTGAAACTTGGAATGGAAACAATTTGTTAAAAACTTCAATTATTAGAATGTTTTAATTGGTCTAAATACAGTATTGGAATTCTTTAGTTCTATTTTTAAATAATCGTACATAATTTATGTTTCTTGTAGTAGTAGCAACTACTATTTCAAGTGGAGACCGACACGTCAAGTTATGAATTAGTTATTTCTTATTAAAAAAAAATAAACTAAAAACATAATATTAACAAAAGAAAAAAATATAACGATTTACAGAATGCAATTCATGTGACGTCAGCCAGCGTACAACTAAATATATCCGCCTCACATGCAATAATATCCAGGGTGCGCAAGACACGTGTAAATAGTACAATATTAATAATAATACCATGCCGAGATTGGCACATGCAGCCCGTCCCTCCAAAATTTCCGCATTAAAATCAACGTCGAAATAAGTTTATTCCAGTTCGCAAGTCTAGGGCGTAGAGCGGGCAAGAAAAACTGGAAAAAGACTCACCGCCACTCTTTTTAAACGTTAAGTTTTGAGTCAGACAAATTGATTGAACTGGAGCAAATACATCCCAATGATTAGGATCATTTAATATTCGTCAAATTTATAAAAAGCTTTACTGATTAATTTACGATTAACGAATGCTTTGAATTCACTTAGTGATTTCTCTATTTTCGCTTGAGAGTTCGTTGTAAAAATGAATACAACTTCCATATAATAAGTGTTTTATCTTCTAGAGCCTGGTTAGGCATGAGTTTTAATAATATATTCTACCTCTAAGGACTTTAAAATTAAATGATAAATATGAAACAGATATAGAAATCTGAGGCCCAGAGATAAAAAATTGTAGAGCCTAGCATTTTATTTTAATACGCGGCGGATATAGCCCGAAAGCGAAAAGCTAATTCCCTGAATAGATAAAAATGCAATTTTACTAAGCGGTGTATTACACGCTATCTGCAGTTAAATGTTTACAAATAAAAGATTTGTTCGCATAAATTTTACTGATTAAGTAACATTTCAGATAAAATAATTAATTAAACTGTACATCTACAACTCACGGCCTCATGAAAAACAATTCTGAATTTCCTGATTTCAGTGCTCTGTGTACAGTTAGTCCCCCAACAGGTGTCCAGATCGAACTTCGGCAGGTCAGGGATGCTTGTCAAGGTTATGAAGAACTGTAGCGCTCCCACTGATACTATTACTACCGCTATAGATGCGAAGAGAAGAAATTTCTGTAATTAAAATTGCTTTTTTATCCGGCTGGTCTTTCGTCTTTCATCGCAAAAAACAGATTAGTTATATGTAGCAATGAGATAAAATGACATTAGCATCAAATTTAATCTTCAATTTTTTATAATTTTATTAATGACTTGAAAAGGAATGCTGCTGTAAAAGCTGATAAAGCTTTTATTCACACACAAACAATAGTTTTGTTTTAGTTATTGCAAATTATAGGTGTATTTAGTACGAAAAAAATTATGTATTTTTTATGTTCTTAAAGAATACTTACTTGTCTTACAAGTACCTACTTACTACCTCACTTATTGACCTCGTTAAATGAACACACTGGCATGTTTTAATCTCAAAAGTTTACCTGTCTTAAGAGGCTTATTTTACTTATAAAATAATATTTTAAACAAACGTCCCATGGGAAGACTTCATTCGTAATAAGGTATTTAGTAATGAAAATCTCATACGAGTAGGCATTAAATACGCGGCGATACAGCCTGGAAGCTTAAAGCTTTTTTCCTCAATAGATAAAATTGCAATTTCATTAAGCGATGTATTCTCTGTATCTGTAGTAAAAGGTTTAAAAAAAAAATATTTCAAGTTTCTGATAGTCACTTATAAAACAATTTTATAATATATAAAAATGTAGGATGACTTTATTATTTTAAAGCAGTTTATTTTTCTTATCTTATATATTTAAACGAGCAATTCTTGTATATATGTTTATAATTGGAATCTCGGAATCGGCTCTGACGATTTTCATGAAATTTAGTATACGGAGGGTTTCGGGGGCGATAAATCGATCTAGCTAGGAATTATTTCTAGAAAATGTCATTTTATTCGTGTTTTATCAACTTAAACATATAATTACTCGTTTAAAGACGTCAGTCAAATAAAAACTTAAATATGAATATAATTATCTATATTCGATAATTATATTCATATTTTATGGGATTTTTTTTTATAAGTTGTGTTTTTTGGAAATTATATGTAATTCGTACATACATATAATTTCCAAAAAACACAACTTATTAAAAAAAATCCCGAGCAAAGGTCGGTCATCCAGGTACTATACAATTAAACGATCAAGTTCACTTGCGAAGTGAACAACAAACGCAGTGATGGGTTCCATTGACATTAGCTCTCTTAAAATTACTCGCTTAAACAGCACGTGGTTTATGTTTGTTTATGTATAAACCACGTTATGTTTCTATTATATTTATCTAAGCATTAAACAGTTAAAACGAACCTTGTTCTTTAAAAGGCAAAAATATTGTTATCTCTTTTATTTTATATTTGTGTGTTTTTGTGAGTAATAAATGTTATTATGTCTATTAATCCCAAAGCTACAGAATAGTGAAATTAAATCTTACACAAAGTTTTCCTATATCAAGATACTATATACAATTACTCCAAAGAAGAATGACAATTATTTAGAAACATTATTGTAACCTATCATGTATGAAGTTTTGTAAGTTTTTGTGAGAAAATAAATAATAATTATTATTATTAACCAATGCATGCCATTTTCGACTATAATATCGTTGTATGGATATAAGAGAGAACATTGAAGATACACCGCCAGTTCAAGAATACCACACACAAGACAGTTTTTGCAAAGAAGTATCGATACGGTAGCGACGATTTAATCAAGGTTAAATCTTTCCAATCTGACCCTTGCCTTTCTGATTCAAGGGTCTTGAAGGTTGAGGTTAAGTGCGAAAACTTGAACTTGAGTATGCATTGTGTGTCAGCTTAAGAATCACCGTACTTGATGACCGCTAAATGGATACTTGAATTAATACATTTATATTAACAGGCTCGCGAATACAGTGGTATCACAGTATGGAGAATGCAGTATTATTTGTTTTCTAATGAATCATGCCTCTTTGGCATGCTCTCAACTTTAGAAGATGATTCTGAGATAATGTTCATCGACATCCATGAGACATCGAAAAAGAGCAGAAGAGAAAAGATCAATGACCAATGTAGAGGACATTATAAATATAATAAGGCAATTGAAATTATGCGGGTTTGGGCACTTGACAACAGATTGATATGTTGAAATGAACCAATTAATTACAGAATGGCAACAACGCGATGGAAAATGGAAAAGAGGAAGACAGAGCTCTTGCTCTTCTCTTTACATCGTCTGCCCATCTCTTAATGTAAAGAGAATGGGAGGCCAACTTGTACAAAAAGAGCATGGAATCAAAAAAAAATCAGTAAAAGAATGGAATTGGATTGGACATCAGAAAAGAATGGAAGCTGGAAGAGGCCTATGTGTCACAGGACAGGCTGATTCCTGAAAACGGGACATATTATGTATTAGATTAAGTTATATTTGTGTATTAGAATAAAGTTTTATAATGTAACTTAAATAAGTGTTAATCTATTTTACTGAGTGTCATCAATAAAAGCTTAGTAATAATAAAACTAAATCACGCGTCATTGTTATGTGTTGAGTAAATCAAATAACAGAGAACACACGGCAGTTAAGTTAAGAACGACTGTAAGTTGTGTTGTCTGATATCTTATGTTAAATATTGTATGTAAATTAGGCTAGAAGAAAATCCAATTATGTTTCAGCTAAGGGACATCTTTATAAGGAATTAGGAATTCGGTGTTCGAAGTTTCGCAACTTTAGTTATTTTGGAATTATACATTATGAAAATCCGTGTATAGAAAAAGGCCTAAAAAGGTTGAAGCACCAAAGATTAATCTTTCATTCATTATATACCGGTTCGTTTTCTAATTACTCAGAGGACTGCCAGATTACCATGGAAAGTTCTTTATAGCCATAGTCATGGTCTATAAAAATTGACGGAAACATTCAAATTACAGGTGTACTTTTGATGGGATCCTAAGCTGAAATTTAACTGATAATAAAACTGAATCTACATACTCTTATCGCTTATCAAATCTTTCAGGGCGTTTTAAATATATTTTAATTTTTTTTCATTTCCAAAATGTAATTGAAAAAAAATTAAGGTAAATTATATTATAAATTCATCATCATTTTACTTACACTAAATCCTCCCGTTTTTTCCACATTCTTAACCTCCTTTTTCACACTATCTTTTTTCTTTGCCATACTGTCCGCACGGTCAGTTCAAACTAATTAATTTGGACTTATCTTCATCGATAATGTTATCATTGGAATATCCAAACGTAACGTGTTATCTCGAATATTACGTGTCGATTTGTAAATTGGTCAATGATAAGTTACAAAAATCACAGACCCAACATATAAATTATAATTTGATTATAGTAACAGGTATGTCAACAGGAAGCTCATATTTAGTAGTAGTATTAACATAACATAACATTTATTACTAACGAAACACTCACACAGAAAGAGACAAAATAATAAAAATAATAATCAGAAAGAAAAATTATCGAAATAAAAAGGAAGGAATATGGTAGATTTTCAGTAATATGTGGGAGCTGTGGTAGTTATGATGTGAAGTAGACGTGTTCCACAGCAGTGGTCTCTCTGCCAGAGACCACAACAGTATTATGCAAGTTTCTACTCGAAGCAACACTACGAGAGTTCAAATCATGTTGGATTTGAACTCTCTCTCTCTCTTTGAAAGCATTACGACTGCAACGCAACAATATTTATTTATTGAAATTATTAACAAAATTTAGTTCCAATAAAAATCGCAGATTTAAAACACGGTTTGTTGCGAAACTTAGTCAATCACCGTTACTCCTAATTCTTTAAAAAATATCCCTCAACTGTTTCATTAATTTTGAATTTTATTATTATATTAAAATTATATATTAATTTTTGAATTGAAAAAATCCCGCCTAACCAGCATTTTTTTGTATGTTCAAGAATAGCTTCACCGTCGATGGGCCAACATTCATCTTTGAACTATCAAATAACATGCGATATTTTATCAGAAAATAGTACAAGCCCTGTATTTAATAAGGTTGTCTTTTGTCGAAATGTGTTGAAATTGTTATACTAAAATACGTTAGGCTCGTCTTATCTCCCTCAAAAAAGCAATAAAGCCTGAGCGGCCGCAAAACCTTAATAATAAACGGCCCAAATATAAGAATCTTTCATCCAACTTCGATTTAGTTCGATATGGTCTCTCTTGGACAGTGGGGTTTAAGTGCACAGGTGCTAATTAAAGATTTAAGTTGGTGTCTGGTGCAAAGTAGCGGAGACCCCAGAGCTGGTGTGTTCCTGGCTCAACCAATAAGTGTCGCAAAGCGAGGAAATGCTGCCAGCATTAACGAGACACTGCCACAGGGACCAAACTTTTAAAATTTGTTTTAATTTTCTTTGTAACATTTTGTATTATAAATATTGTATATTTAATACGTTTTATTTATTTCATTAAAATATTATGTAAATTTATGATTTGTTTGACAAATTTATGCCTTGAAATTACCATAATCACTTATTGTTACCAACACAATACTAATCTAATAGATTCCTAAGTGTAGTTATTATTATTGATCAATGTTATTATAATTGGCGTAATACATTGAACATAACTTACCTTAGAAATATTAGACAGAAATGTAATTACTTTCCCAAGTATATTTCAAAGACATCTAGTTTCTTTCATCTGAACGTCTTTGGAGGGTAAAACGTGTTTTCTAGGCCATTCGTTTCAGAGCATTTCAATGGCTTGCCTAAGAACTAACTTTTAAGGTATCGTGAGAAAAGGATTTATAAAGTCGCTTTTGAAACAAGGACGTATTATGAAGATGACTTAGTACTCTCTTCAGTTGTTACCTTTGAAAGTTAATTATGTCATTTGAATTAAGATTACAAACCAATAAATCGCTTTATTAATTAATTCCTAAATATGTATCTATCCATCTAAACTGCAAGTATTAGTATTTATTTATTAATAATAATAATTGCTTGTTAACTACAATTTTGAATTGGATTATGAGCATAGCAAAAATATCAAACAAATAAACATAATCAAACAAAAGAAGCATTCCCCATCCCGGCTGGTGGGGAATTAGACCTAGACTGATATAAGACTATAAATAAATAATAAATAAATATTATGAGCATATTAATTAAATTAATCAAAACGTAAATAAAGTGGCATGTTCTAGATTAAGAACCCATTGCTTGTACAATTATGTCTTAATCTTGTTATAACAAGTGCTTGATCAATTAAATCGTTGTTTATTTTCAGGAACGAAGGTATCAACTACGTAATTACTAACTACATATGAAAATAGTGATGATCGGGATAACATTTAAAAGAGAATTAATTAACAATGTTTTTTTTCTCTTTAATGTTTTTACTTATTAGTTTGTATTGTGTGAAGTCTCATATTTTTGAAGTCATATTTTACCCTCATCGCCTAAGCGCTTGAGGGTAAAATATTTACGGAACGTCACGAAGATGTGCAGCGTTTTTGTCTAAGAAAGGGAGAGAGCGATTCAGACCAATTGAGAGATAGAAAGAAAGGGTGGACGGAAAAATACACGCTATTGGTTGATGTATTCGTTTAGTAGTTACATATTAGAACTTTTAGATTGGAAATTTTGTTGCATAACATCTTGTGCGGTAAACGCAGATCATCATTAGCAATCACATAATGTAAACAGTGTGAATATAGAATATACAAATACATTGTACATGATCAGATAGATAGATAATTAAAATTAATAATTCGAGAAATTTTCTTGAATTATGAATGTCTTTTTAAATATTACAATGATCACAGAGATTAAATATATAATTATAAGAAACATTGTATTGTTATAAATAATATCTAAAGGAAATGTACTCAATTAACTTGCGAAATAAATCACAACCTCCACATGCAGCGTGCAGTAGCAAACACGTAAATATTAGCACCGGAAACGGCGCCATTTTTCGCCGGATGTGACTGCAGTGCGATATGTCATGACACGATAAGGCTTTCGGTATGTTTACCGATCGTGAAAATGTAAGCTCATTTTGAATTTAGAGTTTAAGACTTTGAAGTTTAAACTTTACTGAAACGATAGTGATTTAAGAGTAGGTTTCTTAATATATTTTGTAACTTCCTTAGTAGGAAATGTTATAGACATTTTGTGCATTTGTTTAGCTATACGTATTAGCCTTGATTACCTACCATCTGAGAGTCAATTTTCTGGCTACGCAATCGCGATCCATACTCTGGTATGGATGATGCACATGGGTGGTGATAAAGTGTTAACACTTAAGATCTGATAAGCTTTATATCCGTTTCAATAAAAAACCTACCTTCTGATATTCCAGTGGTAAGAATATCACTATGCTTTATACAAATTATACAATGTTAAGTGTCAGATCGCAATACATGATTTGTTAACATCAAAGTAATCTTCCAAACAAAATTATAAAACAGCAAATGGTCATAACTGTGATCAATAATAAATAAAAGTATTTTACCAAATTATTATTATTATTATAGCCTCTTTATTTCCATAATTTATAATATATTTTAAACAGGTATATAATATGATTAATGAGTACATAATACGTGTATTAAAAATAAACTATTACTATTTTATTTATCCTTAATAGTAATTTCAATGTCAATAAATTTTAAGTATTAAATAATTTAAAAATAATCATAATCATAAAAAAATGAATAACACACAAGAATTAAAATTGTATTACAGTATAACCTCGCTTATAAAACCCAAAATATACATTAAAACCGATGATACGCGAAGACAGAATGGATATTTGCTTGTTAAATAACTGGGATTTAGATGATAATCAAAGATATTTGAGGAATCGTTTCGTTCGATTCGAAGACACGGAGAACGATTTACATATCGCTAACATCCATTACCTCAATCCACTGACAAGCTATGGCGTACAAAGCTTGTTAAAAAGTTATACTCGGTGGAATTATTCTTACCGCAGGGTTACTTGTAGTAAGTTTAGGTAAATGCTGGTATTTTAAAGAAGGGATGCTGACGCATCCCTGCAAGCAAACCCGGCCTACCCCAGCTTCATAAAACAGGGTGAATTGGCCGATGTGAATGGCCCTTGCTGAGCCATTCGACATCATTCGTGGCCGCAGAGGACCGAGAGTTTTAACGGCTGATCGCGTGGCTGGATGCGGACAAGGCTAAGCTGTTACCGTGTCCTGCCTCGGACGATTGTTGGTGGAGCCGTGGGGTTTTAGTGGGTATGTACAGTAGCAAGTCCCACATAACCCATCACCACCAGGCAACCGTGCCGAGGGAGGGCAAGCGTAACGCATTTCGCCACGAAAAAATAAATAAAAAAAAGGATTTACCTTTTGGCTGGTATTGGCATTACCTATGGCAACTAACAAACAACAAATTTTGAAAATCTCCACACTGTCGTAGGGATCAGTCTATGAACTAAAAAATTTAAACAAAGTACTGAAAAAGTAAAAGTAAATAACGCTCAAAATGCATACATTAAACACTAAATAATACTCTACTTGTGTCACAATCACTATTAGAAGTGTTTTTTTGAATAATTATTATTTTAGTTTGACTTACATACTCGTTGTTTGTTTTACGTAATTGTGTCAGCAGATTAAATTAAACAAGAATAAAAAGTCTTTGAACATTTCCAGAAAAGAAAGCAAGTTCAAGTGTATCACGAACCTAATACAATCTCCTTAGCATTAATCCCAGTAATGGATGAAGATTCAATGGATCTCTAGACATTGTCAGTGAACCATGTTCGATTATTATTATCTCTATTGGTTTTATTTACAATGGTTTTGTACGAAATCTCTCACAGATATCTTATTATAAAAGTATATGTAAGTTTTAAAAAAGCATTTATCTCGCTATTTCTCGTCATTATAAAAAATCTTATTTTAAAAGATTTTTAAAATCTGTAGTCGTTATATTTATACATACAAAAATAAAAATCTTGCCATTTTAACATATGTATATGTATGTGTATGTGATAACTAAAAAACAAATATGTTATGTAGGTTATTTTCTCTCCATCAATCTCGAAAAAAACACGTCCAGTTGTTTTTCTGTTATAAACAACCTTCTGTGCCTGACACTTATGGTTGGCAAAGTGAACGCTGGTTTCATGACTAGATTATTATGCCTCACATAGCATATGTTACATGTAAATCATCATTGGCGCCTACCCGGAGTTACCCGACTCCTGACTACCAAGCGATTTGATGAACATTTCTTTCTACTATATGCGCTTTAACAATCGCCCTTGCGATGAAGTAAAACATCGACAATGTGTAACACACAGAAAAGCTTGATGTCCTGAATGAATTTTTCTGTAACTTATGTATATATGGCTAAATATTAATTGCGGGATTGTAGCATCCTTGGCCTCCTGCGAGCCTTTTTAGTCGGGAAGTGGTAGTAATTGATGCTTAGGGAGCTTGGGATTACGTGGTACAACATTAATCAGAATCTCCGAGACCAGTACTGTGGGTTTGTTTAAAGTGTGACTCTTTGTATTTTAACCGCCTCTAGCCCAATCATTAAACATAAACATTGGTCCACTATATAGTTAAAGTCTTGTGGGGGATGGTCAGTAACCCAAGTGTTCTCCAAGTACTCGGTTGCTTTGTACCCAATTAATATGTGCGACGACGAAGGCCAAGGTTGTTACATAGATCCCCGTTAACAAAGAATGAACGCCGACACTATCGACATCTTTATATTGATAGTAATATTATGTTCGCACAGTGAGTTTACAGTTATGCCTTTAATCTACATATATAAAACAAAGTCGTGTTAACACCACTTATAACTCAAGATCGGCTGGACTTTTTTGTGGATTCTCCGCTCCGAACAACAGAATCAGACATAAAATATCCGATAAGTTATCGAATAACAATAAATATATTAATTAATTTTTAGATGCCAACAGCATGTGGTGCCATCTGTTGACAAAACTACGCAAAATTTTGTAAAAAATTTTGTATATCAGAAAGTGCTTCAACACGCAGTATCGTAATAATAGACTGTTAGGCGGAACGAAGTTAGCCGAGTCAGATAGTATTAACTGTTTTATTTTTAATTTAGGCATATCGTATTGGCTACTGTGGGGATAGTGTATGTTTTGTGAGTAAATCAATAGCTTGACAGCTTCCTTTCACGTCTATAAAAATAGGTCGGTTCAATATTCCAAGCTCTACCACCATTCAATCAATGGCGTACTCGATACCGATGACGTCATTACAGCGGCGTCATTAGTGCCTCCAATGCAATCCAATTAAAAATTTATCAATAGTACTCTTTCCTCCCTTCCCATACTGAAATGTTTGTTTGTGGAAACGCAATTTACATTTTAAAGGAATACAACAACGCTTTGTACTCTTTGAATTTCCGTACCGTTTAATTATTCAATATATAAACTATTTAATTATTTCTTTTTATTTTATTTATTTATAATATATTAACACTTCGTTGCATTACATAAAAGAAAAAAAAATTGAACATAATTTAATGAAAAGCAACTGACGGCCATGTCGCTTTCGAGCGATTTCTTCCAGGCAGCCACTGTGAGTAAAGGAAAAAAAACATGTATACATACTACAAATAAAATAAGAAGGCAAATAACATACTTAACAGGAACAAAAAAAAACTAAACTGATACAGGATACATAAAAAAAAACAAAAAGCAAAAAGTTCACATGAATAATGACAATTTAATTCAAGATCAGTCTCACGTCAGTTAGTATTTAGTACGAGAGTTAGGGATATGACGTGGACAGGTAATGTTTGTACAGCAGAAATATATTTTTTATTTATTCATATTTTTTTAAATCTATAAAGGGCCTATGGGATGTTCTATATTTTTATAAATCACAACCCATTTTTATCTTTGTAAATTGATATATTTCTTCACAAACAACAGTAATTAATTTATATTCTTATAGAAATGCTCAAAGGAAAAATACATGCTCACTCATCTTAAAAGTCTGTTCTGAGTGACGTCTGTTTTCTTCTTTTCTTAGTGTCCTGTATTTATGTTGCCACATACATCAAAATCGTATAGAAAATACTACACCATACAGTATGTACATTTTTAGTGCGTATCTACGATACGCTACATCACCCCCCTACGGAGACAGAAAAGCTAAGTAGACAAATGATAGTATGTAACAATAAAATAAAAGGTACTTAAAATATCACACAACAAAAAATTTTACATTACAAAGTCGCTCCAGGTAGCTCTAAATACGAAGCGTCGTTTGTTGCCATGTCGCGATGCTGGTGTTGATTGTACTCTAGCCATTTTCCGTCGAAGAGATACCGGTGAACTCGCTCAATCATGCCGTTTGCGCAGGGATGGTAAGAAGTGGTTCTTTTTCGCCTTGTAGCAAACCTTAACATCAGACGATGGAAGAGTCCGACTCGAACTGCGTGCCCTGGTCGGTTGTCAAAACAGCTGGGACACCGAAGCGTGGAATCCATTCACGGGTGAACGTTTCACCGCTACTGAAAGGTGGAGGTCCAACGATGTCAATGTGTACATGCAAAAATCGACCAGATGGCAATTTAAATTCTCCTGTTGGCGCCGAAACGTGTCGCGTAATTTCAAATTGTGAAACTAGTCAAAAACAGCGCGGCGAAAAGGAGGTGTTAAATATGGACGCGTTTTTTCAGTTGATATGTCACAAATAATAGAGAGATGTGTTCCAGGAATATTAACCTTAGAAAGTTGAAACTAAGATGGTAGAGAGCTCTGGATCAGACTCTTTGGACTTTAAAAGAGCTTCATAATCTATTTCAATCGATATTGTCTCTATGTGTGACATCGCGTCGACAACTACATCTTCTCTTCCAATTACGTGTCTGATATCAGTAGTAAGTTTTTCTTGGCGCTGGAAAAATGCATAAATCAACGGCTTATGGTCCGTACAAATAGTGGCAGATTATGCTTCGAGAATGTCGAAAATGTTGGATCGCTTCATACTGTGAATAGTCCTCCTTGGTGCCAAATATGCACTTCGATGAATTAACGACGATGCCATATTCTGAAAATCTTCGGAACAATGAGCGAAGGTGCTCAGCATGCTCCTCAGGAGTTTTGGAAAAGACACCAGCATCATCCTGTTTGTCGGGGTCACCATTTATGGGAGTTTTGGAAAAGACACCAGCATCATCCTGTTTGTCGGGGTCACCATTTATGGGAATGTTCTATATTTTTATAAATCACAACCCATTTTTATCTTTGTAAATTGATATATTTCTTCACAAACAACAGTAATTAATTTATATTCTTATAGAAATGCTCAAAGGAAAAATACATGCTCACTCATCTTAAAAGTCTGTTCTGAGTGACGTCTGTTTTCTTCTTTTCTTAGTGTCCTGTATTTATGTTGCCACATACATCAAAATCGTATAGAAAATACTACACCATACAGTATGTACATTTTTAGTGCGTATCTACGATACGCTACAGGCCCATAGATTTTATTTATGAATTAACTTTAATATATTTTTATATATTAACGGTTTCAGATATGTATTTATCATGCAAAACATTCATTCACTTACATGAGAATATATACTATAATACATTATGATTATTGATTGATTGTATATTACTTTAAAATACTACAACAGCAGAGAAGAAACAGATGACTTATGTTAGGGTTTCTTAAATTGTATAATGAATACATTGCTACTTTTACCATAATTAATATGTTTATTTATGGTTGGTTTATATCGAAGTATTTGATATATACTTATTGCATTTAATTATTAGAATATAAATAACACTTCTTTTGTATGCCTTACATTTGTCCTCAATGTTCCTGCAGAGACGCTAGCCAATCATAGCAACGGATCACAGACTATGATACTTTTTACTTTGTACAACAATATCCGGTGGATTTTACAATAAATACAAGTTTGTTATAATTGAGGTCATTTAAAAACAGATGATTTGTATAATTATAATCTTAAATTATTACTACTTAAAATAGATACAATGATATGTATATTAAATATGATTTTGTAAAAAATAGTTCCATTGACAAGACCCACAGTCGGCAGTTAAGAATTGGCGGGACGCGGGGCATTCTTGGTTTCGGGAGCGATTAGTGTGGGTCATAAAAATAGTGAATTATATACCAGTATGCAAATATAAAGTGTTTATTAATTCTATTGTTTCCTTCTTTAAAAACGTTATCCTGATTCCTGAGTTACTGGTTGGGAGAGGCCTACATATCAGAAGTGGGATTACAGACCAACTTTATAGTAAGTACGCGCCCATGTTGTTGTTTGCGATTTTTTTACCGCCATGTTTTTAATCGCGTTTATTTTATTTTTATGATTTATTACTACCGTGTATATATTTATATATATATTCGGTTGCAGTGTGAATAATTGTTTACCGAACTTATTAATTACAATTATTTTTAATGTTTACGAGATTTTTAATGATCTGCGAATGTTTTTAAATAATCTTTAGTAGGTCTGTTGTATACTGAGTAATCGAGTCTATTTAAATTTTTTTTTTCTTTTTACTAAAATAGTTTTTTTTTACGATTGCATATCATGCAATCATTTCAGACGATGAGTGAACAGGGGCATAGACCGTGTAGTGGCGCTGACCAGCTTAGCCGAAGGCGGGAGACACCTGATCATCGGGGTCGCCGCACCGCATCACGAAGTAGAAGCCGTTTTCGATCTCGCAACTATAGCCACGAGCGAGTCGGACTATTGGAAAGGGAGCTGCAGCGGATACATCAGGAACTGGACGTGCCAGAACAATATCAACGTCCATCAAGGCGAGCCAGTATTTCGCAACGGGAGCCGGAGCCGCGAACGAGTCAAACGATTGGAGGGGGCTGCAACGAGCGTGTGAGCTACTCGACACATCGGAGCGACGTTTTTGTACGTCGAGGCAGATCAGCATGCGTCGGCACGAGAGTCGCAGTCGCATCACTCAACATCGAGAGAATCGACCGAGAACACCTGTTGCTGCCGAGGAACAAAGGTCACGTAGTACATCTTTACCTAAGGGAGATCTTGTACAACTTTTAAAATACCTTAAAAAAGATTTTGGGTTGGGTTTACAATTCAATACCTTGAATTTGATTACACTTACAATTGCATCACAGTCTACTCAGAGCGCACCAATTTTTCCAAATTTTGATCTCTCATCTAAAACGCAAAACATATAGACCTATGGATTAAAAAAAAACAAGTTAATGAGTGCGTTTCTTTGTATGGCTGGGATGACAAGACTACAACTCATTTTGCTATGCAAAAACTTCAAGGCCTGCTAAAACCTGGTATGAAGGTTTGAATTCCATTCTTTTGTCATGGAAGGAATGGGAAGTTAAACTAGTGAACGCATTTCCATTTGAACAGAACTATAGCCAGACCTTGGAAATATGCTGAGACGAAAAAGTAAGTTTAATGAACCTATAGAGGTTTATGAACAATTAACACTCCTTAATCGTTGTAACATAGAGGGTAGCAGAGCGGTGGATTGTATAATTCACGGTCTCAATGATTCAACTGGATGTTATAATTGTAAAGAACTAGGGCACAGTTTTCGCATTTTTCCAAAAACATTGATAAAATGTTCCAAAAGTGATAAAGTAGGACGTACGTTCGAATCCTGTCTTTTAAGATTAAATTAACAAAATAATAAAAGTACCAATGTTGCCAAAGACATGTGCATTAATTCTTATTATATATGATTGTAAATGGATTAGAACCAAGTAATTTGAAAAAAAAAAACCAAATTCATTAAAGATATTAAAGTAAACGGCATGACATTCAAAGCTTTTGTCGATTTTGGTAGTGACGTAACATTAATTAAGGAATCGGTCTCCTATAGACTAGGGTTACCTGACAATAAAGTATCGTCGGCTATGCAAGGTTCCGGAAATGAAAGTGTGTATTCTCAAGGAGAATTATCACTTGACATAGATGTTGATGACGTTAAGGATACATTTGTATGTAAGGTGGTAAGCGATGATTTATTAGATAAACCGGTGTTATTAGGGCAGTCTTTTACTGAGCAGGCTCATATAATCGTCTATAAAAATGCGACCACGTTGAAATTCATTGATATAGGCAATTAATTGCCTAACCCTGTTATGGACCATGAAAACTCCTTTAAGGTTAAGCTGAACAGCTTCCTTCAACTCTATGGTATAGCTATGGTTAAAGCACAATTAGATTATTCATATAGTGGCTGTCTATTTGAAGAACGTTTCCGAACGAGAACCTAACATTAATAATACTAATTAATACTTGGTATTTGGTGGTCTTTACCAAGTTGAATGTAGTCGAATTAATGTAGCAGTAGCTCCGTCTCTAAAATATTGTACTATTCCTGACGGGACTGTCGGTCCCCGGTCGGTACCCGGTCGAGCAGACCAGGTACATTTTGTCAATATATTGATTGATGAACTTCAGATGCACGGTACGGCTACATGGAATTTTGATTGCTTTTAGCTCAGCGATTTAGGTTGTAAATACAAATAAAACCGAGATGCATATCGAATTAAATAGCAATCGTCCCATTGAGTATCGTCCATACCGGCTGTCTCATCATGAGCGAGAAAAAATGTGCAGCATGGTAGCAGATATGCTAGATTCTGGGATAGTGAAGGAATCTGTCTCGGAGTAGGCAAGTCCAATTTTGCTAGTGCGGAAGAAGGATGGATCAATGCGAATATGTGTAGACTATAGTATGTTGAACTCGGTGACGGTCAAGGTATAGGTAGTACCCCAGGTACCCCATGCTCATCATTGAA
This sequence comes from Pieris mannii, assembly GCA_028984075.1. NCBI lineage: Eukaryota > Metazoa > Arthropoda > Insecta > Lepidoptera > Pieridae > Pieris > Pieris mannii. Next base: position 9,325,018 of record CM054793.1, on the reverse strand, counting down.
GATAAAATATCTAGTGTTCAAGATTTTCCACCCCGTTAGCGTGCATAATGTCAGTAAATTTCTTGGATTAGCAAGTTACTTTAGAAAATTTATTAAAGATTTTGCTGTGATTGCCACATTCACTTAGTTCGTTGCTAAAGAAAGGTGCATCTTGGGAGTGGAGTGATCGGCACGAGCAACCGTTTGTAGATTTGAAGTCCAGGTTGATAAATAGGCCTATTCTACCAATATACAAGCCAATGGCTGGAACGGAGTTGTATACTGATGCAAGTAGGGTAGGTATTGGTGGCATACTATTGCAACAAACGTCGATTAATGAGCCGTTTCATGCAGTGGCTTACTATAGTCGACAAACCTCACCAGAAGAGAAGAACTTTCATCGTATGAGTTAGAAACTCTAGCGGTAGTATTTTTCCTTCGCAAATTTAGAGTGTATCTTTGCCTAGCAAAGAATTTAAGATTATTACTGACTGTAGTGCTTTACGCTCTATTTTTCTAAAAAGAGATCTTATTCCCAGAATAGCTCGTTGATGCAGGAGTTTGACTGTTCACTTGAATACAGAGCTGGTACTAAAATGACTCATGTGGACGCTCTGTCTAGGAATGCTGTAACTGTCTGTTACGACTCTTGCATGGATCAGTTCCCGACTGTTATGTCGATAACTGACGATAATTGGCTGCACACTCTTCAACTGGGAGACTCTAAACTATGTAGGGTTAGAAATATTTTGAATTACGGTCTTGATGAAAAGGGCCTAAATTATATTAATGAAAATAACGTCATTAAGGATAATAGATTTTTTTTTTCTTCGTTGTGTAGACTGTAGTAAGGATAATATTCGATGAGTACTACCGAAGGGAGCGAGATGGCAATTGTGTCGTATGAATCACGACGACTTTTGACATTTTGGCTATGAGAAAACATTAGATAGAAACAAGAAAAATCATTGGTTTCCTAAAATGGCAAAATTTGTTAAGAAATATGTAAACGCTTGTATAGCGTGTACTTTTGCTAAAAAAAAAACTTAAATGTTCATAAAGGTTTTCTTCAGCCTATAGTCAAAGTGGATGTACCATTTCGCACACTACACATAGACCATCTTGGGCTTTTCGTAAAATCTAGAAGAGGTAATACTCAATTACTAATGATAGTAGTCGGTTTTACAAAATTGTGTTTCATTAAACTCGTTAGAAACACAAATACTCAGAATGTTGTCCGAGTTTTAGAAGAGATATTTAATACATTTAGAACACCTGATCGTTTAATCAGTAGCCGTGGCATTTGTTATTTCTCATGTATACAAAAAGTTTGTTCTTGATTAGGGTCTCAAACATATATTGAACAGCGTGGCCAGTCCCCGATCGAATTGTCAGGTTGAACGATACAATTGGACCATTTTAGACTCGCTGAAAGCAATTAATATAAAGCTTGATGAAAAATATTGGGGTCAACAATTAGGTAAAGTTCAGTGGGGATACAACAATGTTCAGAAAACTACGGGCAAAAGTGAGTGACAAAACGCCTGCGTTATTTGGCTCTGATATGAATGTAGAAATAAGTCATATTATGAATTACCGACGAAACGTGTGATCGTTTCGCTAACGGCAAAAAGTTAAAGAATAGATAGGGAGCAGATGAAATAGAGAAAGGTATTTGATAAAAATAAAAAAAAACCCTGCGCGTGAATACGGAATTTGTTAAAATTACTAAAATTTATTTCAATAATGACGGACAAAGTAAAAAACTGATGCCCTCGTACGTCTTTACCGTGTAAAGAAGTTTTAGGTAGAGATCTTAGAGATAGAATTAGCTCCCGTGTCGGGTTTAAATTGTTCACAAAATAAAAGAGACACCGTTTTTTCAGCTGATTGTGTGGCCATGGATTCACATTGATTCCTTAAAACTGAACGAAAGCGAATCTGATACGAACTCTGATGATTGCGATGAATAAGATACTTATGTTTTTGTTTACTAATTACCTGTTTTTATTATTTTTCACATGACTTTGCTACAGTTTATTTATGTTGTTTCAGATCAAAACACAGGAATGATTTGATCGTGTTTTGATGGATGTTGTTGGGAAGACCTACAAGTGCACGATCATGTAATCGATCGTTTTTTGAGTTATTTTTACAAATAGTGCGAAACTGAATCGATCAGTCTGTTCGTAGTTTGTAATTTATGATGAAGCACTTAACCGAATGGAGCGGTTCTGTGTCTAGAATGTGATAAGATGAGTTATTTTTTTACAAATAGTGCGAAACTGAATCGATCAGTCTGTTCGTAGTTTGTAATTTATGATGAAGCACTTAACCGAATGGAGCGGTTCTGTGTCTAGAATGTGATAAGATGAGTTATTTTTTACAAATAGTGCGAAACTGAATCGATCAGTCTGTTCGTAGTTTGTAATTTATGATGAAGCACTTAACCGAATGGAGCGGTTCTGTGTCTAGAATGTGATAAGATGAGTTATTTTTTTACAAATAGTGCGAAACTGAATCGATCAGTCTGTTCGTAGTTTGTAATTTATGATGAAGCACTTAACCGAATGGAGCGGTTCTGTGTCTAGAATGTGATAAGATGAGTTATTTTTTACAAATAGTGCGAAACTGAATTGATCAGTCTGTTCGTAGTTTGTAATTTATGATGAAGCACTTAACCGAATGGAGCGGTTCTGTGTCTAGAATGTGATAAGATGAGTTATTTTTTTACAAATAGTGTGAAACTGAATCGATCAGTCTGTTCGTAGTTTGTAATTTATGATGAAGCACTTAACCGAATGGAGCGATTCTGTGTCTAGAATGTGATAAGATGAGTTATTTTTTACAAATAGTGCGAAACTGAATTGATCAGTCTGTTCGTAGTTTGTAATTTATGATGAAGCACTTAACCGAATGGAGCGGTTCTGTGTCTAGAATGTGATAAAATGAGTTATTTTTTACAAATAGTGCGAAACTGAATCGATCAGTCTGTTCGTAGTTTGTAATTTATGATGAAGCACTTAACCGAATGGAGCGGTTCTGTGTCTAGAATGTGATAAGATGAGTTATTTTTTTACAAATAGTGCGAAACTGAATCGATCAGTCTGTTCGTAGTTTGTAATTTATGATGAAGCACTTAACCGAATGGAGCGGTTCTGTGTCTAGAATGTGATAAGATGAGTTATTTTTTACAAATAGTGCGAAACTGAATCGATCAGTCTGTTCGTAGTTTGTAATTTATGATGAAGCAATAACCGAATGGAGCGGTTCTGTGTCTAGAATGTGATAAGATGAGTTATTTTTTTACAAATAGTGCGAAACTGAATCGATCAGTCTGTTCGTAGTTTGTAATTTATGATGAAGCACTTAACCGAATGGAGCGGTTCTGTGTCTAGAATGTGATAAGATGAGTTATTTTTTTACAAATAGTGCGAAACTGAATCGATCAGTCTGTTCGTAGTTTGTAATTTATGATGAAGCACTTAACCGAATGGAGCGGTTCTGTGTCTAGAATGTGATAAGATGAGTTATTTTTTTACAAATAGTGCGAAACTGAATCGATCAGTCTGTTCGTAGTTTGTAATTTATGATGAAGCACTTAACCGAATGGAGCGGTTCTGTGTCTAGAATGTGATAAGATGAGTTATTTTTTTACAAATAGTGCGAAACTGAATCGATCAGTCTGTTCGTAGTTTGTAATTTATGATGAAGCACTTAACCGAATGGAGCGGTTCTGTGTCTAGAATGTGATAAGATGAGTTATTTTTTTACAAATAGTGCGAAACTGAATCGATCAGTCTGTTCGTAGTTTGTAATTTATGATGAAGCACTTAACCGAATGGAGCGGTTCTGTGTCTAGAATGTGATAAGATGAGTTATTTTTTACAAATAGTGCGAAACTGAATCGATCAGTCTGTTCGTAGTTTGTAATTTATGATGAAGCACTTAACCGAATGGAGCGGTTCTGTGTCTAGAATGTGATAAGATGAGTTATTTTTTTACAAATAGTGCGAAACTGAATCGATCAGTCTGTTCGTAGTTTGTAATTTATGATGAAGCACTTAACCGAATGGAGCGGTTCTGTGTCTAGAATGTGATAAGATGAGTTATTTTTTTACAAATAGTGCGAAACTGAATCGATCAGTCTGTTCGTAGTTTGTAATTTATGATGAAGCACTTAACCGAATGGAGCGGTTCTGTGTCTAGAATGTGATAAGATGAGTTATTTTTTACAAATAGTGCGAAACTGAATTGATCAGTCTGTTCGTAGTTTGTAATTATTCGATGAAGCAAGTAAAAATTCGATTCTTTTCTTAAATATTGGTTATTGATAATATTTTATTAATTTTTGTTTTATAATCATATAAGAATGTATAACCTAAAAGTGTAAGTAATTTGATTAAGATTATTTATTAAGAAGTATGTAACGTATGTGGAAGATAGATGTTATTGAGTAAACGATTTCTTTTTACACGATTGTTAGGGTTTCCACCTGGACCGTATGCGGGGACGCACACGTTATCAGGATGGTCGATTGTTAGGGTTTCTTAAATTGTATAATGAATATGTTGCTACTTTTACCATAATTAATATGTTTATTTATGGTTGGTTTATATCGAAGTAGTTGATATATACTTATTGCATTTAATTATTAGAATATAAATAACACTTCTTTTGTATGCCTTACATTTGTCCTCAATGTTCCTGCAGAGACGCTAGCCAATCATAGCAACGGATCACAGACTATGATACTTTTTACTTTGTACAACAATATCCGGTGGATTTTACAATAAATACAAGTTTGTTATAATTGAGGTCATTTAAACAGATGATTTGTATAATTATAATCTTAAATTATTACTACTTAAAATAGATACAATGATATGTATATTAAATATGATTTTGTAAAAAATAGTTCCATTGACAAGACCCACAGTCGGCAGTTAAGAATTGGCGGGACGCGGGGCATTCTTGGTTTCGGGAGCGATTAGTGTGGGTCATAAAAATAGTGAATTATATACCAGTGTGCAAATATAAAGTGTTTATTAATTCTATTGTTTCCTTCTTTAAAAACGTTTTCCTGATTCCTGAGTTACTGGTTGGGAGAGGCCTACACTTATATAAATATAAAAAGATTTTTAACAGAAAAGAAACCGTAATATAAACCAAGAAATTGTAAATACTAAAGAAATACACAAAGTGCTGTGCGTCCTTCAGCTGTACTGCAGAGCCGGTGACCAGCACCAGATGCCTCCAAAGCGTCAGCGTTTTCTCTACAATGACTTCATGTCGCGCGCCAAGGCCGTGAAGAGTTGCGCCACGTCGATGAGACGGCCTAATCTAGCCCCGCCCTTCCAAGCCCTTCAAAGTCAAATCATTTATTCCAATGGGGTCTTAAGGCCAGTCAGGGTCTTCAGTCATACTGGTTAAGGATTCTCCCTTTTGATTGGTGGAACAGCAACACCTCACTGTCTCCACAATAGTATTTTAATTACGTTTGAATAAACCATAATTATTTTTAATTTCACGAATTATTTTCCTCGAGTTTTTTTCTATATCGTTGTTTTTGATCTCACTCATTGGTAAGGCACTCGGTCGTATTTGTACCCATGCCAAGCTGCTGCAAGCTGATTCTGGCCTGCTTACGTCTGGCATTGATGGAATGCCGCCGGAAGCACGCGAGTGTCCGCTGTGATAATAGTGCACCCTCGCGATACTAGCTATTCCTGGCAATTATGAAACTCGCTCGAGACAGTTCCATCACCAGGCAGAAGGCTTGAAAAGTTTTGCATAGCATTAGGTATTATTAATTTAAAAGTTTTTTTTTGGTACGAGGATAAAATGAAAAGGATCTTGTGTTCATTTAGTTATATAAAAATAAAATAAAATAAAAAAGCCTTTTATTTCCTACAAATATAACTTTTTACATTGACCCATCTCCAAACGCTTACTTAACTAATTAAAATTAATACCTTCTTATTTTTATTTATTTTCTATATTATTTACCTATAACTATTTTATTTACTGTTATTAATATACTACTTATATAATATTTGCTACTATATATATCATATTTACTACTAGATAATATTTACATTATTTTATTGTATTATTAGCTAGCTTGGTTAGATTTTAGATACTTAAATAATATAATTTGTAGGAACCCCATTATTGGGTGAAGGCCTCCTCCAAAGATGCCCATTTGTCTCTGTCCTGTGCAGTCTGTTTCCAGTTTGGGCTGGCTACTTTTTGATCTCGTCATCCCAACGAGTATGTGGTCTTCCTCGATTTCTTTTACCTTGAGGTCCAAAAAGTCACTTCTATGGTCCATCTTCGGTCTTTAAGCCTCGCGACATGGCCAGCCCATCTCCATTTAAGTTTTTGTGCGTATTTCAGTGCATCTGTTGCTTTGGTTTTTGATATTATTATTGTGTGTCGTATTTTGTCTGATTTCTTTAGTTTAAGCATGCTGCGTTCCAGTCCTCTTTTTTATTTAGTTACATATGTGTGTTAAATAAGTTTATGTAAATAGGGTAGAAGAAGTTGTTTCACGAATATCATACTGGTACTGTAAAGAAGAAAATCTTTTTCAGCTTTTATTATTACTGTTACGAAACACGTGTTCTAAATATAAAAATACTAGAATATACAACTTGAAGATAGTTATTATCGCTTTTCATGCCACCTAGGACTAACATTGCGATGTCGAATTTAGGTGTCGGTGTTGCGTGCATCGTAAAAATTCACCTCACATTTTGCTCCATCGCGTCAAAAGAAGTATCACTTCAATAATAAAAACGCGTGTCAAATTATAAACTCGCTTAAATTCAAACTTAAACCAATAGAGACAAAGACAAATAATTTTGTACTTGCATCAAACACTTGGTTGTTCACGCATACATAAAGGCTAGTGTGCAATAAAAGTTGACAGAAACCCCGTTCATAATAGTCCAATTTACCAAATTTTATCCGAATAATATTCTGTTGAAATTAGTTCGGCACGCGTCGCCCGTAATTTCGCTACTGAATAGAGGACAATTTGTGACGTCACACGCAGACATTTTCGTGGCTGGGAGCGTGAAATGTGAATGTGCCTTAATAAAACCTTTATTTACCTTGAAGCCAAATTCAGAAATAAAAAGAAAGTATTGCAGATAACATTAATTTTTCAGTTTTAGATTGGTCTAACAGTTTTGTGTCTTACTCAGTCTTACTCAGGTTGTGCAGACATACTTTTTTGCCTAAATTATATTTAATGTATATATTCACTTGTTTAGTAATTCGTAATACTTTTGGTAAATTTTCTTGGAAGCTAATGTCCCAATCTGCCCACAAAAAACTAATCTATAGTCGAAAATCAAACCCGTCATAGCAACCGGTTCAATCTTTCCATCTCTTGTACTGACAGTCTTTTTCCTATATTATAGGGCATAAAAGGGCGGTAATGCACTCGCGAGCCCTCTGGCATTGAGAGTGTCCATGGGCGGCAGTAGCACTTAACATCAGGTGAGCCTCCGCCCGTTTGCCACCTGTTCTATAAAAAAAAATCTATAAACTTGGCAACAGCGTTATAACTATAAAAAATTATCGTCTTCGTTCTAATCTAAATTGACTAGTTGCAGACTTTTTCATACAAAAGATGAAATAGTTGTTATTCTATATGTATCTGATTTGTATAATCCCGTCTAATCTGCAGGCTCGTGAGCCTTCTTTGCTAGACACACCGTCAACTTTTTGGGCCTTAATTCCGTTTTCTTCGCGATGTTTTCCTTCATTGTTAGAAACAATGTTAATAGCACTCATAGTCAGGTAGTCTATCGAAGTCATTCTATATCTGCTTTGTATCATTCCCGTCTAATTGGCTGGCTTTTGAGCCTTCTTTGCTTGACACACACCGTCGACTTTTGGGGCTTAGGCCGTCGTCGTCGTCGTCGTCGGCTTAACGTTTAGACGTTAATTCCTCTCGATGATTTCCTTAATTGTATGATCCAGTGTTACAAGCGCAGATAGACACAAAGTCTGAGCTCAAGACTTCATGGATAAGAGTCACACAATGAAGCCACAACTCTGTTTTTTTTTATGTTAGACATTATACTTAAGTTTAACAATTGAAATATTGCAAGCTCATCCGATCTTCGTGATCACAGTATATTATTGTCTGGTTGAATTCCACACATAATTATTTCTGGCCACAACATCGCGTCCACGTATTGTACATGAAAATTATGTACGGAAAATGGGTCATGTGATTTCCACGAATTGCCCTTATTTAACGTGGACTAAAGAGGATTTAATGACATGATTTAGACGAGTCGTTTAATAAATCATCTGTTTTATATAATTCCACATAATTGTTAATAACCGTCACTTAGTTAATACGAACGCTCTAAATGTTTTAAATACGTCTTCTATAAGTATGTTAAATAGGCTTAAATCGTATTCAACATAAACTTATAACTAATATAAAATAAAGCATATTGGGGTTGCGAAGCTGGCGCGACTTCTAGAAATGTAAGTACCCGTGTGCACTTATTACTTAATATCAAGTGAGCCTCCAGCCAGTAAGGGTCTGGGTTTCTGTTGTACGCCTCGCCATTCGGTGAACATTAATTCATTTAGGTAACTGATAAACTAATGCGTCAAAAAGTTACAATTTCTGCCAGTTATCAAAGGTGTATAACGGACCAAAACTGGAAAGAAACTTTCCACCACTCTTTTGAATTAATTATATTTTAAGATTGTAAGGAGCATCCATTACTACTTGCATTTATTATTTGCTATTAATACAAATAAAGAACCAATACAATGGATTATAAACTTAAGAAGATATATATGTTTTTCGTACAAAAGCTCGCAAGTTGAAGGCGCAATAATTAACAAAGTTCGTGCCACACTTCCGGCTAACTTCATTGTAACAAACAAGCAACTTCGTTATGCTGAGTCAAGATCCACAGCGATAATTAATAATATGCGTTGGAAATCACGTATTTGTGTATGCTAACTAGCTGTAACTTCTGGGTGCAGTGCTCTTTGCACGGCATGCTAGCCCCAAGATTCAGATTCAATTTGCACTAAGTATAGCTCCTCTTTATTGTGTTGAAATACGAAAGTCATACTTAATTTTAACCTCTCATATTTTATTATTTTGAGAACGTAGATAAAGCGTATGGGTATAAAAAAAACATATGTGCAATTCACACGTGGAAATAGAAGCGAAACCTTCAAAAACAAACTGTTAATAATTAATCATAGATAAATTTAAAAAATTTCACTATCTAAATGTATTAAACTTTTTTTTAAAAACAGTATATTTTAATGATAAATTTTAATTTATAAGTTTAATATAAATCTTAAATTTGGCAAAAACTAAAACAAAGAAAGATTGAAATTGGATAAAATGAATAAGCGGCAATAAAAGAGGCTGTATAATGCCTCCTATCGCATTTACTCCCACGTTAAATCTTATAAATTTATTTTTCTGTCTCTTTTTACTGTCGGGTTTTCCGTTGCATCCGATTTGAAATTACGATTCTAAAGAAGTTTCTCTATTTATCTCATTTTCTCACACGTTAAATCTTATGAATATATGTTTCTGTCTCTTTTTACTATCGCTTTTTCCGTTGCATCCGGTTTGAAATTACAACGATTCTAAAGAAGTTTCACTTCAAAAAACATATAAACCATTTTAGGTTTTGGACCTTTCTGATTTCTGTATCAGTTTCATGATTTGTCAATCTAATAGGCAAGTAGGTGGCCTGACACATACCGTCGACTGTTTGGGTCTAAGGTAAGCTGGCACCATTCGATCTAATATTGAGTAACATAAAAAGAACGTCCATTGGTAAACAGCCGGGGATAGAACCTATGACCTCTGGTACGAGAGCTGCACGCCACTAAGCCATCCCGTGAAGAAAGCCGTCTCTCAAATGGATATACCCTCACATTTAATAAATATATCGGAAAAAAGACTATAGAATCACTACCATAAACATAGACAAAACATGTATTAATAACAATAGAGATAACATTTCTTTTTAAAGAACAAGTTATATTTATGTAACTATCTATATATCGACCACTGAATATTCGTTAATTTATAGATCTAGCAATATTGGCAAATTCTAGTTGGTACTAACGGTTTTGATTTTAAGGTCTGTTAATATAAATCTAACGTTATGACACTGGCAGCTGACAGTAATGCCATTGCTCCAACAATTATAATATTCTTTCAAATTGTTCTTCTAATTGTAGTTTCATTTAAAATTGTAAGTGCTACATAGAATTAATTGAGTATCTAAAATATTTTATAATTCAGATGTAAGAGATTAGTTGCCCACAACAGGGACTCCTTGTATGGGGGAAGTTAAGATGCTTCTATTTCAATTTTTTTTTTTTCAAATATATACAATATTATATATTGTAAAAGCAAAGAAACAGAGGTTTGGTGGGTTACAAAATTAAATCAATTTCACTTCTAACTTATAAAAAACTCCCTACGTCAACATTTACATTGTAAAGTAGATTTGTGTTAGTAACTTAAAAAGGAAACAGATAAAAAAATTCAGCTATAAAAAGATTTTAGAAAATTTATACCTAAGACCCATAATGCAATTTTAATATTAAAAGGATGTTTTAATTCTCTACACGGATGAAATATAGGTAAAAATAATAGGCGTGGAAATGAGGTTTCTGATAAATATGGAAAAGTACCGAAGCGCGAATACGAATTATAATCCCTGTCGAAGTCATTTCGATTGAGGCTGACAAGTGGAAAATATTTTGCGTAAAAAGTAATTTCGGTTAGGAATATAATGTAGTGGTCACATCAAACGCGTGTTGTATATGTTAAACATCTTATATTTGCTACATTTTCTAAACTTCTAGCGAGTTAAAAAATATAAATATCATTTATTAATAAAGATAATTAATAAATATGACTGTCAGTAAAACTTAATCTACATTTACTACCAGTTTTTAATTCATAGGCGTTTAATTCATATTGTATAAGCTTTCCCTGCATCACATGTAAAAGCATTTAATTATTATTAATAAATAAATAAACATGTTTCACCTCTATCAGCAAGGCACGATGAAATAGGAGCTCGTATTCATACCTACAGTACTATGGATACTACATGCAAAGACGTAGTATCAGGGTGAATCATAATATAATATCTTTTCGTATATTTATAAAATCAATTCGGTAAAAATGTGTTATCTATAAATGTGTAAAAGCTATCTTAATTAAAGACAATACTATGCTGTATCTTACTAACGCAGTCCTCTTTCGTTCCAAATAAAAACATATTTTAAATCAATTATTTTGAAAAGGAAAGTATAAAAAATATTGTCAAATACGTACATTTTGCTGATTGTGAATGAATGTGTTTTAAATTGGTAAATATCATTTACAAGTCTAGTCTTAAAGACTATAGTTGAAATACAAGAACAAACGAACACATACATACACAGCTTATACGTACTATATGGACCTACTAAGCAACCGCGTTGCTAGCAATACAATAAAACATACAAAAATGTAGACTGACTCGTCCGGTAAAATCGCTCACGCGAACGCTTATGACCAAAACGACCTGAATCCTACTTATTACTAAGATTGGAGCTTCGTTAGAATTAATGATATTCAAGAAGTTTGTTGGTTTCAAGTGAAACTTTGTAATTTATTGCCAAACAAACGCGAGCACTGAATACTGATTCGAGACTGGTATTATAACTGCTATTAAAAATTACAAATATTATTTTATGACGAAAGTTTTACATAATTAATGGTGAGGTCCTATACCTTATGATATATCTTAAATTTGGTCAAATTTCAACTAAAATTAAAAGAAAACCATTGCTATCCCTTAATCTTTTCTGTTCCAAGTATATTTTGAAATCATTGTATATATGTTTCACAAATTGGTCGCGCTCCGGCGAAAAGAAGTATTACACTATATACATTGTATATATATGTGGAGAGCTGAAGCCTAGCCAATGGGACTTGAGTTATTTCTGCGGCTATTTTAAAACACAATTAAGTCATTATATATGACACACATCGAATTCGGTCTAAGATATATTTTTCATTCATTGTACTAGCAAATGTCAATAGAGAACAGTAAAATCCATTGATAACTGGAATTCAAACACCTCAGGCTTCGACCAATGTACAGAAATCCTTCAATTTATTACAGACACAGATATGTTTTGTTTAAGTACATATAGGTACATATCTTAGGTATACCTATGGTTTAATAGCCTGTCCACACAGTTGGCGCCTTTAAATTGGCCTAAAATTTTTCAATGCCAGAGGGTTCGCGAGTGCGTGGCCGGCCGGCCGGTTTGTTGCTATGTCAACAATCGGTCCCTGTCTCTATCATCTCTCTCCTTCTCGTATCTGCTCTCCTCCGTCCATACTAGTCGCTAGACTAGAATTCCTATCGTTTATAGTCAGTTAGGGTCTCCTCCAACTCCCTTCCTTTCTCCATGCATAATCCTCTGCGTATCTGCCTGTGCCATTATTCAGGTTTTACTCTAGTTCCTTGTCACCACTGTCTCCGTTATATATAATATTTTTTTAACTAAGAAAACAAAAACACATTATTTAAGTCATAATAACCCGAAAAATTGCACTTAACGGCTTCTAAAACAGAATTTTCAAGAAAAGGCCTTCCGCAAACCACTCCGGAAGTTTTGAAAATCCAATATAAATCTTTACAATTTAGCAGTCACCTCGCATCCAGCCAATAGTAGTACCATTCGTCTCACGTCGCTCCGAGTCGCACAATAGTTTACTCAATAATTCAATGTGTTCAGTAAATTTGCTAGTGGATAGGAGATTTTTGTATTCATGTAGGCGCTATCTTCCATCACCTTTCAGTAAGAAAGTAAAGATTTAACAGAATATTGCGATGTAATTATCTTAATCAATTTATTTCCAATACTCAAATATACAGTACTTACAATATTCTTAAGAAAGTATTATTATTTTCCTACAAAAAAGCGCGACTTTGCTTGAATTACAATCTTGCTTATAATAATTACGGCTATTAAGTAATATTTTGTTAACCTAACTTTCTACAAAAATAATTGTTGATTCAACTCTTTTCACATGTTCTTTCTATCGCAATTAAGAAAATATAGTAATAATAATAATTAATAACTAGTATTGCAATACTTAAGATTCCAATATTTCACGTGCTATAAGAGAATGAAATCTTTGTTTATTACCGTAGATTGATGCCTGTATCGACAGTACGATTTTATGTGTTAGAAACCTAGCCCACACAATGGATATCCACTATGCATGGCGTGCCCAGGCGACGTAGACACGGCTTTGAGGCACAAATGCTATGATATCGCCGGCTACACGAAAGCGGAGTACGTTTGGAGGATCAGTGTCAAAATCCCAAGTAATTCAAACATATGTCCCTATACTTTTTGTTTTTTTACAACAAAATATATCTAGAGGACAAGGCAAATGATGAATCCTTGAAACAACAAAACGGCAGAACCTACTGGAAAGAGATGTATAGGAGGACAAAAAAAATATGGACAGATGTTGTAATGGAACTAGCAACGAAAATCTGCATAATCGCACTGCTGCTTCACCTGAGTATGTCAATAACGAAGGGTCGAAACTCCAGCATGCATCTAAATGAGCTTTGTTTAGGAGGGGATGTCGAAATTGTGTAGTTCCATGGAACATGATACGGAGTAAGATAGACGAGTGATAGGCATCTGAACGGCCAAGACTTGATTTGAGATTATGACTATGTATTTGCGTGTTGTTTCCGAGAAAGTAAGTGCGTGCTCCTATTTCACCAGGCCTCCGTTAGAGGACAAATCATTTTTTTTAATTTATTTCATTATTATTTATTACTTAAGATGTCATGTGGAACATGGTGAAATTGTTGCAGATCCTCACAAACTTTGTGTAAAAGAAAAAACTTGGCGATTAAAAGAGTGGGGCAGAGTTTATTGCCAGTTCTTCTCTTTCGTTCTACGGCCTTGATTTGAGAACTGGCAGTAAATGTAAAATTAGAAGCATTCAATGTTTATTTATTTTTTGAGGTTCATAAGTGTACATTGTGTTACCTACATGAACAAATGAATGTTTGACTTATGACTTTAGATTCGACGTGAATTATCGTCTCTAATTTGCTAAGCCCGCCTGTCAATGGCATCCAGGTCAACCAGACGACACATAGCAGCACCGGCCCAGAGATGGCTTCGATTACACACACGAACGGACTTTAACTTGTTGAAGGTTTAGAGCTTACTCAAACTCAAAAATATCTTTATTCATATAGGTAAACATGTACATATATGAACGTCAAAAAAAACAAATTAAATTAATTGTCAATTTACATTTACAACCAGTTCACAAGTCAAGGGCGTTGAGCGGGTAAGGGCAACCTTAATATGTTAGTTAAGAACATTTATCAGCACATTTTAAAATATATATTAACCTTCTTGTAGTGTATCGCAATATTCAACGAGGGAATTTTATGTCAAAACGATCCTAAAGTGATATGACCAATATAACAAAATACATATACGAGTTTTGCATAGAAAATGTTATCAGAGCTGGTTACAAAGTATAATAACAGGGAAGACTGACTCGTCCGATAATTTCTCCGGGGATAACGGGGTATAACCAACTAGGGTTGCCAACTTATAAATCTAATTCAAGTATCCTCGACGACTATAAAAAACTACAAAATAAACTTAACTTATCGTAAAAATTAAAGGTTTTCGTCTTATTTTTTAAGAAAAAGAATGAAGACGCCAGCTCGCACGAGCAGACGCAGATACCGTACCAAACAATGACAGCGTATTAAATAAAACAATCGTCATATAATTACTTATAGACATCTGTTTGCAACAACGGTTTTGACGTATTCGCTAGAATGAAGAACTTCAAAATATCCTTAAAACTACATAACGCGAACATCGTCTTATTTATAAACTGCAATAGCAAAGAACCTTAGACCACAACCTGGTAGCAAGAAACAACCTGGTAGACCGAGGCTGCGTAGGAGTTGTCAAAGACCTCGAAACTATGGGTGACTTAAGTTTGACGCAAGAAGCGCTAAATAGATTGCGATCTAAAGAAGAAGAGACAGAAGCACTAAATAAAAAAATAGATAGATCCCACAAGGGATGTACCATGTCAAGCCATTGATGATGATATATGGGAATCAAAGAATTCAATTGTTTTAAATCCCAAACTATTCAGTAGTTTTTCCCTCAAACCAATCAAATATTGTACGTATGTTAAAAATATACTCATACGCAAATAAACAAATGAATAAGTACAAACTCAAACAAGTTTTTATGCAAATAAAAAGACTTTTGGTTGACTTTGCAATCTGTAAAAGAATATTTGTAATTCTATACAAAAATTAATTATAATAGTGTACAAAAGCAACCCTATAACACCTCGTGATGTTCGGACCTCATAGACAGCATTGAGCCAGGGAATAGATATCTAGATCATTTGTAGCTTTTCACAGAACTATTTGTAATATGAAAACTGCAAATTGAAGAAAGAATGAGTCACAAGCTTACTGATTGTATATTACATAGCTCTTATGCTTACCATGACGTATAACATACACAAATACACTACACAAACAAAGTAATTTACTATATTCTTAACCTACATAGTAATAATAATAATTAAAAAGAGTGTGTGTACACACGTTAGAAGTTATACTTCTTTGGCGTATGGAAAAATAACTAAAATGCAATAGTGATTAACGATAAATATTAAAATTAATCAAAAAGATATAACACATTTAAATAAATAAATTATTAGTAAATACTATCACCGACGTAAATGAAATTGATTTAAACACACCAAAATAATATTTATTTATTCACACTGTTTAATTGTACTGTTACGAAACACTTTCAAAATATAAAAATACTAGAATATTCAACTTGAACATAGTTATCGATTTCCATGCCACCTAGAACTAACTTTACGATGTCGAATTTTGGTGTTGGGGTGCGCGCATCGTAAAAATTCGCTCTCATCATTTTTCTCCATCGCTCCAAAAGAAGTATTACTTCAAAATTAAAAAGTTTGAACCAGTGCCGCTAGCAGCATTTCCTCACTGAATTGCGATACTCATTCGTTAAGCGAGCACCAGCTCTGGGCTTACCGGTACTATCTATCTAAGAAGTCCTAAACGAATGAACTATCTAGATAGTTAATATAAGAACTCATGTCCTCAGAGATGAAGCTTGTTAAGCCGCTAGATAACACTGCTTTGGAATTTTACATTATATTTTTGCCAACTAATCAACGAACTCTTATAAGTTTTATGTAACACTATGTTTACGAAAGCTTCGTGGCTGTTAATATTAACAATAAAAATTTGGTGTATTTGTACAACTGTTAATAACTCGTTATTATATTAGAATATACTTTTTATACATTTTTTATCCTAAATGTTTTCCTTTTTTTAGATAAATACAGTTATACAAATACATGGAGTGATCATATAATGGTTATATTGGGCTGTAATCTTACTAACAATTAATTTACAGAGAAGTTTCACGTGATGAAGTGAAGAAGAAGAAACTCCTTTGTTTTTTATAGAACAGGGGGCAAACGGGCAGGAGGCTCACCTGATGTTAAGTGATACCGCCGCCCATGGACACTCTCAATGCAAGAGGGCTCGCGAGTGCGTGATAATGACTTGATGCCAGCTTCTAAGCATCTAAAACTTCTGAAGCCTTGCTAATGTTGTTTACTTTGATAAGGTCCCAAATTTTAGCTTCAATCACTTAAATTACCTCTTCTCCAAACATTTACAAGCATTACTATTCCTTCAAATTCTGGAGTTACTTAAGGATTATAGTTGACTTGTAAACATATTTTATGATTATATTTCAAACAATTAATGCTTAAATATAAATTAATATAGCAGTGTTGTATATGTCGGAGTAATGGCGCTGGTATCAGTCACTATCACTTTAAAGTCAAATTGTTCAAATCAGTTAAGATCTACAAAATAACATACTATTTGATAAAAGTCAAAACTCAAAAATAATTTATTCATATAGGTAACATAATGTACACTTATGAACATCAAAAAAAGGAGAAATATATAATAAATGAATCTAATTTTACATTGACTGCCAGTTCTCAAATCAAGGGCGTAGAACGGAAGAGAAGAACTGGCAATAAACTCTCCGCCACATAGACTTTATTATGTTGTTGTGTCTGTTAGTACCAGGGCCTTTGCTCCGACATATTATACGGTCTCAGGTCAAAGTTTGAGTAAATTTAAAATAGTAAATTGCGTCTTTTAAAAGTCGGTTAAATGAGCAACACCCCCCAGGCAGTCTAAGTCACGAACCAATTTCCTATACAGCGCGTGACACAATATTCAATTTCCGATTCGAGATACTATTTTTAAAACGTGTTTAGTTTCCCGATGCAATTTTTAATATCTTGGAGAGCTACTGTTATCTATATTATGAATTTTCCAAGAATTTTCATCTCGGAAAATGCCACTTTCAAAGACATTTAAAATATTATATTTAAACTGAAGTTGAAATTTTTGTATATCGGTTTAAAGCTTCGCTATTTGCTCATAATAAACGTATTTCAATCATTCATCGGGAATATTAATAATGAAAATATATCTTACAAGTTTAATTATATTTTAGAACAATTAAAAGAAAATTATTTTATCTAACCAATATGAATAAGGTATTTTAATTTATATATATATGCATAATGTTAACTTATATTAACATACATGTTAATATAAGTTAACATATTATTAAAATAAATAAATGGTAAGTATATAATTATGATTTGTATTTCTTTTGTAGAATAGGGGGCAAGCGTGCAGGAGGCTCACCTGATGTTAAGTGATACCGCCGCTCATGGACACTCTTAATGCTCTGAGGGCTCGCGAGTGCGTTGCCGGCCTTTTAAGAATTGGTACGCTCTTTTTCTGAAGGACCCTAAGTCGAATTTACAGTAAAAATTGTGATAAAAATCCTATTCTCCACCCTGAAGTCTTGCGATCGAACCACGGCTTGAACAATCACTAAATATGCCTGAAACCAATAAATCGAACGATTACAATTTACAGTACTGCTGGATTGAATATAATAACGGCTTTAGGCTGCAGTTGGAACTGCAGTCAGCAGTGCCTCGGTCATGTTCACGCTTGATGATGGCTTCTTGGTGGTTCGGGGGAAGAGAACGGCATCGGCAAGATTTTAATACATGGGAAAAGTATCATCAGTATAATAGGAGAACGTACAAACACAAATTAGATAGCATGATTTGATATACACTGGCTTTTAAAAGCGAAAATTATACAATATATACATTCTATTATGTATAATTATGTTTTTGAAAGTGTCTGGCAAACCGCTTAATGCAACGCTAAATGCAAATGCGGTGTAAATTGTTCAACATACTAAGCTATTTCTACTTAAGGTATTACTTGGGCACTTAACAGATCTACGCTTTTGCCGGTGTGAGCATAGAGTATAATTTAATCTATGGTTGAAATCACAATCTAAAGGATATTCAAAATATTAAACCTCAATCTTACAAGATTTTTCTTGAAAAACGAATTTTGTTAGTTAACTATTGAGATCGTTTGTTTAATGAAAAGTTTCTAAATGTTGCAGCAACTTTTATTACATGGTCTCAAACTTTTTGGTCTGTGTGGCGCATGTCGCGTGACGGTCGTTCGCGGAGTAGGGATAAAGTGAAAGGCGCTCGTCATAGCAGCCAAGGCCAATATGGCGGCGCACATAGTTCGCAGCAGCTGACCGTGTAGTGTATAGACTATTATTCATTTGGGCCAGTGCTCAACGCTATTTTAATGTGTATATCATCTAAATAATTGTTAAGCATTATGTATGTCGTACTCTCTAAGACACAGAATTTAATAAAAATATTAGTTGGAGACTTAGTCTACTTTTATTACCATTATCATTCCAACTTTCCAAGTATAAAATTAAGATTGATAAAGCGATTTTATACCCTTAATGGAGTATTATTCCAATTTTTTTTTTGTTAAATGTCTATAATGTGAAAAAAAGTTTCACTTTTACCGTGATTTTATTTGATTTAACATAATAATTTTAACCCTGAGAACTCTTTTGTATAATACTTCTACAGTTTAAAACATTTCTTCCCACTTCTTCAGTTTCATCACCGGACGTCGAGACCGAATACAAAATTCCACCTGTATCACCTCGACGTCCGTCGTTCCACAACTCCCAATCGACTTAGGGTCCTTCAAGAAAAGAGCGTACAAATTCTTAAAAGGCCAGTCTCGCACTTGCGAGCCATCGGGCATTGAGAGTGTCCATGGGCGCTATCAGGTGAGCCTTTGAAGTGATTCATAGTCAAGAGTCACCTCTGAGGGTAAAATATCACGTATTTAAAGTCCAATGACAAGACTAAGCCATAAGTGTAAGTTCTAATATGTCAAATTCAATACATTTTTGACATTTGCAATCTATGCTTAACTGGTCCCGACTAAAATATTCATTTAAGAAAGTAAAATTACTGCCGTTATTTTTGAGCTTTTTATCATAGTTTAAAGAGATAGCTCGTATCATCTAACAGGATAATAAAGCGTGCTGAAATAACGTCGTTATTAATTGCGCGGTGTTTTGTTTCAAAGCCGAGCGTTGTATTATCTGTGTTATTGAATTTATATTATGTTTACGGGAAATATAAATATCGTGTATTTTATATGGACAAAACGACTCTCAACTTGGATACGATTTGTTTAATCAAGACACAATTGTTTATTAAAGAAAAACATCGTTAGGAAACCTACAATATCCTGTAAACAAAACCAATTACTTATTTATTCAAATTACTTATAGCCCGGTCAATTTAGATAATTTAAGGTACATAAAGTCCCAACAAGCTGAAAATCAGTAAAATTGTTCAAAACATAATTATTAATAATATTAAAAAGTTCCCCATCATTCCCGTGTATGGATTTTTTTTTATTCAATGTCAAAGGTAAAAAATGAGTTTGTCGCAATTTCCAGAAAAACGGTAAGTTTTAAATTACTTTAGACAAAAATGTAGATCATAAAATTATCTATAAAAAAATGTATCAATACATTTTTCCTACGAGCTGTTCCTGATATATAAAGATTAAAAAAGTTATAAAAGTTGTTATCGTAAGTACGGCAGCAATTTTCAAAATGTTTGAAAAACAAGATTTAGTTAAATGTGCTGAAATTTTTTAAATGAGTAATTCAGCTCAACAAGAAGATTTTATGTACCTACCCTCTCATTTTTTGGTCTAAATTCACCGGACTATTATGTATTAAACAATTTCTTGATATAGATAATTATATTGAGATAAATACACGAGGTTGGGGTATAACGCCATCTTTAATGGATTTATGGGGGTTTAGTGTTGGTATAAATAAAACCCCATATATTTAAACACACATGTATATTTACTTCACTTTATAAATCAATACAATGTATCGTTTAACTATTATTGTTGGCTTGTGTCGCGATACGTGGCGTAGGTACGATCGTACGACCTGCCGGCGACGAAGCTCGGTAATGACTAGCGTCTCCCGCGCAGTTGCCAATCCCCACAGATTGGTATTTATTTAAATTAGTGCAGTTTTGACTTAATGGTTTCAGCGTGTGACCCATCCCTGCGATCGTAGGGTTGATCCCTTGTTGCGCACCACTTGCTTACTAAGTGCGCATTTAAAATCTCGGATGGTGAAGGAAATCATCATAAGGACCAGCTTGACTTAGAACCAAAAAGTTGACGGTGTATCTCTGGCACAGATGATCACCTATTTGCCTATCATGACAAATGATCATAAAACATATACAGAAATCTTCGGCCCAAACCTAAATAAAGTGTCACTGATTTATGTATTTAAAATGAAAGCATAGCTGACGGCTTTAAATGAAATTAATTAATGAAGTTTCATACAAGAGCTCACTCCTAATTGGGGAAACTATTTAAAAGCAAAAGTTCAGCGTCAACTAAAAAGAAAACGTGGTACTATATTCAAACTTAGACTACTCTTAAACTGAATGCAAAGTAAGTATATAATATAATAGTATCGCTTTCGCTTAGTATCGCCAATTGCAAACAATGATCGTTTCATCTTACATACCCACGTTTGCCTTAATAAGTAACCATTTTGCCATGTAAGCTGCTAGTTCTGCCCCTTATTTATAAAAGTAATTCCATTTCACCGTAATAAAGTATCATCTCTCATGTCACAGTGTTAACACAATTTGACAGAAAGAGATCAAACCAAAGCTTAAGTTGTTTTTTATTGATTCGTAATTCATTCTGATTCGGAGCAACGTGTTATCATGTTCATGGCATATAACAGCTATTTACAAGCATCTTGTAAAGCAAAAAGATTGAAAGGGGTGGCAGAGAGGTATTTTATTTATGCTCTTAACACATTGAATGCTTAAACAATGGATACAAGTAGCCGGAAACTAAAACCTTTTATAGCGAATATTGATTAAGTAAATATGAATTTGAATATATGTATATTATTATTTGTATAAAAAAAAAAACATTTTTTGGATCCAAGTGGTCGGTATACAGCACATTGGGTGCCGAAATCCGAGAGCTTGGGATGGCAATGGTTTAAAAAAATTAACGGGGCTGAGTGGGCGGCACCGCTACTATGACCCCGCTCCACCCGCTCCCGCTCGGATCCGAGAAAAGAGCACTTTATCTGTTAAACAGATGAGAAATTGAGACAATCAGATACTTATGAAAATATGTAATAGAAAGCATATAAGGTGAAAATGATATACTTCCTCACAATCGAGTAGCGTGCAATATGGCGGCACATAACACAAGGGGACTCTTTGTATTGAAAACAGGAGTACGCCAAGCATCCGCGACTATATGATGTAAATACATAGAGATAGCGAAAAAATTTATTAAAACCTAAATATAACAATCAAATGATTAGTATTTGCAATTTTGTTTGCCTATTTAGTAATAATAAAATTAATATAAAGTTTGGTACCTGTGGCAGCCTCTTAAATGCTGGCAGCATTTTCTCGCTTTGCGATACTTATTGGTTGAGCAAGGAAAGAACCAGCTCTGGGGTCACCGGTACTATCTACCAGGCGCCAACATCAATCTCTAATTAGCACCCGTGCATTTTAAGTGCACGGCTCAGGAGTCTCTCCACATACCACAACCATACCACATACCACATTACATGGAGGAAAGACTTGAATATTTTAGCATAATATTTTTCTTTATTCCTACATAAAAAATATGACTCAGGTCTGTTTTCCCTTTGAGAAGTATTAGTAAATTTATTATAGTAAATATATTATTTAGATCAATTTTTAGTGGTTCGTATTAGAATTTATACACGAACCCTATAATCAAAGACAAACTATGTTTACCCTATCGTCCTATGAAAGCTTTGTTTTTACCCAGTAACCGTTGCCATGGCAACTGAAATACAGCCAGTAGCGACTCGGGTTTATCTGGGGATCCTTAAAACAATACATTTGTATTTCAAAGGTGTTTCACCTGCCTTGTTCTCACGCGAAACCAATATAATTATGTTAATTTCGTCTGTTTATTGTTTTTCTTAATGATCTCGCTTTGTTTCAAGCAAGAGTTTTGGTTGTTTATACAATATTTAGTTTTACTTAATTGATATTTGTAAAAAATACTAAATTTTTATGTGTACACCTCGAACGAGTGCAACATTGAAATAAAAATTATTCAAAGACCAAAGCCAATATTATTATCGTAATAATACACATGTATTTCAGAAATGCGTGTATATCTAAAAATCTCCTAAACCAGGGTTTGTTCAATTTTGAGTATTCCCTGAGTTGGAATATTTCTGATTTAAATAAAAATATTGTCTTCCCCTTAATAGAGTCTGTAAGTAGTGCTTTGGACACTTTCTTATGTCAAATATCCTTTTTAATAAATAGGGTTAGTTTTAAATAACTTATAAGTCTTTAGGTAGACTAGAACATATTGTTAAATGATGTCTTTGTGCAGAGAAAGTTTATATTAAAAAAACGACGGGTTGCACTGCGGAGTGCCGGCTAAAGTGAAAACTTGAATGTTAACGTTGTACATTATTGATATTTTGGAATGGTTAGGTAATAAATTTGCACAAATTGCTTCAATTATCAGTATAAAGTACTATCATTTATGTGGAAGAATACAATGCATGTATTGTATTTTTTATATGTCGTGTGTTTTCTGTGTCTGTTTGTTTCTTTAGTGGTTTTTTTGTTAATTGAATAAGAAAGTAGCATGAAGTGAAATAGATGTCTGCTATTTAAACATAAAAATCTGAAATGTCATGTTCGATATGCCTCAATAGATGTTTCAAATTAGTTGATCATAAAAAATTTCATTTTTAATTGAATACTTTAATCAAATGTATAATAGTGACATCTAGGCGTTCATGTGGAAACTTGAATGAAAACGATATGAATCCTACATCCACGATTTGCCCATAAGCATTATACAAAACTAGATGGCGCTGTCTTAAATTCATATAATAAAGTACGAGATTTTCAATGAGTGCCAAAAACTTTAATTGCTTAGAACATTGTGGTCGTGGACTCAGGTGTCTGAATATGTTTCGCTATAATTTTTGTCTAACATATAGTATGTCAGCCTTCTATACCTTACATACGCCGTCGACTTTTTAGGTCTAAACCACGCTTTTTACTAATAAGTCACTTGGCAACACTGCTTAACGGATTCATTGGACTTTATTTAATTCATTTTTTTATATATAATAGGGGGGCAAATGAACCTGCGAGACGCCCAAAAAGGGGCAGTCATCGCAACTCTTGACACCCATTTTTAGTGGGTGCATTGCCGGTCTTTGAAGGAGGAAAAATTTATAGATAATTTCTACATGTTTCTTTTCTAATGATTTCGCTCAAAATGGCGATTATGGACTACTTAGAAATCTGATTCTCCTTATAAAATTTGTATTAGCCATGCAATTTGTTCGGACGCACTGGTTTGTGTGGTAAGTTACACCAACCTTTTTTGTTAACCCAGACTCTACCACCTGGAGAGATATACATAAACAGCTAAATCACAATCACCTTGGGATCTGCTAGGCCACTTTTTTTCAATTGGACTAGACTAAAGCTCGTTAGTCCTTTTGGTTTTGGTTCGTCTACTGGCAGGAGAAAATCTCTAATGAGCAACGACACAAGTGCTCAAACGACAACGACACCCGAAAAACAATGTCAAAATAAACTAGACCCATCAAATAAGTACAACTATTAAACTATTAAGTGCACCATCAGTGTCATAATCGGCTGTGGGTTCAAAGTTTCCAACTCACATCTTTATCAGATGCTCGTACGGCCAAAGGAAACATGGTTTAGAAATCTTCTTATTTTTAACCTAATCAATGTATGGTGCTGACTGACTGAACAATACTCATGTATGGTACAATATCTACAGGGATATCCCAAATCCATAGCCTCTGCAGCTGCTTGTATTGTTTTGTAATATTAGCTCTCTTCTTGTCCTTATTGTGTCTCCAATTATCTTTATATCATCCGTTCATCTCTATCTCTGTCTTCCTCTTTATCTTTTATTTGACATTTTCCGTCTCGTGGTGGGCATTCTGTAATAATACTATTATTTCATTATAGACAAGCATATAGTAAGGTCATATAAACCCATTTTCAAAGTTCAGTGAACCAAACAGTTAGCAACAGAATTGATAAATTATGTCTTTACCCGCATAACTAATAACGTGGAAACATGCAAATGACGTGGAAAAATTTTGTTTACACAAGTTACTATTGCATTAATTAAGTAACCTCACACTAGATATAGCTAAGCTGGCACGGAGCTATATTAATAATGCGGTACTGATAGTGAGTTCGTCTATGTATTTGCGCGATGTTAATAGCTGCCATAGTCAATTATTTAACAGTCCATTTTGCGGAGTGCACTGAAGCATTGTTGTGGTGAAGGAGGATCCTGCTTCGAGGGCGCTGCTCTCAATTTCTTTCCAAGAAAGCAGGCAAACAGCGATTGACTACCAGTCTGCTGTAACTATCCTTCCACTTTCTAGCAAACCTGTCGCGAAATCACCTTTCCAACCTTTCTGGTCATCGGTTAAAGTCTGGGGAATCCATCTGGTACAAAGCTTCCTGACGCTTAAATATTCGTGTAATATTTTTGACTCATTCCAATGCCTAGGCCTGCCCGTTTCTGTTGAAAGATCACTCTCTTATGCGTCGCACAGCACTGATGTTATCTTCAGTAGTCACTGTTAAAGCACGTCGCTCACACGAATCATTATTGAGGTTGCTACGTCCATGCTTAAACTCGTTAAACCAATTGTAAATAGTGGCACGCGATGGGGCTTTATTAAGAAATACTAATCGCAGCATATCATAGCTTTGTTGTTGAGTAAGCCCACAGCGAAAGTCATTAGGTTACCAAAGAGTTCTTACATTGAAATTTAAAAAAAGTTTTAATTAGCAATGTTTCTAACTGGCCAGTTCTTAACATTTTCTTTGTGCTAAAACAGCTTTCGTAATCAGCGTGTTCTGTGACACATAGGCTCTTCCAGTTGCTTCCATTATTTTCTAAATGTTAGCTCTTTTTGTTCAAGTTGTGTCTCGATTTCTCTTTATATCGTCTACCCAACTGCGCTACTAACCTGTAAACCTTAATAAAGCTATGTTAATAATAGAAGTAAGTAGTAACGTTATATAAAGTATAGCTGAACACTGAAACGCATACCTAAGATATGTTTTGTTTGTCTCGTGAAACGATTATAGTGAGCAATTGGTACTTAACTAATTTGGAACAAATTCTTTGCACACACATTTGATATTTAACACATACAGTAATAACTGCTAAATTTCGAGATTTTTTTACACGTATTTTGTGGCTATAAGGACTCAACAGAAAAAGTTAAAATAATGTGTTTAATAGTTTTTTCACTGGGCAGTGATGCGCAAAGTACACTGTTTATTTTTAATTATGTAATAGGAGGCAAACGGGCATGATGCTGTTGTTAAGTGAGCCATAGACACTTACATTTCCAGAGGGCCTTTTAAGAATCTGTACGTGTACGTGTACGTGTAATCTGTAATTCTCTACTTCCTTTCTTGAAGAATTAGTTCGAAAATGCTTCGTT
The DNA here is from genome assembly GCA_028984075.1 of Pieris mannii. NCBI lineage: Eukaryota > Metazoa > Arthropoda > Insecta > Lepidoptera > Pieridae > Pieris > Pieris mannii. Next base: position 9,298,840 of record CM054793.1, on the reverse strand, counting down.
TGGCAGCTGGTTCCACATAGTTGTGGTGCCCGGAAAAACCCGTTTAGGCTCAGTTGGGGAACGATGAACTTCAAGATACGGATGGTATTTTTTATTCCGTCTTGACATCCGATAGTGAAACTTAGCAGCAGGTATTAATCCGAAAAACTCCTCTACACATTATCCATGGTAAATGCGGTAGAAGAGAGAGACCCACATCTCTACGCTACCAAGTTTGCTCAAATGACATACTGTTTGTGCACCTATACGTGGTACCCATACAAATCTCTATTACAAAATAAAACAAATGAAGTTGAAGACTGACTCTCCTTTGACTGAGTTTCCTTTACAATGAAAATAAAAATATATTAAGAGGATATTTCCGAAGTAGTTGTCGCCCAGGCCCGGCGGGAGACGCCATCTATTTAAGTTTAGTGTCTACACATCCGCCACACATCCGCCTGTTTGCATGGCTAATACAATGTTATGCTTATTAAAAAAAACCCAAATGAATAGTTTTTTTTTACCGAGAAAAGAAGCGGTTATTGTTAATGGGGTCCGGCCCCATTAACATTAACCGCAATGCTATAGCATTATTTTATCATTTTCCTTAAACAACTCCAACGTACTAATAAATAATATATGCATCTATAGCAGGAATCTAGAACATTTAAATCGTAAAATCATGGAAATTAATTAGATAAGGTGAATTGTAGATTTAATGTTTTCGTCATTAAAAAAAATAAAAGGATCATTTAAATGAATCGTTAAAAGTGTAGGCTAATGACCACCAATATGTGGAACTGCCCACTGAGTGAGGCCGGCAACGTACTCGCGAGGTATCTGACATTGCGAGTGTCCATCGGCAGCCTCCTATCCGTTTGCATCCCGTTATATACATATGGTATATGATCGCTTCTACATAAAAATAACATTTGAAACCACATCACTCACAGTTTAATTTGTATTTATTTTTCTTTCTAATAAGTCTTCTGTTTCTTGCCTTATATAATATGTTTTCTTTTCTTACTAGTGTAATACCCAATTAATTGATAAACTAAGTATTACTAGTATATTTTTATGATGTTAAGTTCTTGAAATTCTTAATAAGCACAAATGTAGTTTTACAATATTAAAAATAAATAAAAAATCGTTTATAGAAAATTAAAACCAATTTTAATAAATGATAAATAATTATAAGTTAATTATTTATCCATTAAACCATATTTATCCTCATCAAAATTATTTGGTAGCGCTATTTGATTAGCTTATATTTAAAAATTGATTTAATTAATTATTCCAAATACCATACAGTAGGAACCTTGTTGAACCAAGGAACTAAGGAAACTAAGTGTTTATCCATTTCACCAGCGTTTAGAGACTAAACTTCTTTCTTCTTATATTGGTGCTTCTCCATTACTGGAGACTGGCCATCAGTTCGTGAAGCGTGTCATGTCCCGTGCCAGATGCAGCATCTCTCTTAACTTAGGATAACATATTTTCATTTTCAATGACGTGGAGTTGAAATGTAACCATTTGACTACCAAATCCGTATTAATGAAGTGGTTACCAAGGCCTGTTTATTACTTTAAAAACAATGTAAAACAAAATCTTACTATAATGTCTTAGTTCCGTACATAGTAATAGTTCAAGTGGAACACGCGCGATTTGTACGAAGTGACCTCTCTTTACGGACAATGCAAGGGGATTGCGTAAGTAAAAGAATATTATAAACGAACGTCCGAAACGCGTCATATTTCTTACCATGCACTATTCCAAATGTATACCGTTCAATTTTATTTCAATTTCAGATTTATTCAAATTTTTTGACAGCGCAACTAACAGTGACAGTTCTGTAATGGTAAGATTTAGAAACAGGATTGCCCATCTTTACTTTAAACTTGTACATGTTTTCTGTAAGCAGATATTTAGGTATACTATTGGCCTCAATAATTTCCTAAGGAGACCGTGGCCAGTTAGTATCGATAAAACATTATTATAATAATAAATAAAACTACATATATTTAAAATTAAATTAAGTTAACAACTATGTTACAATCATCGGAATACAATATTTCTGACTTATTAACTATTAATTACTTGAGATTTCATGAGGAACATGGTGTAATGTTTGCAGCAATGTTGTTTCTTACAAACATTGTGTAAAACAGAAAACGGCGGCGAGTTTATTGATAGTTCTTCTCTTCCGTTCTAGATCCTTTTATTTGAGGACTAGCAGTAAATGTCAATTGGGAAGCATTAAATATGTAAGTACCTACCTATTTTTTTGGCGTTCATAACATTGTGCTACCTATATAAATAAATGATTATGATTTGATTTTTTTTAAATATTTAACAAATATTGCATCCAAGCTATCTTTAGCTTGAGATTGCTTTAAAACAATCTTCAAACATTTACATCGGTCCATGGACGGGGAAGTATGGGACATACACAAAAAAAATTACACGTGAAATGGATAAGTTACTTGGGCATTTTTCGGTTAAAAAGACGCTTTAGCTTTCTACTCGTATATAAAATACCTTTTTAACGTCTTCCAAGCGAAAAATAATTACCATAATCTTGAGGGTTATCTGGATCGGATACGCGACTGTTTCATTTTGAATGTGATTTCGGCAACTCAAATACCTTTTAAAATATTATTAATGAGAAAATATAGCATAAATTAAGTCCCGAGTATACTAAATGAAAAAAAAATCTCTCTGTTCTTTCGCTATGAGTAATATATTTTGTAATATTCACTGATATACTATTTATTAGCTGAGTCTATGTTAATGAGTTAATCTTATAATTTAAACTATCAATAACACATCTGCTTCTGATCTTAGGTAAAATAGGATAAAATTCAATATAACTACGAAGATGCAAGACGATTGAGAGATAAATGTAATAAAACAATTGTGTTATGAACATTTTTAAATAAATACTTACTCGGAGTACTTCATATGTTTATTTTCTGAATAATTTCCTGTTTATACAATTTAATTATATAGGTACTAAATATTTCCACGCATTATATAGCAATGACTAAAATTTTCTATTAGTGAATAATTTCGCGTAATTAATAAAAAGTAGGAAATATTCAATTGTATGAACTGGTAAACAAGTTTAAGTATAAAATTAAAATCTAAATTATTTAATTGGCTATTAAAATAAATCGTGACGTAGGGATCATACGTAAGCACTATACAATTAAAATATTTAACTGTGTCATCATTTTAGTATCTCTTTAGAAACCTTCAGCACGATGCATCAGCCAATTAACAGACGTTTAATATAAACGTTTATTACCTTATATTGTAACGATATTAAAACCTTAAGCTCAACGTGACTAGAACCTAAATGGAACTTTTTAATTGCTTTATTGAATCGTGCGTCAAATTGATTACGATATGGGTTCCCGTATACACACAGCGATTCTCATTGTATCCGTGAGATTCCATTGAAATTGATAAAGGCTCCGCTTGCAATACTAGTGTTGCTTCAAACCTTGTCCTATCAAGCCGCGCGATGTGGAAGATTATTTATTTAGTTAGCATCGTGGTTGCGACGCCTACAAACCCCGGTGTCAACTTTTCACCGATCAACGAATTTTCATTAAAACTACTGAACAATGTTTATGCTTTCCAAGAGAGTTTTGGTGAAAAGAATGTGGCTATATCACCTCTATCTGTATGGAGTGTATTCTCTCTGCTAGCTGAAGGATCGGCGGGGGGGACTTTCCTGGAGTTAATGAGAGAGTTGCGGCTGCCGAACGATCTACGATCAACCCAGGCTCTGCATGCTGCTGTGGCAAATCTATTAAGGAATTCTAATAGAGATGTCACGCTTAAAGGACAATCAGCTATGTTCTCCGACAACAAGATAAGGATTCACAAGGAGTTTTGTGACTCAGCAAATTATTACAATAATGAAGTATACTTTGTTGATCCGACTAATACAACGCTACTCGCACAGGATATTAATTACTACATTTGCGTGGCTACAGAAGGAAAAATACGCAATGCAGTGCAACCAAAGCACTTGGAGAATTTACGGATGATATTAGTGGACGCCTTGTACTTTAAAGCAAGCTGGACGTATCCCTTTGACCCGACTCAAACGAAAGAGGAAGCATTTTATAATTGGCAAGGAAAGACAATTGGTTCCGTCAACATGATGTACCATAAGGCACCTCATAACTTTGGGGATTCAAATCAAATCCGTGCTCAGATATTGGAAATGACATATGGCAAGAAAGAGCAGTTTTCAATGTTGATTCTTCTGCCATTCGACGGGATGCCGATAAAGGCGCTGTTAGACAACCTAGCGAGCCAGCCGTTGAATTGGATGACAGACTTCAAATCTGGCGGATTACCGGAGATAGATTGCTACATCCCAAGATTTAAGATATCCACGCAAGCAGATTTAATACCACCCTTACAATACTCAGGAATTCAAAGGATTTTTGACGCTGAAAAGGCGGAGTTACCAGGTGTATCTGACAGTCCACTATATGTTTCTAAAACAGTGCAAAGTGTTGAAATTGAAGTGACCGAAGAAGGTACTGTGGCTGCGGCATCTACTGTCGTTGGTTTAGAAGATCGTATTCTAGGACAGAGGTTTGAAGCGAACAAGGAATTCGTTTTTGTCATCACGGATCGAACGACTGGTCTAATATTATTCACTGGTGTGTACGCGGTGCCACAAATTGTATAAATTATTGAAGTAACAAATACTGAGGCTGCAAGTTGTGGCTTAATTATTCGATAAAGAAACCCTTCACTATTTTATACTAATGAATGACTGATTAAATAAGTTTAATACTATACTGTGTTTAATTGTGGTGAATCATTATTGTTACCTATTTCCATCACATTATTTGCTTCGAAATACTATTTATAGTATTTATTTTTAATCGGGAATTGAATGTTTTTAATTTACGAAATTCGTCGGTAAAAACCAAATTAAGGAGTTTAGTTACCACTCATTCAAATTTTTTGTGGCGACGTCTGAATAAACACTTCTTATTCAGAACTTAGATATTGATATAGATATTCGGCAATGGGTTGGTCAAATAAAGAAAAGTCTTATATTAGGCAAATATAGTTTTTTAATCAAAAAGTTAAAAAAAATCTATCTAACATATACTATATAACATTTAGATATTATATATAACTATCGTAACATATACTGTAGAAAATGCATTATATATGATGTGGTATACTTTAATAATTACATAAATAGATTAAACATCACTTGCCAGCCGTGGTAAATTTCTAAACGATAAAAGTAACTTTATATAGTATGTGACCATTATTGTCAAGTGTTTAGTCACCATGGCATTGAATTATAAATACGATATGTACTGTATACCTAGTGTTATGTGAATACAGAGTTTTATCTATTTACCTATTTTCTAATATTAGTAGGTATATACTAATATTATAATATAGTACCTATAGATAAAAATCAGGATTCTAGCAGACAAGTTCTTTATTTACCAAAACTCTTTATTAACCCATTTTAACCTCTTACGAAATAAATCGTTTTAACTAAATCTGTCTCGTTTCATCACAGCGTAAACACAATTTGACAAAAAGAGACGAAAGAGCAGATATTTTATAAGAGCAGTTAATACTGATTTGGTTTTTATGACGAATGCGATTCTTCTTCAGAAGAAGATTCAGGCCTCTTATTGTCTATTGTCTGATTCATGTTGCATACTGTACACATATACATGAGGTGTTAAAATATAACTTTTTCTCCATCCCTGAGATCGTATGTCCAATCGTATGTTCTATGTGCGCATTTAACATTCTCTCGAAGCTGGAGTTGCACCTAAAAAGTCAACGGTGTGTTTCAGGCACAGGAGGCTGATCACCCAATGATCATAAAACAGGTACAGAAATATGAGACCTAAACAAAATGTAATATTATTTAAGGGGGTTGTTGGTAATATATTTATATTTGTACTAGTTATGACAAAATAGTTGCTTAATTATTTTAACGTATTACATTATTTCTGTACGGCTCGAAGGACCAAAATTTACGGTTCCTGGATCAGTTAGGATATTTATTGTCAACTCGCGTTAAAAAAGGTGCTAATGTAGTGGACTTCTAAGCCAAAATTGCTAGGTAAATTAAGTACTGCATTAGCAATTACATAAGTCAATTCATTTCGTGGTAACAATATTGAAGTTTTTACATTTTAGTTCCCACGTACATGACATCAGTATTATGCTACGGCCACACTTTACTTATACTGTGGGCGTCATATAATCAATATAAACTTAATAAATACTAACTTACAAGTAACAAACTTAAAAGTAAATAATATACTAAATTAAAAATTTAGAAAAATTAAAATAATTTTTATCTGTACCCCCTTTGTATGGCCGATTGGACAATGTCATTCTCGCATCTCGCGAGCTTCCTCTGTATCGTTTCCCAATATTTGGCTACCATTATTTAGTTGCTATAACTAAATAATACCAATACTAAATAATAATAATAATAAATAAATAATAATAATAATATAGTGTTACCATTATTTAGTTAAACCAACTAAATAATGGTAACACTAGCTGTTCCATATTCGCGCGTATTCTTATACATGACCATTACTTCGTTGCTGAGATGATTTTGGCTAAGTTTTACTGATGAGTTATAAACCGGATGTGACAAGCGACTCCTAAGCTAAAGTAATTTTTTAAGGTGGCGCATTGAAAAAAAAATTACTTTCATTATTTTTCCCTAAGAAGTATAAACATGCATTTTTGAATAAATTTTTAAATTTTACGGTTACGCAAACTATAATAATGTATTTTAATTATAATAATAATAATAACAACCTGTGTGATCTGAGCATTATAATAGCGTGACCACGACATTGAGTTTTATCGAAACAATACAACTATTTTAGCCATCTTTTCAAACCGGCTTGTAGTCACACGTTTTTCGAACAACATTTTTGTTGAATTAAAATGTTTGTAATTGGTTAATTAAGACCGGATATACTTGATGTCTTCTGCACGATGTTAAAGTTTGCTTAGAGAGAGTCCGTGTGAACATGCAATGTCAAATTTCATCTCTAAATCCGAAATTTTTTATTCATGTTGTGTGTTAGTTTCTATATAACAGACTTTAGTACAACGCATTCATTATTTAGAGAAAAACATAATATCAACGAATAGATGAATGTTCTTACACTTAAGAAAAAAAATACGGATGTTCTTTAATAATTGTCTTTGACTTTTGTTCAACACATATAAATAAAACTTCTTCAATAGAATTTTAGTGCTTTTCATCAATTTCTATTTTAACAATTATCCAGTGACACTACAACTCGAGGGTGTCAGTCTTTGATTTCACCAATGATTACAATCGGAGTATTTGTTTTATTTTTTTACAGACTAAAGTCTGGTATCCCATGTGTTTTTTATTTTATTGTTTTAGGTCATACTTTTTGCATTGTTAATTAATTTTAAAACACGAAATCGGGGTAATTTCGCATTTATCAAGGAGCGTTTTAGTGCGCCTATAAAAAGAAGTTACCTATTGTCATTTTACACTTCTAAAGTCTTGGCTTTTAAGAAATATTCAAATATACTTAAAACGTGTTTTAAAGCGAAATAACATACAGATTGAATATATTCAAGCAAACATGACTCAGTCTTTATCAGTAAGCAATTAGCATCATCGGAAACCATTGGCTTAATCAAAGTTGGGAATTCCTAACATTTAATATTATTACAATATTATCCTTCGTTGTGTGAGAAAACGGGTTTTAAAAGTGATAGTCGGTCAGTCGCTATTGAATCAACAAAATGTATTTAATTCTCGTGCTTTGTATGATACTAGGTAGTCGGGCACAAAATTTTATAGATTTTAATAAAAGGGTGAACATTTTTGGCACGGAGTTAATGTATTTTACGCATCAAGAAGTAAATAATACATTGATATCGCCATTCGGAGTGTGGAGTGTTCTTACAGGGTTGTCAACTGGCGCCACAAATGTGAGTAAAACCTGGCTGTACGACATTCTGCGCCTCCCCAACAATGACGTAAGAATAACAGATGGCTATAAGAGCTTGACGCAGATTGTATTAAACAACACGATTGTCCAAAGCAAGAATAATTTGTATTACCACATGAATAATACAATTTCGAAACAATTTGAAAATAATCTCACTGATGACTTTGATATTTTAGCAGTAAAGCTTGATTTTAGAGAATCGTACACGGCTGCGTTGGTGGCGAATAGAATTGTATTCGACGCTGGAATCAAAACCAATTATGTCTTAAATGATACTGATTTTACAGACGCAAATGTGATATTGACCTGTGTCATCAAGTTTAGTGGTCTGTTCGAATCGCCGTTTAGTAAGGACAGGACAACAATTCGACCATTTTATGCGAGCCCCAATGATATTAAGGAAGTGAATATGATGCAGCAAACTGGACAATTTCATTACTCAAAAATAGATTCCATAAGATCCGAAGTAATCGAGATGCCTTATACAGGATATAATATGTCCCTGATTGTGATTCTTCCCAACAGAAAGGTGTCTCTAGATAATTTATATGACGGTTTCAGACGAACATCTATTGAAGATGTTGTACGTAAACTGGAAATGGAAGAAAAGAAGATCGTATCAGTTTCAATACCAAGATTTAAAATAAGATCAAATTTAATTTTAAATGCGCCTTTGACTCAGATGGGTTTAGATATTTTTACACCATACGCCAGATTTAGTGAAACGTCAAACAATTTTTATGTTTCCAAATTGGTGCATAAAGTTGATTTGGAACTTATTGAATCCGGTGTAAATAATCAATTACAATTGATTCCCGCTAAGATCTTCGTAGCCGATCGTCCATTCGTATACGTGATTGTAGAGAAAATGACAAAAACATGTGTAATTAGTGGTATTTTCACGCGACCAACGCCGTATTAACGCTAACTTTTTGGAGAAAAGATGAGAACATAAACAATAAGACCAAACGGTAGACAGATTTCTGTTGAAGCATGTTTTACTTACACTCAGAAGCAAGTTGCATGCTAGCAAGCCTCTTTTAATATACTTTTTAGGTTAAGAACTGTTCAGATAAAATTCGTCTAAAATATAATTTAAGAATGTGTTATCTTTTTTATTGCAAAACTTTATAAACGCGATTTGAGACTATGGTCTATCAAGTTATATCATTCGCTCGAACCATGGCGGAAAATATCGCAGGAAAGCAGACACAATGCCTTAGACTCAAACTATGGATTGTAATAAAATAAATAATAATAATAATTCTTTATTTCTCCCATAACATTTGCAACAAACAATACGATTAACAACAAACGATATGAGCAACGTATTGGAAGACTGCTTTGCAAGCTAGGTAAGTAATAATAATGAACATTTTCACTGACATGACTTGACTTTTTCAAAACAGTCAAAAACAAGTTCGAAGTTCGTAGAAATAGTTTATAAATGACCACAACAGATACAGAATTCTTAAGCCAAGATCAAATAAATCACATATAAACATGGAACATGGTGTAATGGTTGCAGCTCCTTACAAACATTGTGTAAAAAACTTGGCGATTTAAAAGAGTGGCGGAGAGTTTATTGCCAGTTCTTTTCTTCCGTTCTACGCCCTTGATTTGAGAACTGGCAGTAAATGTAAAATTAGAATCATTTAAAGTATATTTTGACGTACATAAGTGTACATTATGTTACCTATATGAATAAATGATTTTTTTATTTATTTATTTATTTAAACAATTGTTCCATACTTGACGCTGGCTAATGAACAAACCGTGTTAGAGCCAAAAAAAACTATTTGTTTTAAGTAATGAAACACTTTTTAATCGCATTTTTATTATCTAAAATCAGTATTCTTGATGAATTTCTCAACATATTCACTATTCGCTTCAACTAATACACGAGCTACAGTCTTCATAAGAGTGTTTTTGAATGCCGACGTCTTCGTGAACTCCTCGAAGGAAATTCCGTTGACATTTCTTTCAATGTAGTATTCGAAAGTGTTCCATAACATTTCTCTTAAGCGTAGTATGTGGTCGGCTTGGCTGAAAAAATACAGATTAAAAATAAACCGCGACGCTACGACGTCAGTTGTCATTTTGACAATTGACAAATAAACACTTTATTGAAACACAAGTAAACAGATTATTCAATATGCTTGCATGAGGTCAATCAAAAGTGCGGATACTATATAAGAATTTTTTTTATATGATAGGGGGCAAACGAGCCTGCGGGACGCCCAAAAAGGCAGTCGTTGCAGCCCATAGTCACCCATTTTTAGTGGGTTCCCCCTTTAAAGGGAGGAGTACGCTCGAATTTTGAATTTATGGAGGTCTAGGTCTCAGGGAAGATCCCCGCCGGTAGTCGATTCCATAGTTCGCTTGTGAAAATAAGTTCGCTTAGTATCTGTATAAGTAAGAATTGTTTAGAAATATTTTTCAAGGGTTCCCGGCGAAACAATTATTTTTGGTTGACAGTGACACAGGCATGTTTAAAAGCATGCCATGATCTAGATATCAGCTTGCTATACTTAAAACTGAACTTTAATATATATATCTAATTGACTGAAAAAATATTCTTATGTATTTGTAAAATGCTGCAGTGTTGGCCTAGCGGCTTTAAGAGTTCAACTCTCATTCCTCAAAAAGTTGACGGCGTGTGTCAGATCATGAAACAGAAATATGAGGCCCAGACCTAAGAAAGCTAGCTTGATTTTTTTTAATAACTGGAAACCTATATATAATGCCACTTGATTATTAAAATTCGTTAATTTTTTGTTGCGACGATTTTTTTAGATTTTTATTCTTATTAGTTTTACCTAGTCGGCACTTCGATTGTTAGTCTGTGTCTTGGCAAATACAAATCTGTTGTGTCTTCTACGCTGACTTTCTGAAAAAAATAATATTTTAAATTAGTCATTTTACTATGGGGCGGTTCAAGTATGTAAGCAGATTTACGGCATTTTATATTAATCTTTTCTGACACAATTAAATACAACAAACCAAAGACAATATTCACTCTAATTATAAAATAATATTCTGTCACACATAATGGCATACAAATTTGTCTTACATATAGAAAAGGTACATATAGTAGATTACAGCGTTCAATTATTACGTCACGCAATTTTTGGAGATTCTTGACTTTTATTAATTAGTAGCGATACAACTTTAGGTCCAAGCCTCATATTTCTGAATATGTTTCATGATCATTTTTTGATCTAATACGCAAGTAATCAGCCACCTGTGCACATAAAGTCAATTGGTGCACATCGAACCTACGGCCTCAGGGATCTATCTAATGTTAAAAAATATCAGAGTAAAAACTTACCTTCTGCACGTCTCCCATAGAGAAGAGTACAGCAGTCAAGGGTGATATTAAAGTCGTCTTATGAACGACCAACGCTCGACGTTCAATCGAATGATATCCTCCAAAATAAGTCAGTAAATGTGTATTGTGTTTGCGTTTAGTTATTCCGTAATTAATACTTTCGCCTCCTATGTGGGCACGTTCGCCTAAACTGGAAAAATAAATTCCTTATTAACAAAAAATAATAAACAACTACAGAGAATGTATGTATGTGCATAGGTGCTAATTTTTTTTTTAATTTTTTAAGGGATACTTCTTTATCGGCGTTGAAAAAAAAAATCACCGTCACATTTTTCGTTACGCGCCATCTTTTACTTGTGCCTACCACGGTCAATTCGAAAAATGATCTTTTTTTTTTTTTTTTGAATTGTCAAGAATTTAGAAAGTTATCAACATTTATTCATCCTAGAATAAACTTTAAGACAAAGCAATAATTTTTATATATATACCTCGTAAACAATTCCACAGCTGTCTTCAATTTCCCTTTAGTTTTCACCATTTTCTTTGTGAAAAGTATTGTATTAGATCCGGATAATAATATCGCTGACGTCATCTCGTCTATATTCGAATATCTATTTAGATCCTCAATTTCTGGATTTTTCTCTAACATTCCACATTTCAGTAAGTTCTCCAAGTGCAGATTTGAGAGTGCTGGAATACAATACATATATTTGTTTAAATTTCTTCTCAATTTTTTTTAGTTTTTTTATATCAGCCTGTATAATATTGGAATTCAATAATACTAATAATCAATTTCACAAATAAATGACAAATTCCAGTTTTTTTTCAGTAAACAAGTATGTTTTTAGTTGTCTTGTTTACAGTAAAACTAACTATTTCTACCAATTTCTTAAGCGTTATCTCATCTTTGAACTGAGCGTTCGAACACCGGCTAATTCATTTAGCTATGTGCCTAGGAAAGTAGCAATATTTAGATTGTATCTTTCATTTGTATAACATGTACTCCTTCAGTGAAAGATTAAAGAAAACATAATTATAACTTTAGTATAACCAAATCTATTTACTTTATATAACTAATTTTTTAAATTTTTAAAAGCGAATAAATTGAAATAAAAATAACACCCCAATTTCAATAGAGAGGACGGCCTTAAATTAAAAAACACCTGGGATCCAACATATCCAAAATAAAATCTCAAAACAAACAATCCGCGAAAACGGAGGACACCGTGAGTCAATTCTGCAAAACCCCTTCATCTTTTAGTCGATATCAACTCAAGAGTAGTAACTGAAGAAAAAACATGAAAACACATCTATTTATAGTCATAGCTTTTTATAGCAGTTTTTAATTTACAAGATACACACACATTTAACATACGCCAGCCGGTCCTTCCTCAAACCGTACATGTCGCACCATCCATCCACCTCCCTCCATCCAACTTCCTCCAGCTTTTGCTCGAACGAGTCCTGAATCCAGTGTAAGGCCGCATGATCGGACGTCAAACTAAATTTTCGCTTTATGTTTCGAATCTCTGAAAAAATTTACAAAATGTATAATATTTTTGGCCTAAAAACAACAGTTGTGACAAAATCAAAATAACTTTATTCATATAGGTAACTGAGTACACTTGTAAACGTCAACAGAAAAGATTTTAAATTGATTCTTAATGTATATTTACTACCAGTTCGCAAGTCAAGGGCGTAAGCGTTAGCGTAAGAGGGCAAAAATAACTGGCAAGAAACTCTCCGCCACTTTTTAATCATTCAAATTGTTCGAACTGAAGCAAATCAATCCCAAGAATAAGGATAATTTAAATAATCTTTTGACGTGACGTCTTATAAATTGGTTTGCCGGGTGACACTTCAAGAAACTGCGTTACGCTCCGCTCACGTTATGCGCTGACAATGAGAGCGAGTGAGAGGCACGCGTCCCTTCCACTCGGGCATGGTTAGCCCGCCTAAGAGCGAGAGAGACAGACATAATGTTTTAAATTGTTACTATTATTTCATCCTTCTTCCTACTATACGAATGAATATTCACATTAAAATTATTTTACCACTCAAAGTCGTTGTCACGTAAAACTTTCGCCCGTATACCGACTTTACAGGCAACCAATTTTTATTGAATCAATCCAATTAGATCTTTGCACGTCAAAGGAACGCTCCGATTGGTCCATGCTTTTAGTTGCAGTTTTCTTAGGTTTTTGAAACAATTTGGGTGATTGTGTTAATACTATCAGACATTTTATTGTAATATAAGACTTTACAAAACAAAAAAAATAGGCTTAAAGTTGATATTATTATTTTTTCAGTCAATATTACAGAAAAAAAGGTTGAGAGATTCAATGTACTCTCTGATTTAACTACTTTACTGCGATATATACACCAAACGAGTATGTAATAGCCCACATCCCGAACGCTATACGTCCCTAAAATAAGCCACTTTTTGAGCAACTGTATTAAAAAAATACTAACCATCTTTCCTGTCCGCCGCATTCGCAAAAACTTCCACGTTATCAGAGCAATGAGCGACCAAATTCCCCGCAGAGACAACATTCCCAACAATCGCCGAATGCAATACGCCCCTGGCCAGACGGGGAGATATGTTCAGGTGGGACACCAGTACCCCTAGACGGGTCAGTTGCTCTGTCTTTGATAGAGCCCCTGGAATACAAAAATCTCATTGCAGGAAAAACGTGAGGATTAAGGCATGCCTTAGATTTAAATCACACTTTCCTCAGGCAGACTGTTGGTCAGCTACGTTACTATAAGAAAAAAATGAGGGGGCGGTGAAGTTGTACGTAAGCACCAATGGGGGGGGAGGATTTATGGTCTTATTTTTTTTTCTTACATATACTACACACACATGACCAATGCTTAAACTAAATGCATTTTCAGGGATTCCTACAAAAAAATTAATTCGTTTATGTACTATTATTTTTGAGAGCTTTGTTTACTTGTGCTGACGGAGTGGGGGGGGGATAATATGCAGATGATACATAAGTACATATATATAATTTAGTTAATAATTAAAAGTGTAAACAAAATGTAAACAATCATCAACACAGCCAATATGAGCCCTTTAGTTTTTACCACACTCGTAAATAGTAATTTACCATTCTCGTTTCTAACACTCTTCTAACACTAAAAGTCTATTTAGTTTTTTGTTAATCCAGCTTCGCAACCCACTACCCCTAGTGTTATCTTAGTTATAAGCTCTATATATGTTTCCCATCTTAAAACAGAATAAGTATATATGTTTTTATTTGAACATATATACAACAACCAAACTGAATTTGTGATAGATTCAAAGCTAACGCCAAGACAGAGTTGTAGCGCTTTGGGATTTCTTATATGATGGGGGGAGACGCCCATAAATTCAGGCAATCCCATAGAGGAATGCTTATTCTAGGAATTTGAGTTTCACTTAAATTGATCTGCTTAGGTATAATCTAATTGTTTACCTAAATCTATGAGGTCATTGACAGCGAATCGCAATGAATCCTTACTCGGAGGCTGTGGAAGTTGTGAGAGGAAATCTTCCACTTTCTCTTCCGGTGCATAGGTCTTACAATCCAACACTGTTTGGTCTAATGGTATCCTGAAAGTGTAGTGAACAACTGAGACTAAAGACAAGTATTTTTTTACTTACTCTATATACTACTTTATCTTTACTCAAAATCGAGTATTCTTGGTCACAAGATCACTTCAATACAAGTTAATTGATCTGGGGCCGTTCAAGTATTACGTAAGCAGATTTACTGCAATCCCCCCCCCCCTGTAAGCAAAAGTAAGCTAAGGTTTCGAAAATAATAGTACAAGAACGTATTCATTTTTAGCAAGAATACTTGAAAGAAAATCAAAGACGCCCTTCCTTTCTAGTTCTTACGTAATACTTGAACGACCCCCCCCCCCCCTTTTTACAAGATTCTTGAATGAATATTAAATGGATATAATTCTAAAAATCTATATTCGTGGGATATATGATAGAGCAACAAAAATGTTAAAAATATATTATATACGACGTACACCCTTCGCATTGGAAGAAGGAACTCCCAACCAAAGGAATAAATAACAAATACGTGTATGTACTTATGTACTTGCGTTAGAAGTTAGACCACTTTGGTGTAACTAGTTAAAAATCTTATCAAAATTTTTATCTTTCGCCTTATTTTACGTTTGTAGAAAAAACAACACTAATAGAAAAAATTAAAATGTTACACCTAACTTCAGGATGTCACTTTCTTGTGACGGTGTGCATCATTAAAATTTACTCTCATCATTTTCCCCTAACGTGCCAAAAGAAGTATAACTCCAAAAACATAGCCAACCGCCACTTACACGTAAGTTTATTTTATAAAAAATACCTCAATATTTCTGGTGTCGTGTGCGGCGTGAAATCAGCCTCCTTCTCTTTTGAATACAGTTTGTAGCAAAAGCCTGAAAAATTCGCTATGTAAATTTATGAAATAATAAATAATTTTTTTTATAAATCTTATTCAAATTCAAATTCAAATTCAAAATTTATTTATTCATGTAGGCAACAATGTACACTTATGAACGTCAAAAAAAAAGAAATATTAAATGAATTTAATTTTACATTTACTGTCAGTTCTCAAATCTCAAATCGCCAAGTTTTTTTTTTTTACACAATGCTTGTAAGGAGCTGCAACCACTACACCATGTTCCATATGACATATTGATTAATAAAGAATAAAAAAATACATTAAAAACAAAGATTTGTCCTCTATCAGCAGGAGGCATGGTGAAATAGGAGCACGCACTTACATACTCGTGAGAACAACACGCAAATACGTAGTATAAACAACTAATATCACCGCATACACGAATTCAAGTACCACCAGTTACCACAAGTAGCACCCGTTCACGAGTATACCTAATGTAGTCAGTTTAAACTAAAAACTGTATTATATCATTCGTATTACTCATATCAGGTTAACTTCCACTTTCTTTTGTTTTATACTACGTATTAGTCTTAAATTGTTACGAGGTTTTGAGCAGTGTTGGCTTAGTGGCTTATGAGTTCGACTCTCAATCCTAATGTCGTAAGTTCGATCCCCGGCACCAATGAACTTTATTTCCATACGCGCATTTAGTTGTCGCTCGAACGGTGAAGATCGACGGCATGTTAGACACTAGGCTGATCGTCTACTTGCCTATTGGATACACAAATAAAATGGTCATTAAACAGATACAGAAAATTCGGCTACATCGTAATGTTAAGTTTTGTCGTTTTGAAATTTCTAATTAACATAAAAGTGCGTGCGTACAAAGTACACATGTCAGAAGTGAAACTTCTTTGTAAATTAATTATTACTAAGGTAAAAGCCCCAATAGATGATCTTGTATCAGTATATAATCATTTCATATATTTGTACATATCTATATTTACACTGTATACATGCTAGTGATGATATAAATAAATAAAAATCATTCGACAGAATTGCCATTTAAAATTCTAATATGTAAATACTAAATGATTACATCAACGACTAGTGTGTTTTTCTCAATCTCCTTGTCCATTCTCTCTCAATCAACTCCAATCTCTCTCTCCCTTTTCATCGACAAAAACGCTGCAAATCTTCGTGACGTTCCGTAAAAAATTACTCCATGCTCTTTAAGAAGTTTCACTTCAAAAAGAAACATAAAAATATAAATATCTATATTATTGTTAAATATTAACCTGGCTGAACTCGTCCCGCCCTGCCAGCTCGTTGTTTTGAACCCGCTTTGGATACCCATACTGTTTCCAAACTTGCTGTCCCTAAAAATATAATATTTGGAATTAAACATATAACCTAACTGCTTGGAATGTATATCATAAAAATGAATCGCATTTAATAATATGTATTAATTTATCTGTTACACACTTTTATTTTGTATGTGATATAAATGTTACCGCATTGGAGTAATCTATAATGGTAGATTATTTTGTATAAAATACAAATAAAATAAAAAAAAATATTTATTTATTTTATTTTTATTTTTACATTTAGGTACAAAAACAGAAAACAGATTGATTACATACATACAGTTATTATACACTAAACAACATTTGAAAATCTGATATCCAATTATATCTGTACACAGCATTTTACACTAAATATCAACCAAACAACATACACATATTAAATTGAATGACAAAAAAGAAGAAAAGAACACACATATATATATATATATACATTAATTAATTCAAATTAGTAAAATTTGCAAAGAGCAAATCTCCAAGAAGACTAAATGCAAAACAATTCCTGTGTCAGGCACAGAAAGCTGATCACCTACTTGTCTATGAACGAGTTTTACACACAAACAACAGTATCGAATAGGTTTCAAAAAATATGGTCCTTCGAATCAGAATGTCGATAAATGAACGAACGACTCACCGGTGCCCTGTTTGACTCTGTTTTCTTTATGAGCGCCCGTATCAATCACGTGAACTACATCGGGAATGGTGACCGATGTTTCCGCTATATTTGTGGAGAGAACTATCTTTCTAACGCCTGGCGGTGGCTTATTGAACATTTTTGTTTGATCTGCCGTTGACAATCTGTAATAATTATTAAGCATTTTATAGAGCATAGGTGTTCTTCCAGTGCAAACCTCTAAATCGTAGCAACAGGTCTTAATGTAAAGAGGAATTTGTGATAAGTAGTTATTTTGGAAGAGTTTTTTAGTTAGTCACCAACCAGTCAGCGTGCAACTCTTATTCCTGGGGCACCAGGTTCGTTTCTTAGGTGTGCACCAATAGACTTAATATCTATGTCTTAATATACGGGGTATGTATTCAACACACAGTCGTATGGTGAAGACACTTATGTCAAGAAAAGTATTATCTATTAGAAATAATCACGAAACAGATACTTAAATCTGACGCCAGACCTAAAAGATTATACAGATTATATGTTTCCTTGTTATAAATCAAGATTTGACAGTTCACATATTTTTTTTTTATTTAATATTTTCTCTTTTTAATAAAATTACAATACAGATTGACGCATCAAAACTTACAATAATTTATTATAAAACTTATTATATAACAGTCATAATACATGAAAAAGAGAATTTTACACATGCCGAACAATTATTGAAAATAAACCAAAAATTAAAAATATAAGCGATTAGCGAACTAACCTCGAATGCACAGGCAATATAAGATGCGTCCCATCATTATAGATCTGGTCCAACAGTTCCTTGCTCTTTTTAATTTCAGCCCAACCCGGGAGAAATACTAGTATTGCGCCTTCAGTCTTTGTATTATCAACTGCTTTTATGACTTCTACCACCTTGAACAATTTTAAAGATCTTCAAAAACCCAAAATAGAACTTTTTATATACATTTACTCGGATTTTGACGTGACTAATTAATCGATGAACGTCGGCTGCACAAAAAGCATGGATGATGATTACGCTCATTGTTCCGTTACGCTCACTGTTCCGTTACGCTCACTGTTCCGTTACGCCCACTGTCTCGATACGCTTATTATCATGTAACGCTCATTGTACGCTTGCGCCGCATCTATCTCTTTTTAACTAGAAGACTTCAGTATGCAATCATTGCATCAATGTTTTGTTATGGCTTTGTCACGTCAAACTATCATCCGTAAATCGACTTTACGTACAAGAATTTTTATATAGAAATCTATATAGGGTTATTAGCGACTTTCATCTCTGAAGTCGTAAGTTTGAACTCTTGATAGATTGAGTATATGCGCATTTAACACTCGCTCGTACGGTAAAGGAAAACGGCGGCATGTGTCAGGCGCAGAAGGCTGACCACGTACTTGCCAATTAAAAATGATCACGAAATAGAGAAATCTGAGACATCCTAAAATATTGTAGCGCCACTAGCACGTACGTACTCAAGTAGATAACGTGAAATCATTTTTGAAATCGTTTCGATTTCGTTTTTACTTTTCCTTACAAATATGTTTCCTTTTTATATAATAAGTATACGTAAGTAATAACAATTTCGAATGATTTTTCTGAAAAAAATGTCCAACCTAAAAATATTATCATTGAAATTTTTGTATCTAAACTTATTTTTAAAGTTCGACTCAGACTAATACGCCTATATAGTCTGTCTCACTCCAACGCGCAACGGCTGAACAGGCCGCGCTTACGCTACGTCACCGATCAGAGAGATGTGCAGTATGCGTTCTGTCCCGCTGTAACACGTATTGGCGGCAGCTATATTAGGTCATCTTGTGTTAGGTTTATTTTCGTTACGAAATTTCTTGTTCGGTCACCGCGCTCAATGCCCGCGATAAAATCTTTGCAATAGCTTTACATATTTACTATTTCTTGAAATCCGTGATATCTCAGGAATAACTTGATGAAACTTGATTTATTAAAGACGATATGACATTTAAAAGTAATTCGGAATAACTTTCAAAAGCTAAACACCGTTCATATTTTTTTAAATCGGTTAAAAACCAAATACCTCTTGACAATTGATCAGTGGCTTGCCATCCTCTTTAGTGCAATTCTCTCTTGTATTCTTCAGTTTAATGTTAAATTGTTTCTCTACATCATCTAAATAAAAATCTTTAACTGGAAAAGTTCGACCTGGAACTTCTATTAACGGGCAATCCTCGAAATATCTAAAATTTAAAAAATCATTAATTTAGCCTACATTATAAAACATACAAAATACATATAATTTTTTGTGAATACATAAAAAATTCTATGATTGAGACCAATAGTCTCCTGGGCATGCCGCATTAACATCAGGTTAAGTAATATTGCCCATGGACAATCACAAAGCTAGAGGGCTCGCAAGTTTGTTACCTTTTAAGAATTGTAACCTCTTTTCTTGAAGAACCCTAATTCCTAAGCTAAGGCTGGCTGGTTGGCATAGTGAAAACCTTAAAGGTCTCTAACGATCTTTAACGACTAAACCGAAATGGATGCGATTTGAATTGGATAGTCTGATAACAAATAATTAATTTTGGATACAGCTGTTTACGTAACGTCATAAAAAGAAATAATTTATTTAAAAACACGATACCTTGTAAATACTTCAATGTCCAAAGTAGCGCTCATGACAACAATCTTAAGCTTAGGATTGATCTTGAGTGCGCGTTTCAATAAAAGCAAGGTGATGTCTGTGTTAACGTCCCGTTCGTGAGCCTCGTCTATAATCACGTGAGTACATCCTTCGAGTCCTGTGAAAAAAGTTATTTGAAATTAGATAAAAAAAGATTATTTGTTTTAAGTACCAGGCTTTTATTTTAAAATAAATAACAATAAATTAATGAAAAAAAAATCGCTTTCGTATAACGCGATTTTCGTCACCCATATAACGCGAAGATTTTTCAAGTTACATGTTATATTTCTATAATGTAAAATATATTATGATTTGTCTGGTACATAATTAGTCCAAATTACTATTAAACAAGAAATTATTATAACCAAGCTCTGGCATAGTCTAGAACTATTAATTATAAATGGATTATATTGTCAGACCTAATAAATACTAATTTGTGTTTGGTTCTGTTCTGTGGCTGTTAAGTGGCCAGCCAGATCGTGTGATTTAACACCACTGGATTATTTTTTGTGGGGCTATGTTAAAGACAGAGTCTATACGGAGCCAATCAAATCGATTGCAGCCTTAAAACTCAAAATCCGTGATGTCATTAACGAAATAGACCCTCCATTTTGCCAAAAAGTGATTAAAAATGTTGATGAAAGAATCAACATCTGTCAGCGTGGTCGTGGTGGACATTTGCCAGATATCATTTTTCATTCATAATTGCCAAACTTTTCTCTTTGTAATACAATAAAAATTTTATTCATTTTCCTCTAAATTCTTTGTTTTATTTTGTTTTAGAAAACAAAGTTCTTGTTGAAATATCCTTTATAATAACTAAAACTTTGTTTTAAAAGAGTTCACAATACGTACAGACACTCATATATATATTTTTTTGCTTTCGTAAATATGTAAACATTTTTGTATATATTATATTTTCCATTTTTGTTTTTTTTTTTTTTGTATATGTTAGTTTTATTAATACGAAATAAATAAATAAATGTGACGCCACCGTCGAATAACATAGGAGTTTATCTACCAAATAACCTAATATATTATACAGCATATATATGTATTCCATATTTGGCTTTATATTTAGTAATTGTTTTAGTTGTATATAGTTTATTTTAGCTGAATGCAAAATAAATAAATTTAATTAAATATGTATATAAAATTCGAGGCGTAACTAATAAACAAAATTGGCAAAAAGGTAATAAAATTGAAAATTCGTCTAGGCATTATCCAAGCGAAATAAAATGTGAGTGTATCAAATGTGACGATTGGCGGAAAAAAAATTATAATAAATAAAAAATATATGTATTTAAAACACCATCTATTGCTTCCATGTTGATATTTTTCACAGAATATTTCCAACTCGCGGCAATAAGTAGATGAAAATTTAATGGACGCATTATAATATGATATTTTGGAATAAATTGAAATTTTGGACTATAGACTGATGCCATCTATATCTTGAGCGCTGTCAAATTTGTCAAACTTCATACATAAAAAATGGTTGGAGAGACAAATTAGGTTTAAATTTGCTTTTATAGCATATAAATAACTCGAAATGTCAAGTTAAATGTAACAAATTCTGTTTAAATCGGTAAAAGCATTGGCTTGTTTTCATAAAAAAGGATTTTTATACCTGGATTGAATTGTAACCTGCGCAAGAGTACACCAGAAGTGCAAAACAAGATCGCGCCAGCTAGCGGCCGCGGGGGTTTTGATTGAAGTCGAACCTGGTATCCCACTGTTTCACCAACCTGGAATTTTTAATAATATATTTATCTAATTGTTTGATAAATAGATATTTTTTTTGCTATACACATTATTTATTGCAGTACATATCCGGCTCGAAGGACCAAAATGTACGGTTCCTGGGTCAACGGAATGCTTTAATGAGAGGAGATTTTCCCTCTATAACGCCACTCGCGTTCAACAAAAGAATAATATTAAATGCCTAATTATTAAGTGCTATTCATGCCAAATTAAGCTATGCTATGCTTATGTTAAAATAATGAATGAATGCATGCATCTGGCTATACTCTCGGGCCATAAAATATATCGACATAGATAATCCCTACCTACCTAAAACCAAGCACCTGGATTCGAACTCTCAACCAGGGTATGGAGTCGTTCGACCCATATTGCACTTTACAGTATTTCTCTGGTCAGTTATGATGGGTTGCTTTTGCTGTGTATGACTATTGCAGACCAGTTTTTTTATAGAATAGAAGTCAAATAGTGATATGTACACTTTATTTTTCACTTCTGACATTGAGAGTGTCCATAGACACTCTCGCAGGCTCGAGATTGCGTTGCCTGCCTTAGCTCTTTCTTTTCTAAGTTCGTTTTGAATACTTTATAAAAAAATATATAAATTATTTAATAACAATACATAGTTTATATTTGTATTGAATAACCCTGTATTAAGAGAACATTTGGTAAAATTATATTTCAACTAGACGTTATGATTATTTAATCAATGAAAAGCGAAGTTTTCTCACATTTTCCCCTAACTCATCAGCGACTCTCTGCGCCAGTCCAATAGCAGCTACACGTCGGGGTTCTGACACAATCGCGGTAGTTCCAACACCGCAGTATTTCAAAATGGCTGCCGGAACCCTGGTTGATTTACCACACCCAGCCGCCCCTACGATCACCGCCACATGGGATTTTTCCAGTTTAGATGTTATTTCCTCTCTGAAAAATACAATGTATAATATGAAAAATCGCCTTGCATAACAAATATTAGATAAACATTCTTTTATGTGTTCACAATTCAAAACAAAATTCTTTGTTAATTATTAAAAAAATATTTTGTTTTCCGAAAATAATTTTTGTAACAATTGACGAGAATTTCAAAAACATGTTAGATAATTTATTAGTGGAATTTATTCTTCAGTCTAAAATATATTTTAAAAATTCAGCAATCACACAGCTATTATAATAATAATAAATAAATATTATTTTGATATATTTTAAACGTAAGTTTTTTGGTGCTATCATACATTATAAAGTAAATTTCAGTTTCCGCCAAATTTTAATAGGATCTATCAATATATTTTTTTGAAACAAATTGTTTAACTTATAAATATGTACTTATAAGAGATAGAGTATATTATATAGTAAATTATAAACTCAATAGGCAAATAAACGTTCCTTAAACTATCAAACAATTTATAAAAACAACAAAAAATATAAATTTAATTATTTCACAAAAAAAGCACATTTTAATATTACTATGAGGATAAAAATATACAAATGAACTATTCCAATTCACAAATCTGTACCGTAATAGTGGCGGGGTTTTTTTCTGTTTATCATCGTTTATCAATACGGGCTAATCACTCGGGGCTTACCGAAGCGTGCTAGAAATCACGAAAACAATATTAAACCATACTTTCCTTATGTACTTTGAAAATCACGTAAGCTGATTCTGAGAAAATTAAATTTACCACTTATTTGACATATGACGTTGATACCTACCACGTCTTTAGCACAAATTTCATACATGGAATTCACTGTCCCTGTACGCTTAGCTCCTTCTCCATCTTCCTTTAAATCTCTATTGTAGAAATATTATCTGTCCACATCGTATCCGTAGCTTTCATACTAACTGACGTGAGACTGATCTACGTATAGAATTGTTGTTTTCAAGTGCCTTTTTTAGTTTAGTATTTTTTTTTGTTCTTGTGTAAATTACTGTATGTATTATGCACTTCTTGCTTATCTTATCAAATTGATTATTTTTTTTTTTCTACAGTGGTTGCCTGGAAGAGATCGCTGGAAAGGGGTAAGGCCGCCAGTTACCCTCCTTTTCATTTAATTTTACCAATTTTATTATGTCATTGCAACGAAGTAATTATTAATAATGTAAAGTATTAATGACTACTTTCTTGGAAATATTACATTGATATCAACGGGTCAATAAATTGGATCTTAAGGATATAATTACGACATATATACCAGGTACAAGAGTTGTTTTTTTTTAAAGAACAGGGGGCAAACGGGCAAGAGGCTCACCTGATGTTAAGTGATATTGCTGCCCATGGACTCTCTCAATGCCAGAGGGCTCGCGAGTGCATTGCCGGCCTTTTAAGAATTGATACGCTCTTTTCCTGAAGGATTCCTAGTCGAATTGGTTCGGAAATACTTCAGTGATATTTGATAGCGGTGATTACCTAAGAAACACGAGAAATTGCCAAAAACCGGTGGATTTAGATATTACGGGACTTTACATTATCTCGTGTTTTGATACTAACTTTAAAAATTCAAATATTGCGTCATTTTGATAAACCATTCATGGTATTTAGGGTTGCCACCCGTTCTTTATAAAATAGTATTGGAACTATTTATTATACTCGATACTTCATTTCGCATGTGATTTCTGCGTAGTGTCTTAGTTTTCGTTGAACGGAAATTATTGATTGACGCTGATTTAAATATAATTTGTGAAGCTGCCAAAGCCAATCGTTGAGATACTAATTTAATATAAACTGCAATAATTTATTAAATTAAATATTATTTGTGATACAATTCATTTTTATCTGTATAATTTATGTATATATTTATTAACACTTTGATACATTTATAAAAAAAATAACATAACACATATAAAAACTATACGGGATGTAACGGGCGGCCTTATCTTTAACAAGCGATCTCTTCCCAGCAACCCTAGTAAGGAAAATAACTATAAAAATATGTAATAATCTAATATGTATCGATGGGTAAAGCAAGAAGTGCATAACAAACTCTTATAAAAAATATATATATATAGAAAAACCAACCCTATAGTGTATAAAAAAAGGTAAATTCTAAAAATCTCACGGTTTCTACTTAATTTCGATGCAATACAAAATAAATACAAGAATGACAGAAGTCACAATTGAACAGGATATGGTTAAGAAATGTTTATGGAAAAGTATTAAAAATATATAATTGCCTAAGAAGGATGAGCTGTGAGATGGAATTTCAAAAAAGAATCTATTAGATAGCGTAACATATAGTTAGTTATGTATAAGGACTTGAGAATTAGAATGAGAATAGAAGTTGAAGGAGATCGTCACATCTGCTGCCTGTGGAATTTAGACACATGATCATATTTCCTGAGACCAAATGAATACGTTATGTAGAAATTCTGCAGGTGATCGATCTTGTCTTGTATAACCAATGGAGTTTAATTAATGAAAAAGTGGCAACCCTAATAGTATTACTATGACGTAGTTTAGCATTTTGGTTAAAGTAAATATTCGATTATGAATCTGTATTCAGGCATTTGTCACGGGTTTTTTGCTTAATACATTCAGACATACTCAGTTAAGACTTTTTTTTATTAAAAAGCTTGCCAAACTCACACACACACTGATATACTTGTAAAATAACTTAATTAATGTGTAAGCAACTTTAGGCTGACTGACATATGACTTCTTTTTGCTTTTATGTTCTAATCTCAAAGGTAGGTCACTATTGCTTTTGATTTTCCCGTTAATAATAATTACAAGTTTTAAGTGAGAGGGCAAAAATGTCAACCTGACTTGCGATAGCCGCTGTGTTGATTTACGCCCAAACCCAATAGCCTATCTCAATCTATTTTTGACCATCTGAGATAGACATATTAATACAAATATTGATAAAAGTGTGCTTATAACCAATCGACGGATTGTAATAGCCATCTGTAGATACAAGCCATCCATAGTAGGTCTGATCCGTGTATGTGGATAGACCTTATTACCAATATCCTATCTTAAGATTTTAAATAACACCAGTTTTTTTAAAAATTTAACATGTACATTTTAATATTATTTGTACGGTTTTATTTACGTTATTTGGTTTATATTGATTATCAAATATTACTGTAGAGGTAAGAGATTGCATTCTATCCGTCGCCAAAAATAGATTGTCTTCGTAGGGTTTTGGGCTACAGATAGGAGATCAATCGACTATCACGGTCAGATTGAAAACAATCTGAGATTGTGAATTAATTATTGGGATCGGGCGTTAAAGGTTAAGATTTCTTTAAAAAACCCAGCCATTTTCAATTATTTAAAATAATTATTTTAAAACAAACATACAAAAAGATTCCTTATCCTAAACTTTATTTTATCATGTTTCAGTTACTAATACAGAAGAAAACGTTTGTATAAAGTTTGGTATTTGATAGTTATAATAATAATACTCAGTTTTGAGTTTAGTATAAATTTTAATACATTCATTCCGAGCAAACAGAGTGGAGTTTTTCGTTCGTGCCGCTAGATGACACCCGTTACACAAAGACAGAATTCGTGTGGTTGTTTTAAGCGTTATAGATAAACTACATCCTCCCTTGGATATTGAAATTTCCCTGGCCAGAAATCCTGAATTACCTTTTAACATAGTCACGACTAAGCGTAATTTCCGTAAAGCTAACTATGACAATATCTTTATTGAGCTAACAAAATGCGATTGGGAGAATCTTTTCGCTGGGATTGACGACATAAACTTGATTGTAAATGTTTTTTATTTGAAGATACGAGATATAATCAATAATTACGTTCCTTTAAGCAAACCTAGTAAAAACCGCTATCCCCCATGGTTTAATCGAAACTTAATTCGAACTTTAAAAGAGAAGAATAAAATAAGACTACGTTATAAAAAATATAAAAACGCAAGGGACGGGCTAGAATTGACTTTACTTAGTAAAAGATGCAAGAAAATGGCCAGTGATTACTATAAGCAGTATATCTCCGATATAGAAAATAAAATAGACGCAAATCCTAAATATTTTTGGTCATATGTAAAAAACAAACGCTGCGGCAATAGTTCTTACCCCTTGGCTATGTCTGATGGATACACTTCTGCCTCTGACGGTTACCGAGTCTGCGAACTTTTTTCCACTCATTTTAAAACTGTATATACTCCTAGTAATAACATTAATTTTAGGCAAAGCAAGGAACAGAAATCCTTATTTTCTAAACTTGATAATAGTGCTCTTTACTTGTGTCCGCCGGCTTTGAATTTTGAAAATCTTCTTAAGAAACTATTATACTTGGACGAGTATAAGGGTGCTGGCCCAGACGATATTCCGCCCATTTTTATACGCAAATGTGCTAAGTATTTGGTGGAACCTCTACTTACAATTTATAATAAATCTCTTAACTTAGGAGTTTTTCCGGACAAATGGAAAATGGCTAAAGTGGTACCTATCTATAAGTCGGGGGAAAAAGAGCTAGTAGCTAATTATAGACCCATTTCTATTCTTTCCTCCTTTGCTAAAATACTTGAGTCTCTAGTATGTCCCTATCTTTATAAACACTTTGAACAGTTAATTGCTTTATCACAACATGGGTTTATGCAACGTAGATCAACCACAACTAATCTATTTGAGTATACTGAATTCCTAAGTGATGCTTTGGATCGTGGTCTCCAAGTTGATACGATTTATACAGACCTCAGCAAGGCTTTCGATCGAGTTCCTCACTCTATACTTTTAAATAAGTTGTCTAGCTATGGCGTATCACCACGTTTTATTAAATGGATTGAATCTTATTTAAGTAATCGCAAATTTTTCGTTGTCGTTAACGGCTTTAGCTCCACTATACATGAAATATCTTCCGGTGTACCGCAGGGCTCTCATTTAGGGCCAATACTATTTAATATATTTGTAAATGATTTAACAACTTGTTTTAAGCATTCTAAGGAGTATATGTACGCAGATGATCTCAAGTTTTGCCGTGTTATCAGTAGCTCCGATGATTGCTCGATGCTCCAATCTGATCTGAATGAAGTGACCTCATGGTGTGTCTCCAATGGTATGGAGCTAAATGTCCGAAAGTGTCACTTTATTCGTTTTGCTAGAAAAAGGGATATTTTAATTCACAACTATCATATAGGTAGCGTAAGACTTCGAGAGGAAAGAGTGATTCGTGACTTGGGGGTACTTTATGACAATAAGCTAACGTTCTCAGAACACCAAGACTTTATAGTTAAGAAAGCTTCTAGAATGCTTGGTTTTGTCATAAGAAATACGAAAGGATTTCGTAGCATCAAATCAAAAATACTGTTATACAATAGTCTCGTGCGGAGCATTCTAGAGTATGGTTCAGTTGTATGGAGGCCGCATTATGCGACGCACATGCTACGACTCGAGAGATTACAAAAGAGGTTACTGTGGCATCTGCTTTTTTCCAGTGGCATCTCGAAAAAAAAGTTGCCAACGTACGAAACCAGGCTGGCACACTTTAATATGATGTCATTGGAGAATCGCAGAAAAATTATTGATATATCGTTTACAGTAAAGATATTCAATAATAAGATTGATTGCCCGAACCTTCTATCTAGATTTAAGTTTCATGTACCCTCTCGATCCCCTAGGCATCCCGTTATTTCATTTGTCCCTCCTTTCCGTAGGACGCGTTTTGGTCAAAGCTCTCCGGTGTCCAGATTAAGCATTCTGATAAACAAGCTAGGTCTGGATATCCAGAGTTGCTCCCCTCACACTTTAAAATCGATTTTAGTTTAGTTTTTTGTAATTGTTTCTTTTTTGTAATGTTTGTTTTGTTTAAAAATTGTTTCGATTGATATTTGTATGTGCTCTAAATGAATGTCATGTTTGCCTCTAATTGCTTATTACATTCAAAATTGTATTTAGTGTTTGTTTTTACCAATGTATCAGTGTGCCGAGCGTTGGCAATCTTTATCAATTAAAAAAAAAAAAAAAAAAAGACAGGTGTAAAAACAAATCAATTTGAATTTCATATTAAGAACAACAGATTTTACAAAATACCACTCAAGCCTAAATACTAAAACTTTTATATATCGTATATTTTTACAAAAATGTCGTAATTTTATACTTTTAAAGTAAACATTTGCGTTTTATATATTATATATTATGGGGCTTCTAAACGGGCCATGTTTTGCTGCAATGATGGCTGCAATACAGTTGCCCGGCAACATTTCAAACAATAGCAGCCACACTATGCAATATTGCAGTAATGTCCCGGCCATATAGCCAAACATGTTTTGTATAGCCACTTATGGCCGGTATTGCCCCAATGGGTTGCCGGACGATCGCTAGGCTATCGAATTCAACTGCAATATTGCACAGCCAGTTTTATTGTTGTTTCAGTCACTCTCTTTGTTATGGCACAGTGTATCCTTTTCTACGCGAAATGTTGCTCTATTCTGTGTTTTGCGATTTGACAACTACGCAAAAAATAATAATAATAATTCTTGAATAATTATTATCGAAGCTTATTTCTAGACTCAAATTGTCTACAGTTTCACGCCTATTTAAGTAAGGTCGAATCCACAATCTCTTCTTTTTCTGTTTGTTTTTTAAAACAATATAAGCTGTTGCGACAAGTGTGATTTCGTCAGCCATTGTTGCCGGTATGTGTAGCCCGTTTAGGAGTCTGCATCATGGGCCATACAATTGCTGTCATATTGCAAAACATGGCCCGGCCATAGATTGCTCGGCCATCAGCTGCATTAAAACATTTTTGTGATGGCCGGGCAATTAGTTGCCAATAGTGCAGCCATCAATTGCAGCAAAATATGGCCCGTTTATGAGCCCCATTCGGCATTTGTACGTACGACGTCTTAAGATTTATCTGACTAAATATTAATCGTTCATATTGTTTTCTTTTTGTTTTTTAACTATTAATCGTAATAGAGATTCACACTGGCGCGACAATCTTTATACGTCTTGGTATCAGATTTCTGTGTCCGTTTTACGCGCGAACCCAATAATTAATCTACAATCCCAGATTGAAAACAATCGGAGATCAGATCGTGACAGTCGATCGATCTCGTATGTGCATCCCAATAAACAAACCCTACGAAGACAATCCATTTTTCTTTGGAATTGGATTGTCAATTCTATTGATAGAATGAAATCTCTTCGCTCTTTATACTCATATTTGATAATCAATATAAACAAAATAAAATCTTACTTAGTGTGTAATGCGTATGTGCTGTGGTTGTAATTGGCCCTGGTTCGGCATTACGCTGAGGAGCAGTGCTTCATGTTGTGTCATCTGTCGACCTAATAGGCAAGTAGATCTTCCTCAGCCTGACACATGCCGTCGACTTTTGGGTCGTGTACTCATGATTATTTCCTTCACCGTTTGAGCGAATGTTAAAATTCCTTGTCCACAGCCGCGACCCGAACCTATGACCTCAGGAATAAGAGCCACACGCAGAAACCACTAGCCCAATACAGCCATATTAATTATGGCTATGTACAATTCCAAAAACATTTTCCATAATTCCACATCAACAAAACGAAATAAAAATTCAGTTTCTACAAAATATTACTCTTGCGCAGTAAAATCTGGGTTTTGTGACATTTACGTTTGGGATTTCACAAGTGATACTGGGGCTGCGTGATCCTAAAGTTACAATGACGTAACACTGATAAGTGACATCACGCTGACGGTTTCCGAAGCTTATAAAAACATAAATTTCTTAATACCACCTATGACGCCAATGGACTGGATAAACATAATTTTTTTTACGCAAACCGTATGACTCATAGCATTCAAAGTTGTTTAATTTACGAGCCTTTACAAATTAAATTCAAGTGAAAGCATGCCTAGCGTGACTAGACGTCCCGTATTGAACGATTTTTTTCGTCTCATCTTCAGAAACGGCAGAAAGAAATTTAAGCAGCAGAAAAAAAAAGAACATAAAAAAAGGTACCAAGAGCTTCATTCTTATTTGAAATCGTCACCAGCTTTTTCAAACAATTTTTTCTGATAAATATAACTCACTATTTGGGTACCTGGGTCACTCTGGCATATTGGCCCATGAAAGGTATGAATGGAAAAGGTTGAAGGAGGCCATTGCCGACTGGCAAACAGATTTGCAAAAAACCAGCAAGATCCAAATACGTATTAGTTTTTTTTCTTAACCTTAGTTTCAAGTAATCTATGTTTATATGTGTACCTAAGTAGTTGATCTGAAAAAGGCTATATTATTATTATTATTTTGTTACCTATATTTTGTGTTTTTTAAGCCAACTAACTTTTTTTTTAAGTTTTTTACTATAAGTATTTAACCTCAAACCCATGTCCCGTTTTGATACAAAGAATACTTATATGGTCGCTTTATGTATACCCAATCTACTTATACGCATTTATGATTTAACCAAGTGTTAAGAAGGAAAACATCATGTTAACAAAATGCTGACTTTGACTATTAGAAAAAATACAAATTAGATCTATTGAAAACTATTTTAAAGATGTTAACTACGATGTTTTCCTTCGCGTGAACGTTAAATGCTCTTACAGAAACTCCATTAGTCCACCGGAGCCGGAGTTCGGACCTACGGACTCCGTTGCGTGCCAAGCCAAACATGTTTTTGTATGTATCACCATTAT
Source organism: Pieris mannii (assembly GCA_028984075.1). Taxonomy (NCBI): domain Eukaryota; kingdom Metazoa; phylum Arthropoda; class Insecta; order Lepidoptera; family Pieridae; genus Pieris; species Pieris mannii. Next base: position 9,267,082 of record CM054793.1, on the reverse strand, counting down.
CTATCTCTTTCTATCATACGGTTAATATTATTCAAAAGGAGATAGATCTCCTTTTGAATAATAATAATGCTATAGCCTTGTAAATTTCGTTTTTGTAAATTCAACAAAGAACATAAAAAAATACATGGAACAAAACATTATTTGCAACTCATCAGAATTCCCTTATTAATTTATTATTTATTTATTAAAGTTTGCCACATCATTCATATAACTATATCTACGGTGTATGTTACAAACTATATCTGAAATATATGATGATTCAGGTAAACATAAGTTTAAAAAGTACAATTAAAATATGTACTAGAAAAAATAAAAATAACAGAATTTTTTTGTTAAGCAATAATATTTTTTTACTGCTGATTAGTGAGAACTCTAAATGGATTCAATGCGTTATTATCTATTGTATGTCATATTTAATGGTAAGACTATCAAAACTTAAATGCCTTAGCAGGCACGTCACAAATATATCTTAGAAATTAATCACACTGATTCATAATCAAAGAACGGGTTCTTTAAGTGATTTCATGAATTATACATTTATATACTGTGTATAATATGTAACATTAATTATACGATGTGTGTTAGAGGATGGAATTTTCAATTCTGCCTCGACGTCCGATTATCGAATTACAGGAAGTCGGAAGTTATTCAGCACTTTCCATAATAAATGCGGTAAAATATGCAAAGGAAACTGAAATATGAAACTGATTCAAAATTACAATTTATTTCATAACAAAAGTCTGATTTACTGTTCTGTCTCATTTCTTCAAAGCGTAAATACAATTTGACAGAAAGAGACGGAATTATGAAACTATTCAAGGCTCGTAAAATCACATTGCTAAGAATTATACGAGTCATACGATTTCAGTAAAATTAAAACTATTTTAATACAGTCCATAAGCGTCATAGGATAATAAGAAATGTATTTATAAGCTTCACTAGAATCCATATTACTAAAAAGTCTAAATAACTAAAAATATATTTTACATTACGAAGCTACGATATTATTTTAAGCAGATTTTTTTCTATGAATATTAAAACTGATGTTATGTGTCTTGACATACTTGATTTTTGAGACACCGTGTGAAAAATCGATGAACGCAACGAATCATCAGTTAACCGACTGTTAGCTATCTTTATAGTTATAGATAGTGTACAGGTTCCGACGGATCCGTACACAAATACAATTGTAAATCTAAACCTCATCAAAATCCAGCCGTTTTGGATGATATTTATTACAACGATATTTAATTAATGCATGTTTCTGCTATTTTTAATATGTTTTATGTTAATCTATCCAACTATTTACCAATAAACTAAAGATAATGAAACCCATTTAAACGCGTTCCCATTTTAACAAAGTAAATCGACTGATATAACCCACTTTTATCAGTAAGGTCGAAACGGGGACGATTTTGGGGACGCGCGTGGGTTAAGGTCACTAGACTAGGTCGCGGTGTCGAGTCGACCTTGTTTAGGTCATTTCGGTCGGGGTAAGGTCATCCGCGGATATAGCAAATATTAGGTCCTTACATATGAAATTGGCGTATTTCGTACTGACCACTTTAATCACGATGTTCTCGTCTTTGGTAAGGAATTCCAAATTCAAATTTGTACAGCTATTTACTCATGTATTTGTGCTTCGATGACCGTCATTCATTTGTTTTTTTCTGTTTGTGTCACTCATTTTACAAAATGGAAAACTTAAAGTATCGCATTATTTACGAGCACGAGTTCCGCCGTGGCACTAGTGCTGCGGAAACGACTCGAAGGGTGAATGATGTGTATGGCGGTCATGTTGGAAAAGAAAACACAGTTCGTTTTTGGTTCCAACGTTTTCGTTCTGGAAATTTCGACCTGCAGAACAAGCCCCGTGGACGGCCTGAGACCCAAGTTGATAATGAAGTATTGAAGGCTATTGTAGAAGCGGATCCCCCAATTTCGTAACGCAATACATGAACGCTCCCTTAAACTTAAATTCATATTTTCAATAATCCGCCAAAACGCTCTATGCAAGATGGCGGCACGAGATTCCCAATATCATGTACACAAAGTATACGAGCTGGTTTACTGCTCCTGACGGAAATATATCCCTAAAGACTATACAATATTGCCAGTGTTCAGTTATACCTAATGTGACCAGACTTCCCGTTTTGAACGGGACTGTCCCTTTTACCAAATACGAGTCCCGGTGTCCCCGATATGAACTGTGGTTTCAGAAACCGAGCGAAAACGTGCTAAGAGTTTTTAAAATCATTAATTCTTTTTGAAATCGTCACCAGGTATATTAAAACAAATTTGTTGGTTATATTAATCACAATATTCGTAAGTTTTAAGCCAACAAACATTGATCAAATAAAAAAACTTGAGAGGTGTCAAGGGACAAGGGATAGAACGAATTTACTTTCGATTAATTTATATTTTAATTGGGGTCGGTATCGTAACAGTATGATAGATTTTTTCGACATCAATATTTTGTTTCATCGTCTATTAAAGTTTTATGATACCAGAAATTAAATAACCAGCTTTCGTATTTGAGATGTTTTAATTCAGTCTCGTATGTTTCATCTCCTTGTAGAAGCTGTTCTCATTGTGATTTTAGTTCAATAAGTTTTTAATTCGCAGAATTTTATGACATTTTCTTTAAACATTATTTATTTACTATAATGAATATGTTTTAAAGGTAGTTGATGATATAACTGTATTTTGCAAGGAGACTTAAGAGACCCCGCAATTATTGTTAAGGGATTCTGGTGTACGGTTGATCTCACGAAAGAAAAACAAGACAAATTTAGTTAAGTGATTACAAAAACATTTTTTTATTTCTTATCTCTGCGAAAAAAAAGCCAACATCACGAGGTGTTCCCAGGCGGTCACCCATCCAAGTACTGACCTCGCCCGACGTTGCTTAACTTCGGTGATCGGACGAGAACCGGTGTATTCAACGTGGTATGGACGTTGGCAACAGCTACATCGAAAAAATAAAATAGATAGAACAAAACGTGTCGTTACAACTTTTAGTCTTATTTTTTTCCGTCTAGCCCCCTTTCGCAACGTGCGACAAGGAACGTCGTTCCAATAACCTAAAACAGTGTTTTTTTTTTTTCTTTGACGAAGTACATAAATTAAACCAAAGTCCCGTTTTGTGTCGAAGTATGAATGGTCACTTTAATTAAAGATTTAGAAAGGCTGTGAAATTTTTACCACCCTTTCCTCTACAACTGTCAAGTCATAGATCATTTTTAGACTCCAACAATTTCGATGCACATAATTGCACGTAAAATTAATTTTACACACCATTCAGTATACAGCCCAGCAGTAGGACTAAAATGTAGAGGTCGATTACTGACTGATTTCGGGGGTTAGGGGTTAAGTTTCTATGTGGTATCAAGAAAATTCGGTTCCCATATATTATCCCATAACGACATGACACAACTGACCACGACATAGGACATTATAGTGTGAGACTAGTGCACTCTCCTTATAACTAAATGTCTGTTGAATTATGTACAATAAAGTTGCCAGTACTTTAGTCAATTTATGGCTAAAGTATTGGCTTCTTTTGTGATACTTATCAAAGCCGTATTACAGCTGTAAATGATTTACTATACCACTTCATTAGAAGTCCTGGAATTTCCAAGCCATTTCCTCTAAAAGTGGTAAAACCACTTCGTGACCGAGGCTTTAACTGCTCATTAAACCATAATCGAAGGTAATCGCACGATTCAAATTAATTTTCTTTAATCATATTGGTATGTCGAAATGTCATATTAAAAAAAAAGTGCGTGCGCAAAAAGTACACACATCAGAAGTGACACTTCTCTATAAATTAATTAATAAGGCCTAAAGCCTCAATAGATGATCATGTACCAGTATATGATCACATCATATGTCTATATTCACTATATCACTATATCACTATATCACTATATCACTATATTCACTATATCACTATATTCACTATATCACTATATCACTATATTCACTATATCACTATATTCACTATATCACTATATCACTATATCACTATATCACTATATTCACTATATCACTATATTCACTATATCACTATATTCTATATTGAGCTAAAGAATCCAGTGCAACACTTGGTCATGGCGACGGGTCATGCCCCATGGGTCAAGCGATTCGGGGGTTCTTAAGTTTCCCTCACAACTCCTTCACCGTATTAGCACGTATTTGAAAATCAAATGCAATGCTGATTCTAACGCACGAGCCATGCTTATTACGCCTATTCATTAACCTAATTCTTTTTTTAAACTTTAGATTTGTGTATCTATTTCGTAATCATTTCTAATAGGCAAGTAGGTGATCAGCCTTCTGTACAAGCCGTCGACTTTTTGGGTCTAAGTACTGGTTTTCGTACCCATTTCCTCCTCTGTGTGAGTGTTAAATGGGCACATAAGGTTACTACACCTGGTTCGAACTAACGACCTGCGACCAGTGTCGTACTGTAGCACTAGAACACGTGCATGAAAAATTAATAAGGATCTGCGACAGTTGAAAAATATTTTTTTAACTAAGAAAACCGAAAAATATATTCTTTTTTAAATTAAATTTGAACATTTTTAATAGCCAATTATTATCATAGATATATTTTAGTGAATTTACTAAATATTAAACGTGTCGTTTCATACGGTATTTAGAAAATTTAGTTTGCAATAACAATACAGCCATTTGGAAAATTATTTTCAGATTTATTTAAATTTTAACAGTGATTTTGAATACAAAATCCAGACAAAGCTAAATTCTTGTTACTTACGCATATTGATCAATAGGCAGCGGAGTCAAGGAGTCTTCATATTGTTTAAAAATCCTTTCCAAGTGTCGTTCCCGCCTCGCCAGAGTTGCACTAGATGGCGCTTCTATTAATTTTCCAAACACTGGGTGTATGGTGGTTCGGAAATCTGGTTATAAAAAATAGATTTACTAAGCGATGTTTAAATTGAAATAGAAACTTACATATACAAATAATTATAATATATAACATAAAATCGGGTTAAATTGAACACTTATAACTAAAGAACGGCTTTCATATTTTTGATGTCTCTATTAAAAGTAGGTAAACAAAAAAAATCTAATACAAAATATTTAGATTTTGTAACTTTCAAACATTTAATGTTCATCCCGTTGATATTGAAACTCTTCCCTCAAATCAAAGAACGTATTTATAGACAGGAAAATGCATACAGTCAAAATCTATTATAACAATATGTTTGGTCGTAAAAACCGATCGTCGTCACAGGCGATGACGGATCAAGAACCTAATAATATGTACTTATTACTTAATATGTGATTAATTAATCTTAATATATATATATGACGTATCACGTTGTTTGTCCGCGATGGACTCCTATAGTCCTGTCTTACAATTATGACTCTGAACACATGACTCTCATATGACCAACAAATTCACTACGATTTTGACATTCAACAGTCATACTAAGCTCTGAGTGTTGACTGGATCTTACCCTTAGAAATCCTCTACCTGCATTAACGAGAAGTATATATAAACGTGTGGTCGTAAACAAATGTTTGTGTCTATTCAGTACAGCAGATTTGAAATGGAATCCCGCTGGCCTTGAATGAATTCAAAACTCTCGTTAAAAATTATTTACTGATTTTTCGACGTGACAACGTCTTATAATTCGATGGAGCTGGCTGCATAAATGAAAAACATGACGCATGCGGCGTTACCTGGCTTTGAGGCGTTCCACTTTTAAAAAAATACGTTTATTTTGGAACATAAGATCATCAAGGTATCACTTATTCCACGTCATTAATATTGAACCTGAAGTTTAAGGCTTAAGTGCAAGCGAGAGCGCGGAACGAGCGAAAAAGAGGCACAATCGGTTTCGCATTCGTCAGCGTTCGACATCTGTCTTTTATTAATTATTATTATAATTGTACTTATGCGTACAAATAAATTTCACTTGATCAATTCAATTGTGATTTCCATTTACCTCCTTCTCTATATCCATACAAAATACATATATATCACACAAATAAAATTAAAATTTCTTATGACGTCACTTTCACTATCGTCAATAAACCTTTTTTTAATTTGACGATTATTTAAATGATCCTAATCCCTGGAATTGATTTGCTCCACTTCAAACAATTTGTATGATTAAAAAGAGTGACGGAGAGTCTCTTGCCAGTCCATTGACTTGCGAACTGGTAGTAAATGTACATTAAGAATCAATTTAACATCATTTCTATTGACATTCATAAGTGTACTTGAAAACATGAAAAAAAAAATTGAGTTTGATTGCCATTTGCTGTCTTTAATAAAAAAAAAGTCAATTAAAGATTTAAGATAAGTAAACCATAAACAAATCGGTAAATTATAATTAACTATATATAATTATAACATTAACTTTTCCTTGTAGTATCAATGTAAGCATGTTTTGAACATTTGTATTTTCCGTCACCCCTAAGTAGGTAATTCACTGATAAGAAACATATTTAGAATGTTCCAATCACTTTTTCACCGCAAATCGAAACCAACCAACCACAACGAACTTCAGGCCTTTAAATCCAGAGCTGTTTCACACCCGTAAAGTCCATGTTGATAATCGTGTGCAAGTATTATTACGTCGGGCATCGAACCTAAGACTGATTCGGCAGTTCAGTACGAAATCAATATGAACTAGCCGATTTGGCAGACGTTCTCCTGTACATATTCAGTACGTATAAATAAATATTTAATCATGTGTGTATAGACACACAAAAAATTTCATCAAAATCTGTCCAGCCGTTAGGAGTTTAATTACGAACACGTGCACAAAAGATTTATATACTGCTGTTTATTTGCTGTATAAAAACTAGATGGCGCCATCTACAACGCTGATTTGTGAATCAAGGGTCCACCCAAACGCAAATAAAAAAAATCATTCAAATCGGTCTAGCTGTTTAAGAGGAGTCTAGTGGCATGCACACGTACTGTTGAATTATATATATAAAGATAAACAATTATTTCAATACAATTTTGAAATAAAATACATACCTAATGTTTTGTCCTCTTCTTCACTTCCTACAATACCGTCTGAAAACAATACAATCTTTATACATCATCGCTTTTGTAATCGGTAAAGTGTGAAGTCAACAATCAAACAAATCAGTATTTTTTTTTTTAATGATAGTAAATGAAAAAAACGTGTGTGTACGTTACGTATTACGTGATACGTACACGCGTTGGAAGTTATACTTCTTTGGCGTAATAAGATAAAATTCTATTCGCCATATTCCAGGTTGGTAGAAAAAACGACACTATCAGTAGAAAAAACCAAAATTTTGACTAAAGCCAACTTCAGGATGTCGGTTTTTTGTGACGATGCGCATCGTATAAATTTACTCTCATCATTCAATATGCTTACCGTCTTCATCAATCGTGGAGTCTTTCTGCACTCTAGCAGGAAAATTGTAATGCCGCTGCTTTGCCTCTTTAAACGTTGCATCATATATTGTTTCTGTAACACGTACAAACAGTCACTAAAAGCTTTATTAGCTTGTTTAAGTTATAAACATGTCACTTGGGGGCTGTTCAAGTATTATGTTAGCAGATCTACTACAATCTATCGCGTCCTTAAAGACTAGCTATTAAAGAGTACAGACCCGGCGAGCCCAAGCAAGGGAGTTCCTATACAAAACACTAAGAGTTATTTTGTATTATAATTATTTAATTGTTACATTTTTGTAAATAAATTGCAACGAGTTTTTAATCTACTTTTTCTCAAATACAAGCTATCACGCAGGGCCATCAAACAGACGAAACAGTTTTTTTTGTAAATAAATAGCTTCCTGTGTTAGAAATAAGCCAAGTCTACAAATCTTTCTTTAAGTGAAACTTCTTTAGGCGCATTAGGGTAAAAGGGTATACGGAACGTCACGAAGATGTGCAGCGTTTTTGTCGAAGAAAAGGGAGAGATTGAGACCGATTGAGGGTGAGGATGTATTTGTTTAGTAGTTACATATTAGAACTTTAGATGGCAATTCAAGGCAAAGAAGTTTCACTTCTGACATGTGTACTACGCACGCACTTTTTTGTATGTAAAACGTATGAGGAGGACCACGTCTGGCGGATACGCTAGTATAATTTATTTTATGTTTAATCCAATCTTATGCATAAAAGTCATAGAAATTATACAGAAGTCTCTATATATACAGAAGCCAATAAGACTAAGAACTTACTAATTTCACTGTCATATTCATTCCATATTTTTTCAATTTTCTCAATAGACCTCTCACTTATCGCCCCTTGTATAGGACTGTAAATTGTGCTCTTCAAAGTTTTCAACACATTTGTATCATATACAGGGTTGCCTTTTTTGTCTATCCGTTTATTTATATACAGCCAATGAAGAGCTTGAATGGCTGCCTTTTCTGCAGCTTGTCGTTTTGATATTGATGTTCTATAAGTGCAGAAGCATAAAGCAAATCTTAAAGGTTCAGTTACCGTTGATATTATGAGTGACATTTATACATAGGTTGGGAATACTGATTTTGTCATGTCATAGTAGCCTTTGAAAAGTCAAGTATAAAACATCACTCTTTCATAATATCAATTACAATAAATTATTTGTTCATAAATATTGCATAAACCACAAACATGTCTAAAAGGGCCTTTCCAGTATTGCATAGGCGGAGCGGAGCTACTGCAATCCCTACCAATCAATAATATCCCACCCCCCCCTCTTATTGTTAATAAAAGTAAGTAAAACTCTCAAAAATAAAAGTAAATATAATAATTAAGTAGTAATTAATAGTATTAATCAATAAAAAAGCCCCTATAGTTCTTACGTAATACTTGAATGGCCCCAAATAAATTTGTTTGAACACACACAGAAACATTTATTTCTTGGCCATATTTACGATTAAATTATTACCCTTCAAACTTGATCTTTTCCGGCCACACAAAAGAATAAGCACAGGTCCAGTCATTCTGCGATGGCTTCGTTTTCGATCCTTTTGGAGCAACATTAGCTTGCTTATAATGTATTTCAAATATTTTCTCTGGCGTCTTAGCAGTTAATTCATTTAAAGTAACTCTAGGTTGTGTAAATAGCTGACATATATTATTTAACTCTGAAAATAATTATAAAATTTAATATGAAAATACATTTTAGTATGAAGAAATAGATATCTTAATCTTGTTTACATTATTTTATAGAGCTAATAATATTTGAGATATATAGTCAAGAACCATTTACCATACCACCACCACCTTACCACTCTTAAATACTCTTATATAAGGGATATCAATTAGTCTTTATATCTGTATATATATATGGTGCTGCTTTCCATGTCCAAGAGACATTTGTAGGTTTATTATGCAATTTATACAATCAAAACCTAAAAACTTATGACAACTTCTCATATTTTGGACAAGTTGAGTAATTCAAATAATTTACCTTTTTCCCTTTGGGTATTGTCTTCGTGAATTTTATCATCAACATGGGAATTACATTTCAATTGCAGTAAATAGGAAAATGTCGGGAGTCTTTGATTCAATTTTGACTTTAAGTTATGACATGTAAGACCTGAAAAGTGTATATACAATATTTAGGTATTGTTAATAAATTTTACTATAAAGATTATATCTTACCAAATTATAACATCCTAGCATACAAGCAAAGTATTACCAGTTAAACAATAAGAAACCATATAAAACATAAAAGTTCCTCTGTGTTAATAAAGTATATAGTTGTTAATGACTATCAATTTAATATCTTATTATCATACCAACATTGCATCATACTACATAAATAATTTAAAAACAAACAGTATTAATAATATAGTCGACTGCACAAGTTTTCAAAATATCTAAAATGTACACTCTTAATTCTTCAGATATTCCCAATGTAGTACATTGTAGACAGATATTTCGGAAGTAGAGGTTAGGATTATTATACTTACTGTGATAGTTATTTATTCCACCTGTTATATTTAAATTGTTACATATATATCCTACACTGTTTAAGCTTCTGCACGCACTTATTCTAGGTAATAAAAAACTTTTTGGAAACATGTCTATTTTCTAAAAAATAATAATTAAAGTTACTTTATACTACGGTAGTTCATAGCTATTTATCAAATATATTTTATATTTTTCAACAGTTAGATCTATAGCTTTTTGTATTTCGTTACATTAATATTCTTCGGAGTGTATCACTTCTGGAAATATTTATATTAAATTAATTCTATCAAGAGTAGTCTTTATTTTTAAATTTTTTATAGTAATTTATTTCCAATTTCCCTCATTTTTAAAGAAGTTCCAGCGACCAGCAATGTAAACATGATGTTGTCAAATGTTAACTGTCATGATTTTGCCATTTTGACAGCACTAAAAAAGAATAATAATGTAAATAGATAAATATCAACATAAAACTTCGTCGAGTATTATTTAAGCGATAAAACATGCAGTATTCATCAAAGTTAAATGCCAGTTATATTCTAATATGAGAATCAAACATTGTATTGTACTGATCTTACTTTTGAACTTAAATTCCACAGTATAATATAATGGCTGAATAGTATTTAGTAAGCGTATGGAAACGTTGTTTTTTGTAGTTGCGCTGATAAAGGGTTACGCCTGCCGTGAAATATTTTTACTTTATTACACATCTATCACCAGTCGCGCTCAGACAATGAAAACTAAGATCTCCATGTCTGGGTTTCAATTTTTATCCTATGCTAACCTAATACAGTTTATAGAAGGATACAAATTTAAATCTCTTGTAATTTTCCATCAAATTTTTGGTCAGTACTACCTACCTACTATAACAGTACCTTTTCAAGATCTCAATACATTTTTTTATGTAATGATATTAGCACCATCAGTTACAACCTTGATTTTATAAGTGCGTAATCACAACATTACGCAACTGGGATTGAAACAATTACCCACACATTAATTTATACATATATAATACACTATAATGATATATTATGTTTGAGATGCTTTCATTACCAATATAATGGAACATTAAACATTACATAATCTTATTACATAGTATATAGTACATAGTAATAAGAGATTGTCTCAGTTTTATATCAGTCAATGATTTTTAAGGCTAAAATTTAAAGTAAAGATGAAATACGTCCGAAAAGTACTTATTATTAATCCTTAAGATTATTCTGCAATTAAGGTTAATTACCTCTAGAGCCAGAGTCAGTATTAAACTGTTATTCTCATTGTTAGTTTAATGACATACCTACTTGATTTGATAAGGCAATAATTGTAGGATAAACATGCCATTTGTGGCGAAACGCATCATATATAATCCTATTATTGTCAACTTATTGCTTTTGCAATACGCAATCATTTCTTTAGGGGAAAAATTAAAATGCCGATAGTGTGGTCGTATTCTTTATTATGTGATAATTTGTGTAGGAATCAATACGACCTTGACAGTTCATCGCTGCTTAAGAAGGTTGGCAGACAATTACTCATTCAATACTGACTATAACATCCGAAACAGGACAATACGGTTTACGGTTACCAGTACGTATTTACAAAAAACTTGTTTTATAAAAAAAACACACTTATACAAAACAGTCTTTATCAAAAGTAACATTAAAACACAGAGGGCTTAGAATAAATGCCGCTAAATATCACAGTTTCTGTTGCTTTCTCCATAATAAAGTATAGGAAAGGTCTGTTTGCATTAAAACGTGGGGTTGATATCCTATCGGCAAAATATGCGCTAGACTCAGCAGAGGCAACGGTACCTGATTCTGTGACCTCTATATCAGCTTTATGAACAATGGCAGATACATATATACTCTCTGACGAAATGCGATCAAAACTAGCCTTGTTCTGGTCAAATATATCCACAATACCCATCTTAATCAGAGGCCCGTTCATTACAACATTTGTACTTATTTTGAACCTAGGCAACTTTATATCAACGTCTTCTAAACCAAAGTTGTCTACGTCATCTTGCAGTCTGGTAAAGATTTCCGAAAAAGTTACAGTTTGGAACTGTTGGTACACATCATACACTTTAACTTTCGGGTGCGGCAGGACAACTAACATAACATATTTCCCCTCTTTCCCATACGGCAGTTCCATAACGAGAGATTTCAACTCTCTTATATTAGAGTATGGAAGTCGGCCTCGCTGATACATCATATTGACCCGGCCAACTTCTTTATTGTCTTCATTGAAGAATTTCTCCTCAGATGTGTCTGTTTCATTAAATGGTGACTGCCACAGACCCCTGAAGGTTATGGCGTTTGTCAAAATCAATCTTGAATTTGTGAAGTCATCTGATGTCAGGACGTTGGATACTTTTGCACCGGAATTGTTGATTAAAGCGTTGGCTGTCTGTGCGGCTGCAGTTGGGTCCTTAAAATTGAGATTGCTTATCATAGCATTGAAGTCATTTGTCATAACACTTTGGAATTCTGGGTAAACATGAAAATCCCTATCCAAAAACATGAAATTCTTGCTTGCGAGCTGTACATCTGTCGACGTAGGATCCAGCACCGACTCGGTCAAGTTTGCGTAACCATTTATTATTGCTTTTTGATTTCTCGGCAAAAATAAAGCGTGCGATATTTGCGTCTTACTCTTTCCACTCGCACCTAAAGCGATACCAGTTAATAAAGTCCAAATACCAAACGGCGAAATAACAACGTGTCCATCTGTCTCCAACTGAGTGAATTGCAATAATTCTAAACTAAAGTTCCTGGCTCTCCCACTGAATTCTGAAGCAGCGTATGAGCACGCGTAACAAAAAGTCAGTATCACAATTAAATTCATTTTGTATGTGTCGTCTCTACGACATCGAGGAAGTAACTGAGTGGATTGGCCGGTTCTACCGAGGTTGATATACAATATAGTATATGTTATTATTATTAGTGAAGTGGGCATGCAGGGTAAGAGCTTGAATATAAAAATATTACTCATTGATAATGACTTTATTACGAATTGATATAATTTACAAATCGTTTAAAAATGATTTTGTTCATTAGGTATGCACTTTATAAAATTAAAGTATGTAAACTGAGATACCTTGTATACTTAACGGTTCTATTATAAATTAAAACAAAAAGAATATAATAACAGACTGATAACTTGCACCTACAGACGTCTAAGATATTATAACTTTATTGAGCCAAAACCAAAGTGACACGGGGCACATAGAGAGATGATATAATTAGGACTTTAAAGCTAATGGAAAGGAGCAAAGGGAAGAAGGAGAAGAGGGTGCCCAAAAGAAGGTGGATAGAAGATATAGAAGATTAGATTAAGGCGTTTAATTGAAGCGAAATGAATGAGTAAAGCGAAGGGGTTCCGATTAATAGGTTCTAAAGGAAGTTAGGATATTAGGATAACAAAAAAAAGTGGATATAATTAATCTAAACTAATCTTTTATTATTACGAAAGTCGTATAACGGAACTGGTTTTAATATTATAATTAAACTACATTTACAACACAAATAAGATTAATTATTATTATATATTTCATTTGGTGACTTAAACGAAAAACTTATGCATCTTAATTAATTTTTTTTACATTAACCACTTACATCGGACTTAAATTTGTAAGTTGCTATGTCGACGTTCGTCCAAACAAGTAACGATGGGTATTTCCCAGTCATTTATATTTTACTGTAATAAAAAGTAACTGTAGATAAATATATTACCTATTATAATATAAATGACATTTTTGTATCTTGTTTTAATATCACTTATGAGCAGTGTTGGCCTAATGGCTTCAGCGCGCGACTCTCATCCCTGAGGTGGTTTGTTCGATCTCCGGCTGTGCACCAGTGTACTTTTTTTCTATGTTAATATTAGCTCCAACTGTAACCCATCGTGACGAAACCGGTTTGCCTTAGAAAAAAAGTTGACGGTGTGTGACAGTCACAGGAGGCTGATCACCTATTAGACTGACGATAGATGATTTGTTGATCATGAAACATTCAGTAATCCGAGGCTCAGGCTTACTATATACCATACTAGATTCTATATACTAGTATTGTCTTTTATTAACATAACTTTTACACATTTAAAGAAAAACACTTTTTTACGAATTATAGTTATGTATTATTGTATTTAAACTTATAATTATTTAGACATAATTTTCGGAATCGGTTTTTCGAAACGTCGGTTTAAATTTAAAATTATGTCTAAATAATTATAAGTTTAAATACAATAATACATAACTATAATCCGTAAAAAAGTGTTTTTCTTTAAATTCTATATACTAGTCAAACGCATTACTAAGGTTCTTTACTAACAGTAATATAGTATGGACCTAGTTACATTTTCACCAACATACTTAGAACGCCAACATACAAACATACAACATACAAACGACACTTCAGTTGTTTGACTTTGTAAGCTTTTGATGATGTAAGGCACTTTAGATGTAAGGATCTAATAAAATAACTTCAGTCTAATATTGACCAACGTAGCTATAGGGTCTCGCATCGACCACCGTAGAATTAAGGTCTAGTATCGACCATAGTTAAGAAAACTTGTAATATTCCTTAATAAAGTTTGCATTTTTTTAAAAACCTTTTCAATACTGTCGCGATTTGCTACTTACCTACCTGTTGTTGTAATTAAAAAAGAAATACATTTTTAGTACTTGTATATTTGAAACTAAGGACTGTCTTACGCCTTATTTTTTTACTGCAACTTGATTATAATGAAACACGATAACCCCCTGGAATGTGACTCGATTTATCACTAAGTTTTATTTAAAATTTACTATCAATTGTTTTTAATACAGGAATAATAAAGTAAATAGCTTCTAGGATAATAATACAAATATCATATTTGTAATGTTTTCAATAACAGACATTATTGACACCAAAACAATAGCCTGACGAATCATAATATAGCTTCATTTAATCTTGTAACGGAAACCCAAAGTGAAAGTAGAACACTTTCTTTAAAATACAGTTTATATCGCAACGAAACAAAAGTTAACAATAACTGTATTTTATTACCAATAAAATAAAGTTCATGTTTTAATAATGATCGTACTTAATTGTACGTGGAAACCACATTAGCATTATGGATGTCAATATTACGTAGGTTTAATTAGTAGATTTAAATATATCAGTCATTAAGGTAAGGGTAAACAAATGTAAATCAATAATCTTATAGACACAATATAGTATGTACATTTTGAGTGCGTATCTACGATAAGCTTAAGTAGTTTAGTTAGTCTTTTTCAGCTGTCTACAACGAGTTTTGAATCTCAGCTGTAAAACTTGTTATAGAGAGCATAATTACTATCTCCATAAGCTTAATTTTAGTAAATTTAGCATCGTTGGAGTTGGAACTTGGAGGGTCATAAATATAATAGCGCCTGTTATCACAGATATCCACAAAGTCCGATTGTAAATAGTAATATAAAATAATAATTAATTAATCTTAAAATGGATTCATTGTATTTGCGAAAACAATAATATATTGTACAGTGCACACAAATTTTGCAGTTCCTCTGTTAATAAATAATACGTTTATCGCGGTTGGGTGACCGCATACAAACTGGTTTTATCACTCAGCAGTCGACGATGGGTTTTCCCATTACGTTTCATAATTCTATAGATGTTTAACGTTTATAAACGTTGTACACATAAAAGTGATTTACTCAAAACCTACCGTTTGTGAAACCTACCGTAGTGTATTTAGTTTATTAGTTTAATTCTAAAATTAATGGTAAATAAAATGAATATATCTGGGTCGTACTGTGTTTTCGTACTTTGTGTGTGCAGTGCTTACACTTCAGTTCTTATACCAAAAGCTGCTAACAGTATAAGATTATCTGAAAGAATCGGAAACTTTTCAGTGGAATTAATTGACCGGACCTTAACACAATCACCTAATTCTAATGTTGTTATATCTCCAATAACTATATGGACTGTACTTGCTGTAATTGCTGAAGGATCTGCCAACAATACTTTAAAGGAAGTGTGCCATACTTTAAGAATAGCCCCCGAAAAC
This sequence comes from Pieris mannii, assembly GCA_028984075.1. Lineage (NCBI taxonomy): Eukaryota > Metazoa > Arthropoda > Insecta > Lepidoptera > Pieridae > Pieris > Pieris mannii. The sequence goes on along the minus strand of CM054793.1, from coordinate 9,251,091 downwards.
TTAAGAAAGGTTAGGGAAAGCTTCAAAAGAATAGAAAAGTACCTAATAGCGAAGACAACCACAGTTGAGTTAAACAAATTCAATGTTTTGTTTGTCGATAAATGTGTTAGTCCTACAGAGAAATTCGCATTAACTGCAAGCGACTATAATGTGTCATTTGCAACACTTAATTTTTCGGAGCCATATAAAACAGCTAACTTCGTTAATAGTAAAGTGTACAATTTTACCCAGGGCAAAATATCAGACTTGATTTCAGGTGATGACTTAGCTAATAGTCACATGATCCTTACAAGTGCCTTATATTTTAAAGGGCAGTGGACATTTAAATTCAATAAATCAAGCTCAACAAAAGCTCCATTCTTTGACAACCAAGGAAATGTGATAGGACAAGTTAAAATGATGTACAATCGACAAATACTACCATTTGCAAACTTTAAGGATCTTAAAGCAAGAATAATTGAATTACCTTATGGTAAAGAAAACCGTCTATCAATGCTGGTTATGTTGCCATACCAAAATGTTACTGTTAATGAAATGTTTCTGAATCTAAACCAAATGTCTTTAAACCATATCCTTGCTAGCTTAGCAAAGTCTTTGAATGAATTTCCTGAAGATGAAATAGATATTTATTTGCCCCGGTTTAAAGTGGAAACCCACTTAGATTTAACTGATACACTTAAAAGTATGGGTATAAAAGATTTGTTTGATTACTCACGGTCAAACTTGAAGAATATGGTAAAAATACCATCATTTGTTTCAAAAGTTGCCCATAAAGCAGTGATTGAGATAACGGAGGAAGGAACTACTGCAGCAGCAGCTGCTGCAGCAGCATTTAGCTATCGCATTGGTGTCACAAAGTTTGAAGCAAATAGACCATTTGGGTACATTATTGTGGAAAAAACTACTAACACTATACCTTTTGCTGGTTCATACAATATGCCTCAATTGTATGAGTCATAATAATGTGGCATAGTTCTAAAGACCTTGATGACATTTTGCCTTGCACTCACATGTGACATTTTTCCTCAAAGCAGTGTTCATTATTCATCTATATTTACTTTATAACTATATTCTTGTCATACACATTATTCTTGATTAATCTTCTGTCATTAATAAATAAAATGTTCTATTTATTCAGTAAATTATTTGAACAGGTAATATGCTTTAATTAAGTATTTAAATTCCTTAAAATCTTTTAAGATCTGTATAGTTTTCTTAAATGTACCTAGTTTGTGTCCAGTGTGTGGATGAAATTGTTTTTTGTACATATAACATGTGTTTGTTTGTATGGTTGTATGTTAGTGGATTTTAACAATAATTATGTGATATAATAGTCCTTTTAGTTTATTGTTAAAATTGTTTATTATTTATTTAGATGTAAATTGATAGTCACATCATGCCCAGGCCATGTATGACTAGTAAGTCAACATTTTGTACAAAGAAATTGAAATATAAATGAATTATCTAATGTATTTTTTTGTTTGTTATAATGTTAAACTAATCCTTTATGTTAAGGGGCTCCTAGGCAGGCCATTTTTCACGAAAATGTAAAGCCCGGGATATACCTATTGCCAACAATATTTTGTATTACCGATGAATGTTTAGTGTCCCAGCCATATGATCGGAACGATCGCATCGCAATCGAAAATACAATTTTGATATATTTCTGCTAATTTTGCTATCTCGCTTTAAGTGCATCCCTTTTTCATGCTAAAAATTGTAGCAAATCTTGTAACAGCAGGTACCTTGTATCTTTTCTATGTATCATTGGCCCAATCTTGTGAATGATGAAGCTCTTTGACATTCGAGGAAAGTTTTAAAATAATTATTCAAGTCTTAAGATCACACAAAATATCTAATATATTACTATAGAAATAAACGACGACGACGCCAGCGCCGAAAATTACGAACTAAACTAGGGGCAAATCGACTTGGAATCGGCACAAGAAATCCTTATTTTCTGCGTAATTTCTAACCCGTGTCTAAATTCTTTGCCCAAAGTGTGTAGTAGCAACTCTTACAATCTGCGCTAACAAATCATTGCGGTGACATGCCGGGAAAGCGCTAACAAAAAGGCCGGCAACGCACTCGCGAGCTCTGCCATTAAGTGTCCATTGGCGGCAGTATTACTTACCACAACGAGCCTACTACTAGATTAGCTCCTGTTCTATTTATTTTTATTTTTATTATTTATTTATTTATTTAATTATAAGTAATCTAACAGCTTACTTAATACATATTATTATACAAAATACTAATACAATACAAAAATAATTTTGCTCCGAAAGCATTTTCTATTAGACCTAATGTGATCATTCATCAATATTTTATGCATATCATCATTAGTACAGTTAAATCAACTCTCGGATTTTCCACAAATTATCTTCTAATATGGGTATGTCCGAAAATAATTCTAGTTGTAAATTGTCCTTTCATTTACGTAATGTAGACTATTACCATCATATTTAAGGACGCTGATGAGTGATTTCTGCAGCATAATATACCTATAAATTACTTTAGTTCTGTAATGAAGTAATTTTAACCTCATTAGATAAATCACGTCAAATAACGCTCAGTTGTGAAACGACAGATGTCAAGGTGATACGGGTGGAATTTCGAATTCTAGCTCGACATCCGATGCTTATTAGATTAAACTGAACAACACTTCGGAATACTCTTCTATGGTTAATTCTGTAAAAGATGCAGAGTGACCCCCTCTCCGCCAAGGCATGAAGCCGCTGGGAAAGTGATTGCTGTTGTGGGTAACTAGATAAAAATTAGTATGTGAACGTTTGAGTATGTGGATGGGTGTGTGTGCGTTTGTGTATGTATTTGAGAGTGGTTATAAGAGTGCGCTGTCTATGTTAGTTTTTGGAATCAAGTCATGCCAAGATAAGTTAGGACTCTGTAGAATCGAAATTGAATTCGGCTAGCGAAATTTTTATGTTTTGTTATATCTATCTTAGAATCCAAAGATTGGGAGATTTTATTATAAAGTAAGGGTTACCTAATACAACGAAAAGTACCTATGCCAAACAGTTTTTCATTTTGGCTCGGGAATACAAAATGTCTGTTCTTAGATGTGTCCAGATTTGTTTGTCTATGGAGTTTGACTGTATTACACAGATCGCTAAAATGTATTGGTTTCTTAGTAAGTAGTTTTTTCTAGATGGAGTATGAATGTGGGGTCTAACGGTTTGCGATATACGCTTACGCAGCTTAATTAGTTAAGCTGTAACTTATAACCAAACGCAATAAAGTTGATAATCAGAATAAGTTGAATCTTATATTTACTCATAGCGTTAATTTTGTTTTTATTTTTAATTATTTCAATATTTTGAGACATTGTGTCTTACAATAATTAATGAACAACAGGAAAGACTTAATTAATATTATCAAATTGTAGTTATTATAATTGAAACGGAATATAACAATAAGGTTTACAATAACATAAGTAATCACTCTTTGGTTTTCCTATTAGATAATTTAAGTACTTTGAAAGTTATTCGATACAAATTTGCTGTTTTTTTCTTATTCGTGAGTTTAGTTCGGTGGTTGTTGTATTGAGAATATTTTCAGATATATTTTTAATGAAAGTAACGAATGGTTTGAAATATGAGCTTATAACTAACATAAAACTAGGGGTAATGGGGTTCCATCGCTAACTAAAATAACTTAGCCTATCTATTCACTAATCTAAATGACACTATGTTATTAGACATTATTGCAAACGAGAATTTTAAAGTACAATCTACTTTAGTGTGGTAAAAACTAGTCATACATAACATATGATACATAACATATACACTATGGCATCAAAAATACCGCACTGAATCTTCTGACTTCCTATTTACACGGTAGAACTCAGAAGGTTGAAGTGAATGGTAAGAGGTCCTCTGGTCCTCGGCAGTAGATATGGGAGTACCACAGGGCTCAATTCTTGGCCCTTTCCTCTTTCTTGTTTATATAAATGATCTACCTTTCATGGTAGAGAAAAAACATCAGATTGTTTGGTTTGCAGATGATACATCCTTGATTTTTAAAATCAAACGACAAATAACGAATTTTGACGATGTAAACAAAGCTCTCTCTTCGATTGTCCATTGGTTTAGTAACCTTCTGCTTAATGCAAAAAAAACGAAATGCATTAAATTTTGTGCAAAAAATGCAAGGGTTATGGATACTAGACCAATTATAAATAATGAGGAATTGAATCTGGATAATACAACTATATTTCTTGGAATTACCATGGATTCAAAACTTCAGTGGTCCTCTCATATCAACGGATTGGCGAAGAGACTTAGTTCTGCAGCTTACGCGGTTAAAAAAATTCGCTCACTGACTGATGTCGACACAGCTAGACTTGTTTATTTTAGTTACTTTCATAGCTTAATGACGTATGGCTTATTATTATGGGGTCATGCTGCTGATGTCGAATCTATTTTTATTCTGCAGAAGAGAGCTATTCGTGCAATCTATAATTTAAAATGTAGGGAATCTCTGAGAGATAAATGTAAGGAAATTAATATACTTACCTTTCCCTCGCAATATATTTATGAAAATATTATGTATATATACAAAAATAGTGATAAGTATACTAGAATAGAACATACGCACAATGTAAATACTCGGAACAAACGCAGGCTGCAATTTACCCGTACTAGACTGTGTAAAGTTAGTCATTCTTTTTTGGGAAAAGGGATAGTCTTCTTTAATAAAATCCCAGAGGCTCTCTTATCTCTGCCTTTTATTAAATTTAAGAAATGTGTTAAAGAAAAGCTGTGTAAAAAGGCTTACTATAAAGTTAGTGATTATCTAGTTGATAAAAGGGCCTGGGACTAATGCTGGGCAGGCTACTTCTAATTAATATGCTATATTTGTTTTAAATATTGTAGAATTGTTTGATGATTTGCTTTTTTTAAAAGAGTACCGAGAGTTTTTTACGCCGGCTTTTTCTCTCGGCCAACACCTTCTGTCTTCTTTGCCGATGAGTAGGGATGCCAACAGGCTCGAATATCGAATATGACGTGGAATAAGTGATACTCTTATGATCCTATGTTCCAAAATAAACATATTTTATTTATTTTTTATTTTTATTTCATAGTCCGATGACTATTTTCCGAGATCGGGAATACATACGAAACAATTAATGATACCAGAAAAGCTCTGTATTCCTTTATTTACTGCACAATAAAAATTTCATTAATAATATTATTACTTCGTCATTGTTTCTCACAAATTGAGTTTGATTAGGTTTTAAATTACCAGACTATTAAATTATATCTAATATTTTTTACTGATGCAATTGATATTTAGAAATTTTATAAGTATCTTTTGTTTAGTTAATGAATAAACTAATGTAATAATTATCGAGACTGATTTTTAATGAGTGTGTTATATTTCATGCGAATAATTTTTTTTTATATAAGTAGAACAGGGGGCAAACGAGCAAGAGGCTCACCTGATGTTAAGTGATACCGCCGCCCATGGACATTCTCCATGCCAGAGGGCTCGCGAGTGTGTTGCTGGCCGGTTAAGAACTGGTACGCTCTTTTCTTGAAGGATCCTAAGTCGAATTGGTTCGGAAATACTTCAGTTATAATGATTATAAATTAATAAAATAGCTATTTATCAACGGCCATCTTTTGTTTAATGCAATATATATAATTAATTAAGATATTATTATTTTATTGTTCATTCACAAAGAATCTGGTGTCGGCTTTACCGACATCACATTATTGTCTTGTGAAACGACGATACCATGAGCACAAATTTATTAATTTGAGTTTGAGCTCTATACTAAACCAGTGTTGGCCTAGTGTATCTAGCCCGCGGATCTCATCCATTAAAAGACTGTCCACTAATGGAGTTTTCTGCTTATGTACACTTAACACTAGCTTATACAGTGATGGAAACCAAAGTCAAATAACTAAGATGTAAAAAGTCGATGGCGTGCGTCATGTTCAGAAGGTCAGACTTCTAGGAATCCAGTAGTAGAATCCAGTATTGGAAAAAATGATGTCAAAACAGATCCTTAAATCTTAACATATATTGCAACCTATGCAGACGATACCGCAATCCTGGCTTCGAGTAAACAACCGGAAGAAGCCACGTTAAAGCTGCAGCGAAGCCTAAATGAAATAAGCAACTGGTTCGATAAATGGAGAATCGGGGTAAACACGGGCAAGTCAGTGCAGGTGACATTCGCTCTGGGAAGAAGGACATGCCCGCCTGTCAACCTAGGAGGAAGGGAGCTGCCTCAAAGTGATACAGTCAAATATCTTGGACTGCACCTGGACCGTAGGTTGACATGGCAAAGGCACATCGAGGCAAAACGGCTTGAAATAAACTTGAAATACAAGAGGCTGCACTGGTTATTGGGTAGAAACTCGAAATTGTCCATCGACAACAAACTCCTTATTTACAATTCTGTTATAAAACCCGTGTGGACCTACGGAATACAATTGTGGGGAGCAACATGCGACTCTAACAAAACTAAAATTCAAAGAACACAAAATTACATCCTTAAACAAATAAGCAACTCGCCGTGGTTTATTAAAAACGCTGAAGTACATGAACACCTGGGCATACCTACAGTTAAAGCGGAAATAAAATTGTACGCCCAGAAGTACAAAACTAGGCTGGAAAATCATCCTAACCACCTAGCTGTTCAACTCACCCTACCCGAGTGTATAAGCCGTCTCAAAAGACGAAGAACCCTGGAGCTCGGCAACATTGTCTGAGCTATTATTATTATGGTAGATATTCCTATTGAGGAATGTCTCCACCCGTCAGTCCTCCTACAACTTATCTGCTCATAGTCAGAAGACTGATTGCACGATGCGCTCTTGGAAAAAAAAAAAAAAAAAAAAAATCTTAACATATAATCCATAAAGACCATGGGTTTAGCCACCCCTTTGTTTTTGTTGCGCTTTCACTGAGAAAATTACATTAAAAATTTAATTTCAGGTAATCGTAATGCGTAAAATTTGTTGAAAAGATTGAATTTTGTGTGTATAATTTAAAAGAGTGCTGCGTTTATCCGCAAGATAAATAAACTACTTGAAATATTGTAGCGCCATCTAGAAAAGAACTACAAATCAAGCACGATGACGTCTGAAATTATGTAACCAATTACTAGATGGCGTATATTCAGAAATTATGATGAATTAAAATATTTTTGTATCAAAAGGTTTTATGCTATATATTAATAAAAACAACTGAACATCAAATTACATTTAATCATGAACATTTTGGTTAATGGCAGTAAACACACGGCTATGATAATGTTATAATGAAAGAAAACAATCGAAATATTATAAGCACATTCACTAGTATTTATACTAAATACACAAATTAAGCTAACATTTATTATTTAGACTTTTTACAACATTTATAATAATATATACGAAGGAACAAGTTACCAAGTACAAATGCAAGTTTATTTACAAATACGTAAATTTAATTTATTCTTTAATATTTACAACTGACTCATGAAACATGAAAATTCAAAGGCATAGTCCTCTACTCGATCTGTGGGCATATTTTATTGACTTATATGAATAGAGAAAACTTTGAGAATCTTTAGCATTTAAATGTGCAATAAGCGCCATCTAGTTATAACTCATAGTACTTCAACTACAAATTGTTTGACAGGTGGCGCTATAATAAAAGCATTTTAAAACTATGATTCTATTTAGTAATGTAAATTTTTTCGTATCAGTGAGCACAAAAATGTACCAGAAACTTCGTAATACGATTTCATCTTTGATTCCCAAACGTGACAAATTAAAATTCAGTTTTTTTCGAACTGTCAGGTATCACACAACATTCCGATCATTTCGGATATTCACTCAATCCTAGTAGAATAGAAAGCATCAGAAGTGAGACATAGTGCAAACTATAGGAACATTTAGAAACGAGTTATGTCTGTCTCCGTTACGTCAAAAATGTATTGTTTTTGACAGATCAGCATCATAGTCTGGATTACACTCTATGACATCTGTCAAAATACGTTTGGCATACCACAGTGACAGTTAAGTCTCGACTCTGATTCTTAACCTTAGAATAATTATAGATTATGGAACACGGAGTCTTAATATCAATTTAGATTTTTAATTTTGATAGTTTTTGTGCTCACGCCTGATTGACTGATACATACTACATATTTACAAATACATATTAGATTACGAGGCCATTAATTCGTTTTGAATCTAATATATAATATTTACATATTCATAAAATGACTAGAGTGTATATGTCTAAGCAAGTGCGTACGAAATTCTTATACAATTATCTCTGCTCTCATATTAAAACATTTAATAATCACATAATTAATTAATCTTGGTTAAAATAAAAAAGTTAATTTAGTTTTTGGCCTACTACAGAATAAAATACAATACAGCGATCATAGCACGAATATATTTTAATAAGAGTAATATCGCTGTACGTTTACAGAGTAACCCTGCCTTAAAAGCTTAATTCTTATACATATCAGCCAATACTTTCTCCATTGGCGTCTGGCCGATAGTCTTAGAGAAGAACTCTCTTTCCAACTGCATAGGAGTGACAGATCTCAGAAGAGGCAGGAGTAATAGGAGTCTACCGAAACGGGCAGGGGCAGCCCCATGAGCATTTCGCGTGTGAGACATTAGCATCACTTGGGCCTGGTCTTGAAGGTTCTCGATTTGTAAAGGGTCTTTGAGACCTCGTGTTTCTGAAAAGCATTTCAATTGTACTTATTTTTTATGCCTACACAACATCCTAACCGCTTGCATCCTTTCTTTTTATTGCTATGTGTAAAAGATCGTGAGGAAATTGACATGCCTTAAATCTAAAAGGCATAGAAGGATTGATCTCTTACTTGGCTTCTATTAGAATGATAAATGCTCACAAAATATATACTGCTCAAAACAATTAGAGGAACAAAACTTTAAAGTAGAACTAAACTTTTTACTTAAGGTTTTAATTATTACTGGCCACTAGATAATGTTAAGGCATCGTCGAAGAAAATAAAAAACAAAAGAGCATCGGCGTTTTGGTTAGCAGTCCTATAATAAAGTGGCAGTGTGTCTAGAAACACCTAAAAACAAAGTGACGTCTTTGAATTTTCATTACTTTCTAATCACAGAAAACACATTTTAAGTAGTTTTTTTCAATCTTTTGAGTATTCATAGAAATTGAAGTGAGCCTTTTGAGTATTGTTATTCATTGAAGCGAGTGAGTTTAGGTCATAATGCCGGATCTGACTGAATTGCATGTCTCCCGAGCTATCGCTTTGCTTCAAGAGGGTCGAACTATGCGTTATGTAGGAAATGATCTAGGAGTAGCCCCTTCTGTTATCTACAGACTTTGGAAGCGATACCGTGAGACGGGAGAATACTCACGAAGGCGTGGTCAAGGTCGAAAGAGAAAAACTACACGTTTGCAAGATCGCTACATCGTCAACTGTGCTTTACGTAACCGCACCACAACTGCAAGAGATCTACAAAATACACTAAGAACGGCTACTGGTGTAGAAATTTCCGACCAGACGGTAAGAAATAGGTTGTTGGAAGCCAATTTGAGATCACGCCGACCAGTTCGGGCTGTGCGTCTAACAATTCAACATAGACAAGATCGCCAACAGTTCGCGCAAAATCACGCTAATTGGCAACTTCGACATTGGAGGCCAGTGCTTTTTACTGACGAATCACGATTCCGTCTAATACGTTGCGATGGTCGTCTCCGTGTTTACAGACGCCCAGGCGAACGATAAAGTGCAGCAGCAGTCCAGGAATATGCCAAATTTGGATGTGGTGGTGTGCTTTGGGGCGGAGTTAGTTTGAACGAGCGCACAGATCTCGTCGTTGTTCCCGGGCGCTTGTGTGCTCAAACTTACATTGAAAATGTGCTCGAAGATCATGTTTGGCCCGCAGCATATGGTATGGGCCCAGATTTTCTTTTAATGCAAGATAATGCCAGGCCGCATACTGCAGCCATCACGTCAGATTACTTACGACAGCAGGAATCCGAGTGGCCTTCCATGAGCCCTGACCTAAATCCAATTGAACACATTTGGGACTTGCTTGACAAGCGCATCCGGAAGCGTCCGATTGCACCTCAAACACTGCAGCAGCTCACTGAAGCGTTGATTGAAGAATGGGAGCGAATTCCACAACAAGATATTCGGAGGATCATACGAAGCATGCCGCGTCGTTGTCAAGCCGTGATTAGGGCTCATGGAGGCCACACACTTTACTGAAACTCACTAAAGACGAATATTCAAACGATATAAGAATATTTCTTTGATGGACCTTTTTTATCACCAATTAGTTTTTCGTCTACAATGCACATTTTAATTTTTTTTAATATAAAAAATACAAATTGATTTTTTTTATTAATTGTAGTAATTAAAAAGGTAAAAAATAGCGTACAAGTTAATTTAAATCTAATTTTAGTTTAAGCAATAGAAAGGAGAAAAATCTTGTTCCGCTAATTGTTTTGAGCAGTATATCTTAGGCAAGACTTAGAGGCTGTAGCGACACTGGTTTTTAGCTAAAAACCTCATGGCATCTCCTGGATCTGACCTTGAATTTATCCATTAACAAAAGGATGCATAATGTAAAAATAATAATTATCAATAGAAATTCTATGTATACATACCGCATTTGAAAAGCACAATAGCCTTCATACAAGCGAATTCAGCTGGGTCCAGGAGAACAGCGCGGTACCGACATAGCACTTCCCTCAAGCGACGACGGGTTGAAGAACTAATACCGCTGTCTGCAAAATATTTTTATAAAAACTCAGTATTGTATCGCGCAGATCAGACAACGAACATTATTTAAGCCTCGACTTACGCCCGAACCCAATAATTAATCCACAATCTCAGATTGAAAACAATCAAAGATCAGAACGTGAGAGTCGATCGATCTCCTATGTACATATCAATAACCAAACTCTACGAAGACACTCTATTTTTGGCGACGCGACGGATAGAATGCAATCTCTTCGCTCTTTACAAACATATCTATTTTATAATCAATATAAATCAAATAAACTAAATAAAACATATCAAATAGCTTTTTAATATGGAGATTTATTGAATCAAATAACATAATACATAAAAATATACCTAATGACTAACCTTAAAATTTAATAATTAAAAAATATTATTAGTATTAGGAGTCCCTTTAGGCAAGGTTCCGAATATACTGGCAGCGTTCCCCCTTTGAATAGCTAGACTAATTCTTTTGCTTTTTAATTATTTCAAAAACTGGTGTAAGTTAAAATATTAAGATAGGATATTGGCACAGTTGAACTGTAATTTTTATACAAAGGTCCATCCACATACACCGATCCGAGCTACCATCGATAGCTTGTATCCTCAAATGGCTATTACCATCCGTCGATTGGTTATTAGCACACTTTTATCAATATTTGGATTAAGATATCTATCTCAGAAGGTTAAAAATGGGTTTAGGTTTTAATCTATCGCGGAAAATATTACGTGGCTGAAAGTGTCCACATAGATGGCGCTACTAGTATTCAATTTATATGATTTTAGCCCTTCAAAAGGCACATGTTATAATTTGACAACTATCTATTTATTTGTGTGTGTATTCTGAGTGGAAGAAAGCCTTTTGTTGTGAAGTTGATTAAGATAGCAATTAACTGTACATCTTTTTTAGTATCTGTAATATGTTTTTTCCCTCTTTCTTTGAAAAAGTGTACTATGTGGTGTGTTCTGATGAGATGTGTAGCACGCACTGTAATTCCAGATTTCAGTATCACCTCGATAGCTGGAAGCCCATAGTCTTACTTTAGGCATTTCTTTTTTTGAACTAGCGAGCTGAACTTCTTCCTTGGGAGAAACCCCAAAAATAAATAAAGAGCATACTCCTCACTCCCCCCCACGTTTATGTAAGTCAGCCAACCTGCCTTTTATAAATGTTCCTTATGCTCGTCTGCCTCCCTATCATATTTATTTCGTAATCCTACAACTAACATTAATTATATAAAACAATTAAAGATGCAATACATAATACAAAAAGATTCAAACATTTACGAAAGGAAAATTCATTCATTCAAATCAAATTCACTCAACTAAGGAATATTAATTGGGCTGTATTGTGTGTTTGTGTGAAAGTGTGTGTGTGTGTGTGTGTGGTGTGTATGGTGTATGTGCGGTGTGTGTGAGGGATGTGTGATGTAGGCGATTTCCTGCTATTGAAATTCTTAAGTATATTCCGCGATAAACAAAAATGATTAATTTAGGTTCATTTTGATAGGTCTTTTCAATAAGTATTTTTAAATAAAAGTACTTATAACGCTTACCTTGGTCAGTTTGTTCGGTTCCAAATAAGGCTGCAGCGGCCGCGTCCAATGGCAGGCACCATTGTATGGCGTTTAGAAGAAATAACTCGGACCATGCTTCTTCTAATAAGATAACCTGAAATAATGATACATTTTTCGAGTAATGTACTAATTTCTGCTAAAATATAAAATACTCGTGTCACAATGACTAACATGCATACAGGATGCCCAGTGACAGTCAACGCAGCCCATACACACATTTTTATTGGATGCGTTGCCGGCATTTGTCACTCTAAGTTTTTAAACTAGTTTTTATTAGTTAGAGGTCGTATCTCTCAGGGAAGACTCTCACCGGAAGTCGAATCCATGAACTCACCATTTTTCTATATATAAATTAGCCCATGAGGCTTAGCTACTTTTGAAAATACCCGCTTTTATTTTTTAAGAAAAAATTGTAAATTGATAATAATGTTAAAGTAATTTTGACATTTAACCACTCTATGCCATGGGAAAACCATGGGAAACCACTGTTTTAGAATAGTTTTAATTTACCTGATCTCTGAATGAGAGACTGGCGAATGACGGCAAGTTCTTCGCCCACTTAACAGCCATGAAAAGGAGACGAGCTGCCGTCTCCGCAGCGCTCTCTACACCCAGGGCGCTGCAAATTGCATTTATTATCAATTATTCATTCACATGTTTAAAGAAAATTTATTAAGACGAGACTATTCGAAAGAATTAGGAAAAAAACTGACCAAAACTGTATAATTAACATTTGTAAATATTGGAAATAAACTTTTACAATAGAGAAACTCACCCATAAGGCATGCAATTTTGTGGGTAGCTTATAGCTGGGGGAGAGTATGACGTGGAATCCTCTTCATTTGTCACATCAATGCTGTCATCTGAAAGCAGAACGAAGAAGTTCTATACATAGTGAAATTAGTTTTATCCTCTTTTCTTAAAGAGGTCTTCCTAAATTGTATTGTATATCACGTATACGCCGGGGGTAGATAATAAAATACTGAATAAAACTTACCATCACTATCTGAGTGAGCGTTTCCTTCATCATGAGTGTCATGAACGGAGTCTGGCTGAATAGGTGGCGGTGGGGGCAAGGCTGGGTAATGGGGAGATAGTAGTGGGTACCGCGCTGGCGATAGTGCCATTGCCAGTGATACTGGAGGGCTGCAACAAGCATATAAAAATTTGTTGAATATGAGTTTAGCTTTCTTTGATTTTCTTATTTGGTGATTACGTCATCAGTAATTATTTACTTTTTATGGTTAACTACGGTTTCTTTGTACCTATGGGATATGTGTGACGACAAAGGCCAAGGTTGTATACTAAGGGCCAGGAACAGTGTGTATCACATCCCCTGTGTGTACTGTAAGGATAGTGTATTTTTTGAATAAATAAAAATTAAATGTTCTGTACACGCTCTTATTTTCTTGAAGTTATACATCTTTTTGCGTGTAAGAGTAAAAAATTACTCTCATCATTTGATGCATGCACGCACACGGTCTCTAAAAACTGAAATTAGCTCTAAAATCACAAAATGTTGACTAATCAAGAAATAAACTTTATTTAATTAAATAATGCGTTATAATAAAACTTTCAATGTGTTAAGTACCTTTTTTCTACAAACATAGAATAAGACAAAAGATAATAGGTATTTTTGACTTGTTACGCCAAATTATATCTATAACTTCTTTGGCGTAACAAGTTAAACGTCTTTTTTTAAATATTAAACGCTTCGTAAACTCTAATATTTTCCCCGTACGAGCTTCTTTTTTATGTTACAGGAGGCACACCTGACAAGTGATAACGCCCATGAGCACTCACACTGCAAAACGGCAAGCGCGCTGCCGGCTTTTTAAGAATTGGTATGGTATATCGAGTTCGTATTTCCTCAGAGCAATCGCCACTATTCCAACATTCAATATTATCTAAAATACCACGCGTAAACACTAAATAATAAATATTTTCCCCTTGAGCTCATAAAAGTCCCATTCACAAATATTACATTAGCATACAACTCATACAAATGATTTACTAGACACCGTTGTGCACTCCCCACGATTGCTCAGATTTGACTGCCAAATGTTCTGGGGTTATATGATTTCGCTTAAAGTGGGTTTTCTTGTTTGCTACTTCTAGGCCAAACGAATTTTTATTACATTCTTAAACGAAGGTGTGGCTATTAATGTATTCCAATGAACTAATTTATATTTCATATTTGTTTCACAGAAAAAACTTATATCTAATTGCGCTAGTTATATTAACAAAATTAGTCAGGTTTATCTGACGCTGAACTAGGTGTGAACCTGTATTTCAGCATACAGCGTCTAACCCCTTTAATATAATAGACAAAAACTAGCATCAAGTACATGACTCATTGGCGAAACTTATATCTTAAAAAAAAGTGTGTGTGTACTAGCGTACACTCGTAAGAAGTGAAACTTCTTTATGACGTTATTTTTCAAAAAATAATTTACTATATGCAACTTTACAGAAATTGGTTAAATAAAGTTAAATTAGATAAAGTTTAATAAACGGCTTTTATTATCATATACATAAATACAAATTCAACAATTATTTCATTTTAGCTTATTTCTACAAAGATTATTATTGAATCTCATTAATTGTAATAGAATTATTACTATCATTGATGTCGTTATTATATATTTGTATTATTAATGGCTTATGGTAACTGAAATACGAAATATATTGTTTACATTCCACAAAATTTAATAACCGAGCGAAAACTCCATATATATATATATACCAATCCCTACTCCGCTGGAGAAAGTATACTTCGAATCACGCGTGGTAGGGATAAGAAAAAGATGGCGCGTAACGGAAGAATGTCACGCGTAACGAAAAAATGTTACATTAAATTTTTTTCCAACCCCGATAAAGAAGTTTCATTTCAAAAAACTATAACACATATGTTGTAATTTACAATAAATTTAATAAGTGATTCTGTTATGGTGTGAAGTGTTCAATATACACTTAAATATCCTTAACCTACATAGTTAAATGTAACAATATACCTTGTGAAATTAAAACTAAATATACGAAAATTTACTTTTTTTTATTAAAAGTGCACTTTGTAAACAAGCATATTACAAATTAGAGGATTATATTCCAGATAAGGATCCAAGCATTCTTACAAACATGCTCGTCCTGCTCCATAGGACAATCATAAAGCCTTGACAAACTCAATTGGTTGCTGATCTAAATTTTATTATTGATGTGAAACATCTATAGCCGCACGTAAAACCGATTTCTGGCGTGGCGACGCATCGCCACGCTATATGATGGTATATACATACAATCTATATGCAGTTGTAAATTTTTGTATTTAATGAAAATAAATGTTTATTCAATAAATAGTCATCGTCATCTGGAAAACAAAATCGTAAAATTTTATTTTATCATTAGTTCATATTTAGTTCCCATCACAATCTGTTCTTTTCTGCATATTACTTCACAAAATAATTTCGATGTTTCACATCTGCCAGGCGTCCCGTGACGGCTCACATTTTTTTTTTGATGTGAAACATCTATAACCGCACGTAAAACCGATTTCTGGCGTGGCGACGCATGCCGTGGCGACGCATCGCCACGCTATATGATGGTATATACATACAATCTATGTGCAGTTGTAAATTTTTGTATTTTTTTTTTTTATATAATAGGGGGCAAACGGGCAGGAGGCTCACCTGATGTTAAGTGATACCGCCGCCCATCTTGCTTTTGCCATCCATCAAGCTTGGTGTGCTCACCTTGTTGAGCACACCAAGCTTTTTGGAGGCTAATTTAGCCTTTCCCTCCAAGTGACCGCGAAACTGAACGTCGTTCGATATGTCAACGCCAAGTATTCCAATGCTGGCTGCGGCTTTAAGAAGAGTGTTTTCGAAAAGAGGAGTAGCGACAAAGGGTGTTTTAAAATTCATATTTAATGAAAATAAATGTTTATTCAATAAATAGTTATCGTTATCTGGAAAACAAAATCGTAAAATTTTATTTTATCATTATGACATATTTAGTTCCTATCACAATCTGTTCTTTTCTGCATATTACTTCACAAAATAATTTCGATGTTTCACATCTGCCAGGCGTCCCGTGGCGGCTCACATTTTTTATGTGAAACATCTATAGCCGCACGTAAAACCGATTTCTGGCGTGGCGACGCATGCCGTGGCGACGCATCGCCACGCTATATGATGGTATATACATAAAATTTATATGCAGTAGTAAATTTTTGTATTTAATGAAAATAAATGTTTATTGAATAAAAGACATCGTTATCTGGAAAACAAAATCGTAATATTTTTTTTTATCATTATGACATATTTAGTTCCTGTGACAATCTGTTCTTTTCTGCATATTACTTCACAAAATAATTTCGATGTTTCTACCAGGCGTCCCGTGACGGCTCAAATTTTTTTATTACTCTTTAATGTATAATATTCTACGGTTGCAATATATGTAAATAATGTGAGGAACATGTATACTAACAATACAATAATAGACCTGTATAGTAGTTTTATTCTGGGAGTACATTGTCTTCACATATTATTTAACTAATGTATACAAATATTGTGAATTCTATTTTAAAATACTAAGTGCGTAGTTTCTCCACACAAATTGTGTGGTTTCATTTATGTATTTGTTTATTAAAAATCTGCTTAAAGTTCTTCCAAGTTTGATTATGATTAGATTTACAGGCTACAGATATAAGCTGAGATATAAGATTTCCCTGGAGCTGGTATATTCTCCATTCAGAAGCATAGCAATATCGAGGAACGCTGTTAAGGGATCACCACTGGAACCAATCTTATTAATATTTTTTATAGAAAAATGTTACGTGATACCGTCGCTCGATACCTGGTTATTGTTATGCTCTTCATCATAAAACACCCTTAAGTGGTATTGCAAAATATTTCAGTGGATTGCTGGTTTCAGTACCAGAATTATTTTAGTTATCAGGTCCAACACCTGCAGCTGAGTTTCATTATCGGACGTCAAAGCAAAAAACAAAATTCCAAGTATCATCTCAACGTCCACAACTGAGCGTGTCTATGGCTTAATATCAGGCGAGTCTCCTGCCCGTTCGTATTACAAAAAAAAACTACAATTTTTATAGTTTAGGTTTATTAATGTTTGATGAACTCTCTCTAGGTCTGTTGTGCGTAAAATTTTCCTGAGCACTTTGCAGGCATCACTTAGTGACATCACTGATCAGAGGATATCTGTACGTTGGTAAGCTAAAGCCTTGCATTGCAGGTCTACGTGGAAGTATAATTGAGGTTAAATTTCCAGGTTTATTTCAAATGCCTTAAAAGTTCCAAATTCAAATAGTCAAAGAACGTCCTTATTATTACGTATTCTTGGAGCACGATAATATTAGATGAAGCACCAAAGAGGAAACCCTTCCAGTAAATGATCACGCCACGCGGTCATCCGTTACTCACCTTTGATCACTTTGAAACTTGATTTACGTCTCAATGATTTGACGTCATTCATATCCAGACTTCTCTACTTCTAAATATGGCCGGTTATTATTGGTTTGGACTCTATTAGTGACATTATGATTATTAATAGATTGGCTAGACGTGCAATTATTAGTTGACCTTATACCTTGACAGGTTTGTCACAAATTACTTTTTAAATATAGAATTGTGTTATTCCAAATGCAACATGTATACAGAAAGTTCATGGCTTGAAGATACGTTTATGTATCACAATTTATTACCATAAATAAATTTATGTAGCGGAAAATACAATAATAAGAGTGAATGTTTGTGTGGAAAACTTATTGTGATTATATTAAAATTCAAAATTATTTATACATATAGGTTGCACAATATAGGTACACTTATGAAAGTTAAATAGTAAATGTATATATGAAATGTTTCTAATTTTACCTACATATACTGCCAGTTCTCAAATCAAGGGCGTAGAACGGAAAAAAAGAACTGGCAATAAACATAACAACACTGGTTACGCAGAAGAAGAAAAAGACAAATCTTTCCTCCAACTTAGGAATTGCCTCCTTTGGAATAAAGATGGACCAGGGACTTAGGTACAGTCCTCGCTCAACGAATAAGTATCTCAATACAAAGAGCAAACTTATAACGTGTTCATCACTACAAAAAATAGTACATAGTCGCTTTCTCTGTCCCTATGTCCCTTTGTATGCTTAAACCTTTGATGCGGTTTTTTTAATAGATAAAATGATTCTTGATGATAAGAGAAAGGTTTATATTTATGATAACATCCATTGAATAGTGGATAAGTACTGTTATTTTTGAGGTTTCTAATGTGATGTCGTAAATAATTACATTTTTCCGCTTACATTGCAAACGCAGGCTGAACCCTACGAGTTTTATCAAAATAATGTACTAAGTATTGTACACATTGAAAAGGTCTACAGAAAAGTCCGTGATGGTATATGTCTATATGATATATGTCGCGTATATTATCGGAGCTTTCCAGCGACGGAAATAACAATACATAATAAAAACCTGCTTTTCATCAGCATTGCACCCGTGCGAATTTCGGGCGGGTCGCTAGTTACACAATCTCGTAAGTTATTTATTTTATCTTATTTGTTTTTTATTAAGTTACGACATCATACATAATCTAAATCTACTGATTATTTTACAAAATCTTCCATCTAATGTATGACAATTAAAGTAAACATAAATCGTACTTAAATATATATATATATATATCTACTTAGGTATTAACGAAATTTAGTTAAAGAAATGTAAATATTGTCTTATTATTTCCTATTAGACACCGGTTTCTTAATCGTCTTGCTTTTCGGCATAGGCCTCCCTAAGATCATTAATAATAAGAAATATTTATTTAAAAGGATTTTTAAAACTGTACCCATTTGTTAATGTACCAATGAGTTGAGTTGAATGTGTATCCGTTACAATATTTATATTAAACTAAAAACCAATTATATAGGTAAATCGAAAAGTTTTAACCAAGAAACTGCCGAATAATTTTAAGGCTTTTTTACGAAAATATAAGATAAAAATAGTCTGTTTCCGGAAGAGAGAAGTGAGCACAGTATTCCACAAAGCGTTTCCGTTAGAGAGATCATGGTGAAGCCAGCGAATTGTGAAACGTGCTTTTCTTTTTACTCTCGTGACGAATGCAATACTATTTGAAATAACTTAAAGCTATCTTCATCAGTTTAATGGCTAGGTTTGATGAAATTTTACCATCGAAAACTATTTACAAGTAATTGTATATGGATAGGTTTTTTTGATAAATGATTTGATTCCGATGAAAAGGGGGAAAAAATGTTAATTAATAATTAATTTTATTACTGTCTAGTGTAATTTGGTCATGTTCAGGAAGTTTCGTTCTTCATTTGTGAGGCGTAATCTGATTTTGAAGACTTTTGCGTGGGCTGGGTAATTACAAGATTGTTTAAGCTTAGATAATATAATAGTAACAATTTTGTTCGTATTAATATATATTTTCGCTACCTTATACAGAAACATATAAATAACTAGGTTACATAATTAATATGCCACTATACATGATATAATAGGTTAACTAGCGATTTCTTCCAGCCAACTGTATGGAATAATAAATACATAAAAATACCTACAAAAGTACAATAATAAGTGTGAATGTTTGTGTGGAAAACTTATTGCGATTTTATTCAGATTTAAAATCATTTATACATATAGGTTACACAATGTATACTTATGAACGTCAAATAATAAATATATATATAAAATGTTTCTAATTTACCAATTACTGCCAGTTCTCAAATCAAGGGCGTAGAACGGAAGATAAGAACAAAAAGAAAATTAAATAACATGAAACACTACTTATAACTTCAATAAAGAAAAATATCTAAAAAAAAATAATATAAGCAGAAATGAAAAACTAATCCTAGGGTTGATATATGTCCATATTAATTGTGACTCATTCACAATTAATATATTCTAAGTCGCTAATTACGAGGCAGAAATAAAAATAAATTTTAAGACTGACCTCGTCTGATATCAAGAGGTAAAGAGTTCCAAAGCTAAGGAAGTGGTATAATTTAGTTTTAGTAGAGGTTTAATTTTTCTTCTAAGTATTAACCATTTAATTTATTTTAATTAGAATTTGGAGACAAATTTAATGGTGTTACTACATTTTAAACTAATATAACTTAAAACTAATATAAGAAAAAAATAGTTGCAGTTTTCTATATGATGATAACTTACCCAAAAACACCAACAGCGACGGCTGCTTCTCGCAGAGCTCTCTCCTGGTCCATGTCTCTCAGGGTTTCAGGTCTGATGGTGGCTGTGTTGCGTGGTTGACGCTCGTTTTGAACAGCTATTGATAAATTTATAATTTCAATCAATAAAATATAACTAGCTTTAATAACTGTGTAGATTAAAAAATGATTTTTTGAATATAATTTTTAGAACCGATCGCAATCCCTTTTTCTGTCTGGGCCTCAGATTTCTGCAAATTTTTCATGATTATTTTTCAAAGGCAAATAAATACGCAAGATCAGCCTGTGTTTGACACTAGCCATCGACTTTTTGGGTCTAAGTTATGTTTCCATACGGTTCCTTCACCGTTCGAGCGAATGTTAAATGCGCACACAGACAGAAAGTCCATTGGTGAATAGCTGGGAATTGAACCTCCGACCTCAAGGATGAGAGTCGCATGCTGAAACTACTAGGCCAACACTGTTTTATGAATATCGATCTCTATAATCCATACAAAAAGTTTTAACTGAAGTCAATCACATAAACTACAATTGTATTAATTAAAATGTATCTATCAAATGAATTTATTACGAAATTTTTAATACATTTATATATTACGCTTGCTTCTTGATTCAATTGTACTGTGTAATAAAAAGTCAGTGGCGGTATAATTTTTAAGGTCTGGCCCTCAGATTTCTGGATCATGTTTTTTCTTTTGGGTCTAAGTCATGCATCGCGATATTTCCACCGTACAACCGAATTTATTTACACTGCAACACAATAGGAAAATGTGCCGTCTATTCTGGTTTGATTGACAACTCCTGTTTATGGTTCAGCTATTGCAATGCAGCGGACATTTAACAGATTTAGAGATTTAGAGAATTATGCGTTCCAAACGCTGTCATTTCATAGGTTATTTTGAGCGTGTATGAACCTTTTTCAATGCAGTCTTGAGAGGGTTATGTGGGTACATAACCCGGGAGGGTTCCCGAGAGAGTGTCGGAGGGCAGAAGGCTGTCGTTTAATGTTATAGCTTTCGGTTCCGAGTCTGTGTGAACTACGATCGATGCTGTATAAGCGAGCACTTGAGAGCATCTGGCAATGTGAGTTTCTATGGGAGGTATCACTTAATATCGGGAGAGCCTTCATAAAAAAAATGTTAAGCCTTCCTTACACAAATGGAGAATGTAGGCAATCTACTTTTGAAGTAATTAAATTTAAATATAGAATTTTGTCAGTTTTAAAGTGAAACATTTATTACATCGTCTCAAACTTTTTAGTCTGTGTGGCGCATGTCGCGTGACGGTCGGCCGCGGAGTAGGGATAAAGTGAAAGGTGCTCGTAATAGCAGCCAAGGCCAATATGGCGGCGAACATAGTTCGCAGTAGCTGCCGGTGTAGTATATAGATAATTATTCATTTGTGCCAGTGCTCCACGCTATTTTAATATGTGTATATAATCTAAATACTTAATTGTTAAGTCTTATGTAAGTCGTACTCAATAAAATATTAGTTAGAGACAGTCTAATTTAATTATTTCCCATTATCATTCCAATTTTCCATGTATAAAATTAAGATTGAAAAAGCGATTTTTATACCCTTCATGGAATATTATTCGAAAAATGTTTAGTTACATGTCTATAGTGTGACAAAAAGTTTCACTTTTACCGTGGTTTCATAAAACCACACAACATTTTTTTAAATCGTTTATCTTAACTGAATAGAATGATTTAATAATTATTAAATAATATGTTACAAAAATATATTTGTACCTAATAAATAAAACGATAATTAGACTTTGCTAAATTTATTTTCTTAAGGAATCTCTCCAGCCAGATAGGGAGGAAGCCTGGGAGGCCAAGCAGGTCAGGTGGGGTATGGGAAACTTTCCACGACAAAAATTACGGGAGCTACTTCTTTCTTTAATGCTTTAAAATATATACAATACCACCACACTATTAAAGGAGAAGTAAGAATAAAAATCGCTCTTCTAACTAAGGGTTGGCAACGCACTCGCGAGTTCTCTGGCATTGAGAGTGCGTTATCACTTAAGATCGGGTTAGCATCCTGTCAGTTTGATAACCGTTACCTACATCTATACAATTCGTTACTACTAATTTGTGCAACAGTTGTTTAGAAATGTATCTAAGGTTCTGAGCTCTAATTTCGACTGTTTGAATAGAATATCATAAGTTAAAAGTAATTAAATAGTAGCCTAAGAGCTAAGAGGATCTTGGGACGTGGGATTCAAGTACAGGTGCTAATTAAAGATGGCGCGCGGTAGTACCGGTGACCCCAGAGCTGGTGCGTTCCAGGCTCAATGAATAAGTATCGCAAAGCGGGGAAATGCTGCTAGATTTAAAGATACACTGCCACAGGGACCAAATTTTTTGAAATTTTCTTTTTATAACTTTTTAATTGTTAAAAAGAAGAAGAGAATTGTAAATACTGTATATCTGGTTGTTATTAATTAATGAAAACAAATAGAATGTTCTTGGCAGTTCTTTATTCAGAACCAGTGCCTAAATTAAATCCCTGAGCTGAACGCTGAGTAGTAGATAACTATAAGCTACTAACTTATAACGTGTAGTTAAAGTTAGCCCCGCCATGCCACACTATAAATCAAATGACTCCGCCCACTTCCGCCGGCCATTTTTGAGCTCTCACTTCCGGAGTGGGATGACTATAGTTTTTATATTTCGATCAATTATACACAGTATTATTTTCGAATTTAAAATAAGTTCTTGCATTTAACTATTGTCATATTTTACTCTCCTAAAATATTTCACAAACTTTAATATTTCGAGAGATATTAAACAAATTTATGTACTAGTGTGTTGTGTATATATTAAATGAATAAAAATATAATATGAATATGTATGTTGTATAACACGAACAAGAAGTCCAAGGTTGCGAAGCCGAAAATTATATTGAATAAATAAACAACTGCAATGAATCAGAATTCGTTTAAAATGCCAAGTGAAATTTGTCACGTAAATTATTCTAAAAATAAAATTACCCTTTCAAAAGAAGTCTGGCATAATTGAAAAATAAAATCAAGGAGATCAGGTGCAAGCCTCATCTGCTACAGATCCCTAAATCCATTACAGAGACTGCAGACAAACATCATACCATCTCACTCAATCCCATACAAAATTTTACCAGTACCGCTCCCTCTAGCAACCAACAAATTCATTCGGCTTACTGGTTATTGATTCCTGAGAACACCCCACAAATGATTTTGACTCCAAACACCAAAGAATAAAGTCGAAAATCCTCTATAGAAATCTGAAGATTTATCATTTAGACAGTTCAAAACGCGACCTTAAGCCTTTTGAGATTGGATGCAAACTTGGTCGACTTAAAAGTTAGAAATCCTTTAGGATACTTCATTTGATCGTTACTTCATTATCAATTGAATTTGGATCTTAAACCGATGTGATAAAGTCCAAAATCAAAATGGCGACGTGACGTTACAGGGGCGATTAAAACGGTACGGATTTGGGGGTTTTATGGAAGGATTAAAATCGCATTAATCAGTGTCTATAGCTTTAATTCTGATATAAACAGTTAAGTGTTGGGATTCGATGTTGGATTTCGGTACAGTCATGACGAACTGCTAATAAAATTTAAATTATTCAGACATATTTTTAGTGAACGTAATAAATGAAACACTAAATTCAAAAAGGTTAGTGAGAGAACGTGGACGTGACATACATAAAATCTTCCCTCGACATTTTAAACAATATTTTGACACCGCTGCCCATAGACTCACATTCACCTATGTGAGAGGAGTAATCCATATCAGCCCGACTCGTGTTGCCTAACACAACCAACCGCGAAACTATCACTCGATATGTCAAAGCCCAGTATTTCGGTGCTAGGTCCGGTTTTAAGGAGCGTGTCTTCGAAGAGAGGAGTAGAGGCAAAGGTTTCTTATTTAGCAGAAAGCGCGCAAACTTGTATCTTCTTGGGGTTAAATTGAACTAATAATTAGACTCCAGACGCAGAGTTTGACTTCAGACACAATTTTGTTACGGTACTGAATGACAACTGTCGGAGAAATAATGCCGAAAAATTCGTATACTAAAAGTAAACACATATACCTTTTAGGTCTGGGCCTCAGGTTTCTGTTCCGTTATCGTTTCTAATAGGCAAGTAGGTGGTCAACCTTCTGTGCCTGACACACATCGTTGGCTTTTTGTGACTAAGGCAAGGTATCCTCCACAGTACGAACGTGTATTAAATTAAATGCGTACATAGAAAATACATTGATGCTCGGATTCGAACCTACAACCCCAGAGATGAGAGTTGCACGCTTAGACCACTGCTCATATTCATTCGTTTGGATATTAAATTGATATTAAATTTCTTATAGTTTTTCTATATTAGACATGAGAGTATTTTGTAGAAACTGACGATAATATTGAAAACCAACGAAGATGTGTGATAAATGTATGCATTTGACCCTGTAGATATAAATTAAGGGTGACCTTTTATCGCAAAGAAAATTATTTTATTAAAATATTATTAACAAAATTACATAGCAGATATTATTTATACCGATTTTTTTTCCGAATTTATGAATAATCAACAAAATTGCAAAGTAATAATTAATTTTGTTTGCGACAGTACACAACAGCGAGATTAATATGAAATCACTCCATTAGCATTTCATTTTACAAATGAATCTTTCATTTCCTCAAAGAATTCTCTTGGAGCTGGCAAATTTGTCTGTGTCACTCATAATTTTAGTTGGACAAAGTTTCTTACTTGACGGCATCGAACAGAGTCAACTGTATATCCAGTCTATATTCTATAGATATATAAATCTCCTGTCACCGTAAATCACCTGTTTGTCCGCGATGGACTCCTAAACTACTTAACCGATTTTAAATTAAATTGGCACACCGTGAGCAGTCTGGTCCAACTTAAGAGATAGGATAGTTTAGATCTTTTATTATAGTCGCAATTTTATGTTATTGCAAATTATTTGTTTATTATTTGATGCAATCCTAACAGATGGCGCTGTGTTAAAAGTACCACCATTTCCCTTGAATAGTTTACTACTATGTAATATAACAAAAACCTTAGCCACAGCAACGCTTGGCCGAGTCTGCTAGTATTCTATAGATCTAGTCTTTAGTTAATTCAAATCAACTCTGCAAACTGCTCATATTCAATCGTTACATTACTGGTTGATTATTTATTTATCTAATTTAATAATAAAATTTCGAATCTAATCCATAGTCTTTAGTTACAAAAATAAAATTTATAAATAATCATGTCGTTTTCCCAAATGAACCAATGCCTTTGAAAAAATATAGACGTTTAATTTATTAAATATATGATTATTTAAACTATATAATTATAAAATCATTGTGATTTAGTGTTAGTTCACGTTAGTCTTAAGTGCTAAACAGTGGAAAAATTTAACACAAGAACATCTTCCCTTTAACACTGTAAGCAGTGTTATTAAACTTGGATAAGTTAAATGATGTCTCAGTAAAGAGACTTTAAAAATAATAATAAAATAATGTTGTGTGATACACATATAAAAACCACTGTGGTTTGAAGTAATAACATTAGGAGACATGTTGCAGTGCTACAAATGCATAAGATAAGTTATTTATGTTGGTTTGCAGTAAATTGTTCAGTTTACTGTCAGGCGCAGTGTTGGCCTAGTTGATGTACATGAGGTAGTAGGTTCGATCCCCGGCTGTGCACTAATAGACGTGTGTCAGGGACAGAGGGCTTCTCAACTACTTGCCTATTATATTGACAAATCATGAAACAGATACAGAAATTGACCCAGACCTAAAAAGGTGTAATTTTATTGAACTTTTTTGGCGCGTTTTAGAAAAATGATGGAGTAAATTTTTACGATGCGAGGGCACACCGTCACTAAAAACTGAAACCTGAAGTTAGCTATCGTCAGCATTTTAGTTTTTTCTATTGTTAAGGCGAAAATTCAATTTTTGAAAAGATTCTTATCTTGTTACGTCAAAATAGTAGGTACCTATAACTTGTATTGCGTGTACATAAGTACACACACGTTTTTTTACTTCAGTAACGGGTAGTTCATATTTTATTAGCCGCGGTGTGTTTCAAGTATGTTTTTTTTTTAATTTAATTACTGTCATAAAATGTCTGTATTCTTTTTATACAAGTAGTACAATGAGTTCGAACAATGAATTTCTGTTTTGTTTTTTTACGCGCGCCAGTATCGTTAAATAGCCTCCAAAATGTATTATTCTTTCACCATTAGCACCGTAGGTTATTCATGATAAACATAACCTATAGAATACTTTGAATCGAGTTATATGTGATTACGATAGTGTTACCTACCCAAGGTATGAAAAAAAACAAAAAAAATCCTAAGTCGTGTAGTTACGCTGCGGCAACTATAGACAATAGAAGTTACATAAATATTTTTATAGAAGATATCAAAAGTGTGCTAAGTATAATATATTCATATTTATTATCTTTTGTCTAACACATAAAAATATTTCATATAAGCGATAGAATATCGACCGAATTAATGCGGGGGGAACAGCAGAGTAGATTAAAAAACTGAAAGATCCAAATGTACCTAAACCAATATATTTGTTATCTTATCAAAAAAGTGTGGGATATCGAAAGTCTATGTACAGAAACCTTCAATTTAGTTGAGATGACATTCGCATATATTAAAACGGATCTGGATTGAAAAATCTAATCTACCTTCCATTTAGTTGAGACTCAAATCGCATACATTAGACACTGTTGAATACCATTAAAATACAAATTCGTCAATTAAATAAACCACAAGCCCTTAAGCCGAATCTAACAAGACCCGCCTTCTTTATAATGAAGGGCATTACAAACACATAATTAAGCAAAAACTACAAAGCGTTGCCCTAAGGCAGTTCACACTTATTCAAATGAGCGCCCTACCGTGAAGAATCTATGCGGTTGCATCCGCTCAGATGTATTTTAAAAGTAAATTAAAATAACATATAGTTAGGTAAATTCCCACCTTCTTTAGATTTATAAATGATTGATAGATTTATAAAGAACAATAGTAATGAGTTAACTAATGTTTCGGCCACGGCCGAAGCCATCTTTCGCTTCGTTGTCGTATTGTACATTTTATAATGTATAATTCAAACCATAACATTATAAGAAGTTAACAGAATAAAAATACGCTCGCTTACTTTATTAACATTACAAATTCGTGAAAACTTTTTTCTATAAACAAAACAAATCGATCCCATGCATAAATCAGACTCGAACAAAGCTCATTTGAAACTCGCAAACAAAAATCTCCGCAATCAAACTTGAAACTTCCATTACTCGATTACCATAACCTACGAGTTCTCGAACAATGTAGCATTGATTTAATTTAACACGAAAAGAAACTGACAAAAAGATGTTGGAGTAATGAGGGCGGACCGAGTGCGCCTCCCTGCGCAACCCCGGTATATTCTGGCCTTTATCGCTTTAAGCTTTGCATTATTTTGCTCTCGGGTCTCTGCAGTGTAAAGGAAAGCTTAATTGAGTTACACTTTGAGATGTCGACGCGACAATGTCATTATCTTGGGTTCTAGCGACGGTTCACTTTGTCAAACGCCTCGGCGTTTTCCTTTGCCATTTTAATTGGTGTTATTTAATTTAATTACGTGACACGTATTTGTATTACCTACTCGTTTTTCTTTGACAGGTTCATTACTGTGATTATGAGTTTATTATTGTTGGTTATTCATCTTACCACGAATTATTAATAAAATATTCTTTATAGAGAAGGAAACCTAATACGAAAAACGGTAAAAATACAGTTTAAAAACAGAACTAAGACCTATGCGACTCTTACTAACGAGATGATCAAAGAAAAACACTTCGGTAACATTTTCTTGTTATTCACTAACCAGTAAACTACATAATGGCAGACATGTGAATGAAATATTAAAAAATAAATCAGGTTTAAAATTATAAACTAATGGTTATAGATATTATAAGCCAAATATAATATCGACTATTGATGTAAGAGGCGTGAGTGACAACATTGTCTCTATTAGGGAGAATTGAATTGGTACAATGGTAAGCCTCAGGCAAGGGTTACTAATAACAGCTTGCCAACTTAATACTCAAGGGGACTTAGATAATCGCATGAGAACTGTGCTTCATGACATATTTATTGCTTATTTTTATGAATATTGTTTACGGTACATAATCGAAAGACTTTCAGATACAAGGTATTTGAGTAGTGACATGAAGGAATATTTATGCATTTTTAAATCCAACAGAAAATATCTTTAATTATTCAGATATTATATAGTACCGGTGATACCAGAGCTGGTGCTTTCCTCTGAACTATTTAAATTCGTTATAATTTTCTTTAGGTATATTAATGTTTATTTATTTTTATTATTTGATATTTGATTATGTGTAGGTTTAATTAATTGATTTTTTAGTTGTTTTGGTATCATTTTCAGGCCTTTGTGCTGCTAAACGAGAATGTGAAAGGGTGTGTGAAGATCAATCCATTATAACCTCTTATTAGTCATTACGCTGGTCATGCATTACCACAAATCAAGTACTTTCAACATGATGATGACTACCTCGGATGTTTTCTACTGGATGGAGCCTGGAAGCAAATATTTTTTAGGCATGCGCAATTTGTTTATAATTAAAGAGTTACAATGTTTTATGATGGTTTAATTAAACATAAAAACAATATAAAACCTTAAAATATAATAACTGATATATATTAATGAATATATTATTAAAAGGAGTCCCTTTAGGCAAGGTTCCGAAGATACTGGCAGCGTTCCCCCTTTGAATAGCTAGACTAACTCTTTGTCAGGTCTTCGGCCTCCTGTGATGTTAACTAACTTTTTGCTATTTCCTTATAAAGTCTTATAGCATTAGAACCCTACGGACCAAAGGTCTTGACACCGAATGGGACAAAATTATATTCAGGGCCTCGATCCCTGTAGTTGCATGCTTTAGCTTTTTATTTAAAATATTATTTACAAACTAATAATTTGATTTTTCGAATAGAACTCAATATTACGATGACAAGTTCTTTACTAGTATCACCTTATAGAATTGAAAAATATAGTGGTTTAATAAAACTATCAACTGATACACTAGGATAGGACGCTCATTAAATGTTAAGTGATTAACGCTCAGGCAGAAGCTCGCAATTACGTTGCCGGCATTTTCTAAATCGTTGTGCTCTTAACCAATAAGTCGAATTGGATCGGAAACATTGTGCAGCTGGTTTCACAAAGTATATCTGTTTAATAAAGTGGTGGTTTAAACCTTCAAAAGTTGACTGTAATTCCAAGGTCGTACTGTTCATACTGATGAATATTTTTTTTTTTTTTTTTAGCTTCAATTAGTTGGCGTAAGGTCTTTTTCCTCCATACATTACACCATTTCAATCCCACCGGAATTGATCACTAAACTAACAAACTTATGCACGGGTTAACCGTAAAAATTACAATTTTTAGGGTCGAATAAGCCCTCATTTGTATACTGAACGGTTATGGTCGCGTGCCGACGCGTGCCAGGTTAAATATTTAAAAATATCTTTAAAAGTTGTGACTTAAATATACGTAGAGGGGATTAGGAATTTTGTTTCTTCTTTTTGTAGCGATGAGATTTAATCATAAAGAGTTATTATTATTAAACCATTAATTGAATTGTCTTTTTTTATAGAAGAGAGGACAAAAGGAAAGGCTTATGTGAAAGGCCGTAAACACGCTCAGTTGCGGAACGACGGACGTTATGGTAATACGGGTGGAATTTCGTATTCTGTCTCGACGATGATGAAACAGCTGCAGGTATCCGAACAACTCCTCTGAACACTCTCCATGGTAAAAATTCCACGCAACAGCAAAGGATAAATTTTTTTTCACAATTTTACTGGAGTAGCAGTATTGGCATATTCGCTTCAGCGTGCGAATATCATACCTGAGGTCATAGGTTCGATTCCCGGAAAATTCCCTGATTCCTGTGCACCAATGGAATTTATTTATATGTGCGTATTTAACATTTGCTCGAACGGTGAAGGAAAACATCGTGAGGAAACCGACAGGTCTTAGACCGAAAAAGTGGACGATGTCAATAAAATAAAATGTGTCAGGCACTGGAGGCTGATCACCTACTTGCCTATTAGATTTGAGATAGAAATGATCATGAAATAGAGGCCAAGACGTAAAGAGGTTGTAGCGCCACTGTTGTTTTTTTACTGCAGTGGATTAACTTTGTCTTCACCCATGTTTTATCAGCATACTCGTTAGCTGTCTTTTAAGCTGAACAGTAGCGCCCTAAAAATAAAACTTTGATCCACCGGCCTCCTGCCCGTTTGTTCTATAAAAAAACATTCCTAAATGCTAAGCGCATGTTAGTTAATGTTTTATAATACAGCTGTCTGTATGTAGGTAATATCATATATAAACATATAATTAAAGGTTTAAGTGGGCGCCTTCTAGATAGTACCCCCTGACCATTGACCTGAAATGCTGTATTAAAAGTACACTTTCACAGGAACCAAATCATACTTTGTAGGTTAAGAAAATTGTAAATACTGTATACCTACTTGATTCTAATTAATAAAAAATAATTTTTTACGGCAAATTTGTGAAACACTTGGCTAACTAAGATTTCCCTATAACGAAATAAACAGAGCCCATCAAATTAACAATAATCTCAAAATCACTCCCATATCAAAACATATATGCTAGCCGTCAGACACAGAGTGAATCGTACCATGAAATGTGTGCCGACACGACCCCAACGGAACAATTAAATGGAGATAATTTAATATTACGGTAGCCTATTTTAAAAACGACCGGTATTTTACGCTAGGTTTAATTCTTCCTGCAATATTTGAACATTCATATTATGTTTAAAGAACTGTATCTGTTTCTTGATCATTTGTCAATTGTCCTGTCACAGACCGTCGCCTTTTTGGCTCTAAGATATTCCGTTTTTACGCGAACGTTAAATGCGCAAAGAAAGTCCATGCCACAGCTGGGGATCGAATCTACGATCTCAGATATTAGAGTACGCATTCCAAAGCCACTATGCCAAAATCAATCAAATGTTTCAAGACGTATTAAAACTTACCATCTTTGTTCATTCCCATTGCGAGACACTTCTTCAGTCTGCAAGCTTGGCATTGGTTTCTATGAGCTTTGTCAACCACACAGCGACCGGTTCCCGCTTGACATCTGATTGCAAAAATATTACTAATTTAAAAAATAATGACGTAGCACGTAAATGTAATCCTTTATATTATTTTCAAATTATATGATTATTAATTAAATTAAATTAATGTATGCGTTACATTTATAGAAAAAAAATATAAATAAAAATAATAAATGTGCCGGAGGCTTTATCGCTAACAAGCGATCTCTTTCAGGCAACCATAGTAAGGGAAAAACTAAAAATAAACAAATATGATGGATAATCTAATAAAAAAATTAAAGAATCACCCACCTTCATCTGAATCATACAAAAATAATAATAAAATAAACTAAACCGCTAATCTCACTGATGAATTGTGAAACAATACAAATATGAAACACAAGAATTACATAAGTTACGATTGAGCAAGCATATACTATATGGTTAAGAAATATTTATCACTAAAACTCAGGAATGGGTGGACCGATTTAGAACAATTTTTTAATAACAACGTTTGACAGGTTTGCTTGTTACATAAGAATCTTTTACAACTGAACCAAGCATTCCCAAACAGCAACAACAGATACAAAACAAAAATAGAAGTAAAAGAAAATGTAATAAATCCCACGTCTCACATAAGACGAAGGAAAAGCAATCAGACCTCAATCCCCGCTAGAGGAAAAACTATTCGATCAAAGCAAGAAATACTAATAAAGATTAAAGATATTTCATTACCAGTAATCCTTCACATAATAGGCTTTCGCAGTGACATTTGTTGCAAACAGAAACTGAATAGATGCTTTCTATAGCAGTGCTAAGAGAGCGTATATTTTTCGATAGTCATGTCAAGTATCTTGTCCTTTCCTATTATCCTTGTCCTATCATTTAAGGTCTTTATGGATCTAAGAATCTAATGTATATTAATTGTTAGGGTAGTTTTATAAAAAAAAAGCGTAGTGCCTAACCTAGTAACCTTTGTAGGTCTAGGCCATAGATTTGTATATCTATTGCATGATCATTTGCCAATTTAATAGAACCTAGATCAGCCTCCTGTGTCCACACGTCGTGTTTCTGTGTCTAACGCTCGAACCCAATAATTAATCGACAATCTCAGATTGTTTTCATCAGACCGTGACAGTCGATCAATCCTATGTGCATCCCAAACTTTCCGAGAGTCGCACGCTAAAGCCACTAGGCTAACACTTCTTAGGTTAATTGTATAGTATAAATAAATATCATTTTCAGATCAGCTTTTGCCAGATATATTGCAAATATTTCTCAACATATTTTGGACCCTAATATAGGTACATATTTTGTTCATGGACTGCGTGTCCCTTTATACGTCCCGTAGAGACACCGATTACCCCCCTATCCTATAAAAATATCCTAGATTGCCCCCTATCCTATAAAAAATCGCTGAAACGTCAGCTAAAACATCAGCTTTCTAACCGTAACCACGCACTTACGTTTTATATGCTTTAATAGATATAGGTATATTGAAAAAATACACCATTGAATGTAGCAAAAATACTACATTTCTACATTAAAAATAAAGATTTTAATTTTATTTTTAGATTGGAAGACACGTTTTCTGTTAATTATTACTTACAGGTCTCAACGAGGTCTGTCATCTGGACAACATCTTCCGAGTAATGAGCCAATAGTTGTATTCTGTCAAAAAAGTTAATTATCAAATTGACAGATGACGGATCAAAGTGTATTTGAAGAATTTAATTACCGCTGTAAGAGTAAGATACGGTTAGCTCTTCTTTCTACCATTAGTGTTTTATTATAACACAATTAAATCACTATTTTAAGACCCGCAATACCAATCACAACATTGTACAGATTTCGTAAATCAATTTGCTAAAGGGCCACATGTCACACTTATGTTTGAGGGTCGATTATAATATTGAGGCCGGTTTAATTGAAAGGGGATGAGAGGTCCAAATGTTAAACTGTTTTATGTTATCTACCCATGTTCGGGATTTTTACGAAATATAATGAAGAACACAAATTTATAGTATGTCTGCCAATAGGCATCTCTGACAATTAACCATCCAACCACAGAGCGGTAAAATTACACCACGAGTTGACAAACTCCTTCGTTTTTTAAATATAAAAATCATAATTATTTTGGTTTCGAAAGTACAAAAGACTGGTGTAAGCTATTATCCCAAGTATCGAATGTCTTTATCATTTTACAGTATAAGCGACACGAGATTAATAGCGTAGTTGTGGAGTCTTATGAAGACAGTTTTTAGTTAAAACAAAATCCTTCTCCTGCTTAAACATCTCTCTCCGTCTTCCAATAGCGACAGCGACTCAATAATGAGTTTCTGTACCGAGCGATTCCAAGGTTGCAACATCAGCGTTACGGATATTGAAAGTTACAGAGTACGCTGGCCCTACAAAACTGAAACGGAAATATCCTTCTAAAAAACTTCTCTTTGTTAGAAGAATATTCCGATGTTTTTATAACTATTTTGGGCTATCTTGAGTCACTATAAAAATATGTTATATGTAATTACGTTCTTTCTTATCATTATAATAATTAACATGACATTTGACATTCATTTTTATATGGCTGGTGTGGTTCTTAATTAAGTCAAATCAATCTAAATGTATCACTTTCTTTGCAAATAATTCGTTTTTTTCTAACCGAGTTAACGCTTATAGTTCCTGGTACATTTGCTGTATGTACGGTATGAAAACACCAAAAGA
Source organism: Pieris mannii (assembly GCA_028984075.1). Lineage (NCBI taxonomy): Eukaryota > Metazoa > Arthropoda > Insecta > Lepidoptera > Pieridae > Pieris > Pieris mannii. The sequence continues at coordinate 9,216,644 of CM054793.1, read as the reverse complement.
AGCCAAACTGGGCCACAGATGCAGACAGAATTAGGAGCATGCTGAATGGATTAAGTGGAATCTAGTCCCCCATTGTCATATCCGCAGTTTTGTTACAGATGCGACAGGTTTTTGATGGAGATTAAAGGATTTACAACCGAGGGGCACTTGATTTTTTGCATTTTTAGATTGAATTGTAATGAGGAATTGAATAGCTTTTGTTACGATAATTAAAAACGGTGGCCGTGTAATAGGACTTTTATAAGTGGGTAGAGTCGTTTAAGTATTACGTAAGCACTATATGCGGAAAGGCCTTTCTTTGGATTTTTATTTGGTGATTACGTCAACAGTAATTATTTACTTTTTGACACATACCCACACATTGTTAAGTATATTAAAATCGAGGATTCGTACAAAAAAATAATACGTTTATGAACTATTATTTTTGAGAGATTTAATTTTAATTTACTGTCAGACATTGTGCACTGACAATTTTCTACTTTATAGATTAATTAATTATAACTTGAAACATAGCATTAGTGTGTCTCTCATCCATATTTCGGAGGTTCGATCCGGGTTATGCCCTAATGGACTTGGTCAATGCGTTTTTAAAAGTTACTCGTATGGTAAAGGAAAACATAAGGACTTGCCAAACTCAAAAACTCGACGGCCTTTTTGAAAGAAACCAAATGGTCACACAACAGAAATCCGAGGCTTAGACCTAAAAAGTTGTAGCACCACTGGTTCTTGTTTTCTTTCTTAAATAATTTGAACCTCAATATTGTCGTGCTGCACTAAACCGGATGTTATAAAAATGAATGAATTAAAAAAATCAATAATAAGGTCACAGTTGTGACACAGATCAAATCAACACTTGAACAAACAACACACGATTTGTCATTCTTATAAAATATTAAGAATTATAATCGTTATATTAAATGCTTAATTACTCAGGAATGATTTTGGTAAAAGCCGTACAAAAACCGTACCTTTTGTGTTACATTCATACGGAAGAAAGCACGCGGTCGGATATTGTATCACTTAGATATGCTTAAAGATGGATGACCAATAAAGGAAAAATTTAGTATACTTTCATTAAAAAATATCGAACCTAGTAGACAGATCAATCTAGTATATAATTCGGGAACTCTTTTGGATATTAACTAAAATATAGAAAAAAACAGACCGTACTAGCTTTAAATATTGACTTTAATGTTTGACATACAAACCTGAAAATGGGAGCAATTTTGAAATCGAGGTTTCTGACCTGAAATTTAGTTGACAACTGAACAAATAATAAAATGTAGGTATGTTATTACTCATGAGGTTTCGCTGAATTACGATTTTTTAATGATAACTCGTCTTTCCATATGTTTATCAAGCTCCAATACAAGAAATGATTCCTTGTTTTCTAATGTTTATTTTGTTATTAGCCTAAATGTGACAAAATTTATTGAAATTGTCAATGACAAATGAAGAGAAATGTTAAAAGTACATGTACTCTTCACTATTGAGTATTTTAGTAGCAAAATTTTAATATACCATTGTTTTTCTCAGTAGAAATGAAATCTCTAAACACACCCTGAATTGAAAACTATTTGGGCTGTACAAAACGCGAAACTTAATAAACATGCACCTGGGTTTGGCATGGAACTTAAGTATTTCTCATTACAAGGAAATAAATAAAAATCAAAATTAATACACAAATAAGTTGAAGTTTCAGATCATAGTTCTATAACTGTACCTGTAAATGAGTTTCCTTCTGACGGACCTCTTGAAGAAGCCGCTGCATCCGTTGCACGCGAGGATGCCATAGTGCTTTCCAGAGCTTGTATCACCGCACACAACACACACTAAACCTGGAGTTCAAGAATGATTATACCTACTAGTTTTAAAATTAGAAGCGGAATTACATATTAGAATTCAACGTATCAACCTAACAATTAGTTAGCAAAGATAGAAAAACAGATACAAGAATACAAGAAACATTCAAGTAGGTAAATGATTTACTCATATAAGGTAATCCGCGTAGAAGTCAAGAAAGAAGTTTTGTATTAAAATAATCGTAATATATCGTCATAATAGTCGAAAACAAATTGAATGTAGAATGGGGTTGATGCCAACCTGTCTTACCCAAGTGATTGGTCTTCTTTGTAGGTGGATCAGGCAGCCATGGCCTAAGCGCTGGCGGTGCTAAAGCGGCCGCTACCAATGCAGCGGATGTTGGTGGTGACCAGCGAAGTGGTGATGTACTTTCTTCGCCTGTAAAATATTTTAAAACTCCTGTAGCGATTTTCAAAGGCTGTTTCATTTTTCAGGATCTTTTAAGAGTATACTAAACGCTACGTCGATATCTTTGTGTTCTTTTTAAGTAAGTGTTGTTTATTCAGTGGGTTTGGAATCTTTTAAATAAATTGAGTCCGTTGCAAGAAATTTTTGTTTAATTTGAAGTCTTTCAAAAGGCACCTTTTGAATCATATAACATACATGTTTTGATTAACAAGTTTCGCAAGACAATCGTTGAAATATTACACAAAACAAGAATCTAGATAAAACTTTGGAGCTTCTTTCTTTACAGTTTACTTGCTTGCTCCCTTACAATGAAGTAAATGCTAATGTCGCTTGCCAACTAAAGGAAATAATTTCATGTCTACCAACTACATAATACAACATAATAGGGATGGGATTGGGTTAGGTAAGTCAGCTGTCAGTTGATCAAACTTCAACAGTAAATGAGAGAATTTTGACTTATTGCAACCTGTTACAAGTGGCAGTAATATTATTCCAATCTGCTAAATAATTTTATCTATAAGCTACGATACATTTAATCTCAATAAAGCTAATAAAATAACTATTGAAATCACACCCTTTCTTCCTAATAGCATTTCTGTATACAATGTTAAAGTGGGGTCCCAATATCGACCCTTAAGTAAGTACGTCACTATTTTTGAGTTTCATGTTCTATAATGCACTTTATTACCATGTATTAAGGGTAAACTTTGAATCGTAATAATAGTTGTTAAATGAATCAATTAAGTGATTGCTGGACGCCACAGATTTCGTATTAAGATAAGGCGATTTGCAGTCGCTTAGAAATTACAATGTTAACTTATTGCAAGAATTCATGTACCAGGAAAGCTGCATGTGTTGTAATTTTATTTTATTAATTTATTAAAGTTCACCACATCATATATAATAATCAGTACAGTTTATGTTACAAGCTATTATATACATGACAATAATAGTAAAGAAAAATGGTACAAATAAATTAAAAGTAAAACTATTACATATCCAATTTTAGATTTTCATAGTAATTATTATTTTAATAATAAGCAAAAATTTCATAGTATAATAGCGGATTCGCCAATAATTTTGCCAAATATAACACTGATTTATCGTAATACATTCATGAATAAATATTAAACTGCTTTAAAGATTTAGAGTATCAATAAATTGACAATGTTAACTTTTATAATAACTGCAATAATTTTAAACAAATGAATATATACCAAGAACCTACAAATTACTGTAATAAAGGTCTAATATTTTTACATCGTGTATTTCCTTTCATTTGTACATATAACTCCTTCCGATATACCACAGATCCACCTGATTATTAATGATATTTCTTTCTAATTTCGTTATCCAGTATAAACTCCAAACCAATGAACACGCCCTGTGATTGTCGTTCAATTATCACTAACTACCCCGTACAGTAATTTGATTTAGTTCAGAACACGCACTCACAAATTGTATTAATTCACAAAGGTTCGGTTTGATTGTTAGCGATAAAATTTATAAAACGAAATTCGCCTATATTCGTCATATTAGAGGACAAATTGATCTATATAATCAATAAAATATATAAGAAGGAAAAAAAGTTTTCTTTAAACGTGTTTTTTTGTATATATAACAGAGGGAAAACGGGCTGGAGATTCATCTGATGTTAAGTGATACCGCCGCCCATAGACACTCATATTACCAAAGGGCTCGGAAATGCGTTGCCTTTTAAGAATTGGTACGCTTCTTTCTTGAAGAAATCGAAAATATTGGTAGGGAGCTGGATAGACATAGTGGTGCTGTGCGGCAAAAACGGCCTTAAAAAGGCTCAGTTGCGGAACAACGGACGTCGAGGTGATTCGGGTGGCATTTGGTATTGTATTGCATTCGTATGTATCACGGTCTTTCAAAATTGCACATGTTGAGTTAGCTAAATCATTTAAAAATGACTATATCGATTATATGTTAACCAATTTGAGGCAAATCTAGCTCAAATAAATGTGAGTGACATCCGAAATAAGTGTAGTTTTCCAAGGATGAAATCCAGGTACAAAAGCTTTGTATAAACATGAGAACCATTTTAGCGGAGGGGGAGAAATATTCTTTACTTCAGTTTAAATTTTAGGTGTTTAAAAAGTCGCTGAATAAAGCATTTAAGAAAAGATAGCGGGGTGGGTATTAATCAGAATGCGAGGGTACGTCAAAAGAAAACCAAATAAAACGGCAAGCGACAAAGTTTCACGGCTGCGTCTCGGACAGAGAAATAAGTGGAGCTTCAAAATTTAATTTTGAAACCTAACAAAAAGGCTTTTGTTCATTCGTACGTATGTTTGTCATTTAGAATCATAACATGTTTTATATTGTGGAGTGTTGGCCTAGTGGCTTGCAACTCTGAGTTTTCAGGTTCGAACCCTGACATGTATAAACAGACTTTCTGGTATCTAATTCGAATCTCAAGTCACATGTATCTTGAGCGCGAATATGCCAAACATATTACAAAAAAGGCTTCGAAAGTTCTGGAAACTAAATTTATATATGATTGACATTCTAGAATACTAGCCAGAGTCTATATGCACATACTTGCCGATTAGAAAAAACAATCCATCACAAAACAGATACAGAAATCTTAGGCTCTTTTGTTGTTTAATTTTCTCACTCAAAATCTTCACGTAGAAACACATCGATATTTTAAATATAATCTCAATCATATTAAAAGTTTTCTTATTTAGTATAAATCTTAAAAACGACTCCATTCCCTTCCCTGTTCGCCTATGAGTGCCTCTGTACAAACATTGATTTATCTTGATACAGGGATTTACTTCGCTCTCTCCGCGACTTCCAATTTCCCAAACTGTACTTTTTATGTCTCATACAATTTTCTTTTATGTCCTCCTATAGCTTTCAAAAGATATTACATAAAAGAACGATCACAACGTACCGAGCTTTATGTTTTGTTATGTGTTTTATTAATGTATATGTGCGTTGTTAAATTCGTAAATATTTTGGAGGAATAATATGTTACGTATTATTTATGCAAATAATTTGAACGTAGGTCATATGAACAACAAACAAGGCAGATACAGGCAGGTGTAGCTAGTGCAAAATAATTAAGTCCACATATCTGTAAAATTGAATAACCAAGGACACGATGTATACTAACCTTTTTACTAAATAAAATATTATAAACAACCAGCGACCTCGGTTATTCGAAATTCGAATACATAATTTGAATTTAGAACATGAAAATGGAATTTCATCTATTGGCTATTTTGTATTCAAAACATTCGCTGACAGGGGAAGTGGCAAATCATGGAGTGGCTGAAAATCAGTCGAAGAGACCCCGCGTTACCGGAAATCGTGTTCGGAATACAAATGTATAGTAACACTGAATAATGGCGGACGGTAAATTGATTTTTTATAGTTACAAACCGTATTTCTTTTTTATTAGCGGCCTGGACATTTTGAACATAAAATTTTGTACATAAATACTGGAAATTTCAAGTTTACTTTTTGAGTTTACCTACTCGTACCTCAATCATAGATAATATAATACTTTAATTTTAAGATACTAATATAGACGTATGTAATCACTATATTATGATACTAAAAAATTGCTCTGTGTTCTTTAGATGTTTTTCATTGAACATGGGGGCAAAGAGGCAGGACATAATGTTAAGTGATACCGGCACCGCCGCCGGAGACGTAGATGGAATATCATTCACGTCTTGAGATTTATATTAAGCTTTATTAATTCTTACAACAATTGGTTAGTTTACATTCCTTAATATAAGTATAAGTGAAGTTAATATAAGTTTTAAACAACTGCGCATTTTTCAGGGCAGTTTTTGCCGCGCACCACCACTATGTGGAACCAGCTGCCCACTGAAGTATTTCCGAACCAATGTGACTTAGGGTCCTTCAAGAAAAGAGCGTACCAATTCTTGCAAGGCCGGCAACGCACTCGCGAGCCCTCTGGCATTGAGAGTGTCCCATGGGCGGCGGTATCACTTAACATCAGATGAGCCTCCTGCTCGATGCCCAGGTTTCAGGGAGTTTTACATTTTTTTTAGGTTTTCAGATTTATATAGTTATCCAATAAATACACAAAGAAACTTATGTAAAAAATAGTTATAAGTACCCACTACACTGATATTAAATAATTTGTGTTTATTTCAGAAACACGGCGAATGACTACGCCGTAGACGTCTTACGGTAATTTTTAAAATATTAATATGTATTTTTTAATTATTGACATAGATTATTAATTTGATAAAAAACAATATGCTTCCATCAATTTACTTGAATTATTATCACGCTAAGTTTTAATATTATTATATTATATTATATTTATGCATTAATACTGTGCTCAGTAAGCATCAGTTCTGAATCTCGTTTTGTCTTTATAATTAAAATAAAATAAATTAGTGGCATTGCAACCTTTTTGAACAGATAAAAAATCTCAGGCTCTGGGGCTGAGATGATGACAAATGAAACAGATAAAAAATAAAAACCCAGAGCCTGAGATTTTTTATCTGTTTCATTTGTCAATCTAATAGGAAGGAACTAAAAGGATCGAACCTCTAGTGCCTGACACACGCCATCGACTTTTAGTGCCTATGGCAAGCCTGACGATGTTTTTCTTCACCGTTCCAGTGAATATTAAATGCGCTCATAGAAATAAGTCTATTGGTGCACAGCCCGTGGACGAACCTACAAACTCAGGGATGAGAATCGTCAAGTCACTAGACCAATACTGCTATGTATATTAAAATTAATTGAAAACACCTAAGTTACACTGATTTTAACTTTTATTTAATTTAACTGACTAAGGCCAAGTAAAAATCAGTCTTAAACTTCAGGAATTTGCTGTCGAGTTATGTTATAATAATGATAAGAGATAATTTGATAACGGTACCGCAAATTATGATTGACATATATTATATCAAAAATGTATTTGACATTACTCGTATGGTACTTCCATACATACATAATTATTATTTAAGGATTAGAAAATTGCATTGTAATAAATCAGTGTTCACAAAGTGTATATATTAATTTATAATATCTTTCAGGCGTCATTCAAATACTTATTGCTAATGAATAATTACAGAATTAAGTTTATTTTTAATAATTAAAACAAAATGAACACAGACTAGAAAACATAAATTAACAAACGAGGTTTTTATAGCATTGTTTCTATTAATTATCTATAGGCGAAATAAGACCACTTAGTATATTAATATAATGCAGATATTTACCAGCTATTCTAGTGTCCGGATGTTCTGTTTGCGTAAGTTGCAGCGGTGCTTGTGCCACTTCCATTTTTATAATTCACACAATTCGGATTATTATAATTATAAAAACCACATTTATTTACGTAATATTCTTAATTAAATAATATGTCTCTTTAGAATTAAGGAATTACTCGTGAGTATATTCAACTGGTCATTGACAATTTTCTACGCGGGTTGACGTTTCGCTGTGACAGCGATTCGCGCGCGCACCGCGGCGTTCGTAGCACTTTTGACGTACCGCACACGACGTCTCTGCGTTAAGGCGTGGCCGCTCCGCCCCGTTGCTTTTCCTCTCTGATGGGGATACAAGAATTAGGGTTGCTGATATGGTTATTGCCCGCCCGTATTTTAATTTGTTTATTACGCTTATTTGTGTTAAGAATTTAAATTTGTTCTAGGTAGCGATTATTATGATGTTTCCTCCATGAGTGCCGAGTTTTCTTATTTATAAACAAATGGTGTATTCTTTAATTAAAATTCAATATTATTCATAGGTTGATATTAGGTTTTATTTACGCTAGCCACACCCACACCAAAATTTCACTTTTCAGCGTTTGATAGTATCAATTTTACGTTTTAATTGGATAGATTTATTTTTCTATATTTGTATGATTTAAAAAAATTAAGACATAACAAGACGATATTCACGAAAATTAAATATTTTTTCGGCAATTCGGAAAAGTTTATTTTAAATATGATAACTCACAAGACTTTACTGAAGACTATTTTAACCATTGAGTTAATGTCGTAGTTGGCAACCCTATTTGAGGGGGTTTGGGTCAGCTGTTAAGCGCCCGTTTTAAGCTTTAATTTGTGGCATTACGCTGTTGCGTCGCGCCATTTAGAATAATGACGCCGATTTTATTGAAATGGTTTTCCAATTGCTGCGATGCGCCGTGTAATTTAATCAGAGAATGTTTAATTATCAGTTAAATATATTGTTTTTACTTTAATTAAGATATTGTATTCATTATATACTCCACCATACTACTAGCATAACCTATTAACGTAGCTTTTGAATTTGTGAGTTGTATCAACTAAATTAAAGTGCCTTCTAAATTAGAATAAACTTATACACACATAGACCTGTTAATTTTTTTTATTAATAAAGTATTTAGTAAACATAGGCAACTGGCAACTTTCGTGTTAAGCAACAACACAAAAAGCCATAAACAACGAAGATAAATGATTGTTATGTCCTGTCATACGCTAGGTATTTTCAATTTTGATGTTTGCTTTCTGTGATCCAATAAGAATAGAATATTAGGGAAGGGCGTGGCGTTGCCGCGAAAAATGACATCAGAGAGGAAAAGTCAAATGATTTCCCCCGCTCTCTTCGCCAATCAGAATATTTGGCGGGATGTTATTGTCTATGTATAGAGTTATGAACGCACTTCATCTGTTGGAAGTTATTTTTTAATTATATTAATATGTGAATGTGTATTTCAGTTTTATAACTTTGTTTGTGATGCTGCTTGTCGACTAAATAAGTTTAAAATTAAATTTTAAATAACTTAAGTATTTAGCTAGTTCAAGAATCGAATTCTCATGTCAACGAAGGCAACTTAAAAAGCATGGTGAGTACAATTAATGATATACCAGTACAAGACAATTAAAAAGTTAAATGTACAGTGCATACGTTTCTCCTAACAATAGCTAATCGCGGTTCGACATATTTGGATATAAATAGCTAGTGTGAGCAGTCAGGCAGTATTTTGCTGCGCACTTATATAACTCTATGGAACTAGCCCGCAGAAGTAATTCCACTTAGGGTCCTTCAAGAAAAGAGCGTATCAGTGGCTTGCGAGTTTGGGCGGCTGGCTACGCATTCGCGAGCCCTCTTGTATTGAGAATGTCCATGGGCGGCGGTATCACTTAACATCTGGTGAGCCTCCTGCCCGTTTTCCTCCTGTTTTATAAAAATAGGGATAACCTAAAGATTGGATCCATTCAGTAGATTTTGAATATGTCCGTAAAATATTTTTTTTTTATTTATAATATTTCCCAGCAACAATATATAGCAACAATGGAATAACATCCACACACAAAACTTATTGTACGTTAAATTATTAATGTTCTGAAGGTATATATAAAAGTATAAAACTTTTTTGTGATAAAATACATATGAAAAAAAGGGGTTTGCAATACACTATAGATTATCTACGGTAGATATCAGCAAGAAGGTCCGTCTGTGTGAATACTTAGAATAGAGAATAGAAAGAGTAAAAAAAATTGCCATTACCTGTTATAAGTATCGTTATTTTTCATTATTTAATACAAACTCAATCTTGTATTACTTTGTTTATATTTATAACCTGTATTAGATAGCACAGACAACAGATGAAATCCGCCCAAGACTGCATCAATTGAGAGGATTCAATATAAATCCCTCAAAGGAACCCCAAAAACTACCCACAAGTCAATCACCAAAACCCCCTCCACCCACGACCTTTCCCCCCAATTTACCCCCGAATTACCGTTCACCCCTTAACCGCGGTCTTCAGTGACAGTTCAATAAGGCACAGCGACCAATCGTGGCAAACATCGCCCGGTATAAGCCAATAGGATTAACGCAGCGTCCGTCTCTGTCTGACATCAATAGTTGTGGATCATTCTATCTCACTCGCACTTACGGTTGGGAAATTCTTGACTCGAACGCGATTGATTTCTTTATTCGAATTCTTTGTTTTGAAATTTCATGTGGGATTTAGTTTTTATGTGGTTTGATAATTATTGGTAAGCAGAATTTGGATTCGAAATTTGAAATTGAAGAAACAATGTATTAAAATTGCGCATTTATAACTTTAAAAAAATATAAATTGAACAAGGGACATAAAATATGTCTTATTAATTTAACTAAACAGTGGTGAGTGAAAAGAACACATGAACACAGTGTCTTCCCTTTAATAGAGTTTGCTTATTGGACACTTCTAATGTTAAATATTTAGTAAATTAGGTTAGACACGAAATTTAAAAATTACCTATTAGTCGTAATTAAAGCTAGACAGACCGTTCTCGAGCTAGAAAGGGGGTCGGAGTCTACATATAGTTCAAAAGTTTCTTTAAAAATAATGCGCTACATACATTATACATATTAAGGTGGGTGGACCATGAAAGGTCACCGTAACGAATAAACCGTTCTTATTAATTAATTTACTAGATAAATGACCTTACCTTTAATTTTATGGGTAATATGTATATTATATTATATATTTTATTTGATCGCGACACTGTTATGACTTAACCTTTTGGCTTTTTCGCGGGTCGAGACATAAAAATGGTTAAGAAACGATGGGCTAGATGAATGTTCCATGATGTCTCAGTAAAGAAACATTTAAATACATAAAACAAAATCCAAGGGAACTACCATTGGACTCTTTTTTGGTGGATTCTTCTCATCTCCGTATAGCAGAATAAGTGCTAAAATATCGGATAATTTATCGAATAACAATAAATTAATTAATTTTACGAATGCAAACAGCATATGGTGCCATCTGTTGATAAACCTACGCAAAATTTTACATCAAACACCTGTCAGTTTTAGATATTCCGATCTTGAGGTGCATGAGGAGATGTATAACTAGTTGATCTTGGTCGAAGACATGTGTTACCTCATCAAAACAATTTGTAGATCAGAAATTGCTGTAATTTATCGCAATATTGGCGGTAGAGCAGTGTTGGCCTAGTGGCTTCAGCGTGCGACTCCATACCTGAGTTCGTAGGTTCGATCCCGGGCTGTGCACCAATAGACTTTCTTTCTATGTGCGCATTTAACATTTTCTCGAACGGTGAAGGAAAACATCGTGAGGAAACCGACATGTCTTAGACCCAAAAAGTCGACGAAGTGTGTCAGGCACTGGAGGCTGATCACCTACTTGCCTATTAGATGGAAAAAGGATCATGAAACAGATTCAGAAATCTGAGGCCAAGACCTAAAGAGGTTGTAGCGCCACTGAGTTATTTTACTGGCGGTAGATAGAAGAGGAATATGTAAAACTACCTTTCTTTCGCAAAGGCAAGCAATAAAACATTTCTGTATTTGCAATAAAAGTTGTATTAATGTTATTACCTTAATGAAATCCTAAATTAAGTTTAACTAATGGTAACATTATTATTATCGCTATTCGGTGGAATAAAGTTCGGGTCAGCTCACTATTAATAAAAAGGTAATGCAATGTTTCATTCACTACGTAATATGCATACGAAACTATAAGGGTCAATCGTACCAGAGACACGTATAAAGGAATTCGTTACAATACCTCTGCACTGATACAATTGCATCACAAACAATCACAAAGGGCCGTTTGTAATTAATGCAAATCGACGGAATGTGTTTACACAGTGGATAAAGTAGTTCAGTGGTTTAGTGGTATAAACAAAGTGGTTTAACCACTTATAAAATCAATTATGTTTTCTTTTAAAATTTGTCTACGTTTTTGAATGAATTCTTTATTTTTCTTTGAATTTATAATTTGCGTATTAGTACTGAAATTTGCAGTGTTGGTCTAGGAATCAGCTTGCGACTCTCATCCCTGAGGTCGTAGGCTCGATACCCGGCTGTGCACCAATGGACTTTATTTGTATGTGCGGACTGTATTTGTATTTAACATTAGCTCGAACGGTGAACCACGGAAACCACGCATTAGACAGAAAAAGTCGACGGCGTGTTATGCATAGGCGGCTATTAGATTGATAACTGATCATTAGTACAGAAATTTGAGGTGTTGAACTAAAAAGGTTGTAACGCCACTGATTCTTTTTTATATTTAACCTTTTTAGTGCACCTTCTAATATGGAAAATTTGCAATGCACACGTAGACAGCTTTTCCGGAATAAAAACCTATGCACTAAATAAATCTAGACCCTTTTTATATGTTTCAAATCAAATCAAAATTTATTTATTCAGTTTAGATGCGACTTAGGGCATGCTTATGAATATCAAAAACGTTTACAAAATTCGCGAAAGAGCAAAACTACGCCATCCGTTCGCAAGACTACCAGGAGGTCTTGTTCTGAGAAGAACGGGCAAGAAACTCAGCAAGTTTTATCCTCCCTTTACATACAATAATTCAAAAGAAAATGTCATAAACCACAACGTCATTTAAGTTACATAAGTAAAAATAAAATAAAATCTGTTCTGTGATTTACCACATTCACCATTACATTACATTACATTCACAACACTTCCAAGAGAACAAAGCAAATTATAACAATAAAATTATACCTATTGCCAAGCGTTTTTATCTTCTAGGTAAGCATTAACTGTGTAGTAACCTTTACACATTAAGGTTTTTTTAATATGTGTTTTGAATCTGTTGAGAGGCAGTTCCAATATTTCACTAGGAATCATGTTATATAAATGAAGTGTTTATTTTCTGCAACCTGTAAGACGGCTGGAAAAGTTTTCCCTTATTTCTTGTATTGCTATTGTGAATGTCACTGTTCTTTAAAAGAGAACTAATATTACTACGCACAAAAACGATACAGTTGTAGATATATTGTGACGGTACCGTCAAAATACTGATTTCCTTGAATAAGTTTCTAAGTGAAGTGCCTGGTTTCAAGCAATTTATTAATTTATCAAGCAAGCAGATTACATTTTTATTTTTATAAAAACCTCTAGAGATCAAGAAAATAATAATAATTGAATTGTTTCAGCCTTTTTCGAGTTTTGAGCGTAGCAAGATGTTGTTGTACCTATATGTTGTATATTTTGTGATTTATCTTAACAAAGTCGCGTTGGTTACACCACAAGATCGGCTGGACCACTGTTAGTTATTGATATGATCGAAGACATGTGTTACCTCATCAAAAAAAAATATTAATCAGAAAGTTTTTTAACTGGCAGTATGGCAAGCTTGGCGCTTGAGAGAAAATACCTCATGTGTAAATCTCATTGTTCATTTGCATTGGCAAGCAAACAAAAAATTCTGTATTTGCCAAAAAAAAATGTATTAATGTTATTACCTTAATGACGACTTAAGTTAAAACGGTATTATTAGACTGTTAGCATAGGCGGATTTACCCTATGGCCATTAGGCCCGGGCCTAGGGCGGTAAAACGTGCCAATTTTTTTTAATTTGTAAAATTTATATCTACAATTTTGTCTCGATGAAATGTTTTGCCCTTTGTACTTCTTTTAAAAAACTGTTTCCTAAAGACACTTGTCAACCCATACGCAGTTTAATGAGGATCACCGTTCCTTAAGATATCTATATCATAGCATCTATAGGTGTTGAGAAAGTGGCGGGCCCATATGGGCCTAGAGCGGCTAGGTCTGTACATCCGCCTCTGACTGTTAGGCGAAATGAAGTAGGTACTTTTTTGTATTAATTCAAAATAAAACATTAAAACTACTTAAAACCCTATTAAGAAATTATATATTTATAAACTTATCCTTCCGATTAAGTATTTAAATAAAATAAAAAAATAAAATTTTATATTTATAGATAGAGTTGATAATTAAAAGCGTAACAAAATCCAAATAATCATCAACACAGCCAATATAAGCCCTTTAGTTTTTACCACACTCATAAATTGTAATTTATCATTCTCGTTTCTAACACTCTTCTAACACTAAAAGTCAAGTTAGTTTTTTGTTAATCCAGCGTCGCAACCCACTACCCCATCTGTTATCTTTGTTATAAGCTTAACTTTTAAACAAGTCAGTACTATACACTACTACTGTACTTATTGGGTACCTACTTTGAACATACCTATCCATACACCGATCTTAATTAACGTTAAACCAAATTATTGATTCTGTGTACGGCTGTCTACAAAACTAAAAGGTTTAATTATAACAATTTTGTAATTAGTAGTTTTAGTAATTAAATGATTTCATTTAAGAAACAAAATCGAGCGGGAGATATTAATTAATAAAAGACAACAGAAAATTCGTTCCGCCATTGAACATTGCCACAGACAACAGATATTACAAATGTCAACAACGGGAGCGCCCTTTCAGCTGTTTTTGACATCTCGGCGGGGCGTCTTTACTTCTATTATACAATTTGCAAACATTCAATGTTAATAGAATAATAACTGTTATTGCCAATTACATGACTGCATTCATTCTACGTGGATGGGTTTTATTAAAATACAGATGACGTCTGCGACTACATTGCCTTGAGGCATGGGGCAGACATTTTGATATTATATAAATATTTTTTATGCTATCAAAACAATGTAAAAAACCAAGTCTCACAACGCCGAAATTTTTTTTTCTGCAATTTTGCTTACACTCATAGTGTGAGCTGAGGGTGCAGAGATATATTACTGAACAGGTAGAGGCGGCCTAACACTGCGAGGCTCCGGGCGGCAGATCTTTACGAGGCACAAAGGGCCTCGTGAAAGTATGATGCAAAATTAGGTCTGGTTGATTGGTCTAGGTTTGTCATGATGCAATTTTCAATTATGATTTGAGTGAATTAATTAGTTATGCTATATCTAACTTCAATAAGTAATTAAGGATCAAATTCAAAAGCTTTAAATTAAAAAAAAAACTTGGTTGCTGTGAGAGGCCCCTGCAAGAGCGAGGCCCCGGCGATTGCCTTGTTCGCTACCGGCTAAGGTCGCCGCTGTTAGCAGGAATCGGGACGACATGAACGTTTATGCAGACTGTTTAAATACAGACATTCGCAAATCTCGGACACGTTTTGCGTCATCATCGATGCAGCTGATACTGATGGACAAATGTCAACGCAAGAGACGGGCTGGTATGTGGAAGAAGTCGTGGTTGAAGAACGTAAGAGATTGGACAACGGTCACAAACGCCGAGGATCTTTAGTAGAGCAAGAGCGCACTGGGAATTAAAAATTGGCCTGAAGAAGAAGAAGAATTAATAATCATTTTATTTAAATAAATATCAAATCATTTATTCCTATTAGACCACCTAAAATGGCACTTTTCAACGTTAAATAAAATATAAAGATGATTCTCGTGATTCTCGTTGCCCCTTCCAAAAGGGAGTTTCATGTGGAGAAGAATTGGCAAGAAACTCAACACTTACTCTTTTAAAATAAAATTTACAATATTTGTATACATTAGTTATATAATTATATGTGAAGACAATGTAATCCCAGAATAAAATTACTATACAGGTTTATTATTGTATTGTTCATTACAATATCAGGCGCGATTGATAAAAAATGTTTTGTCTCTAAACGAATACGTAGCGAATAGCTGCTGAACGGACTTGACATTTGCTCATTTGTTTTTTTAATTATCTATGAACTCTCAAATCTAGTACTTTAGTAGTTCGAGGTACCTATTAAAAATTATTTAAGGAGTCAAGTGAAAACACGTGTTTTTAGATGTTCTCAGTATACCTACTGTTTGGTCAAGAAGCAAAATAATAAAACAGAAATGTTCACCTTACTTCTTTTTAAGTGAATAATTATAGTTATAAGTATACGTTGCTGTCACATTAAATAGGTAACAAGTGAGTGTTTTTGAAATAATGTATGATGTAGAAAATATTGCTCTAAAACTGATATTTTTTAAATAATAATTAATAAATAAAATAAAATAAATAGTTAAAAATGATGATTTATGTATCATTAATCACGTGAGAAAAAAAGTCAATGATTAACTTAGTCAAAACTCGAATACTATCTTGGAGTTTAAATTAGTCTGAGAATGTCTTTGAGTGTTTAATACTTATCAGTATTTTATTATTATAAGGTACCGGTGGTAATTAAGGTCCACCTCAAAAAATATTGCTTTAAATCTAAGTATAATGTGTATAGGATGTCAAAAACATATTGCTTACATAGCTTGTACATGTTACTGTAATAAATGGTGTCAAACAAAAGCTTATTTTTTAATAAGAAAATACACTATTTAAAAACGCTTCTCAACATTAAAAAAAATAAAATCAGTGGCGCTACAACCTCTTTACGTCTTGGCCTCAGGTTTCTCAATCTGTTTCATGATCATTTTTAAATCTAATAGGCAAGTAAGTGATCAGCATCCAGTGCATGAGACACGTCGTCGCCTTTTTTGGTCTAAGACATGTTTCCTCACGATGTTTTCCTTCACCGTTCGAGCAAATGTTAAATACATAGAAAGAAAGTCCATTGGTAAAGCCGGGGATCGAACGTACGACCTCAGAGATGAGAATCGCATGCTGAAATCACTAGGCCAACACTGCTCATACATCTTAACATTACTTTAATACCATATAAAAATTTGATTTATTTTTACAGTAAATCGTCCTAAATTTATCTAGAAAACTGTTAAAATAAAAGTTAATTGTTGCCTTTTCCTTTTTTAATAATTTCCCTTTATTTATTAAACGTGGACGTCATTGCCCTCTTAATATTAATCGTAGACAGTTTCAAGGCTTAACTAAGGTACTTAGTACAATCACAACATTTTCTGTAACTTTGAAAACTTAAATAATCAGTTCTTTTCTTATTAACAAAATCATGCTATTACTTTTATATAAACTTTTAAGACTTAAAATCAAAGTTTAATTAAAGATACCTAACTCAGTTATTTAGTATCACAGTCATATTCTTAGAATAAAAAAAAAAACACAAAACAAAAAGAAATATCTTCTGCGAGCAAAATAAAAATTAACAAAAACAAAACAAATTATTCATACTGAGACGGTGAAATATAGTATTATGTTAAAATCACAATCACAGCAATACAAAATATCTTAATCTTCGATTGAGAGTCCCACACACTCTTCGTGGTACCATTTAAAATATTGGACAGATTCAGTACCATTCAGATTCAATTATTTTTGACTTCTTAGCCTAACTACTATCTTTTCCAAACTTATTCTTACGATTTTTAGTTTTATGATTGGCTTTTTTGATTTTTTAACCTTTGTCATCTCATTTTCTTTTAGCTCTTCTCGTTTCTTGAAAATGTCCCTAGTAATCTGTTGACCTCTATAATTGGCCTTTCTTCTTGGTTTGTCCTTGGTTACAGCATAGTTTTGGTTTAACATAAGTTCTTGATACGGGGATTTAGTTTCTTTTCGTTTTCTTTGTTTTGAGACTGACTTCCGGCGTATCATCGTCCGAGTCTTCTTCCGAGGTACATAATATTCTAGTGTGATTATTTCTATTCAACATCTGTATAGCGTCAGGCTCAAGATCAGCCTCTGAGTCTGAACTTAGAATAAGAGGACGTTTTGTCACAATACCAAATGTTGGGTATGGAGTCGAAGCATTGCAATTTGTATTTTTGCTTTGTGGTACTTTCACAGAAAAGGTTGATGTAGCAATATCAGTTAAAGGCCTTACACCAATTTGCTTTTCTGGGGTAACAATGTCAGCAATAGTACATTCTACGCTGTTACTACGAAGTATTGAGGGTGAAACAGTGTGACGACTACACAACGTGAAGTTACTTCAGGGTACTCTATTCTTGCCTCAGTAATAGTTGAAGTTTGTGGAGGAGGATGTTTGGTCAAAATCGCTGGTGTAAATGCTTCATCTGGTAATAAATCAGGGTTGAATGGAAAGAATCCAGTAGCCCTAAATCCATTTAATATTTTCAGGAGTCCATGCCCTCGAATAAGCTTTTGAGAATATTTTGTTGAAGTTCCATTTGGTCAAGCGTCTGGCAGGATTTTGATACATGTATGTCATAGCTTTTTGATTCCAGTGATACTCAAAAGACTTATTAACGGATTTATCGAGGAGTTCATGGGTTGTGTTACTAGGCAAACAAACAAAGCACAATGCTTGTCTGCTTCTTCAACAATTGTATAATCCTGGATTATGCTTCATCAAAGACTAACTAATATATATATAATAATAACTAACAAAACTTTCCCCTGCGTTTTATACTTTTCCATATGCTTGATAAATGCAAAAAAAAAACTCCGTGGTCATACTTCCTTTCGGAGCCATCTTTACGAGAGATCCAGCTGGGAAGTTATCTCTATATTCTGGATTATCATAGGCACGATCGCAGGATCGGGATCGGGTTCCTTTTCAAAAATAATTTAAGCCAGTGTTTGTCCGCAATGCAAGAGTCTTTATTGAAATTGTGCTTAATATCACCATTCTTGCAAAATAAAAATGCGTGTCTTAATATAACTTTTGGGGACACAGAACACGGATGTTAGCAAATCGTATAATGCGTAGTACAAGATCATTTTTCTTGGTCGATTGTCAATATGGAACTACGGCCCAAGCGCTTAATAGTACTTCTGGAATTTATGTGATTTCGTCTTGGAATTTTGTAACGTTCAGCTACAGCTCGTTGCATCAGCTGCCCTTATTCTATTGCTACCAAAGCGGCCCGTAAATTGTCTTCTGTCCACTGAGGAGGCATTTTAATCAAAATCTGAAACAATATGACACATAATATTGTCAGTAAAATTCTATACTTAATATCAAAAGCCAATAAGAAACAAATACCGTTATAATGGGCCTGATTAACCTCATACCTCAGGTACCTTATGTCTTAGGTATTCGTGAAATTTAAGAATGATAATTGCCGTGATTTTACAAGTAGTACGTCATAGGAACTAGTGAGACTCGTCAAGAAATGCAATTTGGCGGATTCTTGAAATAATTATTTGAATATAATCAATCTTTCAAGCGAGTACAGAATTAATAATAATTATTTATATGTGTTCTATAGTCACTACGAAAATAATCGGAAATGGTTTTGAAATCATGCTAAGTAGCCTACTAATATAGAGCTAAGAGCGGATTATGGATTCAATTTTAGTACCTGTAACCAAAAACAATAATTATGCCGCGTTATTAGATTTAGTAATACAAAACACAATAAAAGTAATAGACCAGCAATGTTTATTGTCTTTCGAAATACGGTCATATTACCTACATGATATTTTCCTTTTATTCTGCAAGTCCTTTAGTAATTTACATATTTGATAGAATAACTTATATTTACATCATAGTGAGTAAGAAATTATCATCGAATGTACCTACTACTAATCGTAAAAGTAAATCGTTCAATGCTATTTTTACTTACCATGGGAAAGAAGTCGTCATTTCGATTCTACTTACAAAAGATTAAGTCATTACTTAATCTTTTGTAAGTAGAATCAAGAGCCATCTACAAATCGATTAAGAAACTATGTAAAGCAATACAACGGAGTATAACTTAGTGGTATAATAGTTATAATAATTAAGACGAGAGAGCGCTTGTACAGTTAATTAACTATCTAGCAATTTATGCTGATCAAGTATGACAACGTCAATGTCTTTGTCAGTCAACGTCACTGTTATGGAACGAATGCTGCCACAAGCAATGAGTAAAAATAACTAAACGGGCTAATTTTTAATATTGCAATTAATATAGGAAATAAGATAAAGAAGATCCTTGGTATAAAATAAAATATTGTTAGCCATGTTTTTGACCTAGTATGCTAAGGGGTTTATTCAAAATATTAGCTTTAAATATTTTTTGTAAAAAAGCTTTAAAATTTTAAAATATATTTATCATCAACCTTAAACTGTAAATTATTGACATATTTTAAACCATTCTTTTATCTTGACATTACAATTATCATCTGTAAAAAAATTAGAGCGCGGGAAATTGCAAAATTGTGATTAATTTTTCTTCGGTTTGGGTAAGTAATTTAATTTTATAAAACCAAGAATCTTGGTATATTAATAAAATCACTAAAAACTATCATAAAAGTAATTAAAACACTTTAAAATAATTATTTTACTCTTTGTCTCGACATTCGGCAGCTTACATGCTTGCACGGTATACGGAAAGACAGCAACACCGATGGCAAGTTTATAGGCTATAGCGCGGTTTATACATTTATAGGTCAATGAAAAAATGGCTTAGTACTCGTAGCTCCTATGTATCGTGGCAAGAAATAATATTAAAATTTAAATGGCCTTCAGTGATTTGTGCCACATAAGTAACGCGTTTAAAAACGTTGAAAATGAAGCAGATCTGGTAAGTAAATGGTGTTTGTTGGGTAGTGGATTTCCCTTGGGTGTTGTAAATGTCCAATTGTAGCTGTCAATATGACCCAAAATCCGGGAAAATTCTTTTGATTTGTTGTAAAAGTGCGTATTATTTTGGTAAAATAATATTATTAATATAAATTCATCTTATTCACACCTTCACATAACGGGGTCTCCATCAACCACGTATGATATGAACATCGAGGTGAACGATGACAGAATAGTGGCGACAATATTTTTAGAATTTTAGTTTGTGCGGTAGAGGACACAACAACAAGTGACTTATCATCGGATTTAACGTGAATTATACACAATAGCATCAATGAATCGATAAACAAGAAGACAGCTTGAATCTAAATACGCAGTTATACGCCTATATTTCCTACTTTCTCTAAAAGTACTAAAACACTGTCCTTCACGCAATAAACAATTAAACTATTATTTGTGGCATTCATATATTGTATTTTATATATTATTATTGAAGTATTGCTACTTACCAAAAGCCTAATTAAATAATGATAAATAAATAGTTGAAAGGTATTGTGGGATAGTCTGTTTAATGTTATTTTATGGATTTATTGTTGTATTTAATAAGTGTTTAGTGGCCACTTACATAGACCATATAAAGATGTTAGTAACATTTAAAAACAATGACCTTGTTTTACCACAAACAATTTTGTAGGCAGTAGTCCGCCTACTTCTCATGAATTTTTTATATGTGGAAAGTTTTCATTACTAGGCCATCTGTTAATTGAAGTGACATAGGACAACCTTAGGGGTATCTAAAGTTAGAAATTATCAAAAACTGTGTTCACATTTTCTAAATTGTAATACACCACGTAACATAATACATTTCTTGGCATTAAGTGATTGTATATATAAATTTGTGTATTTTATACTAAAGCATATGTGTGCTGTAAAATTTATTAACATGCACACAGATTAAAGAAAGATAAAACTAAATTTATAATAAAGACTTTGTAATGGATAGTTTTAATTTTTTCACTGTGGACACAAGGGCAAGCCTTATGAACCCAACTGATTTTCAGTGATGTCATTTAAGATGTAAAAAATATTGCTTTATACTTTAAAAGAAATTTAAAAAAAACAATCAATTCGACATCTAGTTTATTTTTCGCCTGTTTTGCAGTTGCCTGATAATTAAATAAAATCTATTAAAAATTAGATTAATATGTTTAATAAGTCTTTTAGAAGGTATTGTATTGTGAAAACTGTTGGCTAAACTATATTACATATGATAATTATTTGCATCCTCTTTCGCAATAAACGTAGCAACCTAATATGAAAATAATACTTGTTCAATATATTAAATATTATGCAACAAAAAACAATTTCATTATATATTTTAACTTGTATGTATTTTATATCTGTTAGTTTGTATGAAAACAAAAAAGACAATTTATGCTTACAATTTGGTTACACTATTGACTATTTAAATCGTTAACAATGGCATAATATACACTAGTATATTTATCCAAAGCAATAATTTGTGATCACTTATAACAAATAGATTTGATATAATTTTTTTATGGTTTTAGACTAACTTAGACATAAGTATTTTTTTTTCGTAAAAAGGTAGTGTGGCCTAGTTGCAACCATAAACCGTTGATGCCACATAAATTGTGTGCATACCTAAATTATTGCGAGAGTGTATGAATAAATAAATTTTGCATGTCATTTCTACTTCAACCACAGTGGTCAGTGATTTCTTTGTTTGGTATTGTTTTTTAAAAACTCTTAACCAATTTTCTATAACCGTGTTTAATGTGAACTGATATAAAGAATTATTGTATGAAAAGTTTTTCACAAATATTATTTATTTATGTATTTTAATTTTTAAATCATGCAAAGATACAATTTGGCGAATTTTGAGAGTGTTCGAGAGATGTTCGGCTTGATTCAATACTTTAAAATGGCTCGCTGCTTTTGTATTATAATTTTGGTTTTCCAATATTGTTTGTAAAAAATGTATATTTTTAAAACCTTTGTTACAGTCAGACAGAATTATGGAAGAAAACTCGATGGTACGGGATCTCATCACTAAGATTCTGGATGAGCCAGGACCAACTGAGACGAGCTGGTAAGTTGTCTTGATTATATATTAACCTATGATGGTGATTACAAATTCTATAAGCTCAACAGCTAAATCCAGGAACTACAAGTTTTTAGTTCCGAGCCTCACATTTCTGTATGTATTTAGAAACTTTTTTTTGATGCAAGTTGATTGATGTGCCTCTTACACGCCGTCGATTTAAGGGGCGAAGGCCGGTGTCACGATGTTTTCTTTCACCGTATAAGCGAGTGTTAAATGCGCATATAAATCGAATTCTGCACAGCCGAGTTCAAACGTACGACCAGGGTTCTAGCCTTACGCTGCCGTCTAAAAACAGTAATCATAATAATGTTACTGTTCTTAAACAAAATAATTGTCTTTATTGCTGTAAAATGTAACATAATGTGGTGTTCTATAAATACTAATAACTAGCCGGCAAATAGAGCTCCTCTAACGCCCAATCGCAATAACCTATCTCATGACCATCAGAGATAGATATCGTAATCCTAATATTGATAAAAGTGTGCCAATAACCAATCCACGGATTGTAAAAGCCATCTGTCGATACAGGCTATCAATGGTAGGACGGATCGTTGTATGTGGATAGACTTATGTATGAAAATGACAGTTCAACTGTGCCAATCTTAAGATTTTAACTTACACCAGCTTTTAAAATAATTAAAAGCTATTTGATATATATTAAACATAGACATGTATATTTTAATATTATTTGTAGGGTTTTATTTACTTTATTTACTTTATTTGGTTTATATCGATTATCAAATATGAGTTTAAAGAGCAAAGATATTCTATCCGTCGCCAATTATTGATTGCCTTCGTAGGGTTTGGTTATTGGGATGCCGATAGGAGATCGATCAACCGTCACGGTCTGATCTCAGATTGAAAACAATCTGCGATTGTGGATTAATTATTGGGTTCGGACGTAAGAGCTTCCACTGCTCTCGATTCCTAATTTTGCGTAGCCACATAAGGCCAGCTGTTCTACTTATATCATCCCCCCATTTTTTATCTCTAAAAACCATATTCTTAGTTAATATTTATAGGTATATAATGTAGGTATTTTAAGAAACAATCCTCGGATCTGTTATCGAATATAAAATTTGAAGCCTTAATATCTTATTTTCAGCTCAACACAAATACCGGATAAGACATTAAGCGGTTTACATCCCAGCCTAAACCAATACGCCAAAAACGATGCTAATTACCTATCACCATCGTACTCTCAATCGTTTCAAAACACTCCATATTTTAACCAAAATGAGAACGGCCTTTACATGCAAAATGGTTTTAATAGCTTCAATAATTTCCCAGAGAATGATATTAATTTTCTTAACATCGAACCAGTCGCCGATGAGACAGTTTCACCAGAACAACTGAATTTACTCCGTTTGGCAGCTCAAGAAATTGGCGGGGCACAGTTCACGAATCAAACGAAATACGACGATAAATACTATAATTTCTTCGAACCGAACCAAAGAAACTCCCTTCCAGAGACAAATATGTTCAACTTTCCTCAGAGGCCGAGCAGTCTGAATCTCGATATGAACTATTCCAATTTTGACTATCCCCAAAGATTCCCAAATAAGGATAACCAGGAGACAACAGATCTTCTGTCTTACTTGCACCAGTTGAATATATCCCTCGATCGAAACAGAGAAGAAAATCCTATGAACTATAAAATGCCGGATTCAATCAACGGGCAATTTGAAGACTTCAAAATGGACGATAGGAAGCCGCCGTTTTTCAACAGAAATTTTCCACCGAATAACAGAGAATTTTATAACGACATGACCAACCAAATGCCGGAGAGAGTTCAGAACTTTGATTTCAACCAACCGCCACCGAATTTCAAGCCGAATGGCTTTCAGAACGATTTTATGCGACGGGAAATGAACCAGGGACCCAGGGAGGGCTTTAATATGGAGCAGAGGCCCAACTTTGAAAATGGGGGTAATAGGGATCAAATGCGTCAGCAGGAAATCGCCAGGCAAATGAATATGCTGATGAGGAGTAGACCACCGCCTAATCAATTGAATGTTGACGTGTCGTTTTTGCATGAGAACACACCGTTTAATCTTGGTGAGTGGTTTTCCTTTTTAGGTCTACGCCTCAGATTTCTGATGGCCTAAGAGGTCTGTTTCATGATTATTTGACTAAGGGCATATCTACTATTACGTAAGCACTATAGTTGTTAATTATAAACTTTTTACACATACCCACACATTGTCTATACTAGAAAAGGTAAAATCAAGTATTACTACAAAAATTACTGTACTATTATTTTTTTAGAGCTTTGCTGAAAAGGGGAGGGATTAATTGCAGTAAATTAGCTTGGTCCATAATAGGCACGTAGGTGGTCACCTGTGCCTGACACAAGCCTTCGATTTTTGGGTCTAAAGCAAGGTTTCCTTAAGATTGTTCGGGGATGAGAGTAGCACTCTAAAGCCACTAGGCCACCACTATATCTAGAAATGTTTAAATTTTAAAGTATCAGAAAATGTACAATTTGTTATTATTGCATTTTTACGCAATTAGTTTACTGTTAAGCGTAATTGGACACGGGACGGACGTTTATTTCATTAAATAATCTACCTACTTGATATTGATGTATTTAGGTATCGAACCTTGGGCTTTTGGCATAATATATACGACCAATAAAACCACGGAGTCGGCCAGTCCACACTTTTAGTAGCATTTTAACTATCTTAGTAAAACCTAGGTTTAGGTTCAATTAAAACAGATGCGTACATCGCGATCGATTTATGACGCAACTATAAATATTTCTCTTTTAATAAGAGTTAACGGTTTATTCATATAATAAAAGTTAATAACGGGTATGATGTTTACATTTACTCTAATCGAGTAATTCTCCTATAACCGCGTTATAGGAAATCGCGTTGTAGGAGTGCAAGTGCAGGTTTCCAAAATGAATTATTAACGTGACAAATACATAATAAAAAAAACTTAATCTTAATCTCTGCGTTTTAGCGGGGAAATATCTCGTTATATGGAGGATTTTAAGAGTTAATAATAACTGATATAATTATATGATATATAGCAGTATTCAAAGTCCAGTGAAATAACTTTATTCATATAGGTAAACCTTACGCTTATAAACATCAGAAAAAAATTAAATAAATTCAAAATTCTTATTTAATTATTGTACCAGTACGCAAGTCAAGGGCGTAGAGCGGGCAAGAAACTTTCCGTCACTGATTTTAATCGCTAAGTTATTAGTCAACGAACAACCATCTCGCTTTTTTGGAGTACCCACTAAACCAAACTGGACTAAAAAAAATAAGGGGTTGATTGTATAGGGTAGATGGAAATTAAGGGTTGTATGTATTTTGGTGTATCATAAAAAAAAACATTTTTTTTGTCTAAAATATTTTTTTTTTGTGGACTCCCCTTATCACGTAGAGGTTTCAAAGATAGATAGTAGACAATTATCTTACTACATATGAATAAAAATTTCATAAGAATCATTCGAGCCGTTTCTGAGGCTCGAGTATGGAAACAAACATTGTGATACGAGAATTTTATATAGAGAGATATTAGGGGTTATAGAAAACACAATTTCAGGTATAGGTGCCCTGCTAGGACCCAGTCCGCCCGTCCCTCCGCCAGTGATGCCATCACCTATGATGGACTTGCCCCTTCTAGCGCCCTTCTACGCTATGAGGAATATGAGGTAAAGATTAAACTAAGTAATTTTTCATTTTTTTTAGGCAGCCTTCAAGTATCACGTCACGCAATTTTCGGAGATTTTTGTCCCCCATGTAACGCACCGTTACGTTTTTCTGTACCCAATAACGTTTCGTTGCCACCCAGTGACTCATTAAACCTAAAAGTTGTCATTTATGTGGTGTAAAGTATCGGAAAGTCGAAAATAATATTAACAATAAGGCGTAATTCAATCCCCGCCCCGCATCCCCCACGTTTTACCCCAAAGCCTCCCCCCACCCCCCAAATTCGTTACGTCATACTTGAAAGCTCCCTTATGTGCTTTTTTATTATTATCTTGTTCATTGTTTGTATGCTTTAATAGCTTTTGTTTTGTCTAAGTTTTGTGCATTTTTCTGCCATGCCCTTAGCCTATCTATAACTCTTAGGCATCCTATGTAACATATATAATTTTTAATATTAAAAAAAATCACAAAAAAAATCATAAATGATATATTTTAAACACAGAAAGTAAACTTTCAAAATATAACGTGAAACTCTGAACATAACATTACAACTTAAATATTCGATATATTCTAACGTTGGGAAACACGATATGCACGTAATAGAGATTTCGAAGTGAAGATAGAGATTCAATTAACTCTCCGATTTAACTACTTTACTGCGACATAGAGACATTTTAAACATAGTAAAAAAACTTTACGGTTCAAACATGTTATTGTTTTAACTCAAAGGCGATATTAAATAGACTGTCAATTATAGTTATAGATCTGGTTTGAAATTGATCAAAAATTTTAATTCCAGAGGTGCAGTGACGTCATCAAGTATCCTCCATGCGCGTTTAGACGCCTGCTATGAGCAATGGAAGCAGTTGGAAAGGGAGAGGAAGCGGACAGAGGCGAAATTGGCCCTGGCCTACCCGGGGAGGGCTGTGTCGTCGTCCAACTCGATTCCCGTGCCGCGACTACCGCCATGTCCTTCGAGGGTAGACAGATTGACTGTTGATATGCTGAGGGAGCATACTAAGGTATTATTTGTCAGGATTAATAAATAGTATGAGAACAAAAAAAAATCCTCTTTATAATATTAGTACAGATGGGTAAGATTCAAAGAACGAGACTCTTCTCTTCTTTCCACTCCCGTGTTTATAAAATACTTTTTTTGATTAATTCAAATTCATTTATTCATATCGCTACACTTATGAACGTCAAAAATGGAAATGTATATGAAATGCTTTTAATTTTAAATTTACTGCCAGTTCTTAAGTCAAGGGCGTAAAAAAAAGAACTGGCAATAAATTCTCCGCCACTTTTAAATCGCCAAGTCAAGATGGGAGTGACAACCCTGAGGCCACAGGAGACAGTCCCTCAATTCTAAATTAACTTTCAGGTATTAACATTAATGGGAAAGATGGAGACGTTGCGGGCGAGTGTGTGCGTGGCGTACAATAAAAAGTCGCATAAACACGAGGACGGCAAAATTACGGTTTTAAAACGCGGCCAGGGGAATGTTTCTGATGATAAAGGGTTGGATCCGGCCACATACGATCCCAGCACTTGGAAGGAGGACGCTAAGAATTTGGCTGAAATGTAAGTTTTTTTTAAAGTGTATATGTCGCAGCCAACTAGCTTAATTGGCCGTTCAATTAAAAACCTCTTTCAGGCCACTCGTCAAACGGCTAGTTTGTTAATTGAACGCTAATTATGATAGATGGCTACGACATATCCGCTAAGTATTTTGTATCAAATCAAATTAAAATCATTTATTCATTAAATTAACACAATGTTTATGAACGTCAAAGAAATACATAATAAATGCATTTACTACCAGTTCTCAAATCAAGGGCGTAAAAAGAACTGGCAATAAACTTACCGCCACTGTTTTTAATCGCATTTTTGACCAAATGTTTGTAAGGAGATGCATTAATAGATAAGTTTTTCCATGTTTAGAGTGTCCATGGGCGGCGGTATCACTTAACATCAGGTGAGCCTCCTGCCCGTTTGCCCCCTGTTCTATTAAAAAAAAACAACCAGATGGATGGAAAGTAATTTTTTTCCCACCCACAGATATACTAAATTAATAAATGTGTGTGCTTTTACATTTTTTTTATATTTCAGCGCCCCTCACACGGAGATAGAGAGCGCGATGCTAGCCTGGCGTAATGCTGTGGCTGGAGTTCAAGCCGCTAGGAGGAGGGAGTTGGCACCGCACAGATATTTGGATGGACGTGAGTTGATAACGTTAAATGTGTTATATACAATTTTTCTGTATGAGTTCTATGTTCTATGTCGCAGATTCAACGCGATTAGTAATTACGAAATTGGTGTCACTACAGTCGTCCGACATTATTACTTAATATTTAAACAAGTTATGCACACGTCAGGCGCAGGCGCCGATCGGAAAGCAACTCAAGTACTTCACGACCGATTCTACGCACTACTGGCAAATTGACTTTGACAATTGACACATTGACATTTTACAACCTGTAAGATGTCTGAAACAAATGACATCCAGTCCTTTTATAACATAATCTCTGACATATATTTCATACATAATACTGAGTCTAATAATGGTAAACATAAGATTTACAAACAAAGAAATTAAAACATATATGAGATAAGCACACATTAAAATAAAATAAAATTACCAGAAATGGTTGGTACTTAAAGCAGAAAAAAGTCATCAGCAAATTAGGTTCGAGAAATCCACCAATGCTTTCTCTAAAACCGATCAGCCCACTACCGATTATATCCAGCTCCGTTTAAGCTGTCTTCAATCTGTTAAACTCGCCAAGAATTCGAACGATTTGGCCTCGGCAGTTGGTTTTCGCAGAAGGAATTTGGAAAATATTGCTGATTTTAAATCTAGGGAATGAATAAGGGATGACAATTTTAACACCCTATATAGGTCAGTAATCTAAACCTGGCGGCTTGAACACATTTACACTTTGTGCTTGTGTAGTGTCTGTGAATAAGCGCCAGGCGTGACGTCACAATGCATAAAAAGACTGTCCGTCTCTCTCGGGTTCGGTCAAGCTTATGAGTATGAAAGAGACAGTTATTGTTTTGCTTTTGCTACTGTTTATAAATACATGTTGATATTTTTTCTCAGTATTATTTTGTCTGTGATTGTTTACTTATTTGGTCGGAGGTTAGAATACTTAGAAAAAAATGTCTTATGAAATAATTGGTTCTGGCAAAACATTAACAGGACAATCTCTTGAAATAGTGAACAATGTGTTTAATTATTTTAAGCATCTCCATAAAAACAGATTAATGAAAGAATTGTACGATTTGACATTATTTGACACATATTTATTTATTTACAACCCACCCAACCTTACTAAACCCAGAGTAGATTAAATACAGCTGGACAAAAAAGTCATATTTTTAAACATACTGTATAATGAATTATTGTGAGTAGTGTGAACGCGCGAGATTTGGATAACCTACCTATAAGAGGTCGCTGCTATGGAATTATTTAGTCATTTATGTAAGAAGATAACACCGGCTAAATTTCTCCGATCAGACATGTCATATTAATTTTTTTAAGTTGCTGATGGTACGGGTGTCTATGTGAAAATCCTCTGCTTATGAAATCTAGGTGTCGCGTAAAAGATCGTTGAATGCTTTCAACGCGTTGCGATAAATCTCACTGTTTGTCCGTAGTGACAATTAAAAAGTAGAAATGTATCAATTTTTTTTATATCTTATTAATTTAAACGAGCAATTCTTTTATATAATTGGAATCTCGGAATCGGCTCCAACGATTTTCATGAAATTTAGTATACGGGGGGTTTTGGGGGCGTTAAATTGAGCTAGGAATCATTTCTAGAAAATGTCATTTTATTCGTGTTTTATCAACTTAAACATAGAATTGCTCGTTTAAAGATGTCAGTCAAATAAAAACTTAAATATGAATATAATTATCTTTATTCGATAATTATATTTTATTTATTCTATTATTATTATTATATTATATTATATTCATATTTTATCATTTTATTAGTATGTAATTCGTACTTAAATGTAATTTCCAAAAACACAACTTATAAAAAAAACCCGAGCAAGGCTCGGTTATCGAGGTACTTACTGTTTTAAATTGCACATTTGGATTTCTCTAGTTTGTTTATAACTTTTAATGTTTTATTTATTTTTTGTTTATCGTCCTAATATTTCCCTTGTTATGCACACTTGTCATTGATGCATGTTTTTTATTTTTGTATAATTATATAAACATATATTTTTTTAGAAAATGCAAATAATTTTACCGTTATAATATAGCGATAGTGGCGCTAGCGGAGGCAGTGAAGCAACTGTGCGTGTGCGCCCGTAGAGCAAGAGCGGCGATGTGGTGCGATCTCACTCTCACAGTTGCGCTTGCCCCGCATCCCAATCAACAGGTTTGTTTCTTATGTATATTACTTTTATATATAATAAAATATGAAGTGATCATATACTGGTACGTGATCATCTATTGGGACTTGTACCTTAGAAATTTTACTTCTGACGTGTACTTTGCACTGATATTTGCTTTGGTTTTGATATAATGTAAATATATTTGTTTTATTATGTATATATTGTATGTATATGTATATATTCTGAAAGAAATAATGAAAGACAAGACTCTACACAATTCAACGAAAAGCAAATTATTTAACACATGCATACTGCCAGTGATGACATACGGGAGCGAAACATGGGCTTTAACGAAAAACGTAACAAATAAACTATCCATATGTCAACATGCCATGAAAAGGAGCATGACTGGGATAAAAAAAAAAGACAAAGTAAGGAGTAGCGACATCAGAAGAAGGACTGGGGTACAGGACGTGGCTCTGAAAATAAGAAAACAAAAATGGAAATGGGCAGGTCACATGATCACGGGAAAGGATAAATGGAGCAAAATAGTCACACAATGGTACCCAAGAGATGGAAAGAGAAAGAGAGGCAGACCACAAAAAAGATGGGATGACGACATTAGACAAGTCGCGGGAACGACATGGGGTAGAGTGGCCTTAGAAAGGCCAGAATGGAGTAGATTGGAGGAGGCCTTTGCCACCTGGCAAACGGACAAGCAAAAATGGAAAAAGGGAACAATTTATGAAAAATAAAAAATAAGGAATAAGCTGTCATGTCCGATAAAAAGGCTATTATATTATATATAATATATTTGTTTAACAAATCCCCGAGTTCAAACTTTTATATACAATTCATACAATTTCAGATCGAGCATTCTCCACAGTTTTCGAATCAGCAGTCGCCCAAACGCATACAGTCCGAGTCACCGACCAGTAACTCAAACAAGGCAACCTCTGATAATAAAGAGGTAATTATTAGCATTAATTTTCTTCCTTAATAAGGAAAATGTATTATACGTTTTCCATTACACATTAGGTTGTGATTTATAAAACATTGATTTGAGTTGATATATTTAGGTTATTCTCGCCTTAAATGTCAAATGTAAAAACTCGTACAGAAAAAATGGTTTGACAGATCCTGAAACTAGATTTAAGTTTGATTGTCGTGCAAGATACGGGTATGAGTATGTATTGATGTTTAAAAGGCCTCAACACGCATACCTGCAGTGCCGGGTGTTCAGGTGTAATAGCGATGAATATTAGCCACATAGTTATCACCATCATCGTCTGATATTTGGATTTTTTTTAAAAAGTGTGCGCAGGCGCCGATCAGAGCGCAACTCAACGGTCGCTTTAACGCCCTATTGAAAAAATTGACTTTGACACATTGCAATTTACAAAGTGTGTCTTTGTTATTGCGTAGTGTTGCAATTTTAGTAAAACATATGAAATCGTTTACTTTTATAACATTATATCTGATATCTCTAATTGGGTCAGTAGTTATAGATATCACGCATTGTAGGACATTTGTAACAAAAATGTGCTTATCAAATAAATAATGTTGAGAGGTCAAAGACGGCGGTTTATTATTTTCAACACCGTTACATTAAAATTAAATAACATATGTTATTAGGTATTCAACAGTTAACTTTAGTTATGTAATAAAGTAATAAAAAGAGTGTGTGTACTTATGTACACGCGTTAGAAGTTATACTTTGGCGTATGAAAAATAATAATAATTAATTATTATATCATATTATTCATTCAATTTAATAATAAATATTGAAAGTTAATAATAATTTAGGCTGAATGCTGATCACCTACTTGCCTATTAGATTTAAAAAATTGATCATGAAACAGATTCAAAAATCTGAGGCCAAAAGAGGTTGTAGCGCCACTGATTTATTTATTTTTTAATAATAATTTGATGTTCGATTTTACTTTTTATCACAATTTTTTCAATTAATGTTTTTTTAAATATTAAATAATTAATAATAAATATAATAATATGTACTAAAATGCTTACAAAATAATTTCAGGAAAAAGCATCCACCGAGACGCCGAAAGAGACAGAAAAACAGAAACAAAACGACAAAGATAGGCGTCGCACGCAAAACTACAGACACAAAATTAATCAGAGAAATGATTTTTACCAAAAGAATCAAAGGTACGATAATCGTTTTATGAGACCATATCACTACTTGGCCACTGGGCCGATTAATTAATTTAATTTCTGACATGTCAATTCACTTTTTTGGCCGGTTCATACTATATTGGAGCTGTTCTGATCTCTAAAATGATTATAAAAATTTAATATGGGGGGCATGGTGTTTCTACAGGATATCCGTACCTGACAAATTTGTTTCTGATAGAAAACCGTATTGTATTGGGAATTTTTATATTTAGCTTTGGTTAGGGGCAAAATTATACCAAATTTGATGAATATAATGAGTGCCAAATGTGAAACTGACTTGGTAAATATCAAAATTCCCCGCCCCCCCATTCTGTGTTTAACTGGTAACACTGATCAAACTGTGATCCCTTTTAACCCACTGCTATGCTATTTTATACTGTTTTACTGAATCGGTGTTGCCAGTTTTTTTATATATTTGAAATTGTGACGGGAAATTTTTTTTTTCGCGATTTAATGTGAGGATTCGCTTCCACTGCGCTGTGCGCATGCATTTTTTACTTTTTGAAATTAAATAAAACTTAACCGAATTTCCCGTCACAATATCTCTAATATTCAGATTTATCATATCAATTTTTAAGTACACTCTGGTAGCCATATTGCATAGTGCTTGGCGAATTTTTAAATTGTGGTAACACCACAACCTTGCCAATTGCGTCGGTGTGAGTGCGTAAGGAATTGATAACCAACATTTTCTCACTTTTATAAAGTTTTATAAACAGATAACATTTTTTCTAGTCACTTTCCAATTTCTAATATTCCGTATTGAGTCAAATCTTTAGTACTGTCAAACTTTACATGCCCAGTTTTAAAACAAATTTAAATTCGACTCACGTCATACGGGCCAATACTCTGAAATGAATTCTTACATCCCAAAAAAAATATATTTTTTAACACGTTGACTTTTAAAAGTCTCCAAATGCCTATATTGCAATAGTATTAATGTCTCACACCGACATAAAATACCTTTACATGTGATGTTTCTATGTTGGTTGGATATGAGGTTAATTAGTAATAAGCATTAAGTGGTTGTCTTGTCGCTGTTCTAAGTAGTTCTAAAGAACAAAATAAGTATACGTAAAAGTGGCTAATTTTATTTTTTTCATATGGTAACACATCGCTTATATTGTTCTTTAGTGGCATTTTCGGTCTTCGTCAATTTTTAGTTATAGTCGCGTTGACATTTCACAGACTATATGTCTGTAACGATTCCAATTTCGAATTTCGAATCACGTTGACGGTTGACATCTGACATACGTCAGAGTGTCTGTGACATTTTCGATTGCAGCTTGTACGCTTTAATACTTAGGGGAATGTCCCATTAGTGCATAATGCGTTGCACAAATGTTTTCACTGCCTCAGTGGGCCGTATTAACCAAAATAATTAGTTCAATATTAAGTTTTTTAGTCATAAGTGAAAATGATTTATTCTCGATGCTTTTAGAATCAATTTGACAAAGACTAAATGAATTTATAAATGGCTATAACTTATTTTTTTTTAACTTAGTGCCTTTAATCGAGCATTTTCCTATGTGTACAAAAATTTCAATAGAATTATTTTGTTTCAAACGAATGGCGGGGTTGGTAACGCCCGTTTTGTCCAAATTAGGCAAATGTGTAGTTATTTTAATCCTACCACAGGCCTAAACGCTTGACTTAGTCAAGTGGGTCGCTCAATTAGCTAAGGGCGATTTAATAAAATGCTTATGATAGAGGTTTATTAAAGAAATTAGTGAATTTAGCTTTCAAAGTACAGTAATCCAAATAAGTATACGTATTCTCATGTGATTTTCGTTTACCGTGTGGACGATTGTAATACCCTTAAATCTTAAAGTTTAAAAAAGCTTGGTTCTAAAGTCAAAGGAATAATTGCCATACTTCATGGGCGTTGTGATTTAAGGGTGCGACATCGTTGGCTAAGGTAATAGTATTAAGATGTTACCGCGAAAATACATACCAACCCCATTTTACTTCCAAAACGCTATTTAGTACAATGAATTTGCACTTAGTATATTTTAGGTTAGTTAAAGATTTATTCGACTTTAAGCACAATGAAGTTTAGGTTCTTAGCGAATGTTAGTAGTTAGATATTTTATCCTCAAATCAAATTGGATCGCTGTTCACGTTGTTGCCATATCTTAACTATTACCTCAAACTGCATCTGCTCTTGCGCAAAGTTCCGTTTTTATACGCTAGATGGCAGTTTTAGCAGCGATTTCGGGAGCCTTTGTTGATAAAATTTACGATTTTCTAAAGATGACAATTGGCTCCTAATTAGTAGAATTTCGGATGTTATATTAATTTGATATATTTTATCTTCAGTCTTTAGTGCAATAGTGGCAGCCCTTAGTGCTAAGAACATGTAATGTTTACCCTTGTTGTTGCTATCTCAGAATTTATTTACTTAGTTTTATTCCGTTTGCCGGCTATGGATGCATGTGTTTATATTTAGTTCCACAACTAGCTTCATTTAAAATTGCACTCTATTAGCGTCGTACCCGAATTTGTTTCGCTCAAAAGTTCCTTCCGTCCAGAGAAATCGGAATTTGCATAGGCTAAGCTTCCATAGGATCCTCAAATTTTGCGCAAATTTTTTTAACTAACCGAAATATCTGCGCAGGATTCGAAGTTTTTCTGTCGCTTCTATGTATTTTTAATCTTTGATTTGAATCAAATGATCCGAACTTTCTACTCGACCAACGCTTAACAGCATATCTTTTAAGAATCGTGTGATATAGCCTAAATAAAATGTCCTCTAAGTCCTATTATAAATACTAAACCAAATCTACTGTACTTAATTTAATGCTACGCTACGCGGTTAAATTGTTAGGGTTGACTTGTAAAGGATAACTTGTAAAGTTAAGATTCGTCCTTTATCACAAATTGTTGTCCAATTCCATAGAAATGTTGGAAATAGTATATATTGACGTTTGCCAAAAGAGATAGATGATTTGAGTCAGTACCGTGTGGATTTGTGGAAAGCCTTCGACGACGTATCATATTCCAAGCGTAGGTGTATCCATTCGTTATTGTCGGGAAACTCGGTTTCCCTCATATCTCTTATATTAATAGGTGTACTTAGATAATTACAATTGTAATCTTCAATGTTAGATTTTCATGGTACTGATTTGTGACACGACAAATATTATAGTAAAACGTTTTAGAGTTTCTATTCGATGCTAGATGTTAGTAGATAGTGAATTTCCTATATTGTTGTGTTTTCATTTAAGACTCGTTCAGAGCCCACCACAGGGATACGTATTGGGGCCCTAATTATTCGTAGTGTATGTTGTTGCTCTCACGTGCAAACATG
This sequence comes from Pieris mannii, assembly GCA_028984075.1. Classification (NCBI taxonomy): domain Eukaryota; kingdom Metazoa; phylum Arthropoda; class Insecta; order Lepidoptera; family Pieridae; genus Pieris; species Pieris mannii. The sequence continues at coordinate 9,180,525 of CM054793.1, read as the reverse complement.
CTCCAAATCCTGAATGTACAAAAGTGACACCGCTAGTGAATTCTGCTAGGTTTTTGTTAGAAATTCGCTTGTGTACCCTTAGCGTCACTGGAATTGTTCTCTCATTTGAAAATATATCGTAAGCGGGGCACTTAATGTATAATTAATTATCTAAATGTTAATCGTGACGAAGATATCCCTAATATATAATTTGACAAACCGTCGCTTTGATGTCAGATGACGCCTGAGAAGTTATTTATGTGAATGTGGAACAATCTTAGAGCTTTATCGAATTTGATAATAATTTACGGAAAAATATTTATTATAAAAATAATAACAATAAAAAAAAAGTTAAATGTGGTAGCGAGTTTCACTGTTAGAATATTCCCGCAACTTATCGTAATTCTATTTTAAACGACGCTAGCTGTGTAGTAAGCCTGCCGTTTCTGGGTAGACTATCCGATGCTTATCAACCGTACACGGTTCAAGAATCCTCTTATAGATATATGACTATTTATAATTAAAGCATATTCGATGTGAATTTCGGTGTTATGGTGACGGTTAGGTGTTATTCGATGTCTTATGAGCTATTTAGTCGCCATGGGCGCCTTTTGCATCGTGCACAAATACTCTATTGATAAATGTTTAATCTCTGATACGGGCGGAGGGAGTCAATGCCGGTGGAGCTCGGAGTAGTCGGACAATAAGTGGTCCCGAACTATTGTGATAGGTTGCAGACGGTTGTACCACCTCGGTGACTTTAAGTTTATCGCTTCCGCGCGGTTTTGCCGTAAAATAGGTTTTTTCTAATGGGTATTTAGTGGATTTGATATTTTTTCAGCGGTTGTTTAGCGTGCATATAATAATATAGTCGTAACTAATATTTTTGCTACTCGCCGATTTGCGTAAGTTCTGTCCAATTTTATAGGAATGGCATCATGAATTTTTGATACGTGAGGACCAAATTGGTTATTTTCTATTCGTGTTGTGTTACGGATGAAACAGGATTTATTTTGCCAGTTCCTCTTAATGTAAGTGAGAATTTCTAAGATATTTTTATAGTTGTAAGCGATGAATTAAGTTTTTTTACTATGTAGCTACTGTAAGACGGTTGGCGGCGGTTCGGCGTTTCTGTTTGATGTCTTAATCTCGTAATGAGCATATTTTTGAACGTCTACCCGCACTTGAATACGAGTTTTGCCTTTGAACAGGGTCGTCGAACGGTCGAGAGTGCACAAGTATTATAACAGATGTGCTTTTAGTTTGTCTTCGCAAATGCCGATATCGAATATTTCATTGCGGTGCTATACATTTCACGGTGTATTTTTTAAGTTTAAGTGATAATTGTTTCCAATTATTTGGGTTATTTAAGATACAAACAAATGTTTTGCATTAAGATTGTTACTGTTTATGTTTATTGTGATGGAATACTCATTGAGGAGTTGAAATTCAACTATCAAATGACACTGTTGAAGCTTCATATAAATTATGAAATAATTTAAATTAATTGCTGAAATAACTAGTCTAGTAGTTCAGCGATATATCCGATTTTTTGTATCGGTACAACCATCCGATTTAATAGTTAAATTTCAAATTCCTTGTGCACAGCACAAAGGTGTATGGGAAACGTTCCTGTAATGTTTGTATTTCACGAATACGCTAAATTTACTAAATCGTTGGCTTTACATCTATTTGTTTATCGTCCCTGCATTTTGTTAGCCGCCAATTCGTCATGTCAAAACTTTCGCGATCTGTCAAACACGTCCAAAAGTCGTAAATGACATTTGACTCTGTTTTGACATTACGAATCTGCTGCGCGTCACACTGCCAATTTCCAAATGCCCATTGTATAATTTTATCTGTTATTACGTTGTTGTTTTTCGCTTCTTACGCTAACCGTACAGATGGTACACGCTTTAGGTGGATTTTGGAATAATCCTATTTTTATCGTATGTGCGGTGGGCCGTTAAGTTAGGTGTGAAGTTCGCTAGTCCTCAAAGTTTCGATCTGTCCGTATAGATGTTTTAGATAAATACAAATTACTGTCTGTGGTGAATATCGAATTTTATGAGCTTATTATCACTCGGGCACGTGTTTCAAAATGTACCTCAATTTGAGTCCTGTCAAAATGAGGAAACTGTTTGCTCATACTCGATTCGAATCCACGTTTTGTAATACGAGCCTTATTCCCTCGGGATTGCGTAGTTGTAAAGTTGATTGATATTGCACGTCTCAAATATATATTATTCTACCGTTTTATTCTAAAAACATTACTGTTATTATATTATTAATATATATTTTTTATTTATAACAAATTTTTGGCATCTACTTTTCAATTTTAAGAAACTACCGTCATTTTTAGTTTAACAAGGTGAGACGTGTAAAATCGATGAGTGCGAAAAATAAAGACGGCAAAATCGTATTTCAAATCTCAAAAACTAAGAATACGCAACATTTTGAATATAGTCTGTGCGTTATCTAATTAAATTATTATTTCCTATGCGTCATTTTGTTTATTCACAAAATTATATATTTTTAAAGGTGACTTTCGAACTATAATGACGTAACAATAATTGTTGTTACAATAACTTTGCTATGTTTCGTAAGGCAACGTATTCGCGAGCCCTCTGCCAGTTCTATATGCAGATAATATTCGTACGATTTTGCCGTCGTGACTTTTTCAAAGAATATTTCATAAGATGCCAAGTTATCTGTCGCATGGACCAAGGTACAAGTGTAGCTCACTTCACTTGCTGGCAGTTAGCATTTTAAATGTTTAATATTTTGAACTCTACATGTTAGATCGGTGTATACAATATCTTTGTAATTTTAGACTTTCACATTGATTTAGTGTTGAATTCGCCAAATGCATTTCTTGTACTCAAAGAAATAAAACATTTTTAGAATTCAACATTGTGGGTATAAAGAATTAGATGGCGTAGACGAGTGACAGACTGATTTAGGGCAGGTATTTAAAGGATTGTGTTCAGGACAAAAGGTAGAATGCTGGTTCGCAGTATTAATGAGGGTAGTTGTAATTTTGTATGTCAAAACAGCAATGGTATAGTGCAATATTGTTTGAAAATCAACTGCTACCAACTGGTATTACGAAGTTCATTGTTATTTCTTGAAAATTTTATTTGTTGTTATTCTTGCATGAGTCTGTTGAACTAAATAAAATTTAGCTGAATTTTATATATTAAGTGATAGAAAATGTATTTAAGTTAATTTGTTTCTGAAGTAATATTACTGTTTAAACCAATGTTACCCAACCTTTTTCGTGCCATTCCACAGCTAAGCTAAATAAATATTGTTTATTATGGAAGAAATTACTAGGAAATTGTCAACGCAAAACAGTAAATACCTTCAAAACCCGAAATCAAAATTTTAAATAATTGAAAAGAGATCCATCTTAATTATCATAGGGCGTGGGCCCCACGTTGGGTCGGTTTAAATTAATATTATTTCAGAAGCTATGATGACAGCGGAAAATCTGTTTTTGTATCCTAATTAAATATGTACCTAGGTGTTATTTTAGATATTAAATTAAACTTTATGACAATACTTGGATGAACTTATCCAAAAATTAGGGCATCGCCCAACATAGAGAAAATATTTAGTTTTTATGTGACCAATCGTTGTTCTCAATTCAGATCTTTTATTTTAACTATTGTGTAAACTGTAAAGTAAATTGTCGCCCAATTAATTTTATGTTTAAATATACAACTACCCTCACGTAGAACATTTTAGTCGTGTCGGTGTTATAGTTGACGATTTATTAGTGTTTACGCCAGTGTTAAAGGTGTTGTCCTCATGAGCAGTCATAGATATTGGTTATCTCTATTCAGTAGTTATGCTAGTTGCAGTCATGATTTTTCTTACTAATAATTTGTTACTGTTTTGGCACGATATTAATGACCTTCTGACAAAATATATAATGATATAAAATTTTGTGTTTTATTTTACCCTTTTATTCTTGTTTATCTTTCTCCATATTCCTCCATCCATCCTACTAAATAGAGTGCGTACAAAGTACACATGTCAGAAGTGAAACTTCTTTGTAAATTAATTATTACTAAGGTAAAAGCCCCAATAGATGATCTTGTATCAGTATATGATCATTTCATATATTTGTACATATCTATATTTACACTGTATACATGCTAGTGATGATATAAATAAATAAAAATCATTCGACAGAATTGCCATCTAAAGTTCTAATATATAAATAATAAACGAATACATCAACCGATAGTGTGTATTTTTTTCTCAATCTCCCTTACTCACTCTTTCTCAATCGGTTCGAATAGCTCTCCCTTTTCTTCGACAAAAACGCTGCACATCTACGTGACGATCCTCAAAAATTACATTTGTATTGACAACTTAACCGGTGGGTTGGTTTGACGTTATCGTACTCTTGCATCTAAGGTAAAGTTGAAACATCTGATATCAATGTGATGTCTATCTCAAATGATTTCAGTATGGGAGTATAGTATTAAGATTCTTTAAAAATCACATTGAATTCGGTATACGTTTAATTATATCATAAATATATACATGTGAACATAACTCGAAAATAACACGTGAACAATCACATGAAATTTGTAAATTCAAATTCAAAATTTATTTATTCATGTAGGTAACAATGTACACTTATGAACGTCAAAAAAAAGAAATATTCAATGAATTTAATTTTACATTTACTGCCAGTTCTCAAATCAAGGGCGTAGAACGGAAGAGAAGAACTGGCAATAAACTCTCCGCCACTCTTTTTAATCGCCAAGTTTTTTTTTTACACAATGCTTGTAAGGAGCTGCAACCACTACACCATGTTCCATATGACATATTGAGTAATAAAGAATAAAAAAACAAAGATTTGTCCTCTATCAGCAGGAGGCATGGTGAAATAGGAGCACGCATTTACACACTCGTGAGAACAACACGCAAATACGTAGTATAAACAACTAATATCACCGCATACACGAATTCAAGTACGACCAGTCACCACAAGTAGCACCCGTTCACGAGTATGACGCATGGCCAGCCATCGGCCTCCTCGCCATATTTTAGGGAGAGAGACAACCCGACGCATGGACGTAAGCAAGGAAATATACATGATATTATAGATAGATAGAACTTGATTTGAGAACTTACATATCAGTTGCAGTGCTAACTATATCTTTCGTATCGACGAAATCATATTTTTCATAGAACAGGACAAACGGGCAGGAAGGTCATCTGATGTTAAGTGACCGCCGCCGATGGACACTCAATGAAATGTCTTGCGAGTGCGTTGCCGACCTTTTGGGTCTAATTAGGTAGAAATATAAAAAGCAAAAGATAACATAATGATAGTAAATAATTAACAATGCAAGGTTGATAAATCCGAGTAATTTTTCATCACAGTATTATTGAAATCCGGGCTCAATCTGTTAAAAGGAATAAACGATGTGCACAAACGTGTTACGTGACGTGATGAGACATTTTTTAACAAAGCAAAACAAATGCCATTTGGAACCGGTACTTTGCAATCTAGTGATCTTTAATATAAGATAGGACAGACGACAGACAGCAGGAAGCTCACCTGGTGTTTAGTGATACAGCTGCCCATGGACGACTCTAAGTCGAATTGGTTCTGAAATACTTCAGTGGGCAGCTGGTTCCAGATAATGGTGGTGCGTGGCCAAAAACTGCATTAAGAAACGTCGAGGTGATACGGGTGGAGTTTTGTAATATAACTTTAAAATTTGTAACTTAAGTTTTCTTAACCTGAATATCACCGAGGCAATCTTGGGAGATTACAGTCAGTTATAGATGCACAATCTTCATAGACACTGAAAATATCAGCAAATAGATGGGACACCCTATTTGTGTCATCTTGATGGTTTAACTTTATGACAGAAGCTTTCTGTTTATTCCAAACAGTTCAAACTTTGTAGTACTGACAGACAGCTTTCGATATTACTTCTATGATTGTTATAGTTCTGATTCATCACTTGTTTCGATCTTTTGTGTAGCAGTGTGAAATCATAACCCTCGATTTTATATTTTTGTTATATTTGTCTTCTACGGAGTGTTGTTTTTTACTACTTTGTCTGTGGTCGTGTACAAATTATGAATATCAGTATTAATATAAGTCGCTTACATCAGAGGGGCCCAATCGATATAATTGAGGAATATGATTTCATGGATGTTACCTTTATGGAAATTTAAGATGTCACGTATGCACGGTTGGTGCAAGGTGTCAGAAACATCATCAACCACATCTGCTCTACTTCTGAGCGATCTATGCGCAAGGATAGCAGTGAAGTAATGTTAATAGAATATATAGGTGCGCGTAATTGGTCGCCACAAATATATTAGAAAATATATAATATTTATAAAAAATTAATGAAAATATTATAAATAAGCGAGACATCAGTGTTAAACAAAATACGTGTGTGTACTTATGCATACGCGTTAGAAGTTATACTTCTTTGCCGTAACAAGATAAAATCTTTTCAAAAAAATTATCATTCGCCTTATTATAGAATAAGAGAAGATGGTAGAATAAACGACACTAACAATATAACAAAACTAAAATGTTGACTATAGCTAACTTCATGGTGTCGGTTTGTTGTGGCGGTGTGCACGCGCATCATATTTTACTATTATAATTTTCTTTAACTCCCCAATAGAAGTATAACTTCAAAAACTACTCGTGAAACCAAGGGATATTGTGATCACATTAGTATAGAATTATGACTATTATTTATATTATTCCACTACTTGACTTTTCAGAATTAGTTAACAGTGTTGTAGGTTCATATCAAATCAAAAATCATTTATTCATATAGGTAACATAATGTACACTTATAAACAATATGTCAAAAAAAAAGAAATATACATTAAATGATTCTAATTTTACATTTACTGCCAGTTGTCAAATCAAGGGCGTAGAACGGAAGAGAAGAACTAGCAATAAACTCTCCGCCACTCTTTTTAATCGCCAAGTTTTTTTACACAATGTTTGTAAGGAGCTGCATCCATTACAACATGTTCCATATGACATATTGAGTAATAAAGAATAATAAAATAAATTAAAAACAAAGATTTGTCCTCTGTCAGCAGGAGGCATGGTGAAATAGGAGCACGCACTTACATACTCGTGAGAACAACACGCAAATACGTAGTAAAAACAACTAATATCACCGCATACACGAATTCAAGTACCACCAGTTACCACAAGTAGCACCCGTTCACGAGTATGACGCATGGCCAGCCATCGGCCTCCTCGCCATATTTTAGGGAGTGTCTCTCTCCCTAAACCTGACGCATGGACGCCGATCGATCTCCGGTTGTGCTATGTGTGACTTTGTCTGTGTGCGTATATGATGCACCCCCCATACGGCGAAGGAAATAAACACTCACTAGACCAAAAAGGCGACATTGTGCCATCAATAAAAAGACAAAAATATTTATAATAATTTATTGGATATCTACAAAAAATTATTTACATCGAAATTATTTTACATTATAAGCTCAATTTAGTTCGTTAAATTGCTTCGAACAGATAGTGCCTCAATACTACACTTCAGCAGAGTGATTTCCAATGTATTCACTATACACTATAACACACTTCACTTCTCTTCACTAAGCGCCAGTTGAACTTTACCCAGCTTCCCACTTGGTACGTCAATGCTATTTAATGTCTGTGTAATAATCCCCGTGGCGACAGTCACATTGTTCTCTCGGATCGTGAATGGTTGCCCAGTAACCATGACCATGCCTTCTAGAAGGGTGAGATATACCTCTGCATGGTCACCAGGCATAAGCATTTGCATGGTTGGCTCTGAAAATAAAGTGTAATAATAATAAATATTACGCGTCCAGGAAATATTTTAAATATATAAAACAAAGTCGTGTTAACACCGCTTTAAACTCAAGATTGGATGGACTGATGATAGTTATCTCTTTTTTCGTGGATTCTCCTCTGATCCGAATAGCAGAATAAGTAAAAAAATATCGGATAAGTTATATAAAATAGCTTAAATAAATAACAATAAATTAATTAATTATTTTAACGAATGCAAGCAACATGTGGTGCCATCTGTTGACAAAACTACGCATCATTTTACATGGAATTGGTCGAATCAAGAAATTCCTATTTTGAGGTAAATGAGGAGATGCCAAATGAACCAGGGTTTGATCTTGGTCGAAGAAATTTGTTACTTCATCAAAAATGTTTTATATGACCAAATGCTTTACCATGCAGTATTGCAATATTGGCGCTAGACAAGAATCCTAATGTGTTAAACTGACATTCTTCTTTCGCAATAGCAAGTAATAAAATATTTCTGTATTTGCAAAAACGTTGTATTAATAGCATAAGTAGGTGCGAAACAAAAAAAAAATGTTGAAATCTTTTGTTAAATAGACATTTAATTAAAAAATATTTCTATGTTAGTAGTAGGTAGGTTTTTCACGGCTTGCGGGTGCGTTGCCGACTCTTAAATAATATTAAATAAACTTGGTGAAACGCAAAATAATTACCTAAATCAATCCGACAAGCAATGTTCCAAGTGCCACTAAACATTTGCTGCGAATATTTGGAAAAGACCGGTTTCTTCCTTCCGCCTTCACTTCGGGAGAGAAAATAAATCTTCGCTTTGAAATGATTACTCATAGAAGCACTATCCAGGGCACATAACAACATCCCAGTCTCGACGGCACGGAGTTTTAAACCGCGTAATAATACACCTACATTATCACCTGCTAACGCCTAGAAAAATACCGTCACATATTTATTAAATTTACCCTACTTAAGAGAGACTAACGCGTGATTCAAAAATCATATTTCACACTTTAAAAAAATGTTGCATTTCTGAATCGCACATATTGATTAATAGTAAATATGAGGGTAGATACAAAAACCTATATACAGAATATTGGTATGCAAAAAGATGAAGCCTCACTACTCATCCATGCTAAATTTTATTTTAGTGGGAGACAAACCGGGTTTCATCAATCAATTAAACCATGATGATGGTTAAAAGAAGAAAGAAAATATACTAACCTCTGAAACAGAGTTCTTAAAAATCTGTATATCAGAGAGAGATGTTTTCACACTCATTCCAAATCCCATCAAATGTGCTTGATCATTTTTCTTCATGATACCTCTTTTAATTGTACCAACTACTACTGTCCCTCTACCAGGGACTGTAAAAGCCTTGTCTATGGGCATTAGGAATGGCGACTTTAGATCTCTCACTATGGTTGGCACATAGTCATCTATGGTATCAAGAAGTTTATGAATAGAGGGTACTCCTAAAAAATTATAAAGCTTAAATAAAATGTTGATCAAATTAACAAGACTGTTAAGATATTGAAAAACTGCAATTCAAATTCGAAATAATTTTCACAAATGTTCAAATTTCAAAAAACCCGTAAACAATCTAATTATTCCCATGTGGGGAATGGAGTGCCCAGATGGCACAAATAAAAGCCATATCAAAAAAAAAACTATACAAATATGTTGACTAAATGCTTACATTTATTCAAAGGAAGCATAGAATATTGGCATATTACATTAAAAATCGTACCTAGTTCAGACTTGTCATCATTTAGCGCTTTCAGGGCTGATCCTTTGACAACAGGTACATTACTTCCATCATAACCAAAGTCAGTTATCATATCTCTCATCTCCAATTCTACTAGTTCTAATACCTGAAAATATATATAAATATATTATATCTTATACTACTTTAAATAAGTGCATATCTAAGGTAGTGTTAGCGGGATCACACAAAGTTTATGAAGAAGAAGTTAATAGGAATTGTTAATTAATTCAAAGTTCAAAATATAATACTTGCCTCATTGTCTACCAAATCCACTTTGTTAATGAACACTATGATATATTGAACACCAACTTGTTTGGCAAGTAATAAATGCTCGCGTGTCTGTGGCATAGGACCATCATTGGCAGCCACAACTAAAATGGCTGCATCCATTTGTGAAGTTCCTGAAAATTTTAAATAGATATTGAAGTTTATTTATTAACTCTTTTTATCATTGCATTTCAGTTACCTTTTCATTCTACTAAGCTTTTCTCTGAATATGATTTTCTCTTATTGAATACAAGCATTAAATAAAAATATTAAAAGGATGTCTCATCACACCTATACATATATATATACATACAAACCTGATATCATATTCCTAATGTAATCCGCATGTCCAGGGCAATCAGTGTGAGCATAATGACGTTTTTTTGTACTATAACCCACATGTGCTGCATTAATAGTAATACCTAGAAACCATTGTTGTTATGTTAGTCCTTCAGGGTATTATTTAGAAACAAGACATAGTGATAAGTATAACTCCAGTATGTTTAAAAATGTTGACATATGGTAGTCCTAGTTTTAAAAAGGTTGTGTTTTTGAATATCACCCACTCTTAATGTTTTAATAAACTTATCTTGGCATTCAGATTTATTAGACTGCATAAATTTGGTCTTTTATATATGTACATACTAATATGTTTAGGAAAATAAATATTTTTCATAGGTAACAAAGTTTTCCTCCAACTAAAAAATAAGACTGTAATGGAGACATTATTTGTACACTGAATACTTTGCCCTTATATAGATAGTTCAGTGGTTATGTAGGTAGTAAAATAGATGATATAAAAATATCAACTACAATTAACATATTTTGAAGCCTTTCAAATATCTCAGATTAGCGCTTTACCGTTATTACTCTATATTAGAACTAATTAATTGATGCATACCCCTTGCTCTTTCCTCTGGGGCCTTATCAATTTCATCGTAAGAAATATACTTTGCGGTGCCTTCTTTTGACAAAACCTTGGTAATTGCTGCAGTCAGTGAAGTTTTTCCATGGTCAACATGTCCTATTGTTCCCACATTACAATGTTTTTTTTCAACAATATCAGGAATTGTTTTAGTAGAAAAATTTCGTAAATCTTTACTAATTAAACTAATACATACTCTATAACCTGGAGAAAAAGAGCGTCCTACAAATTGTTTCTGTGTAAACATACAATAGACGGAACGTAATATGACTCGTCCATTCATTTTTAATTAAATTAAACCAATATCAGAGAAATAGTTTCATTTTAGGTTATCTATACTTTTCCTAACAAATCTTAGATAACGAAATTAGAGAACTGAACACAGATCAAGTAGAGGCATTATTTATGTCATCTCTCATCTGTCAAAAAATAGATAGCATATAAGTTTTTTTGGGATCTTTTCTTTGACTTTTAATCCACAGACGTAAAAATGGTTAAACGCTTTACATTCTAAATCCTTACATCGAGATGAGAGGTGCCCTTGGGGAGGCGCGTTTGGACACGAGAACCTGCCAATTCAGGAGCACAAATACGCTTCCCATGCCGGGTGTGCCATTAGCCGCTAGACTTACTTCCAACAAAGATAGTTTTGCGGTCAGCTTGCACCGCGAAATGATCGGTGTTACACTCCCTTGGTCATCCAAAGTTGAGTTGAGGATATTACGAAGCCCGTAACTGATCAAGATTTGTTTGAGCACCCCCCATTGCTTCTATCTGCCCCCGTGTCCAAATAGGAGACTTTTGCAAAATTTCAACGAGTCTAGTCAACTAAGGCGACTTGTTTTTGAAATTTTTGGACTAAAACTTCCACCACATCATTCCGTTAATTCTTGACCCACAACCATAAAATGAAATGTTGTTTGAACCTTGAGACCCTGGATTTTACCTCTACTTGAATTTGGAATCTCTATACGAAAGAACTAAAATCACGCCTCGATATAAAAGCCGATCCGTGACCAATGATCATTACATAGTATAACGATCGATTTCTCTACAGGAAATCATATAAATATTTGAAAATAAACGGAAATAACTCAGTATGTTCAGTAGACATAGCCATTAATTTTTTAACAGGGCTAACAGAATCATAATACTTCATCTTAAAGAATTATAAAAGTAATGTAAAACGTATTTACAGAACCATTTTATTTGAATACAATATCAAACATAACCAATACTATTAATAATAATTTAACTGCCTATTGTTAAGTATTGACAATAAACATTTATTTCACAGATTTTCCATCTGTTCATTATGTAACTGTTTTATACACTAAAATAATATTCATTGAAATAGACACAAAATCATAAAAAAAAATTCACGGCTAATTTTTGATCTTCAATAGTTCAAATATATACTGCACAAAAAGCCAACTGACAACTGTGTCATTATTTTCCTGAAATCTATTTTAACTTAATAAATTGGTATTTTTGTCTAAATAATTTTTATAAAAGATTGAAGAACTTTTGTTATGCACCTAAGTTATATCCCATACAGGTTATATCAACAACTCGAGGATTTTTTTTTTATTTTGATGCTTTTCCATCACAAAACTTTGAATGAAAGTACAAGGTGAATTATGATAATATTCTTTTACAATACAAATAACAAATACAGTACAGAAATTTGTCAATAGGCCACATAACAAAAAACAATTCTCATTATTCTTAAAGAATAAACAACTAGTGTTCTATTATTTTCTAAATAATTCAAATCACATAATTTTTGACAAATAAATTATATTTAAATACCAATGTGGTGACACCACACCAAATTAGATAAATGTACATCGTCACAAACTAAAATATATGAAAGTTTAAATTGCAATTCAACATACAAAACAATTCTATTGTGGCAATATTCCTAACATGTAAAATATTTCCAAGCAGACAGTCGATTTTATTTCTACTTTTAAGATTACGCACAAAGGGTGAGGCAAGAATTTTACCTTTACTAATGAAGTCATACTCTGATTTTTTATTCTATAGAATTCTGACATTTCATAAGTATTGCTACTAAAAAAGTACGGAAAAGGCTACGTATTTTTATGCTTTATAAGGTAAATCTAAATTAAGCTTAAGCGACAAAAATAACATATTTAAATATCACGAACAACATATGAAATTCACTTTAATTACTTTATTCTTTAGCTGGCAACACAGCATACTAATTTAAGGATTACTAAAGTTTAAAAAAATAAAAAATGTCACCTTTACTAGTGCTTTTTGTTACTGTTTGAGGTGAAAAGGGACGTTATTATCACTCGCCGTAAAACCTCTTTTAATATGGAGGTCTGCACTTAACAAAATGCATTACGTATTGAAATTGAAAAATGTGCCTGGCTAAAAAGGTTTGTAATCTCTGACATGTCAAACAATGATAGCTGTCAGAATTCTAAGGAATTAAAGATCAGAGTATAGGTACATAAGTTTTGGTACATTTATGATACCAGTTAAAGACAGTCTAGCAACTGATAGTACAGTTTAAGATAAAGACAGACAAACTAAATTTGTTTGATTACTGTTATTAAGTAAATTGATTTCACAGCTCAGTTCCGATTGAATTTAGTAATTCTTAACACAGTTTTACTCCTGAAAGATGATTTAACACTGATTTCACTATTGCAACAGCTTTGTAATTTAGTACTTCACACCATTTTAAGGCTTTAGATTGACTCAATCATAAAAAATGGAGTTGATTATGAATATTGTTAGGATGTGAATGGACTATAAATAGCCAGCGATAAATCATTTTGGACTTTACAATAGAACTTCATCCTAAACTAAGAAAACATATGTTAGATTGCTCTCAAACCACAAATTCAAGTACTAAGATGTCTTAGAGGAATTTATTTAGCATAATTTGTTAGTGAAAAATTAAATATGCTGTGTGTCGAGCAACACATCCTTAATCCTGTATGAAGTGTTATTAAATTTCATTGTTTTATTATTCGGTAGTGTAGTGTGAATTCTACGTTAGATTTCCATATAAAGTGACGCACTGTACGTAGGTCCATGTTGGGATCCAAAACCTGAATAAGTAATATTCTATTATTATTATGTCAAAATAAAAATAATTTGTCGACTATAATATAGACTTTTTGAAGTGAAAACTTCTTTAGCATCGTTGTGATTTTAAAGTCGATGAAACGAAAAAGAGACGGTATAAAATAATTCATAAGATTTAACTTGGGAGAAAATGAGATAGCAAGCATATGGTCAGCTATGTTCTAATATAATTCATGTCTTTGTGTGTAAAATTTGTGATATCATATTTTCTTGTATAATTTTGTGTAGTCATTAATTAGAACTTATAATTACTTATATTTGATCATTTGCTGAATTAAAAAAAAAACACAACGAATAAATTAAATAAAAGATTAATTTGCTTCAATTATAAAATTAGATGAAATCATATCATTAATTAATTTATTTTATGTATTAACACTTCGTTTCATTACAATATGAAAATTGAACATATATAAAAGGAGAGCAATTTAAAAGAAAATTGAAATGAAAACATTTTAATGCAATAATTTTAAGTGCAATGTATAATGCTTCCTATCTCATTTTCTCCCATATTAAATCTTATGAATTTATGTGTCTATCTCTTTTTATTGTCGCTTTTTCGTTTCATAGACTTTTAAACTTTAATTACTTTGGATTTTGTCGAAATTAAAGATTGATATTAAACTACTATGTGTAAATTGCACACGTTGTTTTCTATTTGCGCAGTTTGCACCAGATCAATCAATGAGGGAAAACATTGAGAAAACTGGTATGCCTTCACAATAAACGACCTTATATTGTGATGATAATCGTAAAAATAATAATTTCGTTAGTTAGTTTCAACTAGTATATTACAACAGACCTGATCACAGCAAAGCAGTTCAACTTTTTCTTCAGGTGCGTCAGAATTCTCCTCAGTCTTGGCTGTACCAGACCCGTTCACATCTCCACCACCAATTATTTTTTCCACAACATGCTCGGCAACTTTGCGGCATTGGATGAAATCATTGGCTACAAGACGATCCTGTAAGATTTAAACATTAATATGAAAAATTATAATACTATTTCATCACCATCGTTAATGATTTTTACTACACCAATACGTATATTATTATGTCATGTGGAACATGGTGTATGGTTGCAGCTCCTTATTACAAACATTGTGTTAAACAAAAAACTTGGCGATTTAATAAATAAATAATATATAAAAAATAATTTATTCATATAGGTAACATAATGTACACTTATGAACGTCAAAAAAAAAGAAATATACATAAAATGAATCTAATTTTTACATTTACTGCCAGTTCTTAAATCAAGGGCGTAGAACGGAAGAGAAGAACTGGCAATAAACTCACCACCACTCTTTTTAATCGCCAAGCTTTTTTACACACTGTTTGTAAGGAGCTGCAACCATTACACCATGTTCCATATGACATATCGAGTAATAAAGAATAATAAAATAAATTAAAAACAAAGATTTGTCCTCTATCAGCAGGAGGCATGGTGAAATAGGAGCACGCACTTACATACTCGTGAGAACAACACGCAAATACGAAGATATTTAAAAGAGTAGCGGAGAGTAGGTAGTAAATATGCATTGCAAAGAGCATTTAGTATGTTTATAAGCGTACATTGTGTAACATTATTTTTATTAATAAATGATTTGATATACACAATCCCTGTTAACACCTGTGTGGATCATAAATGCGCGTATTTCATTTGTCGAGTAGCTATTCTTTATACTTTTTAAGATATTAATCACTGATTTTGTCTAGCTTTATTAAAATAATAATCGCAATAAATATATATTATGCGTTGTTCCATGTGGTAGTTGTTCCTGGGATGGCGCGTTTAACAAACTTGTCAACTTTAAACTATTAGTATGGATAAATGTTTCCCAACGTTATTTATGCCATGCTTTATATAAAATTCTTATGCCGTATTTTAAAATTAATAAATTGGATTTTTCAAATCAAATCAAAATATCTTTATTCATTTAGGTAAACATGTATACTTATGAACGTCAAGAAAAACAAATTAAATTAACTGTAAATTTACATTTACAACCAGTTCGCAAGTCAAGGGCAATTTCACATAAGGAAATCAAATGATATATTTTAGGAAGAAATTACTAGGTTTTTGTTAACGACACAATATGTAAATTTTCAAAATACATATATGTATAATGAACAATTGAAATTCCAAATAATTTTAATAAATTTTCGAATCCTTGTATTCTTGTGGGCCCTACGTTGAGAACCACTGGTATAAAAATAATTACGTTAACACTGGTATATCTGCCATCGCATAAATCTCGTTATCTTTAATATCGCTCAATTATTGTTTAATAATTTAAAAAATATTAATGAGAGTTCTTACATAAATGGTCAAATGTCAAATCTATCTGTTGCATAGTCAAATGTCACAATGTCTACTACGCTGTTGGTTTCGCTGTCTTTAAACTAACAATGGAATTTCAACTATTTTTTTAGGTGCATTTTTAATTATTATTTTCACCAATCAGTCTCCTTTGTGCCTTCTCCATCTACCCGACACTGGCGAAGTACCTTGTGCCCAGTTGGCACAAATTAAAGCCATTGAAAAAAAAAAACACTCTTGGTAAAGTTTGAAAACGCAAAATTACATATTTTCCCACGCACACAAAGACACAAAATTGAGAAGTGACATGATATCAAATTGCTTGAAATTGGATATAAATAAAATACACCTTTTCTAGATTAAACAAAATTATAACATCTAAGTTGAACTTAAATGTATAAAACATTATATAAGGTTCAAGATGTTTGAACGCATCTGGTTAAAGTTTCTGGTAAATTAGTGAAAAAGAAAAAAATGTTGCTAAATATGTTTAATAAATTTACTTTAATAAATACTTACTTTTTTCTGTCTATCCTGTTTGCTTTGGCAACTGGAATGTGGTAGCAAGTAAAATGGTAGTTTGTTTAGTTTGGGTGCAGCCATCTCTATTGCTACATCTACAACCCATGAGGGCACTGTTTCTAACAAAATGTTGCCTTCTGTTTCGCCACCTGCATCACCAACCTGAAATATTTAGCCAAATACTTTTATCTTTACTACACTTTTGGAGAGTAGATAAACTAATTTCTTTACTATGTATCAGTTTTTCATATGGTATCAAGATATTTTGATTTAATAAACAAATGTATAAAATCCCAATAGCATGGGGTAGACATAATTCTGGATCTGTTTCATCGCTAATTATTCTTTATAGCCAAATAAAACAGCTTTCAATGCCTTACACACATACATATGAGTGAATTAATTGGCCCAAGACATGACAGTTTCTTACAATGTGTTCATTTACAATAAAAGTAGGCATCAAAGACAATACACACGTGTACATATGTGTTTCGTCTATCTGTTTTTTTTGAATATTTATGTAAATTAATGTAAAGATCTTTTTTTACAAATCGAATAAAGGTGTTTTATATTAGTTATAATTACCTGAAGCCTATACAATGTTCGTCCCCCAACTTCACTAAAAATAAGAGGTGTATGTAGTGGAACTGAAAAGAAATTATTTCCAAATACTTTTTGGCCACCCTCATTTACTCTATTTGGATGATTCCAATACTCCAATAATGCTTGTAACAGTAAAGCTCCAAAATTAACCTTCTGATCATTCTCTGTTGTCAACCCAGCTTCTTTTGCACTCACCCAAGCACTAAAACAATCAGTCTCATCTTGTCCTAAGTGTATAGTAAGCATTCCAGTTTTCAAATCAACATTAAACCAATTTGGAACATATACCATCTTAAAATGTTTCTTAACTTCTTCGTCATAGTCAATTTCACCTAAATCCTCAACTTTAGAAGCTTTTAAGACATCATATAATACAACATTGTTTGATGTGTCCTTAGTCAAAATGTGTCTCTTATCATTTAGTACTGTATAGTTTTTTATGGCACGTCCGCCTGGTATGTGATGCAAGGGTTGTGTTTGATACACATTATTTGTATTATAATTGTTTTGGTTATACATTTCTGTATTCAATGTGTTAACTGGAGGAAGTTTCCAACACCTTATGTCTGAATCTGATGTAGAAACCCAAACACCTTGTTGATCTGCTGTAAAACATAATTTGAGTACTGGTGCTGATTCTTCACAGACGATCATGAAGTTGTCGGGGTTTCTTAACTCTGTTATGATAACTAGCCTGTCTCGACCTCCAGATATGATATGACTAAATGTTTCAGTAGCCAACAGGGCCCAAACTGCTTCAGAATGTACACGGATGGTTGATACACACCGCTGTTGTGATAATGACCATAGCTTAATTGTACCATCGGAGCTACCCGACACACATTGTGTGCCATCTCTACTGACAACCAGAGCTTTTACATTATCTGCATGTCCTTTTAATTTCATGAGACGTGAACAATTTCTAGGATCCCAAACCCTGAGGACTTTTTCAGTAGAACCACTAACCAGGATAGTACCAGGTGGATTCATAGCAAGACTGTAAATGGATTCCTTATTACCAACAAGACTAGATGTAGTTACTGTATTGTTGCTAGCAGTTAATGCAGTTAAAGTATTAACATCCCATAAAAATATAGCTCGGTCTAATCCAGCACTAGCAACTTGTTCTTTATCTTTAGCGTATGCCAACGTGCGTACATAATCTTTATGAGTCCTTAACGTGGACATACAAAATCCTTTAGGAGCGTTCCATACTTTTACTGTAGTATCCGAAGAAGCACTAATAAGGTTTTTTCCACCGCAACAGAGCACGATATCATTAACCCAGTCCGTGTGGTGCTCCATGCTTTGTATATAGCGGTCCTGGGACCCGTTCCCAGCATGCCATACGCGAATGATGCCATCTCGACCGGCGGTATAAAGCCTTCCTTGTACAGGATCCAATTGAAGTGAGCTGACACCATTTTTATGCCTCTTCTCCTCCTCGTCCCGAATAACGAATGAGACTTGGGTTTTCTTACGCATCATCGAGCTCATTTTCCGACATTTTAAACTTTAATCCAATTAAAAACTTAAATGAAAGCTAAACCCAAGTAAAATATAAATGAAATCACATCAACATAATCATTAGAATAACTTAGCCGACACCGACAAATAACAATTGTCAACAGTCAATGTCTACAAAGAACTGACAACTGAGAGCTGACATTTTTAATATTCATCACTCACTATGTCAAATCTTATAGACTGTCACACAGATAAAGAAAATATTGTCAGGCGACCAAAAAATCTCAATGCCTCCATAATATAGTCAAGTCGTACGTTTTTTAAAGTGATAAAGACATGATATAATATCATGCTGGTCCTGCTCCATAGGACAATCATAGAGCCTTGGCAAAATAAATTGGTTTCTGATCTAATTTTACATCTTTTTGGTGTATAATATACAAACGCAATATTTTATGTTAAAGTCAGACACTGTTTTACTGTTTTTATAATATTCTACGGTTAATCGGTTATAAACGGAGAATATTATAGATTAAAAAATATTAATCTATAATATTCTACGGTTTCTATATTTGTAAATATGTGAGGAACATGTTTACTAATAATACAATAATAGTTTAATAAATTTATGCTGGGAGTACATTATTTTTACATATAATTATTTAATTAATGTATACAAATATTATTAATATTTTTTTAAAGGAGAAGTGGAGTTTCTTGCCAATTCTTCTTCACGCGAAACTGCCTTTCGGCAGGGGTAACTAGAATCATATTTATAATTTATTTAATGTTCAAAAGTGCTAATTGAAATAAATGATTTGATATTTTTTAATTTTGAAAAAAGTATTAGGAAAAAAGAGGAAACAGGTAAAAAATTACAATAGGAAGAGTAGAACAAACAATATCTAAAAAAAACTTACACAGCAGAAATTTTATTTTTAATCAATACTATCGCCATGCTGATTTTGAAATCGGGCTGGCCTCTACATTATTATTTGTTAATTCAGGCATTGAAAATTAAGCTTATTCTTGACAGATCTTTTGAAATGTTTTACATACTTATTTTATTTTTAAGGTCTGTCTGTGTTCATATAATCTAACATTGAACCATACAGTGCTCGGTTTTTACTTTAAAAAAATCGACACAGGTTTCAAAATTTTTAATTCAGTAAACAATGATTAATTTCAAGCGCATAATATTGGAATTATTCGCACGAAACCGCGGAGACCAGCAGGTATTTGATTTAATGACTAAAACTGGTTTGAATGGTGGCAAACGGTGGGATAAGTGCTTCGTTGTAGCATTTATTGTCTTCAGTAAAGCGGAAAAGCGCATTGGTATAGATCAAAAATAATATTCACTACTAGAAAAAATATTTCAGCTTTTATGAAAAGAAATATTTCTCAGTTGAAGTAGATACTTGCGGTTTCTCAATTTTGCTATAATAACATGGATAACAAAAAATGATTTTTTGAATTCTATGAATACAATATCGCGTAAACTTAACGATCAAGTTAGAAGTGAAATAAACAATGCCCCCAGCTCCGCAAAGCAACACAAGCTGTTCAATCAACCCCTTTGTTGGCTATCTATTAGGAGTTTTCTCGAACAAGTAACGATTTAGTAGGACAGGAAAGGACATAAAACTTCGTGTACTGGGATTTGTCGATACACCTGAATACGCTGAATTGAGTGTTCTTGGGTTTTATCAGCGGAAGGTACACTTTTTTATTTTACATTTAATGCTTGCTAATAGTGTAAATAACGCTAAAAATCATCATTTATTTATAGAATGAAAGTGTTATTATCTTATATCTTTAAACGAGCAATTCTTATATATATATATATATGGAATTGGAATCTCGGAATCGGCTCCAACGATTTTAATGAAATTTAGTATACGGGGGGCTTCGGGGGTGATAAATCGGTCTAGCTAGGAATCATTTCAAGAAAATTTAATTTTATTCGTGTTCTATCACACTCATGATTTTTTTCTTTAAATTAATAACTTTAAAAAAACCAGTTCCATTTTTTTTTATTATTCTGTCGGTAAGATCGAAAAATATTATTCATATTTCATCATTTTATTAGTATGTAATTAGTACTTAAATATAATTTACAAAAAACACGATTTATAAAAATAAAAAAATACCGAGCAAAGCTGTCATCCGGGTCCTATAATTAAATCAAGAAAAAAACATCGATTCCTAAATACTAGCAAAAACAAATGGCCCTGAACAGCAAATACTCTGGTGTAGATCCTTGCTACTTTCTGCATATAAACACATGCCTCGGATTTAATGAAAGCCTTAATGTAATAGAATCGCTATGGCACTGCTAAATTTAACAAACCGTTGGCTAAATACAGAATTATGCAGATGTACACGGTACAGTACAGAGGTCACTACGGTATTTAAATGTAAATTCTTAATGCATCTGCAATTTATTGTCTTAGCGTAATAATATAATCATCTAATCCGAATTAACATTCCAAAAGTATTTTTTTTTAATTAGTGTCCCATTATCGGGAGAGTATTTAGACCACAGGTTAATATATAACAATTATAAATAACTTATTATTATGACATGTGACATTTGCATTACTACATATGGCTGATTGTGTGTTTTTTTTTATTAATCAAGCTTTATGTATCACTTTCTTTGCAAGATTAATTAATTAATGTTGATTTTTTTCACACTTGGATACATTTATATACATAAAAATTATAAGATGCAAGGGCGGCCTAATTACTAACAAGCGATCATTTCCAGACAACTCTAATAAAGGAAAAAACTAAAAAAAATATGATGCAAGAAATATATAACCAGATCTTACAAATAAACTTTTAGAGAACCTTAATCTAAAAAAAAAATACAAAACATATTAATAAAACATACAAACTAAAAATTGCACGGATTCATGAATTGCGATGCAAATCGAAATAATAAGAAATACAAGAATTAAAAATTTTTAGATTGATTAGGAGAAGAAATGTTTATGCAGAAGAGTTTTATTATTATTATGTGATAATAGGTATTATTAATATTTAGAGTATGATAAAAGATTAATTTTGAATTTCTGAGGACTTAATGTATTTATCATAAATGCAAGTGTCTGATAATTAAAATGTTTAAATATATAAATACGGCAGTGTACTCACATATAAGTAATACATTTTTGACAAAAGTTATTAATTATTATTATTAAATTATAAATTATTTGTCAAACAAGTTTATACCAGATTGGATCCGAATGGGCTGTTCTGTAAATATATTTTTTAGCAAAGTCCAACACAATCTCAATGTTTTCTCAGTAAGTACACTTTCTATGTCAGAGATAAAATTAAACACGTTGTCTTGAAGCACGCTAATGTCTAGCATATTCAGGTCACGACACCAAGGTTATCAAGGCTGTGACGACAGGACTCCGCGTAGGTGATATGTTTGAGACATGTCGCCTAATAGCTAGTGATGTGTGGATTTATATCGATACACTCAAACTCAAAATAACGTTATTCATATGGGTAACCAAGTACGTACGTTAACGTCAATAGGATATTAAATTTATTCCAAATTTGAATTTACTATAATTAAGCCCCGTGAAAGCTTACAACCGTAGGCCGGCAACGTACTCGTGAGCTCTCTAGCATTGAGTGCCCATGGCGGTATCACTTAACATCAGATGCATCCTGCTCATTTTCCCCCTGTTCTATAGAATAATTTTACACATTTAGCAGAAGCTGTTTGCTGTTCATTAATCTGTTTTATGCACGATTTTAAATCACAGTATACACCTCCAGACAGTATATGGCCTCATACGATTCCCACCATTCGCAGTGTCCAAGAGACGAACTGAATCGATATTCAGGATGCAGCATGTTCAGGCCGCAGGATGAAACCTAACCTTTTTAATGCAGCATTTGTAATTTGTAAAAAAAAAAAAATATCGAGTTCCTAGAGCACACAAAAATTGCAGCCAAATTGTTTTTGCGTTCATAGATCCATAGAACGCTAAAAATACGTTTCTTATTGACGTTCATTGAAGGTTAGTTACTTCTTTCCTAAGTAGGTGACTACCAGTCTTTGATGACTGAGCATGTCAGTTTTCTTATGTCTGTGGTAGTAGTTATTTGCGTATATGGACAGATAAATCTTTTGGGATTGAACAATTGGGAGACGAATGCACGACCTCAAGTATCGCACGGTAGCCCGGCTGTAATATCTCAAAGAATTAGGTACAGTAGCAGGTAGTGTTATAATTTGTCATAGATGCGTTATTCAACACTTATTCTCTGTATTATTAATAAATAAATAAAAATAATGAAATAAAAATGTGCTAAGTGCAAAAACTTAAAACGTTTTCTTTTATCCAGTTAAGAGAGTTTATTCAAAGTCAGGCGTGAGTCGTACTTAAGTCGGTATATTATCTGACAATTGACTGAAACGCCTGTCTAACTAGATGTATAAAAAAGAACTATTTAAAAAAAAAATAGATGTGAAACGTGTGAAATTTATGGAAGACTGCGACTTTTCCCTGCATTCAAATTAAAATTATAACTGTTTTATTCCTTTTTTATAAAAGAACTCATGTTTGAATTCTCTAGAGCTCTGTGTACAGTGTGATAATTAACTTACGCGTCGAAGCGGTTTGCATTATGTCCTAATTAAATTTAGTTCAATTTATTGTATGTGTAAATAATTAATTCCTTTACGAGATTATACTACTGGCATCAAGTAGGTAGGTCAAACAATTTTTTTAAAGTTTAATATTATTATTTTATTTAATAAAAATTTGAGTCAAAATTATTTCGCGGGACACATTTGTACGTGCTACAATTTTTTTCTCTAAAAAATAAAAACATCAGCTCTATGGTTTGAATTATAAAATGCCTGAGAAGTACTTGATGAAAATGTGCTTAATATAAATCTTTAACAACAATTTTTGAATTTAAAAAATTTGACGATATTTTAATATTTCTTCAATCCTTGGGATGGAACTGGAGCAACCAGTTCAAACAATTTTTGTGATTCAAAACTTGGCGATTAAAAAGATTCGCGGACAGTTTCTTGCCAGTTCTTGTTGCCCCATATACGCCCTTGACTTGCAAACTGGAATACATGTAAATTTATAATCAATTTAACATCCATGTTTATCAGTGAAAAACTATATATAAATAAAAAAGTGACTATTCATAAAAAAAATATTTTGAGTTTGAGTTTGAACAAGTATATTTTAATATTAAACCTCCTGAAATCACTCATTCCCAAGAGTAAACTCTAAAAAAGTGCTGAAGTCACAATAAAGTCTCCTACAATATATTTTGCGGGATTTTTACCTTAAAGTCCCTCATAAACCTTAAGGCGAAAGTTTACGGCTGCCCTTTATTTGGGCAATTGTTCCTAAATAACTCTAAAGAATATTGTCTCTTATTTTGGTGTTGCCACAGTGGATTTTAAAATAATCAAATTACAATACATATTTACATATTCGTTTGTGTTGGCATATGTGAAATAAGAGAATATTTTGAATTAAATGTAATAAAACTTACTTGTCCAAATAAAACCTGCATTTATGTCGACTCTAATTAACTGTCCCATTCCCCCAATTAATTGTTCCAAATAAAGTATAATGAAAACGTTGAAATGAATACAAAATTAATTATGTTTTTGTTAAAATATTGATTAAAATAAAACACTTCAACACTATACGGAATAATATTATTTGCTTAAACTTAAAAATAATTCTATATTCAAATTATTCATATTTATAAACATATTACCAAGGAGGAAGTAATCATACTTAAAATAGCGAATTTGCTGAGGTTATAATTAGATCGTTAACTTTATTTTCATGAATTCATGGAAATACTTTGTGTAAATGCACAGTTCGCTGAGATCTTAAATATCTCTCTGGTAACTCTATGTGTTTAAGAAGGCCCGATAGGGGGCGTCACGTTACCGCTACGCACAGTCGGAGATGCTCTACGGACGTAGCACGACGTAGCGTCGCCGCAACGAAAATTACGATTATTCGAAGTGAAAAGTGAGAATTACTGGAAAGTTTTGAGCCGAGTGCAACTTGAAAACTAAAGTGTAACTTGAAAGTGAAGGTTTGGTGAAGTGGTTTTGTTTCGAGTTTGTTTCTCTTCGAAATAATGTGAGTAGAATTTATTTTTAAACTGTCGCTGTGTTCAAGTGGTTGAATTTTTATCGTAAAATTTCTGAAATAAAATAGTAGGCGGTTTTTTTCTTACCAGCCACATATATTTATTTTATGGTTGCATCGATAAATTATGATAAATTTATATAAGTGAATGATACAATAAAGTTATACATATAAAAAATTGATGACTAGCTATTATACTATAAAATACGCTATAAAATTATAAAAATGTTTTATATATGTATGTAAATAATTATTTATAAGATTATAAAATATAATCTTGTTTATAAAGTGTAAACTTAGTTCAAGACCAAATCTTTATTTATATATATTAGCAGTAACAAAAAAACTGATTTTTTAATAAAAGCGGAGAATTACTTTAATAATATTTCATCATAGAAAATAATTGTTCTTGTATCCATTAATCAAATTTTGATATCATTACTAAACGGTACGCAATTTATCTTAATCACGTAAGCGACTTAGCTCAAAAGTGACATTAGATTGTTATAATTTCACAAGATCCTACGCAGATAATTAAAATCAATTATGACCCACCAAGTAGAATTACTTTCGTACTCAGAGTCGTTGATTAAATTAACACGGTTACTTAAGCGATTTAGTAATGAAACGGAATGTAATAACTAATAATAAATCAGAGCCTAAAAGAGTTAGTATTACGCTGTCTAAGTTTTTATATAATTGCTCATTTCTTAGCAAGTTATTATATTATGTATTTAGTGAGGTACCGTTGAAGATCCTTTAATGTGTACACTTTAAAATCTAAAGTGTCTAATTTCTAAACTTTTTATTCTATGACGGTTACTATAGCTGAATTACTTAAAATTAAAAAATCGTTTATTATTTCATAATTGAATTAACATATTGTTAGGTTCTGTGCTATAGCTCGATTTCTATAGAGAATATAAGGACTAATCCCATTAGAACTACAATGCAAATACAACCATACTTTGATAGAAAAGAATCAACCAGATCCAACTTCCGTCTATTATATTATGTCTTTGACTTGACTTTGATATTTTTAATTCATAATGAAAATGTTTACAGGAACGACATTGCTTCAACAACTACAATATTCTTGATTTGTAAAATAACTATTATGTAATTGTATGATTGTTTCTTTATATTTTATATAATACTAGCTGCCCCCGCGAACTTCGTTTCTCCTTAATTAGATTTTACTGAGCCTACCTGTTTAGTACATACCAACATGGAACATTTTGCTATGCCATCCCAGAGGCTGTTCGGAATTTTTCTCTGTATAAACAGAGAGTTCTCAGAGTTCACAACATAAGTTTTTAATAATGAAATAAAAAATAGGGGTTAATTGTAAAGGGTTGAAAATTCAGGGTTATATGTATTTACTAATGCTGTATCATAAAAAAATATTTTTTTTAATCTAAAATTGAAAAAAAAATTAGGGGTGGATTACCCTTAACATTTAGGGAAAAATAGATGTTGTCCGATTCTCAGACCTACCCAATATGCACACAAAATTTCATGAGAATCGGGAATGCCGTTTCGGAGGAGTTTGACCACAAACACCGCGAAACGAGAATTTTATATAAAAGATTTTTTTTGTCCCTAAAACATATTTTGAAAGTTACCTTCAATTGGAATTTTAATTCAATAAATTACTTTAAAAATTACGCGGAACATTATCTTAAACATGGTATTTGTATTTAGTATATGTTGAAAAAAATTATTGAAATACATAACGTAGTGTGTTAAAACAAAATATTAACCGATACGTTTGCAAGTATCAGACTTATAAGATTTTGTCTCTTAAGCGCTATTTACGTGAGGCAAGTTTCTGGCCCATATCATACAATTAAATCGACGCAATAAATGAGTTGGATAGTGAATACAATGGGAAAAGTTTCCTTTCAAAACTATTCTTGATGTAAACAGCAAGTATAGTAATTTCTTACGGAATTCTTGTACGCAATTATCTCTTCATTTGCAAACATGATTTTTTTATTTTGTTTGTTATATCTATCGGTCAACTTCGAATTCCTATAAATGCATTACGTACATCACGATTCTTACAATTTATATTTTCGGTATCCCATAAATCATGACTGCGATAAATCTCAATGAACTTTATTATATCCGCAGAACTGAATTTAAACTCCTTTTTAAAATAAAATACATTTTATATGGAACATAAGGTAGACAGGTATTCCACGTCATGAAATTTGAACCGTTAGGCATCCCTACTCATCGGCAAAGAAGACAGAGGGTGTGGGCCGAAGAAAAAGCCGGTGTGAAAAACTCTCGATACTCTTTTAAAAAAAGCAAATCATCAAACAATACATATTTTAAAACAAATATAGCATATTAATTAGAAGTAGCCTGCCCACCATAAGGCCCTTTTGTCAACTAGATAATCGCTAACTTTATAGTAAGCCATTTTACACAGCTTTTCTTTTATACATTTTTTAAATTTATTAAAAGGCAGAGTTAAAAGAGCCTCTGGGATTTCATTAAAGAAGAGTAACCCTTTTCCCAAAAATAATTACTAACATTAGATAGTCTAGTAAACAAAGTTACTCATATTACACCTCTCTTCTAAAACATTCCAGACATGAATGAAAAATTCACCAACGTAAATTCGTGCACTACTTGAACGAAAGCGCCAGTATATGGTATATGCATGTACAAGCCTGTGTTTAGACAAGTCAAAACTTGTAAGCAATAATCTCCTAAAGATAGTTGTATTGATGTAAACAAAAGGCATGTGCAATTATTGCCTGTCATGTTCAAGAAAGTGGCATAGTGTAAATGAGCCTTTTGTGTCCTATCATATTATGTGACATTTTTGTGACAGGCATTGCTAGTTTTATGTTTTATAATTTACTAGTGACCCGCCCCAGCTTCGCACGGGTGCAATGCTGATGAAAAGCTGTTATTTCTGTCGCTGGAAAGTTCCGATAATATACGCGTTCGATCGCTGTTAAATAAGCTGTATGGGCTGTATAGATCTATATTAAATGAACAATGTATTCAAGGTATTTAATTGGTAAAGGATTAATGCTGTATTGGTTAAAATCGCTTCGAAAATTAGCAATTATTTGTTGTAAAAAGTAAATGACAAAAAAAAGTTATTGTGTTTTATCCATAAGAGATAGACATATACATACCATTTCGGATTTTTCTGTAGACCTTTTCAATGTGTACAATACTTAGTACATTATTTTGATAAAACTCGTAGGGTTCAGCCTGCGTTTGCAATGGTAGTGGAAAAAATGTAATTATTTACGACATCACATTAGAAACCTCAAAAATAACAGTACTTTTCCACTATTTAATGGATGTTATTATACATATGAACCTTTTACTTGAATCACTCTATCTATTAAAAAAAACCGCATCAAAATCCGTAGCGTAGCTTCAAAGATTTAAGCATATAAAGGGACATAGGGACAGAGAAAGCGACTTTATTTTATACTATGTAGTGATTTGGAAGAATACATTAATTAACAGTATTACGTATATATTAATCAGACGGTTGTAAACGTAAAAAAATGTAGGTGAGTGACAGACAGGTTTTTAAATTTTAAAACCGACGATTATGCTTTAGAAGATGTTATTTTAAAATAATATAATCTTAGTTTGGCGTAGAGTGAGTGTTGCAAGAATTAACTTGGGATTGCTTTCTTTAAACTTTTTCATAATAGGTACTAGTAAAATGACTTGTCAAAGCATGGTGAATGTCATGAAGTGAGAAACGTATGTCAGACCCGTAGCCAGTGGACATCAATTGTCTCTGCCTACCTCTTCGAGACTACGACGCGAGAGTGTAAATAAATTAAAAAAAATATATTATGTCACACGAAACATTACATATTTAATTAATACTTTGGTAGAATATTAAAAAAAAACCACCTTATTATCATTAAAATGGAGTCACCTAGACGAGATTACAATGCTATTAGGAAAAAATGAATGTCATAAAAAGTACTAACATTGTTATTCAGCGAAGAAATGTCGGCATTGAGTACGATGCCAAGGGAAACTTTATTGTTCGATTTTTAAACTAGTTTTAATTTAAGAATTTTATTTTTAAATCTCAATTTAGGCTGCTTGGGAAAACAGATAGGTTGTTTCTTAATTATGGTATAACCTAATAAGATATTACCTATGTCAGTATTTTTTTTTAATATGTGTATTTAAGAAAATAATTTATGTGACTAAACGAAATAGGTGCCTTAAACATATAACAAAATTGGTAAGATTCACACAGATTATATAATAATATTAACAACTACTAGTTATAATCTATCTGCAGTTTCGATTGGATTTTTCGTGGATACCTATTCAACAACCATCATTATAATTCAGCCGGTGTTTTAGTTTATCGCATTCATACCATAGTCAAACACAGAGAATTCTTTCAAGGAAATGCAGTCCACATTTCATCTCATGAAAGTTCTCCTTTGCGTTACGATTTTACTACAAACTCTGTATGCACTGAATGTAATGTACGTTTAGTTTAAAATTTGCTATCTAAGCTTCTTATTATCCTTATGTAACGTATTTTTTAACCGCTTATTAAAGCCGCTTGTCCGCTCTACGCCTTTGACTTGCGAACTGGTAAATGTAAATGTAAATTAATTTAATTTTTTTGACGTTTATAAGTTTACTTGTTTACAACTTGATCAATCAGCCGTCTGTGTTTAGCACGCCTTCGACTTTTTGGGATACCGGTTTCCTGAGCATCTTCATCTACGAGTGAGCTTTAAATGTGCAATGATAATTTTATTTGCCGGAGTACGAACCCACGGGGGTTTCGCACAATAAGCTACTACGTATTTGCGTGTTGTTCTCATGAGAATGTAAGTGCGTGCTCCTATTTCACCATGCCTCCTGCTGATAGAGAGAAATCTTTGTTTTTAATTTATTTTATTATTCTTTATTACTCGATATGTCATATGGAACATGGTGTAATGGTTGCAGCTCATTACAAACATTGTATAAAAAAACTTGGCGAATAAAAAGAGTGGCGGAGAGTTTATTGCCAGTTCTTCTCTTCCGTTCTACGCCCTTGATTTGAGAACTGGCAGTAAATGCAAAATTAGAATCATTTAAAGTATATTTCGACGTTCATAAGTGTACATTATGTTACCTATATGAATAAATGAATTTTTATTTTTTATTTTTATTTTAAAGCCACTAGCAACAATGCTATTCACTCAGCACTTTTGCAAGATTTACTAATCGCGAAAACTTAAAATCAGTGATACATCTTTATTAATACAGTAAATCACCATGTCTAATGTTAGTATTCGTCGCTCTTTAGTAGTTTCCTTAAAAACCATACAAAATTCAGTGTAGTGCAATAACATTTGTATGTATGTGGTTACAATTAAGTCAATCTTGTTAGCAATATATTAAATTAACGATATTTGTGTTAGTGCTATAAATCTAGCTGGAGTCGAGTAAGAAATTGTACTATTTGTCTTGTACGAGGTTAATTTATAGTACGCAATGCGTATTATGTGTGTTATGGAATAATAAAATCCGAAATTATTAGGATCAGAATTAAGTAATTTAGTAATTGCACAGTTATATAGTTCGTTCGGACTTGCAGCTGAGATTCATCATCGGACGTCAAGGCGCATTGACATATTTATTTTAATATAATAATAACAGGATTCTGCATCTGTTAAATTCTTTTACGGGCTTACATACAACCCCGAAGTTATATATAATTGAACCCACTCTGTGGTGTCTTGTCTAATGCCCGAACACAATAATAAATCCACAAGTGACCATGATGGTTGATCGATCTCGTATCTGCATCCCAATAACCAAACCCTACGAAGACAATCCATTTTTGAGAGAATGCAATCTTGTCGCTCTTTACACTCATATTTGATGACGTACATATAATATTTAAATATACATGTCTACGTTTTTAACATATCAAATAGCTTTTTAATTATTCTAAAAACTGGTGGAAGCTAAAATCTTAAGATATTGGGACAGATGAATTGTCATTTTCATACAAAGGTCTATCCATATATTATACCAATCCGATCTACCACAAATAGCTTGTATCGACAGATGGCTATTACAATCCATCAATTGGTTATTGGCACACTTTTATAAATTTTAGGATTAAGATGTCTATCTCAGTTTCTCAAAAATGGGTTTGGGCGTAAATAGATTTAGCCGTAGAGTTTTTCTGTAGTGCTACACTACAGAAAAACTCTGTTCTGTTAGCCCTTACTTCTTGGATATAGAAACGGTAAGTAAGTCATAGGGGTTTTGTAACAGTTGCGTAATAAAACCTTATTTTTATATTCCTTATAAAACTAATATAGAAAGAAATTTCTTTTGTAGGTGAATACTTTTAGGGAATTATTGTAATGGTGATTAGGGAGACCGTATTTATATAATCTTGTACGTGTTTAGACAACAAAGGAAATAAGGAAAAAAGGGAATTCTGATGGACTTTTATTATGTAATATTTTATGTGACTGAATTTCTAAATAGTTAATTTACTTACACGCTGATCAAATTAAAGAGAAAAAATATGTTGTTTGATCAATTGTTCGCTTTTTATGATGGCCACTTCTGACACGAACAGAACAGCACAGAACAAGTCATGTTTGCGTTTTTAAGTATTTGGCGTTCCAATTGAATCCTTTTGAGAGATATTTGGTAGAAAATGCCTTAGCATTTTAAACCTTAGTTTTCGCTATACAAATTTATTTATGAAGTAAGTTTTAATTGTTTGTTTGCATCGAATAGGCACCAAACCTACTAAACCGTTTTAAAAAAATATTTTACGGGCATATCATATAGTATATTTATAAAAAATAAATCCTTAATAAGGTTTAGAACTTAACTCAAAGTGTGATCCTTTTTTGATTTTAATTAAAATATATTATTAGTTATCGCAATCCCTTAGGTCTTGCGTTGTCATCTATTGAATTTTATAGACAAGTCGGCCCATTGTGACAGACGACATGTATAGTGTCTTAATAGGATTTCTCACGATGTACAATTGTTAATTCACACATAAAAGAAACACTAGCTAACAATATTGCTCTTGAGAATTCTCTATATCTGAATGGATCCAACGAAATTGGAAGATTACCCAAACAATATTTAGCCAAAATATAAATAACATAGAATACCCTCGAGGCTTCACGAGACTTAAATATGTATAACCGAGTGTTCTATCGAAAGTTTACTGTCAAAGGAAATAAGCAATGGTTGATTGTCAGATTCAGTAAAACATTGCGGGAATTGTTGTTGAAAAATACTAGCACTTTATTCGGTTGTCGAAGACAGATTGTTTGGAGAAAGTGTGGGCGAAGAGAAATTTGTCTTACGCATAAAATTGGAATGTTAAGCAATGAATGCAAATTTTTATTTGTTGTAAACATTACAACGTAATTGCGCAGATTATTCTTTTAGGTGTGAGTTCTTTAAAATTACTAATTGTTATTGCTACGACCGGGTATAGTCCAATTCTCATCTTGTCTATTGGATCGCTATATACTATATTTAAGTGCCTCCTGTTCTTATTAACAATAGAAACATAAAGATATAAATAGGCATGCAAATGTCATATTAATTTTATAACGACATAATAATAGGTAAGTTAAGTTATTTAGAATTGGTGTCAAACTTATGACAGATACTCGCCAACGCTATAAAAGCACCTTGGTTATACAAATGTAATCACCTACCCCTTGAAAGAATTGCACGTCAGTGATCTATACCTTCTGGGAACGTGATTAAATAGTTCAAGCCGTGGCGAAACAATTATTTGCATACATCTTAGTACAGCATGAGGGTACCCACAGCCGTGTTGGATCTCTCAGTATATACAGGCCTATATTGCCGAGAGCTCCAATTTTGCGCTATATGATGTATATAAATAAAAGCCACATGCTTGTACACAGCCTTCTCCCCTTTCTTTAGACAGCTGAACAAAATCTTGTGAAAGTTCTTAATTTCGAAATTAGACGTTTTAAATATTTAACACGATTAATTACTCGGCTTAAATTAAGCCGAAACCCTTAAGTCTTTGATCAAATTACACGAATTAATATCGGCATATTTTCAGCGTCAGGCAGTGACTGTAGACATTCTGCAAAGAATTTATCACTTTGTAAGTTAGAGAGTTATAGTTTGCGATAGACATTTTAAAGTTATTCGAAAGATGATAAGAGCGCTATTCAAAGACGAAAGCTGTTAAGAACCATAAAAACTCTGATTAAACTCTGTTTTAATAGTGACATTATGATTATTTGGATCACTTATTTTATTCATTATTTATTTGACGTTTCTCATGGACGTTGACGTCTTTCACTGACTACGATTGCTTTATCATTTTTATGTAAATAAAATACCAATAATTAAGTTCTAGTCAATTTCGTGATCATTTTCTGCTAGTTTGGCGTACAGCCTGACACACACAGTCGAAATTTTGAGTCTAAGGCATGCCGGTCTTCTCACGACATTTTAAATGTCGTCAAATTACCTGCTCAGAAAGACAGAAATCCATTGGTGCATTGGTGCATTCAAACCTATGACTTCATGATGAGAGTTGCATACTACACTACACTAGCACCGCTCGATTTATATAAATAATAATATGTATATATTTTTACTCAAGTATTATATTTATATTTTATAAAGAATAGTGTAAAAACATTAAGGCGAACAATTATTATTCGATGTGGAAACAAAACCAAATCATGTATTTATTTTATCTGTGGTAATAAACAGATCAAACAAAGCAATGTACACAGCCATTGCCATGCCATAAAGCCATGTGAGTAATGATATAGCACTTATATAATGTTTTATATATGTCCATGGGCACCAGAAGGCTCTAATGCACTGCCAGCTTTAAGGTTTCTGATATTTTAAATTTGACTTCAACTCATTAATTTACAAAATTTAATTCTCTATAATGTTACATTATAAGCCACAACTTTGACTACAATGTGCATTATTTAACACAATTTTATAATTAAACTCCATCGTCATATTAATCCAAGTATTTCGGCTTTTATATAATTAATATAAAAGAGAGAATACTACATAAAGTATAATACGATTTTTCATAATTAAAATCCAACTCGATAGTATAATTACAGATTAAAGCTAATTAGGTTAGGTAAGGTACAAAGCTATTGAAGCTGTTGGCTCGGAGCCCTGTTTCCTAATTAGCGGGAATAAATTTTTATGTCGTCTTTAGTGTAAGAATTTGATCCATACTTGCTTTTTTAAATTACAGTTTAAGTCCTAGGTTTTAATTCTCATTTAGATTCTTTAAATATTTAGACATATTAGGTCTTTACATTTATATGATGCAAATATATACATATTTTTTTCAATGCACAAAACAAAATGTTTAACAATTTGGATTCATTGAATAAATAATAATAAAATAAATCAGTGGCGCTAGAACCTCTTTTAGGTCCTGGCCTCAGATTTCTGAATCTGATTCATGATCATTTTAAATCTAATAGGGAAGTAGGTGATCACCCTGCTGTGCCTGACACACGTCGTCTACTTTTTTGGGTCTAAGACATGTCGGTTTCCTCACGATGTTTTTCCTTCACCGTTCGAGTGAATGTGAATTTTAGATGCACATAAAAAAAAAATCCATTGGTGCACAGCCCGGCATCTACGACCTCAGGTATGAGAGTCGCACGCTTAAGCCACTAGGCCAATACTGCTCTGAATATATAATAATAATACAATACTTAAAAACTTAATATTTTCAAGAGGAAAGATATATTTTTTTGTTTGTAATGTAAAAGGTATATTTTAAATTCCATCCCACAGCTCATCCTTCATAGGCAATTCATTTAGGATTTCCGCCATTAGGCTGTGGAATAAGCTGCCCGAGTCTATACGATTGGCTTCCTCCCTATCGTCTTTTACAACTCTTCTATATAAACATTTCCTAACCTTATCATATCCTGATCAATCGTGACCTGCGTAATTCTTGTATCTCCTCTTCTTTTGTATATGTAATACACTATTTGCTATTCTTGAATCTTTAAGATTAGCTTTTTAGTTTTAGTTAGTTATTAATATTGTTTTTTTTTCTCTAGATTAAGTTTCTATAGATTAATATAAATAAATATATCTCTAATATAAATGAATATAGCTCTCATCATTTTAATTTATTGTTTTCTTTGCTTACTAGGGTTGCCTGGAAGAAATCGCTTGTTAGCGATAAGGCCCGTTGCATCCCTTGTAATTTTTATGTATTGTGTTATTTGTGTTTATTTCTAGCAACGAAGTGTGAATAAATAAATAAATAAAAAATCCTGGACTGATTTAAAACAATTTCAATGACGATTTTTGTTTAAGGTAATGTTTAAGCCTGTTACGCAAGACATACCTAGATGTTGGAGTGTTTACTTTACACTAAAAAGTACGAAACATGAAAAGAAAAATCTGTTGGTGAACGCACGACCTCGCAGCTTAAAATATTTTACTAAATATATAACATAATAATGCCCGCCTTATCTTTTTATCGCCATGGTAACTCTAGGCCAGATCTAGGTTACATTTTCAATAGGTTGACCCCTCTTACGAACTATATTGTTAAGATACTTAAGAATCATTTCCTCTTGATATCTTTC
This sequence comes from Pieris mannii, assembly GCA_028984075.1. Taxonomy (NCBI): domain Eukaryota; kingdom Metazoa; phylum Arthropoda; class Insecta; order Lepidoptera; family Pieridae; genus Pieris; species Pieris mannii. The sequence continues at coordinate 9,144,899 of CM054793.1, read as the reverse complement.
TACGAAAATCGAATAATGATGCTAAGAATCTGTTAACGAATATTTTTATGTAGTCCTTGTAACATTCGTTTACAATAAAAGCCAAAGGTATATATTATGTAAATCTAGGGGTATTTATAAAACAATTTTAATAAGAATTGAACACAGAAAACACTACTAAACAATATCTTAATAATAAATAATGTACTGTTTTTTTATTTCTCACGGATTTTAAAAATAATCCCTAAATTAATAATTACACAAATTTAATGTTTTTAGAAACTTTATTCTTAGTAATGCCAACTTTAGTACTAACTGATCTGAAATTGATCTAAAATTATCGTGTCGTACTATTATTTAATATTGTCCTGATCAATGTTAAGATATGTTTTAATTGTTTGTTTTTGTTCCATTAGCTTTGTCTAAATAACTGATTTATATATAAGCGATAAGCCCGCCAGTTGACCTTTTATTTATTTAATTATGTCATTTGTATTACATTTCTATACATGCAACGAAGTGTTAATAAGTAATTTCAGACAAAATTAATTGCGGCAATCACCATCCGTTCCAATTTTTTTATTAACTGTCTTGAATATATAATATTGCAAACGATTTTTGTACTAATGACTGTTATATATTTTCCTTAACTTTTTACTTCCAAGTAATACAATCAAAGTATATGTAATTGTATTTACGAAAATATATTACAAATTGTAATCCGATCCAATTTTCCCGAATCTTAATCTAATAATACGTTTTATGTTAAAGAGAATTTTCTTCTAAGTATTATCGAAATGAGATTCAATATTTGTTTTTAGCTTCTATCTATAGATAAATTGGAATGCGAGATGCGATTTTTTGATCCTATTACAAGTCGTGGTTTTAAATACAGGTGTAATAAAAATTAACACCACTTGTTTTGTTTTGTATACTATTAGTAATAATTTTGTTTAATACTAAAATATGAAATCGATTATTCAAAGTCGTAATATTCATATAGCTAACCATGTATACTTATGAACGTCAAACGAAAATATGTTAAATTTATTCTAAATTTACATTTACTACCAGATCGCAAGTTAAGGGCGTAGAACGGTCAAGAACTGTCAAGAAACTCTCCTCTTCATTACTAATCGTCAAGATTTGAGTCATATAATTTTTTTGACCTGTAGCAAATAAATTCCAAGGATTATGATCATTTAAATAAACATGAAATTTATAAAAAGATTCATTGATTAATTAACGTTTAACAAAAGTTATGAATTTATTCAGTGACAATTCTCTAATTTCACTTGGGGTTTAAGTAACGTCCTATTATATCCTCTTATTTAGATTTTTAGGTTTTTTAAGAATTGGTACGCTCTTTTCTTGAAGGACCCTAAGTCGAATTGGTTCGGAAGTACTTCAGTGGGCAGCTGGTTCCACATAGTGGTGCGCTTCAGAAATTGCCTTAAAAATCACCTAGTTGTTGAACGACGTCAAGGTGATACGGATGGTATTTTGTATTCTGCCTTGACGTTCGATGATGAAACTTAGCTGCAGGTATTAGTCCGAACAGCTCCTCTGAACACTCTCCATGGTAAATGCGGTAGAAGATGCAGAGAGATCTCACATCTTTACGAAACGCCAATGGATCAAGCCGCTCGGAAAGTGACTGGTCGTCGACTATTCGAATCGTTCTTCGTTGAATGCGATCAAGCGAAAGGAACTGGTGCTGGAGGGTTCCTGCCGAGAGGTGAGAACAGTGAGTTTTTAATGCGCATTGCAATATAAGGTTCGAAGGTACGATCTCATGGATGAGTGCCGCACGCTTCAGCCACTAGACCAAAGCTCATCTATTCAAATAGAATCTAATTAGGTAGTAAAAATCTATTAGAGTTTAGTATACTTACTATTTTAATAATCCACAAATAATCTATTGCTCATAATGACGATGCTATTATATAAATAGCGATTATAAACTTGAGAACAATGGTAGCTTAGTGGATAAGCGTGATTTTCAAGCTTGAAGTCGTTTTATTAATCCCCGGCTAGGCATGAATGAATATATAATCTCTACGAAAAATATATAAGGAAGCTGAGTAATTCGATTTATATACGTCAAACACAAACTCATAACCGTAAAAAATATTCATGAAACAGATGTATTACATTGAGTACTTTCAGTATATTTTTGAAAAAAAATTCCGTATTCATAGATCAAAGATAAACAATGTGTAATTAACACAATGGAACGCATTCACCATTGTCTAGACACACCATGTAGGTCGTTTTATTTGTATGCCCGCTTTGTAACTAATTTTTAACTCCCCCGGGGACATGATATTCCACTGCTCTTTTATATTTTCGCCAGTATTTGATAGTAGCAATCTAAATCGTATTGAACAAATACAATTTATTTTTATAATTTCGGACGCTTTCCTCTATTGAATAACGGCTATACCTTCTGTTTTGTGCTAAATTAGTAGCAGACCGTCGTGGCTTTGTGGTTTCGCTCGAAGCATTTGTTTCTGGTTAAACTAAAAATATGTTAAAAAGATACGGAAATACGCGGAAATATCTGTCCCATTGAGTTATGGTACAGTATAATAATATAGAACGTCGATTAATTTTCCCGGAAACATTTTTACTCTGTGATTAATGGATTTCAAATCCCTGGAATGTTTTGTTTTTTTTTTACGATTTTATGTGATACTTCCTTAAATTCTGAAATCTGAAATTTATAGAACCTACATATTTATTTAGGTACTATCACATTTGATAGCATTGTTTTTACTAAAGGAATTACGCTGGCTATAGACGGACCGCATGCTGCAGCCGACACCGACTGCTTTAGGGCCGTGGCAGCACGGCGATCTGTATTTTTCATACTAAATTCATATCTGCAATACATAGACCTCTCGAGCAGTTCCTGAGCGGTCGCTATGTGGTCAACTGCTTCGTGCTGCGTGCTACTTCCTCCCCGCTCTACGCTGAGTACCAGCCCTAGCTTTCGGCAGGCAACCTAAACCAATTAATACATCAAATGTAGCCACGGACATTCTAAAGTAGTGTAAAAAACTATAAAGTGTCTTCTCAGCTTAGGATACAAATTATAAAATATTGCATGCTGTTCTCATGATTGCAGTATTGGACGCACCCACATCCTACGGTGTCTTCTACGCCTACGCTTGCATAATAGTAGTATAAGCAGCAGTTTTTTTTCATAGAAATCTATCTTGTAAAGGAACTCACATTCGTAATATTTTGTGGTTGAACGCGACTGCTCCAGCAGTCGTCAGACGACTGCATTATACGATCGTTTTGCAGTCGTGAACGACTTCAACGCGATCGCTCTACAGTAGTAGAACTGCAACATGCGGTCCGTCTATGGCCATCGTTATTTACATAAGTGCGTAAACATTTGAGATAAACTCGATGATTTAACATCCATAGGAACACAATATATCATTTAAAACTTGGCGATTAAGAGCGTGGAGAGTTTCTTGCCAGTTCTTTTTGCCCCAAGCACTTGATTTGCGAACTGGTAGTAGATTTTAATTTAGAATGTGTTTGGTTACCCATATGAATAAAGTTATTTTGAGTCAATATGGAATCTTAGAAGTTAGTTGTTATTACGAGATCCACAGTGATGGAAGTTTTGTATACCTACGTTAGTCCAATTTCCAGATGTCCAAGATATATTTACTTTTATTGGTTATAATTTTACGTTATGAAAATAAACCCTGGCCATTAGCATTTTCCCTGAAATTTGATCTTATATATATGAGAATAAAATACGATGTAATAAGGAACGAAGTGATATCAACATGGAATGTTAATAATCCTCGCATCCCGCAGTGCGTCAAACTGACCCATATTAGATTGCTGTCGGGCAATTTTGATATTATTAAAAATATTCTTCAATAAAAACATGCATATGTATGTATACCTAACATATAGTAGGAACGTATCAAACATTATATTATGTGTTTCTTACTTGCCTCCCTAGCGATCTCCGTTTCGCCTTTATAGGACGTTTTACCTCTAGAAAAAAAAATGCTACCCATATATACTGTTCGCTTTTCCGAAATAAAAACTTGGTTTACATTTTTTTCATATATTTTATTCTCTGCATAAAACCTTTATCAGGAATTAAAAAAAAACTTCTCGAATTGGTCTTCCTGTTTTGCGCTTAGCAACATGTTTTGCGATGAATTATATGCGTATTTATATACATTACGTATACGTCGATATCACCCTCAATTTTTAGTGTCGGATTATCCGTAAAATTGATTCATAATAATAATTAACTTTAAATATAATTTGTCATACAGATTTTAATTATTAAGATATTTCTTTTCTACTTTATGGAACCGTCAGCCTTGCCAGGTGTTGTTACGTCTTGAGAGCCTTCAAGAGAAGAGCGCACCTGAAAAGCCAGCCACGCTCTTGCAAACCTGTGCGTGTAATTATTTAATTATAAGTGTTCCGCCATCTCGTTTGCCACCAACCCCATACAAAAATGTTTAGTAGTTTTAATATAATAAGGATGCAGTAGCCGTTTCAATGCGCACAATCACTGCGAGCAAGAAGCTTTCTTTCTATGTTCTGGCCTGTGTATTACGTAAATATGTGAATGTATTTTAATTAGCGCTTTACAATTATTTATAATTGCCAATAAAGCTTTTACTTAAGGGTCTATAATTAAATTAATTGAATTATTTTATAAATCTTGTTCCAAATAACTTTATTGGACCAGCTTCTAATTTTCTGCACTAATTTAAAGAATTCATTGTTATGGAATATAAACTGAATTCTCTGAATAATTTAATTTCAAGTGCATACTTTGAAGCTGCATTGTTCGTGGTTTTGAATAACGTTTTGTTATACTACTAAAAAGGATATTATGTGATCTTTATAAAGTTATATTTTCTGATTGACAATTGACACAATAAATTTGTTAATTGTTAAAACTGAGAAACGGCTTTTAGTTACTCATTTTTATGGACATTGTGCGCAGGTGAAACCACCCATAATAGCTAGTCTTAACTTGAAATTTAATATAAAAGTACGTATAACGATGCATTTACCTATATGTAACTATCGACGTGGTACTTGACCGTGTGTCCGATTCATTTTCTTTGAACACAGGAAATACTGACTGATTGCAAATCAAGCCTGTATTTTTCTATATGCTTTAAAACATTGACGAAAAGTACGGTATTTGCACCTAAGGTTTACTGAAGGGTCATTCAACAAAACGATATAAAGCGTGTATAAGTAAAACTTTTCATAATCAAATTATATGAAAATGATTCTAGATTCGCTTTTTCTTAATCTCAAATAATATCTGTACAGACGACAAATTCCCTGCCACTAATGTATTTGATTTTCATGACATTGAATCAATGAATCGAAAGGAGTTATAGAAAATCAAACATAATAACTATAAATTGATTTAAAATGTTCATTGCATTGTTTGGTAATACATAAATGATTCCACAATTCCCAATTGCCAAATAGAATTATGATATTAATCTATGATTTAGAAAGTATTAATGGATAAAATGGATCGTTTTGATATGTATTAGTATTGAAATAATTGATTGATTCACTCGCGATCCCTCTAGCATCGAGAGTGTCCATGGGCGGCGGTATCACTTATCATCAGGTGAGCCTCCTGCCCGTTTGCCCCCTGTTCTATAAAAAAAATCACTTAATAAATGTACTTTATAAGAAATATGCAGTTTGAGGATTAAGAAAATTATTTATGCAATTTTCTTATAACAATGCAATATTAGGTTTTTTCAAACGGTATATATTATATAGATATAGATATAATAATAAATGGCACTACAACCTTTTTAGGTCTAGTCCTCAGATTTCTGTATCTGTTTCATAATCATTTTTTAATCTAATAGGTAGGTGATTTCTGTGCCTGACGCACGCCTGTTTTGGGCCAAAGTAAGCCGGTTTCCTCACGATGATTACCATCACCGTTCGAGCGAATGCTAAATGCGCACATAGAAAGAAAGTCCATTGGTGCACAGTTAAATCGAACCTACAACCTCAGTGATGAGAATGGCACGGTGCTGGCTGCACCGTGCCTAGGCCAACACTGCTCAGTTAGAGTTTATATTATTATTTTGTGTTTTTATTCGATCTCGTGATACTTCCTTCTGCGGGGCACCAAAGTGGAGGAAGGATGTAAGTCAAATCAAGGGCTTAGAACGAAAGAGGAGAACTGGCAATAAACTCTCCGCCACTCTTTTTAATCACTAAGTTTTCCTGTTATACGCAACGTTTGTAAGGAGCCGCAACCATTACACCATGTTCTTCATAACACTAATAATAAAATCAATTAAAAGAAAGATTTGTCTCAGATTGTCAAAGATCCTCTATCAGCAAGAGGCATTGTGAAATAGGAGCACGCACCCACATTCTCGTGGGAACAACACGCAAAGAGAGTATCCAAGGCCAACCTAAACGTAGACTTACCCTGAAACCCTGGTGGCAAAAGTGGGAAGCATATACCCTTAGCGTTCGGAATAACTTATAAGCGCGATTCAGGGTTAATGAACACGACTACTTCAAACCACTCCAAACTTCGAGTCATGTAAATAACGTAATAAACCCGCGTCTATATGCACACAATGTTTAAATTGAGGAATTGTAGAAGTGACAATTTTCACATACAATAAACCACTTTGTATGACAGCATGTTCTCGGCTGATACATATTCTGTGATGGAATTAATAAACCCAAACTGACTGAAAACAAATGACTTGAAAATTTGAATTTAGATTTATTTTCAATGAAATTGGACCGGGCGAATTCAAAGCGTGCCAATGAATATTCCAATTTAATTATGCGTAAATAGTTTCTCGTTTTATTCAAATTATGTATCTTTTGGGTTTCAAGTTGTGTATGAAAGGTTTTTATATACGTATAGTGATAGTACAATTTTTTATACGGATTTTTGTTCTTAATTTTCCCACGGGTGCACAAATTCATAGAAAAGTATTTTTACTTGCTTTTTAAAAAAATCTATTAGACGCGTCTAATATATTTCGTCGAATCTATTATGAGGCAGTGACAAAAACTTGTTTTTAAACTAACAAAAACTTTATTTAAAATTATGCTTACAAAAACTAGCGTTAAAGTGGGAATATGGAATGGAAGTGTGTTTCAAAGGATCGGGACTTGATACTTAAAGGTTTGGGTTTTGTGGTTTAAGAGTAGGGATATATTAAGTGGAACAAACTAATTAATCTTAACTTATAACTACGTAAACAGATGGTTAACTTATACAAGGTAAAGAAATAGTAATTAGGTAAATATTAATAATACAGTGGGGACCACATAACACGCGTAAAAAATTTAAACTATAGACTCTCGACGAAAACAACACGTTTTTGTATTTGATATTTTTTACTGAATACAGTAATAAAGGAAATCTTTTACTATATGTTTATTGTTTAGTATAACTATATGTACAATTTGTTTTAGATGTTACGAAATAAATATCAAATAAAACAGTCTATTTTCAGAGCCACTGGTCAACGAAACGTCTAAATTTATACTATGTTTACTAGTTGGATTGGTTTGTAATCAATTTAACTTTCAATCTGTGATGTCTACATTTGTTTCAGTTTGGAAGCCTGATTAATGTGTATTATTTATACAAAGGTGAGTTATACACTCACACTTTGACACTTTTAAAGAACCCTCCTGACTTAAGGAGGTTGTATTATGTATTATGGAATGAACTTGGACCTTCGCGTACCTCAAATAAGTTCGTTGCCTAGCAACACAAAAACAAATGTACATAATTTTTTACTATTTTTTTCTTATATATCGCATTTTTGGTAATTTTTTATTTAAGTAAATGTATTTATTATATCATTGGCTTTATGTTTCTGTACACCGGCCGTACATATTATCTAGGGTAAATATTGCTTGTAGTTTGTGTTTATTTTTTAACCATTAAAAAAAAGACCAATCTCTCTCCGAGCGGCTTGATCCTTTGGCGTTGCGTAGAGATGTGGGGTCGCTCTGCATCTTCTACCGCATTTACCATAGAGAGTGTTCAGAGGAATTGTTCGGATTAATACCTGCAGCTGCATGAAACATCATCGGACGTCGAGGCAGAATACGATCTAATTCACCTCGACGTTCGCCGTTTCACAACTGCGCGTTTTTCACACATGTTTACTTGAAGACAATCAAATACTTGTGAAAACATGTTATAAAAGGGTCAAAATGACGTGAGAATTTAAGAAGGCGCAGCGCTAACCAGATAAATGCAACTTCCTCACGATCGAGTAACCCGCAATATCGGAGCACAAAACTCCCGAGGGGACGTTTTGTATCGACGAAATGTATATTTAACCTCTGACAGCACGAAGTTGAATAGCTCTTGAAATTTTTTTTGCACAGATTTAATATTGATTTATTTTTACCGCGGAATATCGTAAGTTCTCCAGTATCTTATCAAAACATTATTATATATTATACATTATTATATATGATATAATGATTAAAATTTAAAATAAAACAAAATATAAATAAATTCTTTACACGTTAGAAGTTATACTTCTTTGGTATAACAAGATAAAAATATTTTCAAAAAGTTATCTTTCGCCTTAATCAACGTTTGTAGAAAAATCAACTATAATAATAGAAAAAAAATACTGTCAACATTTTTTTAACGCGCCACTATTGGCGCATAATATGATAGTATAATAAAAAAAAGGACTATAGCTTCTTCACACTGTCGTTTTTTTGTGATGGTGTGTGCGATATCGTAAAAATTTACTTACATAATTTTTCCCTAAGCGCCAAAAAATGTATCACTCAAACTTAAATCTTTATTGAATTCCTTATGTTGATATTTAACACGTGACACGTTACAATTTATTACAATAAGAAAAATTTAAAATAAAACAAAATGTAACTTCTTTACACGTTAGAAGTTATACTTCTTTGGTATAACAAGATAAAAATATTTTCAAAAAGTTATCTTTCGCCTTAATCAACGTTTGTAGAAAAATCAACTATAATAATAGAAAAAAAATATACTGTCAACATTTTTTTTAACGCGCCACTATTGGCGCATAATATGATAGTATAATAAAAAAAAGGACTATAGCTAACTTCACACTGTCGTTTTTTTGTGATGGTGTGTGCGATATCGTAAAAATTTACTTTTGAAATTTTTCCCTAAGCGCCAAAAAATGGATTACTCAAATCTTTATTGAATTCCTTATGTTGATATTTAACACGTGACACGTTACAATTTATTACAATAAGAACCTTGGCTAGGCACATCAATGTAGTGAGAGGGCATGCTCCACCATAGTTAATTCTATTTTTATACATTTCTATTCTTACAAGATACATTATTTATTTGGTATACTTGCTTTGACATTAAAAATATGTTTTAGTCCATTTATCGACTGTAAAAACGTGGCGGGAGAAGCACAGTAATATTAACCTACGATTTGTTGTTTTAAATAATTCAAAATAACCTATGTTACATTTATATATAACTATGAGTAGGTATTAACAAAATTCTACGTTATGATATATCATCCATATCAGTGACATACATTCTTTGTTTATCGATAACGAAGTACTGGTATTAAGATACAATTTTCGGCCTAACAAAACAATAGGCTCAATTTGCACTCAGATTAAGGGCTTACAACTGAATAGATTTAATTTAGATTAAGATCTTTGGATATATGAGAGCCCTCTCGGGAATTTATGTCTTGACAAGGTGGTTTTGATATTATCTTTGTAAACTAAAGATGAATGTTTTCATTCGTATCATCAAAGGCCTGATTAGTTTTGAAGAAGTATCAATCATCTCTCATTATACAATTTGATATTCACAATTAGTTAGGAGTTAAAAACCGTCTACTTGTCACTATGACAATCCATTTTGGACTGTTGTATCTTCATGGGATGGCTCTGCAAAAACACAATTTTTGAAGGTAGAGACAGCTCAAAGTGCAATTCTCAAGGTTAGCGCTTCCCTTCCATTCATTTATCCCACGGCAGAGATATCAAAATCAAATTCAAAATTCGTTTATTCAGTTTAGATGCGTCTTAGGGCAAGCTTAACAATGTCAAAAACGTTTACAAGTTTCGCGAAAGAGCAAAACTACGCCAACCGTTCGCAAAACTACCAGAAGGCTTTGTTTTGAGAAGAACGGGCAAGAAACTCAGCAAGTTTTACCCTCCCATTACAATTATTCAAAGGAAAATGTCATAAACCACAACGTACAAACTTTTTGTACAAAAACAATATATATAATATATACAAACTTTGGAAGGGACTCTCTGTTCGCCAAATCTTCATTCTTACCACAATACTACGCAAACACTCGCTTCTCAATTAGGACAAATATCTCACAAGCGTAGCGTAGAAAGAACATAGTGTGCCATACAAAATTCTTTCGCACAAGTTTTTCCCAGTTTTGTTTTTGGGGGATTACTTATATATATCCCCTAACAAAAAATGCACGAAGGCGATTGCACTGTGGCTACTGGATCTAAACTATGAGCTTACAGAAAAAATCCTAACCATAACTCAATGATTGAGTATAAAGTTGACACATAATGTTATGTAAAATATTAGTAAAAAGTTACCTAATTGTGTAAGTTTCTTACGTCAATAATTCATTACACACACGTACACAGACACACACAGATACAAATATCCCATATGGTTTCTTTATATGTATATTCCTTATGAAGTATATACTATTATAGATATATGTATAAATTTTTGAAAATATATTGTTATCTTGTTACGCCTAAATATAAGCATGTATATAAGTGAACACAAGTTGTTTTTGTGTTTTCTTAGTTTATATCTGGATAGTTTGAATATATCAAAATTCATAGATTGGCAGATTTTATTATAAAGTGACGATGAGTTGAGTGAGAAGATGAGATGAGTGAAGTGAGTGGAAGTGGAAGTGAATTAAAGATTTTCATAATATCGCCGTTACTCAAGACAACTTTACATAGACAATAGAAGTCACAACTTTACGTAACACTACATAGGAGTCACTCATGCTGAAATCATTTTTTATCTATGGATATAAATCGGTTCGACGATTAATCGCGCAGATTAATCGGCCTAGATTTGAAATATGAGTGGTTCAATTATGATGCTAATCTGTGTCAACAGCTGGGTCTAATTAATCACAAACAGCATATTAATCTTGAACATAATTTAAGCAAAGAATCAATGCATAAAAACAATGTTACCATAATAAGCAGTTATAACTGCTCTTTTGATGTGCGCAGGGCAATTCCCACTTGAATTTATCGATATTCGTCCTCTTAACAAAGAACCTAAAAACATCTAGGTACTTTTTTTGACGTGACAACGTCTTATAATTCGATGCAGTCGGCTGCACGCACGAAAAAACATGACATGCGGCGTTACCTCGCTTATGACGTATGCGGCGTTACCTCGGTTCAATTTAAGGCTTGAAGTGCAAGCGAGAGCGCAGAACGAGTGACAAAGAGGCACAATCGGCTGTGTTCGGCAGCGTTCTTTCGTTAAAAAATTGACATATTTGTATTTATAAGTACAAATGAATGTAACTTGATCAATTCAATTGTGATTTCCATTTATTCTATCTCTATATTAAAATTTTCTTTTGAATAATGCAACCATTCCATCAGTATTTTCTTGTGAAGTTGTCACGTTCAAATATCGTCAGGAAACCGACTTTACAGACAACCGTTTTTATACATACATTTGTCTTTACTTAGACATAATGGAACATTACGATCTTGCCTAACTTAAGACTAAAAAGTATTTAAAGTGTAACCTTATTTACTAAAAAGGATTTTTAACACTCTGTCCATGTATGTATTTTATTTTTTCACTCACTGTTTAGCACTCAAACTAACGGGCACTCACACTAACTCACTAGTTCGAATGGTTTGTCCTTTTCAGTCTTCTCACTCGGCCCGTGGTGTCTATGAGTTGAATAGCCTCGACATCAACATTGTCGTAAAGAAATTAAGAAACTTGCAAACTTATTTTCCGTCAGTATTGTTGTATGTCTATAAGGGGGTCAAATCTATTTTTACAATATGACTTAAAACAAATTCTTCTTCTTAATGTCCTACAACCCCTAGGTGGGGAAGAGGGCGTCCACAGTGAGTCTTTTTTTTATAGAACAGGGGGCAGACACTCTCAATGTCAGAAGGCTTGCGAGTGCGTTGTCAGTACACGAGCGATTAGGCCGATTAGGCCGACCTGCTCCAGACAACTTGTCCAAGATTATTTTGCAGAAAACTTTGGAAGGGGCGAGAGCAAAGTGATTCCTTTCCAATTGCTGCAGTGGCTAAAATCACCATTTTGGGCACAATTATAAGAAGGCCTATGTTCCATTCCTCCTAAAACAACTTATAATGCCTAAATATTTTTAACATTAATTGTTAATAAAATTATTACCAGCTGGTATTAATATAAATTCTCAATTTAGTATATAGTTGCACATCATAGTAATGTGTCAATGACATATAGACAACAAATATTTGAGTAATGGACTTAAAGATTTATATTAAAATATGATTTTCAATATCACAGATATTTGTGAGTGCCATATTGATTATCAATTAAAATGCATCGTGTAGACGGTAATCAAACTAAAAAAAACCTTAGTACAACATGATTTTTAAACGCTTTTTAAAATAATTTTGTTCCATTTAAAGATGGTAAGACCACAGACAATTACACGAGTCTGTAGTTTGTGGATGATGGACGGGTACTTTTATTAAAAGTGTCAAAGTTCGGGACGTGGTCATACGTCTCGAAATGTCCGAATGACATTCACACATCAAAACTTTTTGCCAAAATATACTTAATACTCTTGTAGGTATTCATATGGGAGCACATATCATTAAACGTAATGTTTTATCTCTCAAATTCTCTTCTAACTAAGGTCAAGTACCACATTTCAGTATGTGATATTGTAATCTTGTAAGTTTTCTTATATTCATAATTTTAGCTTTAGGAGCCCTCAAGTAACACGTCTAATTGTAGGGTATTAAAAAAACCACACAAACACTTGTGTTTATTTAAGATAACCTTTAGGAAACTCTTTTCGCTATTCAACTTCAAAATTGCACAATGATGTAACTTCTTTAACTGTTACACAACTTTACTTAATATTGAAGACTTTTTTGGAGACAAACACCGACCAAAGCATATTATACACAAAGTAAACCGCCCAGCGCTTTTATCTTTCCGCGGTCCTTTTATCTTTAACCACATTCTTAGAAACAAAATTTTCACTTACATTTCAAAACTCACAATACATACATTGACTAACAATCATAAAAAAACATCTTGTCAACCCGTCCTATGCTGGTACAGAAGATATTCTTATGGAGCAAAAATAGTTTAATTAATTATCCATTGTGTTATGTATGTATGTAACTTATGGTAACATGTCAAAAAAGAGTTTTAGTGTAGGAGCTAGTGCACTCTTTGTTACGTAAATATCATTCTATTGTGTATAAAGGTTTTTCTTTCTTTCTCCTTAGTGTTGTTTTATTTTGGCTACGTATTGTGGTAGATTTCTTGTTTGTATTCCTTTTATTAATATCCTTAACACATATTTTATTTTATAATAATAACAGTAATAAGTAATGGTAAATTTAAAAATTAATCGCGGAACGGATACATTTAACTTTTCATTTGATTTTCTGATTTAGACAGATTAAGTATCTACTTATAGCAGTCTACATCTTCAGTTAAACGTGTGGAACATTGTTAGTCCGGTTAATCCCGTAAAAAGACCATTACGCGATCAATAAAGCTATTCCTAATACCCTAAGACAGATGTAACGAAGCTGCCTGGTTAGATCTGGTTTACAGCTGACATGGATGGTTCTATGTCTAATAAGTTCAGTTCACATTAGAAAGCTTTTCAGTCTTATATACTAGTAAGAAACATTAAAAGCAGAATATTAGACGATGTAAGGTTTCGAAACACCTCCACCAATTAATTATACCTACAATCAAGGCCAACGGCGTGTTGGTAGAAAGAAAAAAAATGAAGAAAAAAGAAAAAACCTTTTGTGAACTAAAACTAGTGTAGAATATAAATGCAAGTCCGATATCTCAGTGTTAAAACATTATAGATTAATAAGACAGATTATAAAAGTTATCTTAGTTATTCACTAGTAATGTAGAAATAATATCACATATAAGCCTATACTATAGGCCGTTTGCAAGGTGCAAGGTGTTCTATTAAAAAAAAGTAAGAACTCTTTTTTTTTACTAAAAAAACTTTACTCTCATGCTCCCAATCTCAGGATCCCATGTTTCAATGTACTACGAGTACATTGGAACTGCACTGACTTACATTGCGCATATGTTTTCTATCTCACACTTTGAAACGTGTCTTCTCTCATGCAAATTATGCATACTTTAAATTATATAAACTAATACTTTTATACGATATACATTTTTTAATAAAAATTGCCGGTACTCTGGTACCACATAATCATTATAAGTTCATATCATTATGTTTAACATTAGTATACGCCCTCCAAATATTTGTTATCAATTATCCTTACCACTCACACGCATACACAATATTTATAATCATGTTCCTGTTGTGTAAAAGCGCCCTCAGATGCTTGAATGTCCAATGAAGCGTACAATCAATAGTACATCACTGTGCGAGTCACGTACGACTCTGTCTAGTGACTCCTGTCAACCCTGTTTAGTCACTATTTCAACTGTTCAGTTTTAGTAAAAGTGGTTGAGTATCGGGGCTTCTAAACGGGCCATGTTTTGTTGCAATTGATGATTTGGCCATTACAAAAATGTTTTAATGCAGCTGATGGCCGAGCAATCTACGGCCGGGCCATGTGTTGCAATATGACAGCAATTGTATGGCCCATGATGCAGACTCCTAAACGGGCTACACATACCGGCAACAATGGCTGATAAAATTACACTTGTCGCAACAGCTGTCAACCGCACCGGGTGTCAACCTTTTTTGGGTTTCTCAACTTTACGAACATTGTACAAACAAAAAAAAATCATACATATGCAATACGTACATATTAGGTTTCTGAAGCATCTCCAACTCTGTGTAAGCTGTGTTCATAAGACAGCCTCTAACCGTTTTATAGATGTTGGACGGTGTACATGTAGATATTAAGCGGAAGTAGGAGTTTATATCTCCAAATGAACATTTCTGTTCCTCAGGTAGGTATCAGTTTGACGTAGTATTAACCTAGGAACAACAACGCTGTCGTAACCTACGTAGCCCACGCCCTTGGTTTTTCATATGACAAACAAAATAGTGTATCAAGTAAAACTTCGTTCTTACAAATAACCAATAAATATATACATATAAAACTTTATTGTTAGCCGTTTTTACCCGTTTTTATTAGTTTCTATATTGCGCGCTAAAAGTAGCTTTGTTTTTCGGAGTTATCTATCAAAGATATAGACTAAGGGAAATCAAGTTATTCGAGGGAGGCGCTTTCTCTTGTTAGAATTAAATGTTGCTCAACATCACAAAATTTTTTTAGTTAATTTAATGGTTTTATAATTATTTAAGGTTATAGAACTGTACGGAATATTTAAAAACATTCCGTGTTTACTATAAACGAATTTCCGGAAGTGTATTAACTTTGCAGATACACTCTTATTCATTAACATCAGTCGATTTAACCAAATTATTCTCTGTCTCTATCATTACAGCGAAAACAACATTTTATAGAAAAAGACAAAAGAGCACTGCAGTTAAAACGTCAGGCTGATTGAGGAATAAAGGGCACTCAAAGGTAAAAGTAGGCAAAAGTAAGAATAAAATGTCGATAGAAATCTGCTGACATTGTTAAAGGACGCGCAAGCGGGTTATGCTTGTAGATTCATATAGAAAAATCTTATACATATAAATTGCCTTCAGGTACTCTTTAGCCACTTCAGTTACTTCGCCATTTACCACCTGTTCTATATAAAAATCTATATTGATATTAACCCAGTTATATGATGGTTATGAGGTCACAATTAATAATTTTTCTAAAAGAAATATAATAGAATATTGCAAACACCAAATTCGCGATAGATGGCGCTAATTTTACCTTCTCTTCATAGTATCCAATTATCTTTCGATGATATGTCACTCTTTCTAACCACGATTGCTGACAAGCTCGGAAGTAACGTTAATAGAGTAAATTAGTTACAAAGCGGGACTTACAGTTGCCCTATTACATTACTTACATTTTGACGGGGGATGGTGAGCAAACGAAGTATTTTTCAAGAAATGAGGTAATATGTACCTTATTTCGGGTAGAGGTGCTCATTAGGGGATAGGTAGGACGGCGAAGATTGTTTGCATACCAAGGGCCAGAACTAGTCTGGTGCACAGATCAGATTAGCAAAGACGTTACGTTTACCGAGCTGTCTCCAACATGTCGACATCTTACAGTTGTCGGGACTTACAGTTGCCCTACTACGTACTGAGAGTCTTGAGGGGGATAGTGTGTAACCCGAGTGTACTCCAGGAACTGGGCTTCTTAGTACCTATGGAATATGTGCGACTGCGATTCCAAAGGCAAGAACCAGTCTGTTGCACAGATCCCCGTTATCCAGGACGTTGCGCTAACTAAATGCTGTCTCCGATACTATCGACATATTTGTATGTTCGCAGAGTGAATTCACAGTAGCGACATTGTGTATATTATGTGTCTGTAAAGATAATGTGTGTATTTCTGAAAGAAAGAAATAAAATCTTTATATGTTTGCAGAGTGAGCATAGCGATTTATTAAGATAATATTTAATACAATAATATTTAAAAAATATTATATTTTTTATTTCGACATTATCGTATTGGTTTAGTACTGTAATGATAATGTATGTATGTGTGAATAAATAAATAAATGGTGTATTGAATGTGATATTACAAAACTTTGTTTTAGAATTGTTACATTCATCAAATGCACTCAATTGATTACCACTTTAACATTGAATAGTCTAGAAATACAACATAAACAGCTGTCAGTAAAGAAATGTCAGACGTAAACATTTTTCATTTTCCATTTTGATGTCTCACAAAAAAATTAAAATACATTTTTCACGTTGTCAGTACAAACGTACTAAATGTACCAGGGGACGATAAAATAATAAGAGTTCGCCTTTATGAGAGATAATGGTGCCTGAAACAATTGCACTAAAATGTGTACGTGGCAGGTGTTTTGTAAAAAATTCCGTGTATTTGCGGTTAAAAATACATTGCAATGACATATCAGATAAGCGAGAGGTTTTCTACATCATAATCATTTAATCATGTAGGTTACACAATGTACACTTATGAACGTTAAAAATGAAAATTTATATTAAATTCTTCTAATTTTACATTTTCTTCCAGTTCTCAAATCAAGGGCGTAGAATGGAAGAGAAGAACTGGTAATACACTCTCCGCCACTATTTTTATTCGCCATGTTTTTTCTTTTACTCAATGTTTGTAAGGAGCTGCAACCATTACACCATGTTCTACATGATAAGTAATTAATTAAAAAAATAATAATTTTGAGTATAGGTAATTAAATGATTATGATTAATTTTAATCAGCCAACACACACACCGTATGTTAAATAACATACGGTGTGTGTGTTGGCTGTGGCAGAAAAAGGATGTGATGTGTGTGTGTGTGTAGAAGAAACGCCGTGGTATTGGGGACGTTAAGAAGTATTTGTGGTGTAATTGATTGGATACGTAATAGTGAGCAGTGTGGATTCAAAGAGAAGACAAGGATACGAAATGAAATGCTTAGAGGGTTTGGTCATGCAGACCAGACGAATGAGAAGCGATTAACAAATAGTCTATACAAGGCTACGTGGATGGTGAAGTTGAGTAGGCCTTGTCGTACATAGCTGGACCAAATCCAGCAATAGAGAAGGGACAAGTTAAAATTACCCATAACGGACAAGCGTGCATGTTGCATGGAACGAAGCTTGAGAAGTATGCGAAGATCAGAGAGTTTTTTTCCCACCCTCTTCGGAAAAGGGCTTGATGATATAAGCTAAAAATAAATAAATATAACTATAGTAAAAGCCTTTATCGCTGTAATTACTTACTCATAAAAATGTGAAGTACTAATTAATTGACAGAAAAATAAAAACTAATAATCGGCAAGCCGGTTAATTTCTGTTATACAGTCCTTGGATATCCTCTAAGAGCTTCCACTCTTGTCTGTTTCTACCTTTACGTAGCCACATAAGGCCAGCTTCTCTTCGTGCCTCATCTTCCCATTATTTGCCTTCCTTGTCCTTTTCACTTTTGACTTTGTGACGCACGATCTCAACTTTATGGGACTAAGGCAAGCCGGTTTCCTCACAATGTTTCCCTTCACCTTTCGAGCGAATGTTAAATGCGCACATAGAAAGAAAGTCCATTGGCTATTGGCACAGCCGGGGATCGAACCTACGACCTAAGGGTCGCACGGTGAAGCTACTATGCCAACACTACTCGTATTAAACGTGAAATATGCAATATATAATGTTAAAAGAGATAGGCAAACGCTATATCTAATCGCTGTTACGAAAAATAAAACATTTAATAAACACAACAGAGAAAACCAAGCGAAGAATCTAGTCTTCATGTTTACTATTGGCGTCGGATTCTTATTTTTTCGTGACAGCTGTTTTCATGTTCTTCAGAAACTTTCTTTTATGACTGTAGCAAGTCAGGAATAATATCAGATAACAAGTTATAATAAAAAAGTATTAAAACCAGCTGCTAACTACATGAACTTTCGTATTACTTATGGACGTCTCGTAATGCAATATCTATTTTTAGGCGACTTTGCCAAAGGTCTAAGTTTATTTTTTATAATTTAATTATATAACATTTAATTATCTTAAATATATAAAACAAAGTCGTGTTAGTTACACCACTTGTAATTCAAGATTTACTGGACCGATGTTAGTTATCTCTTTTTTGGTGGATTCTTCTCCGCTGCGAATAGCAGAATAAGTAATAAAATGTGGGATAAGTTATCGAATAACAATAAATAAATTAAATACTTTTACAAATCAAATCAAAATTCGTTTATTCAGTTTATATGCTTCTTAGGGCATGCTTATGAATGTCAGAAACGTATACAAAATTCGTGAAAGAGCAATACTATGCCATCAAATGCAAGCATGTGGTGCCATCTGTTGACAATTATGTCAGTTCAAGAAATTCCGATATTGAGGTGAATGAGGAAATGCATAACCAGGCATTGCTCTAGATCGAAGACGTGTTACGTCATCAAAAAATGTTGTATATCAGAAAGTGCTTTAGCACGCAGTATTGCAATATTGCCGCTAGATAGAAGAGGAATGTGTCAAACTGCCATTTTACTATCGCAATGGCAAGCAATAAAATATTTCAGTATTTGCAAAAAAAGTTTGTATTAATATTCCTGTAACCTTAATGAAATCTTAAATTACGTTTAACTACAATTAACACCATATTATAAGACTGATAGGTGGAACGGAGTTCGCGCGGGTTAGTTAGTAATAATAATAAAATCATTTATTTATTTATTTACTCAACAACAAACTCATACTAAAAATAGACTAAACTATTATAAGAATACAATATTAATTAAAAATAACATAAAACACAGTAGATGCTAACCTCTTATACCCTCCAAGTATACTCTCAAATCAGAGTATACTACCGCCATACGCTCACCAAATAGTTCTCCGGTGAAGAGTCGAGAAACCCATTAAGCATCGAGAGTAATCGAGGAATGGGAGCTTGTTGACGCTGGACAGTGCAAGCCGAACATACAGCAAAGAGGTTATGTTTCCGGCAGCGGTAATAATTGTCCGGAACGTAGTCTGATGATTTCTCCCGTCAAGTATGCAAGTATCATGATATGTTATATCAGAAAACCGGTGTGGTTTGTATAAATGCATAGCAGTCTTTTTTAAAACAGGTATAGAGACTAAAACATTCTTTAAAATGAAATACTCAAGAAGCAACAAGAATTGCGTAATTTTAAATTTGGTCAATAACAGAACATAGAGATAATAACAGCATTTCAATGGAGTGCTCATTCGTCTCTCTCAAACGGTAGTTTCAGTTTGATAATATGATAGAGTATTATTAGCCTAGTAACTTAATTGTCGTAATAACTTTGGTGAGTTGTCATAATAACTTGGTAATAGTAATAACCTTTATTTCCAAAACTTTATTATAATAGATTATAAGTTTCATTGATATTGAATTGAGAAAAAAAATACAATTTAACAATTAGGAATAATGATTTTCTTGGCCTATATAGGCCTCCTCCACCCGGTTCCACTCGTGTCTGTCGTGGGCCAGGCGTGACCCCGGCGTCGGCGGTGATGTCATCCGCCCAGTGTCGGCGCGGGCGCCCCTACGGCTGGAACGCGTCGCGCGGGTACCAGTGTAGCACTCTCTCGCTCCATCGGTTCTCTCACTCTTTTCAAGACCGGTCAAAAATCTGTTTAGTAGTCTTTGACTTTATCGCACAGATTTCATTTATTCAGATAATTTTAAAAGATTTTTTCATCAAAATATATATAAATATGTCTGTGAATTATTATTATTCAGTAGGATAGTATAGCAAGATGCTTGTGTAAAAACAAGCTAATTTAGCGAACTTAAAGTAAGCTAATCTAAATATTTCCTTAAATTCAATTTCTGTACTTCCGGAAACCAATTTTATTACTTAATTATACAAATTTCATTCTTTGACGTAAACTGGTTCGAAATAAATTATTAATTAACACCACACGTACAAAGGCACTTCTGTCTTTATTCATTTTAGTGTAAATACAATAAGTCAGAACGAGACAGAAGAGTTCTCTAATTAAAACAGCGTAAATCGAGGATTTAAAAGATCATATTGTTCAAATAATTTAGATCTCTCTTGAACCCTACATACACCAAAAATGCTCTTGCAAAAAAGATTAATACCTAAAACTTATTTCATTCGTTTAACAGATTCGTCTTATCGTTTTATAATTAGGTATGATTCCCGATGCTGAAGTAGGTAGCTTTGTATAAAATTTATTGATTTATTGATATTTTACATATTGTCTTATAATTCGTATTATCAATGAATACTATACTACTAATGCTACTTCAAAAAAGCGCCGGTAAAAAACGTAAAAAACTTCTTAATTGGTATGATGATTACCCTGTCTGTGAAGTAGGGCTTGAGGTATACCAGTTTCCACATAATGTTAGTGTTTTTATACGCCGTATTAGCGAATGTTAAATGCATTGTATGAAATGGTTCGAAAGCCTCAAAGACGACATCGTTCTTAATAGGTTACTAAAACCATAGACAATTTGCCTTTCCCCAATCGTATATACGTAAGTTGATAGACGTGCATGCAGTGGCTCTCCATTGTTCCAATTTCGAAAGATCAAAGCTATTGGAAAATCGGACCGTTTCTATTGCACTTGTCTCAATAAAGTTCTGTTTTTCTTGCCTTTTATATCGTAAAATGTATTTTTCGTATAAAGAACTATTTGTTAAAATAAGTTTAATTTTACAAGAAATACGTTCTCGTTTATATAACCCAGCTACTGTTGTTATTCTATTAAAATCTAGTATTTATTTGTGTATTAGAATTAAGGTTTTATATGTAACCTAAGTTAGTGTTAGTATATTAAACTGGGTGTCAGCAATAAAAGGCATAATAATAATAATAATTAATCTGACTAACCCACACAGACAAATGGCAACAGGAACAGAACAAAAACTGATGCCAGTTTAGTACTTTTTTGCTCTGCTCTGTATCACAAGGTATGTAAAATGTATACATATGTATAATTATTTGCGTGTGTCAATAATTGCAAAAGTAAAGTAAGAATAAGCTTCCTGAAATACTATGCATACTGACCATTGTCTAATTAGGAGTGAATTTTGCACCGGGTGGGTTTTAAAGTTGTAGAAAAAAAAAGGAATTGGTTGCCTGTAAAGTATACGGGCAAAAGTTTTACGTGACAACGACTTTGAGTGGTAAAATAATTTTAATGTGAATATTCATTCGTATAGTAGGAAGAAGGATGAAATAATAGTAACAATTTAAAACATTAATTTATACAAAGAATCTCGAACTGTGCTCGAGTGGAAGGGACGCGTGCCTTTCACTTTTTATGTCTGTCTCTCTCGCTCTTAGGCGGGCTAACCATGCCCGAGTGGAAGGGACGCGTGCCTCTCACTCGCTCTCATTGTGAGCGCATAACGTGAGCGGAGCGTAACGCAGTTTCTTGAAGTGTCACCCGGCAAACCAATTTATAAGACGTTGTCACGTCAAAAGTGATCTGGGCCACAGATTTCTGTATTCATAATCATTTGAAATCACACTAATAGGCAAGTATGTGATCACCTGAAACACACCGTCGACTTTTGTGATCTAAGGTAATCCGGTAACCTCAAAATGTTTTCCTTCACCGTTCGAGCGAAAGTTAAATACGCACATAGAAAGACCTCAAAGATGAGTGTCACAAGCTGAAACCACTAGGCCACTAGGTAACATAGTTCAAAAAAGTTAGCTTCTTCTTGAACATGAAAAACATGTAAAAAATGTTACATAAACTGGTAGCGCTGTCAGCTGACGCAGTTAAAAAGTTCAAATATTGGAGCGTTTTTACTACTCTATTGACTAGAGCAGTGTTGGCCTAGTGTCTCTAGAGTGCGACTCTCATACCTGATGTCGTAGGTATCCCCGGCTGTGCACCAATGGACATTCTTTCTATGTGCGCATTTAACATTTGCTCGAACGGTGAAGGAAAACATCGTGAGGAAACCGACATGTTTTAGACCTAAAAAGTCGACGAGGTGTGTCAGGCACTGGAGGCTGATCACCTACTTGCCTATTAGATTTAAAAAATGATCAGGAAACAGATTTAGAAATCTGAGGCCAAGACCCAAAGAGGTTGTAGTGCCACTGATTTATTTATTTATTGTCTCTGAAATACATATTTGGAAATTCTTGCGCTGTTTGAGTCCATAATACCTGACATTACCTTTCCTTACCACAACAACAGCGACTTAAGTAAATATTGGCAACCTTTTCTGAAATAACATGGCAATATGATATTTGTGAATCAATTTAAAAATCATACCGCTCTTTTGTTCATGGAATTTCACGGATTTCATAATATATATCGGATTAAGAATTTGGACGCATTCGCATATCGCATGATATGCTTGCCGCAATTAATTTAATAATAATTCAGAGGTCTACGCTCTGAATATGATTTTGTCCCAATCGTTATCGAGTGGTGCGTGGGCTCCAGCGCTATAAGGCTTTTTAAGGAAATAGCAATAAGGTTAGTCGACATTACAGGTAACCGAAGAGTTGGCAGTTACCTCAGATAAAGTATGTGTATGGCTATTCAAAGATTGAACGCTGCCAATATCTTCGTATCCTTGCCTAAAGGGATTCCTTCTAATAATATATTTTATTTAGATAATCTGTTTTAAGGTGAGTTGTTAGTTTCTTTTTTGAAATGAATTAATTGATTTATATGAAGTACACAATTATATTTTAATATATATCAACTGAATTTTTTTGTGTTTTTAAATAAGTAAATTAACACGTTTTTTTATGGTTGTTTTTGTTTACCCGGTTTGTATTATTTGAATCTTATCCGATTTTATTAGTTGTAATTGTAAGCGTTTTGTTTATGTAATGTTATCTTATTCTGAGGGTTTTTTACCGTTCCATACGGATATATCTCAAGTAACAAACTGGCCTTTAACACTATCAAATATGTCAATAAAGACCGATAAAGTTCTTGAAGAGTTTCTAAATGTAAGTTTGGCGAACTGGAACGCCTAACAAACTAAACAGAGAAATCTATCACTTTTTCAATCATGCTATAAATGGACTATACAAAAGAATTAAAATTCGAACAATCAAACTCAAAATGGTATATGCATAATACATATATATTATGTGAACCGTAACATACATTTTAAATATGTAACATAATCTTTGGTAACTGTTTATTTATTCGCTGTACCAGGACAGAGCTATCTCTGTTTTACGCAATACTAAACCATTATATTCTTCTTTGTAATATATAAAATAAAAACATCACCGCGGTTGAATATATACATACGGATATCTTTGCCAAAATTGGATTTAACTGCTGGCAACACATGCGATTGAACGCTTGCTAAAAGTAATTTAATTTTGACGGATTTTCCGCTATATTATCCACGAAATACCCATTGTTAAGACTTAACGAATAGAATAATAATAAATAGTATAGGTTTGAAATGAAAATGTATTATATTACACTACATAAGACTATATTTTGGCCATGATCATAAAACAATACAGTTTTGGCCAAGTGGTTTTAACGTGCGGCTCACATAATTGAGGACGTAGATTCGATCCCCGGCTGTGCACCAATGGCAAGTTGGAATGATCTTGGCAGGGTCGCCATGTAAGGATCGGGGAGATGATTAATTAAACCGTTCCACAACTGCGCGTTTTTCGAGGCAGTCTATGCCGCGCACCACCACTTTGTGGAACCAGCAGCTCACTGAAGTATTTCCGAACCAATTCGACTTAGGGTCCTTTAAGAAAAGAGCGTACAAATTCTTAAAAGGCCGGCAACGCACTCGCGAGCCCTCTAGCATCGAGAGTGTCCATGGGCGACGGTTTCACTTAAAATCAGATGAGCCTCCTGCCTGTATGCCGCCTGTTCTATATAAAAATAAAATAATAATAATACTTGAAAAATACTGACTCTATATTTGAGTAAATGTTCCCTAAATACTAGATCCATAGAGTTAAATTATGTGGTGTCACCACAGACTTTCTTTCTATGTGCGCATTTAACATGCGGTCAATCGGTGAAGGAAACTATGGTGAAGGCAGGCACTGATGGTTGATCACCTATTTGCCTATTATATTGACAAAAGATCATGAAAAAGATTTGTTTAATAAAGTTTTCTTTTCTATTTTAAATTATTTCTTTGATAGATAAATCTGAGGATGTAAAGAAGGTTGTAGCGACACTGAATAAAATTGTAAACTCCTTAATCGGGGTTTATAAAGACTATTTACTAGCTTGTAATTATCTAGTATGATTCATGCAAAAACATTTACTCCACAGTGACTTCTATATTTGTCCTCTTGCCATCTTTACAGGGGCTGAGGCAAGCCAGTTTTTCATTCGCAGTATAGACTGCAGTGGTAAAAAAACTTCATAAATCTATATAGATTAACATTTAGCAGTTAATTAGTAAGAACACACCGATACACCGATCGGTGTGTTCTTACTAATCGAATCAAAAAAGTGTGAATCGGTGTAATGGTTGCATCTCCTTACAAACGTTGTGTAAAAGAAAAAACTTGGCAATTAAAAAGAGTGGCAGAGAGTTTATTACCAGTTCTTCTCTTCCGTTCTACGCCCTTGATTTGAGAACTGGTAGTAAATGTAAAATTATAAGCATTCAATGATTTATTTTTTGACGTTCATAAGTGTCTCCTGTCTTACCTACATAAATAAATAATTTTTGATTTCGCATTGATGAGCTACCGGTTTAGAGAGCCCTCCAACACAAAACACAACTATTCAGTTGTTAGAGGATCTCAGAGAAAAATTGAAGAACAAAAATAAACTTAAATGTCTACTGGAAATGTCATAACATAAGTCAGAAAAGCAAATTGAAAACACAAAAACTAAGTACTATTTTATTGAATTAGAGAAATATGAATAGAGAAGTTTTATAAAGCCCTTTGACGATATTTCAATTGTTTATAATAGAATATTGCAACATGCATCCGTAACGCAATCTCGGCATTCTGTATTTCAATCATCCTTGCAGACATCCTCTTGTTTTCAAAATAGAAAAGATGCCTATAAAGGCGATAGTATGCTTCACTAGTGAATTATTATTTACGATAATCACCAGCTGTCAAATACAAATTTACAGTTTACCTTTAGTAGGCAGATTTTTGAAGTTTTACTTCTTTTGGCGCATTAGGAAAAAAAAATTGAGTATACTTTTTACGATGCGCGCACACACCGTTACAAATACCGACACCGTGATGTTATATAATCATTTAAGTTTTTTTTTGTGATATTTAATTAAAGTTTATTTAACTAGATAATGCGTTACAATAAAACTTTCAATGTACTAAATACCTTTTTTCTATTGTTAGTGTCGTTTTTTCTACAAATGGAATAAAATATTTGAAATGTTTTTTTTCTTGTTAGGCCAAAGAAGTATAACTTCAACGCGTGTGCATAAGTATACATACGTTGATTTTAACATTATGTAATATATGTCTGATATCCAGATTAAGCACTCTGATAAAATAAGATAAAGTTGCAGCCCTCACACTTTGAAATCAATTTTATTTAGTTTATTAATAATGTATAAATCGTATTTATTATATTATTTTTCGTATGTACCAATGCATCATTGTTAAAGCTTTGGACGGTTTTTTTGTTATATTTTATAATTTAAATAATACACGATGTTACAGATCTTTGAAAATTGAAACAAGACATGTCTCAAATTAATCTTTCTATTAATAAAACCAGCTTTTTTTGCATAACATACACTAAGCATAGTTTAAGATAAAATGGAGATCAGATCAGCCGGTAGCAAGCGATTTACCCTTACCGGACGGAGCATTTATTAATACCTAAGTAGTTATAAAATTTTAATAGACATTCTTAACCTATATTTGACCTGAATAATTATATTCGAGCTATTAATATTAACACCAGAAAACTTATAAACGACACAAAGAGGAAAATAAACGGAAAAATTAATGGAAATTTATTACTGAGGAAAAGTTTGATTAAAGCTTCTTTTGAACTTTAAGTATGCTATCAAGGCACATTACTGGGACAAACTAAGTTACACTTATGTATTGATCTTTTGAAGACGGAAAACGAACTTTATTAGTAAAGTATATAGCAAGATGCACAGATAAAATACTTTAAAGACAAGTATATGGAAAGGACCACGGAGAAGAAGAGGATGCCCCAAAAAAGGTGAATAGAAGAAGTTGAAGCGAATGGAGATCGAAAGCCATAAATATTTGAAAAAAGCTGGAGAAGGCTTTTAGCCGTGAAGTTTACGCGTTTACCTCTTAAGGTCTAGGCCTCATTTTTATAAATCCGTTTCGATTTATTTTCAACCCAATAGGCAAATAGGTTCAAGTGCCTGACAGACGCCGTCGCCTTTTTGGGTCTAAGACATGTTTTCTCACGATGTTTTCCTTCACCGTTTGAGCGAATGTTTAATGTGCACACATAAAGATAGTCCATTGGT
The DNA here is from genome assembly GCA_028984075.1 of Pieris mannii. Lineage (NCBI taxonomy): Eukaryota > Metazoa > Arthropoda > Insecta > Lepidoptera > Pieridae > Pieris > Pieris mannii. The sequence continues at coordinate 9,117,590 of CM054793.1, read as the reverse complement.
GAACAGCCGGGGATTGAACCTACGACCTCATGGATGAGATCGCGCGTTGAAGCCACTAGGGCAACAATGATTGGAAATGAAACTGGCTTTAATTAGTATGTTAGTATTCTTTATATAAAATATGTAATAATTAAATGTTGGAATACAAACAATTAGTCTTTAGTTCTCATATATTTTGATTTTGGTATTACACTAACAAATAATTAAACGAAAGGCCAAAAATTACGTTTGGCTACTCCCTGAGATATCATATTATGCTAATACATAAAATTAAACCTTAAATATTCACCGATAACCAATTTTAGATTCACAAAACTCGTAAATTATCTGAATAACTTTATTTCCTTTTATTTTTAATGTTGGGAAAAACTTCTAATGAATTTTAAGTGGAAGATGTGGGTGAATTATGAAAGATTTCAAATAAATTTGATTATTTCAATTACATTGGTCTACAATGGTTCTTAGCATTTACTATAGAGAGTGATCTGGATATCAGAATCACTACATAGTATAAAACAAAGTCGCTTTCTCTGTCCCTGTGTCCCTTTGTATGCTTAAATCTTTGAAACTATGCAACGGATTTTGATGCGGTTTTTTTAATAGATAGAGTGATTCAAGAGGAAGGTTTATATGTATAATAACATCCATTAAATAGTGGAAAAGTACTGTTATTTTTGAGGTTTCTAATGTGGTGTCCTAAATAATTACTTTTTTCCGCTTACATTGCAAACGCAGGCTGAACCCTACGAGTTTTATCAAAATAATGTACTAAGTATTGTACACATTGAAAAGGTCAACAGAAAAGTCCGTGATGGTATATGTCTATCTCTTATGGATAACCCACAATAACTTTTTTTGTCATTTACTTTTTACGACAAATAATGGCTAATTTTCGAAGTGATTTTAACCAATACAGCATTAATCCTTAACCAATTAAATACCTTGAATACATTGTTCATTTAATATATATCTATACAGCCCATTACAGCTTATTTAGCAGCGATCGAACGCGTATATTATCGGAGCTTTCCAGCGACGGAAATAACAATACATAATAAAAACCTGCTTTTCATCAGCATTGCACCCGTGCGAAGCTGGGGCGGGTCTCTAGTATTTAATAAGTGTATATGTGTGTGTAAAGGCTCTATATTTGAGAGTTTTGAGAGTTACCCTCTAGGCTCTGCTTGCCTCTGTTTTTATGAAGGTAATTGTGTTATTAAACAATTACCTTGCCTGAGATAGGCTTTCACTTGGAGCACCAAACTTCGTGTCAGTAAAACAAAAGAAAAAAGCAGAAACATGTGACTAATGTTAAGGTGCTAAAGGTAACAAAATTACCCACTGAAGATTTTCCGAACCTATTCGACTTAGGATCCATCAAGAAAAGAGCGTACTAATTCTTAAAAGGCCGGCAACGCATTCGCGAACCCTCTCCCATTGACAGTGACTGAGGGCAGTGGTATCACTTAACATTAGGTGAACCTCCTGCCCGTTTGCCACCTATTCTACAATAAAAAACAGAAAGAGACCGTATTTTTCTTATATTTGTATCCGCAAATAGATCGCCGCTTATACTTTTACTTCGAATGATTGCAATATTATTTAATTATTGTTAATAAAACATTACTCACTAAAAAAATTCGACGAAATGTTTTTCAGTTTGTATAAATCATGGTTTTCTTGAGAATAATAAAAAAAGAAATGTGAATTCTGCAAACAGAAGATGTCTTCAAAATTACCATGGACTCGCGTACCAGTGTGTTAAGAAGCTTAAAGCACAAGTTAAAAGTGGCATTGTAACACGAGGAGGGAATTATACAAGCTTACGGTTGTAAAGTAGGTTATAAATTTTTATAGGAATTTTAATAGGAAATATAAGTTAATATCAATATAATATATGTGATCGTTGCAGCTCCTTACAATATCATGGTAAAAAGACTTGAAGATTAAACAGTTTAGGATTGTTTCTGGTTAGATCGTCTCGTTCATTTCTCGTGCTTAGTTTGATAAATTATATTTTTGAAGTTATACTTCTTTTGACGCGATGGAGAAAAATTCGATATCGTAATATTAGGTCTAGATGGCATGGAAATCGATAACTATGTTATCGATACTTAGTTGTATATTCTAGTATTTTTATATTTAGAACACGTGTTTCGTAATAGTACAATTAAACAGTGTGAATAAATAAATATTATTTTGGTGTTTTTAAATCAATTTCACATACGACGGTGATAGTATTTACTAATATTTTATTTATTTAAATAAAATCTTTTTGATTAATTTTAATATTTATCGTTAATCACTATTGCATTTTAGTTTTTTTTTTCATACGCCAAAGAAGTGTAACTTCTAACGCGTGTACATAAGTACACACACTCGACACCGTTTGTCATACAGTAATACTTCAATTCGTTAGTTTCAAATATTGAATATATAGTTAATTTTAACGCCATCTGGTGCAAATTTGACAAACTAATAATATGCTAATATCGGACGGAGGGAGCAAACATTATCATATCGTTAGATGTTATGAAATTCTTTACTGTTTTTTCGTACTAAGTGTTGCACCTCGAATCACGATGTATTCAAAAAATGTAATGAAATCGCTATCAAACTATTTAATCACCTTCCTAGAAGTTGTAGATTACTGCCGTATAACGCTTTTAGGGGGAAGGTGATTAAATTTTCAAAGGCAAGATGCCTTTATAGCGTGGGCGAGTATTCGTATAAGTTTGACACCAATTATGAACAACTTATTTTTATGACGTTATGTTAATGTTCTTATTACTTATAAACGTGAAAATTAATATGACATTTGCATGCCTTTTTTATATGGCTGATTGTACGGATTTTCTATAATTTATAATAATTATAATTCTCCGTTTCGGTCACCTTAGGCCTCTACTGTACGAATTTTTTTAATACGATAATTTTAGTTAGTCGAACGTATCGATTTTCCATACTGTTTGTGTAGGTACTAGGAATTTTATTCGAACCCACATGTTCTTCTTTCCGTTTAGTTCCAATTCATCGCACTTTTAGTAGTTATATACTTTAGTTTCATGGTGCCTAGAGCGTTACTAACTAGTTTCAGGCTTCATAGGTAAATTAATATTTAAAGTTTTCTTAATAAACAAAAACGTCTTCTATAGAATTAAAACAAAGAATTCGGCTGCATTCTTAAATAAAAAAGCAAAGTAATGAGTCTTTGGATTATGAAATTGGGTCGGAAAGTACAGAGCTATCTCATTAGGAATTTGAACAACTGTTGTAATACAAACTTTTAAGCGCTCGTTTAAGATCGATGTTTCGAGTTTATTACAGTGGAAATCGTCACGTACGGAAGCACATTTTTCTCTACACTTTTAAGGTTGTTATAATAACGAAACTTATATACTTGAACAATTCAAACATTTCATACAATAAAAATAAATCAGTGGCGCTATAAACTCTTTAGGTCTTGGCCTCAGATTTCTGAATCTGTTTCATGATCATTTTTAAATATAAGGTAAGTAGGCGATCAGCCTTCTGTGCCTGATACACGTAGTCGACTTTTTTAGGTCTAAGACACTACGTTTCCTCACGATGTTTTCATTCACCGTTCGAGCAAATGTTAAATACAATAAACACAATATAATTCTTCTTCTGTCGCGCTCTTTATTTCTAAAGGTCATATTAGTGGCGCCACACTAATTCTTCCAATCTGCCCTGTCATCGGGAAGCCTCTGCTCCTGGGTGATGGTTATACCTGTAAGCACCTTGAATCGACTCTGTGAGTTACAATAACTACAAGCTTCGCTGGCTCTGCTATTCCAGATTCAAGTGTCTTGGCCGCCGAAATGAGAATCTTCCAGCACTCCTTGTCTTGTGCAACCAATTCCGGGCTTTTAGCTGTCGAGGCCCTCTTCCCCTCTGCTCATCCATTGGTATCCATCGTTGCAATAGTTTGTAGTTTCATACTTTGTTTAATATCGCTTGAAATATCATGTCTATCGGAGCAGCTAGTATTGTATCCAATTATCTACTAATACTGAAAACTAAATATGAATTAAAAAAGTGCTATACATTTAAGCGTTGCATGTTGCTATAAAAATAACAATGATTTTCGATAATACTAAAAGTACAATCCTATACAGAAGTGATTTAGCTACGATCATTGCCTTAAATAGACGTGAAGCTAATCGACCTAGTTCGAACTTTCAACGCAATACCTAATAGTTGAGCTTGACTGACGTAAACTACGCTAAAGTACAGTCAGAAGCACAAGTCATTAGAAAAACAATATAGTGGTGACCTTGACTTATTTCATACTAAAGCTAACTCAAGAACAAGATTGCGTTGCTTTCCAGTTTAAATAATTCGAAAATATATATAGTATATCATACAATACAAAAAGCTTTTCTTTAAAACTCTATTCTCAGATACACAGTTCAAAATAGAAACATAATTGAAACGTTTGTCTCACGAGTGTACATAAAAACTGGCGTCCGGCCATTTCACTGTATCCCAAACTATTACTTTATTTAGTTGGATTGACGGAGGCCGACTTTTGCGGTGGAATCAATGTTTTTAACGTTTTTATTCCCAAGCGGCTTGATTGATACACTTCATGGCTGCATGAGAGCGATTTAATTGGAAAAGGAATTTTCTATTTGATAGTACATGTTTAGGATAAAGTGGCGTAAGTAATTTCTCCGATTTTGGGGACTTCAGTTTTATACTGTAAGTTCCTTAACATTATAATATATCTTCATATTGTTTTTAAATCTTGTTCTACTGGATATCTGTCATCCCATTATTCCATTTGTCCCTCCTTTCCGTAGAACGCGTTTTGGTCAAAGCTCTCCGATATCCAGATTAAGCATTTTGATAAACAAGCTAGGTCTGGATATCCATAGTTGCTCCCCTCACACTTTAAAATCGATTTTTGTTTAGTTTTTAGTAATTGTTTCTTTTTTGTAATGTTTGTTTTGTTTACTAATTGTTTCGATTGATGTTTGTATGTGCTCTAAATGAATGTCATGTTTGCCTCTAAGTGCTTGTCACATTCAAAATTCTATTTTGTGTTTGTATTTCCCAATGTATCAGTGTGCCGAGCGTTGGCAAACTTTATCAATAAAAAAAAAATTCGTATTCCGATCTTTATCTTGATTTTGATTATAAATTCAACAGTCTTTCCTCCAACTTTTTGTTCCGTTTGAAGAAGAGACTCTTAGGCTGTGGGATTTAAGTGCAAGGAGCTTATTAAAGATTTAGCTCGACGACTGACAGTACCGGTGACCCCAGGTCAGGTGCTTCCCTCGCTCGATGAATAAGTATCGCAATACAGCTGCCAGTATTTAGATATTATAATTTAGTGTTCTTTTTATTTATTTTACTTATAATTATTACGTTAAACTTGTAAATAATTTAAATATGTTGTTCCATTATTCTTATTGTACCAGCATATTAAATAACATTTTTTTTAACTAATCGTAAAATCATAATAGGAATAACTTAAAACAACAGCGTATATATAATTAATAAAACAGTTTTATAAATATCAATAAATGTTTGATGGATGTAGCAGAGTGCCATTAAGACTTGAACTTTCCTTATGTATGAATTTAGGAAAACGAAGCTTGGGCGTTGGAGTTCGCCGAGACGCGTTTGCGATGTACTTACTAAATTGTTACATGACAAGGACTATAATTCTACAGTATGTTAGAAGGCAACGTGCGACGTACTCCGCCGTTACTTCATGTGCCTACAGATAGAACTAACCTTGATAAGGAGACATATATATATCTGTTAATTTAATTAATGAATAAAGGACCTTTTTATTAAATGGACTGACAATTCTATTATTTGTTGGTGCCTGTAGTATTCAGTTAATTTATTGATTTTATTCACAATTCGTTGCAATAAAATAAGAAAAGGACAAATAACACAATGCATAAAAGTTACAAGGTATGCAACGGGCGCTAATAAGCGATTTCGTAAGAGTGTATAACCAAATGTTATATAAATATATATAACCTTAATCTAATGTAATACAAAAAAATGAAAAACAAAATAACATAATATTAAAAACATTATGTAATATTGTTTCCAAATTAAGTTCTTGTTTCGTGTGTATTTTTTTTATTCTTGACTATTAACGCCCGAACACAATAAATAATCCACAATCTGAGATTGAAAACAATCTGATCAGACCGTGACAGTCGATCGATCACCTATCTGCATCCCATTAACCAAACCGACTGATAGAATGCAATCTCTTCGCTCTTTACAAACATATTTGATTATCAATATAAACCAAAGTAAATAAAACCGTACAAATAATATTAAAATATATTGTCTATATTTAAAACATATCAAAAAGCTTTTTAACTATTTTAAAAACTGTAAGTTAAAATCTTAAGATTGGCACAGTTGATCTGTCATTTTCATACAAAGGTTTATCGACATACACTGATCCGACCTATCATGGATAGCTTGTATCAACAGATGGCTATTACAATCCGTTGATTGGTATTGAAACTCTTTTATTAATATTTGGATTAAGATATCTATCTCAGATGGTCAAAAAAAGATTAAGCTAGTTTATTGGTTTAGGGCGCTGGAGTCACCTGTGAGGATAGGATTGTGCTTTTTTAATAAATTAAATAATATCGAACAATACATAAAATATATAAAATGCGTTCTAGACATAACACACACATGTATGACAAATTCTTTCCGATATGACAACCGCCTTAAAAGCTATGAATTATTTAACCTCTCAAATCTGCGAATAAAGCATCGGCATAATACGTTCAAGAATTCATTATACGTCAGTCTCAAATACGCCGTGGACGCTGGAGGCATCTTCAATGCAATTCTCTGGCGCATTGTGAGTGCATTTAAGAACCTTTTCAGTATTGCATTTCACGAGCGATATCATTTCAATTTCTTAACCTACATTTCGCTTTAAGTCTTTTACTTTTTATTTCATTATTTTTTTAATTGTCGATTGTATAGTGTAGTTTAGTATCATTAAACGATAGATAAAAGATCTTTAATCTGCTATCCACTTCAGATTCTTAGAGGTTATTTTTTTTGTTCCTCCATTTTATATACGATTTACGCAATAATTTAGAGAAGGATAGTCTAGAATAGAACAGCACGATAATATGGAGGCATATGTCATCAGACAATTTCATTACCTACAAATTATATTTATAGCTATTTTGCAGTATTTAACGACAAATCTCCAAACCTTACAAATAACCAAATTGCTATTCTAGAGTAGTCTGTAATTTAATATTAAAAACACCTGCTTTTAGAGTAAAAGTTTTTATGAAGCCTAAGCATAAATAAATTATAGTCTAAACCCGAAACTTAACGTTGACATTGACAAGAGAAAATTAAGTAAAAAGTTTCTCTTGGGAAGGTTTTATAGTTGTCTGTGAACTCAGTAATAGTCTTTTTACTAAAAAAAATATTCATAATATTATTTAATTACTCCGAAAAAACTGAATACTCGACCCAAAAAGTGTCTTGGCCTGCGAAATGAGAATCTTCCAGTGCTGCCTGTCCTGTGCCTTCCTTCCTTCGGGAGGTAGGCACAGGACAGGCCAGGTAGCCATTTAATTATTTCAATTAATCATTGCTAGCTACAGCCGCTCCTCCTCCACTCTGTTGATCAGGCTGTACTACATTAAAAACTAAAGCATTACGTATTAGAATAAAACGAAAGAGGACGGTCTGTTACATTTCTACATGTAATAATATATCGAAATGTACGCCGTACATATATATATATACACAACGTTGGACTGGTCACATTGAACATTAAGATCTGAGTATTAAAAAAGCATATAGTGGTATATAGACCGGCCGTAAGTGGCTATATTGTTGGAAATAGAAAGAAACCGTGGAAAAGGACCTACGCGAGCCAGTGATGTTTGTCTTGTGTTGTAAATATCTTTAAGCAAATATCTGCATAACAAACTTGTTTTTTAAAACTTATAAACAATTTACTGCGTATGTCTTAGACTCAAAATGCAGAAGTTTTATAAAACATTAACCACAACATAATGTAGTTCTATAAAGTCAAAAATAATTTATTCATATAGGTAACAATGTACACTTATGAACGTCAAAAAAAAGAGAAATAAACAATAAATGAATCTAATCTATAAATTAGATAAAATATAAAAAAGGATCACTTATACCATTATTTGGATATAAATATTCTAACAAATTTTGGACATAAATATTATATTGTTAAACGTGAACAATATCAAATTCGCAAAACGTTTTTCATAATGATGTCATTATCCAAGCGACAAGACTCATTTTAATACGAAAATATTTTATGCATACCCATTTAGAATATTTTTCATAGACAAGCAGCGATATTTTTACTTATATCAATAATCTTTTGTTTTTATTTATTAATAGATAAAGAAAAACTTGAGAGGTGTCACAGAGGTGAGGACACCCGGGTGGCACGAAGTTCCTTTAGAATAATTAATAAAACAAAATTTTATTTTTATAAGTTATAATATTCTTTTTATTATTAACAAATATAATGTTATTTAAACTTATTTAGTATTAGGTTTTAGTAATAATTGGCTTGTGTGTAATTGAAGTAGGAAACATATGCTTGGGACTATTTTATTTTGTTGTTTTCATTTCTTATCCCTACGAAAAGAAAAAAAAAAAGACAACATCACGAGGTGTTCCCAGGCGGTCACCCATCCAAGTACTGACTTCGCCCGACGTTGCTTAACTTCAGTGATCGGTCGAGAACCGGTGTATTACAACAACTATAGTAAAAAGTGTCGTGACAACTTTTCATGAGAAGTTTTTCCGTCTAGCCCCCTTTCACAACGCGCGATAAGGAACTTCGTTCCAAAAAGAGAGAAAAGAAGCTAAAATGTAACAGAATTGTAATGCAGTGAGAAACCAGGTAGAGGCAGGCATTTAAGACGTTGGGAGGACGATATAACAAAGGTAGGGTCCAATGTGGATTCGAACTGCTAGAGAACGGTAAAAAAATTTAGGAGGAGGCTATTGTCCAAGGAAAAGCGGTTAATTAATAAATAACTTTTTTCGATTGATAATAAGTATAATTCTCTATCTTTAAATTTCTACTGTACAGGCATAACCATTTTGAGAAATCATTGAAGTGTCTTGGGGTAAATATTTTTATACAATGGCCCATATTTTAGAATGAAACTATACTCCTCCAGGGTTTATTAGAAGACACCTTTAAAATATTTTACCCTATTACCAATTTTTTTTTAAATCCACATTTATTCATTAGAACTTCTCTAAAAGGTTTAACAACAACTTTTGTAATCATAAAAGCCTGTCAATATTGCTAAAAGCAAATATTTATTTATCATTCACGTAATTCAACATATATTTACATTTAGTAAATTAAAACATTAATTGGATTGCTACGAAAAACATTTTACCGAAATATGCGAAATTGATTATAAAACCTCTATTAACCAATTTTACACTAACTTTTGATGCCAATTAGCCCGTTAACAAGACTGCATTGTATACTGTATCTGTAACTTTTCAATGTTCCTTTACATCAGTGATTCCCAAAGTGGTCTATATCGACCCCTAGGGGTCTATGACAACCTCCGAGGAGTCTACGTCAGCGAAAAAAAAATTTGGGGATCCATGAAATGAAAATGGGCGTCCACGATAGTGGATCTCAACACATACACTGATAGTACATATTTACTTACATTATACTATCTTATATTTTCAGTTTTCAAAACATATTCATTATTTATAAAACTGCCAATGAAGTCAAAAAATTATTATACATATATTTAATTTTGAACTTGTAAAAACAAAAAAAAAATTAAATTAAATTAATAAATGTATAAATTAACACGTGTTTTTACTTTAAGTTTTTAACACTTAACTTCACTACAGTTTTAAATTTATAGGAAATCAATATCAGGTAGGGGTTTACCCAATACGGAAAAAATATGGCAAGGGGTCTACGACACAAAAAAGTTTGGGGAACTCTGCTTTACATCATAAGAGTGGAATTTCATTTCAGCCACAGCTTATATAATTATATACACTTCAAATAAAAAAGTCGTTGATTACGAACGGAAATATGTAATTTTTAATAAATAAAAATGAAATCTCGCCGATTCTGACAAAAGCGTTCTCCATGCCATTCTCCCCTTGAAGAAACCTCCCCTGGAGTTTCATATTTACTTCCTGTAAATAGGTCTCAAGTCAAACTAAGTTACACTGAAATGTCATAGTAATTCGTCACACTTATTCACAGCGTCGAGTGTTGCCATTTTATAAATCCCACTTCCGAGACTTCGTGTTTCAATTTAATCAAAATCTTCTTTCATCTCTTGAAATGTCAAGAGTGGAACGGCTTTTACTCAGTAATTTGAATGTTAAAGAGATTGCGGTGTTTGTTACCTCATAATGAAGTAGCTCGTTTTGCGGCTTTTTAATTAATTTAATATACAGCTAATTTATTATAGAAATTTTTATGTGTGAAAATTACATATGCTATTGCCACATTTGTTGTACTATACTATGTTATATATAAAAGACTACTTTAATATAGATTCTGTTTTTGTGGTTATCATATTTGATTGCACTTATGGGCTGAAAATTATTAATTCCGTTATTTCTAAAGGATTTTTATAAATTCTTCTTTTTCGGATGTGCACGTGCAGCTGTGGTCACCCTTTCAAAGGGCTATCGAAAGGAACCATCTGCATACATGGCACCAGAATAAACAGAAGTAAGCCAACGTAGGGCGCCTTAGGTAACATCCTAAGACGAATATCAACTCGCAATCATGTTTAAGTTTTTCCGAATACAAGAAAAATATGAAGAATGGTTTCATAACTCTTGAAGACAGATTTAGTTTTAGAACTTTTCACAAACACAATTTTATAGAATGAGACGAGACTTCAGTTTGCGTGCAAAACAAGCTTTGTATTGATGAAAAGTTCGTAGATGGTAATAGAAAACTATAATTTTCTATGTTAATATGGTAACGTAAAGTATTGGGATTGCATTCATGTCACGTAAGTGTGTAACACTGTAAATGTTTAGAACTGGCTAGTTAAAAACACAGCTAATGAAAACTTCTTTTGAATTTCTATTTTAGAACTCTGTGTTTACACATTGCATTCATTTATCATTTGTTTTTGTGAACTAGCGGCAAATTTAAAATTCTTGTTACATGTGAACCTAACGAGAGAAAACTTCCGTTGTGGGCTTACTCAACAACAAAGCTATGATAGGCTGGGATTAGCATTTCCCAATGAAGCCCCATCTCGTGCCACTATTTACAATTGGTTGAATGAGTTTAAGCGTGGTCGTAGTAATCTCAATGATAATCCGAGTGAGGGACGTCCTTTCACACTTGGTTGGTTTGGTCATTTCGCGACAGTTGTGCTAGAAGATGGAAAGACAGTTAGTGCAGACTGGTATGTTAATCGCTGTTTGCCTTTTGTATCGGAAAAAAATCGACAGCAGCGCCGTCGAAGCAGGATCCTCCTTTACCAATGCTTCAGCGCACTCCGCAAAACGGATTGTTGAATATTTGATTATGGCATGTGTCGCGATAATGAGTCATACGCCATACAGTCCTGACCTGCCACCATACGAATTACATTTATTCCCAAGAACCAAAGATAAAATTCGAAGTATTCCCTTTACTAGCCTTGTAGATGCGGTGAAAGAGTACGAAAATGTCATAGAGACCACTAAGGAAGAATGTGCCCACTGCTTTTCTCAGTGGTTCCATAGAATGCGACGATGTGTAGAGAGAGAGAGGAACGGAGATTACTTCGTATTGGCAACATTCTACATGAAGCCGTTTTTCATTTTCTAAACATTTTAGTGTTGCTTAGGTACCTAATATCTGTGCTCAAAATAAGAATATCAAGCTATACCCGCAGGTATTTACAAGAATAAACCTGACTATTTTATATTAGATATAAGTTTTTCCTGTGAAACAAACTTTAAATAAATTATTATTATTATTTACAAGAATATCAGTCCACATGAATCAAGGAAGTTCGTTTAAAATAATTCAGATTTAAGTGGTATAATAATATTATTTGTAAACTAATAACATTAGAGCGTACAAGATAAGGCCTGCGACGAATGCGAGCCATCTTGCAGTGTGTGTTCATGGGCGGCGGTATCAAAGCAGGTATTTGGTATGCCAAAAAATAAACGTTGTTATCCATTATTCAAGAATATATAAATATTCTCTTCTCAAGCCAAAAAGGTTTTTAATATATTTATAAAGGATAAGTGTGCTTAGTGAAAATGTCACCATTTTTATTTTTATACGGTAAGTAAATACGTGTTTGAAAGGGAGTTTGTGTGGTTATCTATTATTCAAATTACCGTGGTAATATTTTTATTCGGCGTTTATCTCTACTAATATTATCACGAGATAAACGTGTATATGATAAACGATATGAGAGAAACGTGTGTATATAATAAAATCAAACCCTACTGGATCGATTTTATAAAATATAATCCGGCCGATAATATTTTATAAAATCGATAATTGTTTATATATCCGATAATATATAAATAATTTAAAGAATTGATTACGAAAGTACGGTTTTTTTTAATTTTGTAAACTTTTAATTTTCAATTACTACCCAAAGGTAGATTGTTTTGCTGTCACAATTTAAATATATAAAAAAAAGAACGATCCTCAAATAAAATTTGTTGAAAATACAAAGTTTTATTTATTTAAATATAACCACCGAAATAATGACTCAATTAATGAATCGGGCCCATCAGTTGGCCTCTTGAGCATTTTGAACGAATTCGACTAATGGTCCTTCAAGAAAAGAGCTCACCAATTCTTAACATCAGATATCACTTAACATTTGCTGGTTTGTCTCCTGTATTATTAAAAAAAAGCAGTAAATATGAATTCAATTAAAATTGTCTCAACTTTCGTCAATAAGTCAAATCACTTTGTAATTAACTAGCAGACTCGGCCAAGCGTTGCTGTGGCTATAGTTTTTGTTATATTACATAGTAGTAATCTATTCAAAGGAAACGGTAGGAACTTATGTGAAAGGTTATGTGAAACGTTGGTACTTTTAACACAACGCCATCTGTTAGAATTGTATCAAATAATAAACAAATATTGCGGGTATAAGTTGAGATGTAAGCTATCCTATCTGTTAAGTTAGATCAAACTGCACACGGTGTGCAAATTTGATTTATATCGGTTCGGTAGTTTAGGAGTCCATAGCGGACAAACAACGTAACACGTAATTTATATATATTAAGATAATAATCCGATGCATTCTTTGAGTGAACCAGAAGTCACATGTTACAACGGAAAATTGTAATTTCCCTTTTTCACTTTAACAAAAACTCATCAATATCCAAACAAGCAATCTCTATGTACAGTTAAAAACGTTTTACAATGACGTGGCCCGCGGCGACATTGTTTTAGATTAATATTTACTACTAAAATGGATTTATTTCTGCAAAAGGGGTAAATTTATTTACACCTCGTTACCTTACATATAAAAAAGCAGGTTACATAAGTTATAAGGCATCGGGCGGCCTTATTGCTAACAAGCGATTTCTCGCAGGCAATCCTAATTTGGAGAAATAAAAAAAGAAACATACAGAGGGTAAAGTACAAGAAGGGCATAAATAATTAACGAAAAATCTCAAAACAACAAATACCTATAACTGAAATAAATTAAAGAAGAAACAAAAAATAAATAAGTATACAATAAATATGTATAAACAAAAAAATGTCGTAGATGTGACATAGGCGAATTAGACGATGCCACTTAGGATAATCTAGTGCTCGCCTACTTAGAAATCCGAAATTTAAGATTGAACTCATAAAATACTTCAGACGCGATCCCTCCCTGTTAAATAAACCTAGATACGCCATAGAGATCTGGAAAATCTGGCACGGGTTCCTTAAAATTGCTCTTGTTTTATTCTGCGTTAAATCCCAATAAGGAAAACTACAATTCTTACTTAGAATCGCAATGCACCCGTGCAGCGAAGTGTAATAAGCCTGAAGAAAATACAGTGAGAATATCGATTGCATCACAATCCTTGACATACATTTTAGGCTTTTTTTACGACCCACGTGTAAGTTTAAATTTCGGTATTCATTTGTTTGTGTCTAATAGAAGTCAGAAAATATAAAGCAAATATTAAAATGGATCTTTACTTGTGACAGTAACATAGTCTTCAAAGACAAAGAGAGATCAAACCGCAAGTTCGCTTTGTCCTTACAATAGTTAATTTATTTTACGTCAATAACGTTCATATGATTGGGAAATTTATAACTTTTATATTATAATATTATATCTTTTATAACGGGGATGGACTATAAAAGTGCAAATTGTTTACTGTACACGTGACAGAAAGTGAAACACACAGTGACACAAACGAGCCTGCGGGACGCCCAAAAAGACAGTCGTCGCAGCCCATAGACACCCAATTTTAGTGGGTGCGTTGCCGGCCTTTAAGGGAGGAGTACGTTCTAATAATTTGTAATAGTCTTATATTTAAAGTTTCCTAGATGTTTACATTGTAGAAGAGTTAAGAAAACGGTTATGTGTTTAAAATAATCAAGTTTAACTGTTTAACTGGCATTTTACTGAAAAACGTGTCAAAAATAACTTGACGTAAATGGAAAAAAAGCTAAAAATATGATAACTCGAAAATGGTTCACTTAGCATTATAACCCTGGGTGAAAATTATCATAAATAAACACACCTCATAACGGGAATATCTATAATTTTTGAGAAAACTGAATAAGAACAAGCTCGCTGTAATGCCTATCCTATATATATGTGGACAAACTCACAGATATTATGTGATACATTCATATATCTATTTGTGAATTTGGCAAAACATTTCAAATTAAAATTATATAACAACCTTTCCCCTTTAACCTTCTCGATGAGGTCGAGTCGACCTGAGTCTAGAGTTTAAGAAAAAATCCAAATAATGAGATTCTTGAAACTTTTAATGGTCGAGTTTTATTTGATTTTATAGATAGTCGTTATGTCGATTGATCGTTAAATTAACGACCTGTAAATCGAGGCTTTATTAGGAAAATTACAGTATTAGTATTTTTCTTAGTTTTATAAACGTTATGCACTTCAGCAAATTTGCCCGTATTCATACGGTGTACACGACTAACAGTTCTCGTATTGTTAAGAAAAATTATGTGCAGTCTTACATTCAAAAGTGTTGTGTCGGGCCTTTAGAAGTCATAAATGGCTGGACTAGGTGAACTGGACAATAAATTATCTATGAAATATACATAAAGTCAAAGACAAAAATCATTTATATAAGTAACACAATGTACACTTATAAACGCCAAAAAAGAGAAATATACATTAAATGCTTCTAATTTTACATTTCCTGCCAGTTCTCAAATCCAGGGCGTAGAACGGAAGGCAAGAACTAGGAATAAACTCTCCGCCACTCTTTTTAATCGCCAAATTTTTTTACACAACGTTTCCAAGGACCTGCAACAATAACACCATGGACCACATGACATCTTAAGTAGTAAGTAATAATAATATTAATTAAAGATTTGTCTCAGATTGTCAAAGATCCACTATCAGCAGGACGCATGGTGAAATACGAGCACACATAGTCGAAATAACTAACATCACCGCATACACGAATTCAAGTTCGACTTGTCACCAAAAGTAGCACCCGTTTACAAGTATGACGCATGTCCAGCTATCGGACATATTTTAGCGAGAGAGACAACCCGACGCATGGGCGTTAAATAAACAAGCACACAAAAAAATATACTTGTTTTTAAGTTTATATTTTTAAATTCGTAAGTTTCATGTATAAATCTTTGAAACTATAAACGATCTATATATAATTATTTATACAATAAAGAACTAATGGACAGTGATCCAACGTACATTCGTGTTCACCTTCTTAATACATATTTTATTTTTATTTTTTATATAGAAAGAAAATTAATACATGGTTACACTATAGCTATTGAAATGTTAAAAGTTGAGGGCCAAACTGGAGGGTCATTACACGCTTAAACGCAATTTTGTGGGGTTGACCCCTGGCCGCCATCTTGGAAAAATGGGTGATAACACATTGGCTGAATCTCCTAAACATAGAACAAAAAAATCTAAATAGACGCGTCCACATAAGAAGCAGCTCGGTTAGTGTGGACGTGCCTCGGCCGACCGGCGAGCGACCGAGCGCCCGAGCCACCGAGTCGGCTTTGTGATTTGCTCAAAGGCCAAGTTTGTTTTATTTACCAACTGACCGAACGAACAAAAATGGCTCGCCTCGCGATAAGTTTCGTGCTAGATCAGTATTGGCCCAGGTCGCAGGTTTGATCTATCACCAATGGACTGTGCGCAATAAACACTCGCTCTTATGGAGAAGGAAATTATCATGAGGAATCCAGTATGCCGTAGACCTAAAAGTCGACGGCTTGTGACAGACGTAAGTTGCAGTAGAAAAATCCTCACTAAAATTGTATCAGTTATATGCTGTTGAACATATTGTGATAGAATTCGTTCCATTTTCTAGAACAGACTATTGAGTTGAAGTCATATTTTTTTCACTTCGTTGTCGTCGTCAGCTAGCCGGCATAATTATTATGCTGGCTTACAGTTAAATTAATAGGGCAGACAGAGACGTCCGTATGTAAAGTGTTTTATTATGTACTTATGTACACGCGTTAGAAGTTATACTTCTTTGGCGTATGAAAAATAATTATTATTGTATATTATTCATTCAATTTAGTAATAAATATTTGAATTTTATATTTAAATTTGATGTTTGATTTTACTTTTTATCACAAATTTTTCAATTCATGTTTTATTAATTTTTTTTAATATTAAATAATTAATAATAAATATTTAACGTTAATAATTTAATAATACTTAGTATGAATTATATTAAATAATAATTTTGTCATTTATATTCCTAAATAATACATACTGATAGTTTACCTCAATTATATTGAAGCAAGCTTAGGAAGGTTGATGAGCACAGTTTTTTCACAAATATTTTCTAATATTAATTAGTATTGATTTAAATATTCAATTTAAATCACTTTCGATTATAATTCAGACATAGATAAAATTCGCACTTGTATAATGAAAACAAAATGACACTTGTTTTAAATGTAGAATCCCAAAACATGTCGATTATAATATTATAAATATAAATACACAGTGAACATAGGCGGCGTGCGTGCCAACATGCGCCACTAACTTCATTCTGTTAATTTTGTGTCACGGTGCGCGTGTATCGTAAAATTTCACTCTCATCAATTTTTCATAACGCGCCTAAAGAAGTATACCTAACTTCAAAAAGGAAACTATTGACAAATGACAATCTAACAAGGCGCGCAGTCAATTGTCTCCTAAAGAGAAAGATCAAAGGTCACCGCAGTCTTTGACGACCTCTGTGTCTGTTAGAAATTATCTAAAGGTATATAATAACTTTGAGCTGTTACAATTCTCCCAAGTACGCACCGTAATAAACTTTATGACTTATAATAATGCTTAATTGGGACAGGTCGGAGGAGATAATTTTAACTAATCCTTTTATTAACGACTTTTCTCGAAATGCAGGTTAATTTTTATTCTAATTAAGTTATTTCGAAGAGTATTAAGTTATTACAAAATACACTTTATTTGTTTAAATTTTAACCAAATTTTTAATTAAAACATTTCTTCACTTAGGTATCCAATTTACTCTACTACATAGAAAAATCCTTCAATCCGAACCGTTACGACTTACGACCGAGACCAATAATGAATCCATAATCTCAGATTGAAAACAATCTCAGATCAGACAGTGACAGTCGATCGATCTCCTGTCTGCATCCCAAATACCAAACCCTACAAAGACAATCCATTTTTGGCAACGGATAGAATGCAATCTCTGCGCTCTTTATACTCATATTTCATAATCAATATAAAATAATTAAAGTAAATAAAACCGTACAAATAATATTAAAATATACATGTCTATGTTTCAAATATATCGAAAGGTTTAATTATTTTAAAAACTGGTGTAAGTTAACATACACCGATCCGACCTAACATGTTTAGCTTGTAACGACAGATAGCTATTACAATCCCTAGATTGGTTATTGTTACACTTTTATAATGTTTGGATTAAGATGTCTATCTCAGATGGTCAAAAATGGATTGAGATAGTTTATTGGGTTTGGGCGTTAAGAGCCACAAAGAGCAGACAATATAAATTCCTTAAAGATTGGTGTGGCAGGCGTATAGGTGGCAATTAACCCTGGTTCTATAAAGATCTTGCTTGGCCTAACATTGAAAATTATTTAACGGCCTTCTTTTTCTGATACATGTTTGCGGTTTCTTTGATTTGGTATCTACAAAATCCTACGCGCGATAGCAGTTGTCATATGGAACATGGTGTTATGGTTGCAGCCTTACAAACGTTGTGTAAAAAAATTGGCGATTCAAAAAGGTGGCGGAGAGTTTATTGCCAGTTCTTCTCTTCCGTTCTACGCCCTTGATTTGAGAATTGGCAGTAAATGTAAATTCACAATTCATTTATTTTTTTGACGTTCATAAATGTTGTTTTACCTATATGAATAAAGATGTTTTTGTTTTTTTTTTTAGTTAAATACCCACTAAGTAAAGTGTCTAGCAAAATGGCGGAGACGAAGCGGGTGCGAGGGGCAATGATAGTCCGTGTCTCATCTGCAACGCACTAGATCAAACAAGATGCGCTTACATGATTTTTTTAAAGCGTGTAATGTGAAAAGTGTCGGTATCGGATGCATCTAGAATAACCATTGGTAAAGTCAAGCTCTGAACGAACCTAGATTTTCGCCTAACATCTGAGAATTCTACAATAAATTTATTTTAAAGACACCCAACTTTTCTCATTAAATTAATTTGTGACAGAGAAATTATTAAAGCCATTTAACACATCACTTTATAATTATTTTTTATAATCCTTACCACTTTCACAAAAGTAATATCATAAAACTTTTCTCATATGTACCTTTTAAACGATTAATTAGATATTTCTCTTTGTACACTATAAAATTAAAGTTTTTGAATTAAAAAGGAGATAAAGTTTCTAATAGTCAGGGATTCTAAGCAATTTGCACTTTTTGCTTATAGAATATTTCTTTAATTTATTTATACGTCCTAAAACAATGTGTCTAAGAATATGACATTGCAAAATTATTATTATGTATTTTAATTGTAGTACGAGTTTGATGTGCAATAAGGGACGATTTTTTAATCTGATAATAATAATAATTTATTTATTGCAAGAATATCGTACAAAATGTTAAGGTGGTACAATCGTAAGTCGTTCGCATATTCTGCCACACACAGTGGCGCGCAAATTTACCTTAATTTACATTTAACATTATTAGTTACTTTATTAAATTTGTATCAATTACAATGTCTCACGCAAATATTCATTTATTGAATAGTACATTTCTTTCCAAAAGTAATGCACTAAGTCGCTTTTTAAAGACTCTAGTCGGAAGGTCTTTTAATTCTTTCGTTAATCTATTGTAAACTTTAATTGCCATACAAAAGGTGTTTTTATTATTATTTTTGTGGTAAATTTATTTTTGGCACAGACAATTTCTCCCCATGTCTACTTCTTACTTCGGCTTCTACATTCGACTAAATGAAAATAATACACCGTATCGAAATCACTAGAAATATCTGTTCAAAGAAAGGGGTTGATTAAAATGTATAATGTATATTCTTGGTATGAAATGAACACGGTGGCATGAACCGCTGTCCGCCTCGGAATAATTAGACGTATTAAAGAGCTTCTTAACACTCTAACCAGCCTTTGCCACTCGCGTTTGTTCAGGGCGGTTTAGAAATAAATTTGTGGAAACCAGCTTAGCAGCTGAAGGTTCAAAGAGAATTACATTCTTAATAGCACTTTGATGTGAAATTTATTATCTATAGAAATACCTTATTTCCATTATTAGAACCGCCAACTTATATATTAAGAAACCTAACGGTGAACTAATGATAAGATTTTTCAGCTGAATACGTTAAAAAGGTTTAATTGTAATATTTGAGTTACTAATTGTATTAAAAAGTAAATAAAAACACTAATTTAAATTTAAAATTTTGGCCCAGTTCCACGCTGTATTGTGATACTTATTCCTTGAGCGAGGGAAGCATCAGCTCTGACTTCACCAAAACTGTCTTCCAGGTACCAACTTAAATCTTTAACTAGCGTAAGCTAAAATTAAAGCCTACGGGCCAATAACCTCTACTCAAAATTAAACAAAAAATGGAGGAAAGATTCTTGTAGTTCTTATTAATGACAATATAGTGATATTCGTGAAATAATTTTCAAGACATTTTTGAAGCTAAGAACAAGTGCTGAACGAAATTCAGTTATAAGCAATGTTGGGTCGTTACCGATAACTTAATATGGAGTTTTCAAACCCGACCCTTTTCAAACAGCAGTTTGGAATACGGTTATTTACATACAGAGATGGATCTATAACAATTTTTTCATGTTCAAAAAATCCTTATTGATCTTATCTTTCGCTAGATTATCATGCTCCATGATGTCTTAGTAACACAGGTATGATAACAAAAACGAAGTTCATGTTTGATATACCTACAGAGGATCCCAAAGTTTTGGGATAATAAATTTATCCTTAAATATTGTAGATAGGATGTTATGATGAAAGAAGCGTTTATTTATATTTTTTTAATGATTTTCTAATAATATGTTCACTTCACATTCTTTGATAAATTTCTTCAAATTTCACTCAAACATGTTAAATAAATATGTTTTTTATGGAACATAAGATACAGGTATCACTTATTCCACGTCATTAAATTTGAATTGGTAGGCATCCCTACTCATCGGCAAAGAAGACAGAGGGTGTGTCTGTTTAAAAAAGCAAATTATCAAACAATACTTATTTCAAAGCCTAACCTTGCAATAGTCTAAGTAACATTATTCTAGATTACATTATTCCTTTCTTCCAAAAAACTGAGTTACTTAAAAACATATTTTTTGAATAGTCAAGATTGGCTACAATAAAAAAGGCTACTTTTTCAAAATAAAGTCTTCTGTCAGCAACATGTTCCAATAACGATGTTTCAGGTGCTTTCTCTTGATGTCCCATAGTCTTAGGAAAACATTTGTCGAACTAGTGAATTGTAGAATCGACTCCCGGTGGAAGACATGACCTCCATTAATTGTATTGTGTAAATGGGTATCCATGGGCTGGCATGGTATTTTAAAACTATATATTAGTTTTAAAATAACTAATTAACGTTATGATATGAAAAGAATAAATCGTTAATTTTTTTTTTGACGTAGTTTTCTAAGTGTTGAGCCTAGTGGCTGCAGCGAGCGTCTTTAATCCTTTAGGACATAGGTTCGATGCACGGCATTGCACTAATGGACTTTCTCTGAGCACAATTAACATTCATTCAAACGGTATGGGAAAGCATCGTGAGAAAACTGGCTTTTCTTAAAGCCAAATAAACGACGGCGTCAGGCACAGAACAGAAACAGATACAGAAATCTGAGGACAGATTTATTTTCATATCCCTTTGGAGTTCGTCCCTGTCTCGGTATAATCATAACACAAATATTCGTATAATCCTTCCCAGCATCCCACCTTTTGTTCAGAAGTTTTTTCGAAGCGAGGGTATAAAATACCTTTTTATCTCACACAGTTTAGTTTAAGAGGGTTGAGAGAAGTTTTTATTCTGCGCTTTTCTCACGTTACGATATGCCGTGTATACACTACGCGGTTGATATAATTTCTTTTATATAACACGGGCAGGAGGCTCATGCTTGCGTCAGACACAGATGATCATGATACATATACAAAAATCTGAGGCTCGGACTTAAAAATGTTGTAGTTCCACTAATTATTGTAATATCAAGTTGTAATCGGCGCAGAACGTCTCTCCAACATCTCGCTTAGTGGCTTTTTTAAGTCTACGTGAAGTGTAATATTACTACTGGAATAACGCCTGATACCTTGCGTGCATACAGCCTAAAAACCGCGACCAGTGTAAGACTCCTATATGCCAGCTAATTCACTACTGCAGCGTTGAATTTTGCTTTTAGCTTCTGAAAAGTTGTTATGTAATAATAATTTAACAATACTCGGCTAACCAACCTAAATGAATGGAGTTCGTAGTTTTCTTTTAACTTTGATGTTGGCTTTTGTTTAACAAAAATTGTGTTTAAACTGGTCCAAGTTTTATTGTATGTAGAAGAATGCGATTTTTTTTATTTTTAGTTGTTATTTAATATATTCTTTATTCATTAAGATCTACAAGCAGTCAATACCGTATCCGTAACTTTTGTACTAACTGATCTGGAATTATCGTGATTCATGTGCATTTTTTCTTTTTAATGTGTCCTTTTCTCTTTGACATGTGTTTTAATTGCTTTGTATTGTTCCACTGGTTTGTCTAAATAACTATATGTCTTTCGTATTTCTTGTGCGTGACTTTTCTAATTTTATTTTATCTAATCGCAGTGGTTGCCTCGAAGAGATCACTTGAAAGCAATAAGGCCGTCAGTTTCCGTCCTCTTTACGTCAATTGTATTATATGTTATACGCAACACTAAATAAAAGGAATATTTAAAAGGAAATTGTGTTCGTCTACGTTCTTTTAAATCAAATTGTTTACTTGATTGTATCAAAATATTTATTATCATTTTATAAAGCGAAACTAAAGTCAAATCAAACCAATTAAATCAAAATCAATCAAAAATAATTTATTCATATAGGTAACGTAATGTACACTTATGGACGTCAAAATATACTTTAAATGATTCTAATTTTACATTTACTGCCAGTTCTCAAATCAAGGGCGTAGAACGGAAGAGAAGAACTGGCATTAAACTCTCCGCCACTCTTTTTAATCGCCAAGTTTTTTTACACAATGTTTGTAAGGAGCTGCAACCATTACACCATGTTCCATATGACATATTGAGTAATAAAGAATATTAAAATAAATTAAAAACAAAGATTTGTCCTCTGTCAGCAGGAGGCATGGTGAAATAGGAGCACGCACTTACATACTCGTGAGAACAACACGCAAATACGTAGTAAAAACAACTAATATCACCGCATACACGAATTCAAGTACGACCTGTCACCACAAGTAGTACCCGTTCATGAGTATGACGCATGGCCAGCCATCGCCCCCCTCGCCATATTTTAGGGAGAGAGACAACCCGACGCATGGACGACGCCACAATTGTTATATTAAAAAAATATTTACTGTATATAATATATAGTATGAAAGACTTTTATATTAAAACTGAATAATTATCTGAATTAGTAAAAAAGTAAGTAAACATAATAGTTTTCTATCTATTAATATTGTTGAAAAGGACCTGACTTCTACTAAATTTAAAAAGACTTTGGGGTCGTCGTAAATTTAATTTTAATTATTTTTGCACTTTTTCTTGAAGTCCAGTATTGTACCAAGTTGCTGACCGACCAGATGAAACGATATTGTCAAGCACGAAGATTAAAGCGTACTTTTTGTTTTTATTCGAGCACAAAATTATATATACGTATAACAAAACAAACAATTATTAATTATTATACAAATTTTATATAAAATTGTAATAACAGAGTTTCCTTACATTGCCACAGATGTTACAGAAAATGTGATTAATGTAAGAGTAATAAACATGACTGAAATATACCATGCGGTTAAAATTCAACAATGTTTTTAAATATTCTTTAGCAAACAAGTCCTAGTACAAAGTTCGACCAAACTAATTCAATATTATCTAACTACTATAACCTGTCCCATACAGTTTCAATTCTTACAAAATACCTTATATAACAATTTATTACCCCTTTTGTAATAATTATAGATTTTATAGTAGCTTATTTACAGACAAAAGTTGAATAAATTATTTATATAAAGTCACCGCTTTGACCGCTCACATATAATATGTTTATTCAACATAATATAAAGTATTAGCAGCAGAAGAAAATGATATTGTCACGAGGTCGAAACACAACACATTTGTTATGTGGGGTGACGGTGATTAAATTGACAGGTGTCAGGCTGTGTTTGACAGACACGTCAGATGAGACCTTTCTTGATATTAGTACATTGCTTTTTGTATGTAGTGTATAAGAAGTGTTTAAAACTCCCAGACACTCATAGACAAATGTCACCTTCGGTGTTTCTTATCGATTCTACCGAGTTTTTCCTATGACATCTAGGACCAGTTTACGGTCAATTACAATTTCCAAAAACTTTTTCTTGACACTCGTCTATCTTCCTTTTATTTCTTCTAAAAAGAAAAATGTTTTTTTTTTGATATCCTTAAAGCAATATTTTGATTAATTAGAATTTAAAATATTTTGGTTAAGGTTTTCATTAATTTGTCTTAATATTAAGAGAAGATTAAGATTTCTAAGTGATTTTAGTCGTGACGAAAGTATTTTTATCTCATATTTACTAGTTTATCAAAAAATCAATAAACACATTGAAATTAATGATTCCTATTTTTTCCATCAGTTATCAAACCAAGGACGTAGAGAGGACGCACTGGCAAGAAACTCTTCACCTCTAAGTAAGTTTTAATAATAAACTAATCTAAATCTGTGACTCGTATGCTTTGTCTGAAATTGTGTATTGAATCTCTCTAACAATTATTCACTGTTATTTGATTTATATTTATGTCTAGCGTTCACGACGTGTGATAAAAGTCATAAATTCTTACCATATTAATCAAAATTTTTTCTGCTGAAAACGTGATTTATTTCTTTTGTGATACATTGATTTAATTATGTTGAATATGTACGCGTTCCTTAACCTTTGTACTAATGGTGTCATTTGATACCTTATATCCAAAACAAGGTATAATGAACGGGAAAGAAAAAATATTTTTCAGTTCTTATTTTTTGTGTATATTTTATTCAGAGTAAGTCAAGCATTTGCTATTTATAAGCGTCAACACATTTTTTTTATTAGACTGTCAAGACTTAGAATTTGTCGCCTTTTAAGCCTATTCATTAGGTCTGGTATGGTTAGTTGCGTGGCAAGCTTATTAGGATGCATTTCTAGCCTTCTTCTGTATTTCATACTCCAGGTCTTGATCTCCTCTTTGACAGTCCTGATTTTGATGTGCTCATGAATCTCGGATATTTTTATAAACCACGGACAGTTAGATATTTGTATCAAGATGTAATTTTGAACCCTCTGTCTCATACTTATGTTAGAGTCACACGCCGAACCCTATAGTTGAATCCTGTATGTCCAAATTGGTGTCAAGAGCATTATGTAGATGAGTGGCTTGGTATTCCTGCCAAGCAGCCAGTAGTCTTCTGTCAACACAATTTAACAAAAAACAAATGAGTGTTAAGCATGACTGATTTGGTTTTTATAAATAGAGGTCATATAATATATAAATAAAAGGTGCGTAGTGGATTAAGGGTACGAGTCTGTTGTCGTATGTTCGAATCACGGCTGTGCATCAACTGAATTGTATTTCCAGTGCGTGATTAGCACTTGCTACGCTAAAGAAATATCGTAAAAAAATTGGCATGTCTCAAATTTGCGTTATTGTTTGTGACAGGTGTCAAAATAAAAAAAAAAACAAATTCAAAATTCGTTTATTCAGTTTAGATGCGTCTTAGGGCATGCTTATGAATGTCAAAAATGTTTACAAAATACGTGAAAGAGCAAGACTACGCCATCCGATACTGTCAGTCAGATACTTACATATTTGTTTTTGACATAAAAATTATCAAATGAATCTGAGGCCAAAACCCATATTATAGTGGCAGCGCCAATGGATTATTATTATTTTTTCTAGATTAGAGACATCGGAGTATAAGGCTTTAATAGTTTGGTAGTCATTTTGTAGTTTTATGTTCTATGTTGTAAATATAGTAATACCTACGATTTGCGCTTACAAATCACTGCGATGACGTCAGACTCTGAAACGCGCTTACGAAGTGCTTCCGGTTGCTCCAACATTTTGGAGGAAGGGTTCAACACGTTGAATGTCAAATCAAACTGGTTCACATGACAATCTTTTTGAGTTAAGATAATTATTTCATATGTCTTAGAATTAAAACAGAATATCTGTTGAGCCGGATACGGGGCGTTCGGAACAGCATCTTGAAGAATGTGGCAGATGAACAGTCTTCGCTTATCATGAGGCATTTTGTGCGTACACTTGTCGGTACAGATCGACTGGTGTATGCATTACATTCTTTATGAGTTTATTTATGTTTAGCATTTTAAAATAGTCTGTTGGTTTATAGTAACATAATGATGGATTATTTTATCTAAACAAATAAATAAATAATAATAATTATTAGGCATAGATTTATTGCTGGAAGTCAGTTTAGTAAGTCTTGAAATGTTTAGTCACATCGTCGTTTATTAAGACTTTGTTACATACACAAATATACAATATTTTTGTTTCTACAATATAGGTAGATGCAATATATAATGTCAGTTTCTTTAGTAAGTAACAATACCTGACTTGATTGATATACATACCACACTCTGTATTAAAATTATCTCCTAAGCTAGGCTCCCCTAACGTCTAGACTAAAAGGCGACGAAGTGGCTTATTGACTAAAATTGGCTATAAACTAAAATAATCTCAATGTTATGGGAATAAAGATGAATTTCCTGTAAACATATTTCACTAGGGGTACATATCGCTCTTAACATATGCGTATTTTTTCCATGCCTAGACAAATATTGATAAATTCACTTGAAATATCATAACAACATTTATTATCCAGCCAATTGCATCCAGGGATGATGCCCGTGGTTCATTGATGGAAGCCCCAGCTGGGGTGCCTGGAGTGGTAATTAAACTAGCAAGCCACAGAAGATCAGAAAAATGTAACTAATAAAATTTCAGTAGAAATTGTGAGTACTTTTTTAAAGCCATAAAGGGCGTAGGTTTCTGTCATGTTTGTTTAAAGTTCGTTTTTCCCGTGGAATTGTTTTAGGAACGTCCAGTATTCAAAATGTATTTTTGTTTCACTGTTACTGCGGTAGTGATGTTTCAGTCTATTTCCTGATAGTAGCTTTATGCTCTGTATTCTGTTCAGGAAAGATAGGATATAGGTCACGTGAACAATGTTTATTTACTAAGCCGCGTTATTGTTATTTGTATAGGAGACTAAATAAAAAAACAAAGTATCCGAGATAGACTAACACAAAAAATTAATTACTAAGAAAATGTAGTATATTTAAAAAAAAATACTACATGCGCTTGCAAATAGTATCATAGTTATCAGAACACTCAAAGAACCATGAAGAGGGTAATTTAACCCATGCAGGAGTTGTATAATACTTTATACAGTTAAAAAGTCAATAAAATCGCGATTGCAACCCTAATGTTTTTACAGAGTTTAGTTTAAAATTTAAATGCTGTATAAATAAATAAATAGTCTTTGAATTTTACATCAAAGAAAGCCCTTGAAACGGTTGCAAGAAATATTTGAACTTACTTTTCATTAAATTTTATTTGCGTTGAAGTGCTTTTAAAGAAACTATAAGATTTCTGCGGTTTATTATATTAAAACGCGTATGTACTTTCATAAGTATATACACGTTTTAAAATTATACTTCATTGGCGTAATATCATAAAATGCTTTTAAAAAATGTTATTCTATATAATAAACAAGGGAAATAGAAACGTGAAATTTTAAAACTGTATATACTTATGTAAGTATATACACGTATTAAAATTATACTTCATTGGCGTAATATCATAAAATGCTTTTCAAAAATGTTATTCTACATAATAAACAAGGGAAATAGAAACGTGAAATTTTAAAACGTGTATATACTTATGTAAGTATATACACGTTTTAAAATTATACTAAATTGGCGTAATATCATAAAATGCTTTTCAAAAATGTTATTCTATATAATAAACAAGGGAAATAGAAACGTGAAATTTTAAAACTGTATATACTTATGTAAGTATATACACGTATTAAAATTATACTTCATTGGCGTAATATCATAAAGTGCTTTTGAAAAATGTTATTCTATATAATAAACAAGGGAAATAGAAACGTGAAATTTTAAAACGTGTATATACTTATGTAAGTATATACACGTTTTAAAATTATACTAAATTGGCGTAATATCATAAAATGCTTTTCAAAAATGTTATTCTATATAATAAACAAGGTGCAAATTTTTGGGATTATAAAAATAACACCGATGGCGCTCACTCAACAAAATAGCTAACCTACGTTTCTCTCTCTCTCTCTCAAATTTGAATTACTATTAAGTAGCTACTCTTTCACTTATATGATTTCTTTCCAGCTTGATAACATATGTCGTATACATGATCTCTGAATAAATTACCCAATCCTCAAAGTCTGCTCAATTTCCTCCAAATTTTCGTCTACCGAAAGTATTCTGTAAACTTATCAAATTCATTAATCAATTTCTTATACAAACCACAGGACTGTCTTGAGGGTGAAACCTTAAAGTTAGGGAAATTTGTATTCATATAAGTTGAAAACATGTTGTTTTCAAAGGGTTGGGAAAACTTACGAAGCATACGTAGCTTTATACAGTACACAATAAGTGGCTGAGAGTAAATCTTTTGCGTATTTTCCCTGTGTAATTATATTGAGATTCCAAATACATTTCTACAAATTATTTCTACGTAAGCAAGTGTGTTTTCAGAGGAGTCGTTGAGATTATTACCTTCTCCTAAGTCTCATCTATGGACGTCGTTGCACAATTGAGCGTGTTTTAGGCAGTTCCTGCCATGCACCACCACGATATGAAACCAGCTGTCCACCGAAGTATTTCCGAATTAATTCGACTTTCAGTTCCTTAAAGAAAAAAGTGTACCAATTATAACGCACGGCAACGCACTCGCGAGTCCTATGACATGTCCGTTAGCGGTGTTATCACTTAACACCCGGTGAGCCTACTGTTGTTTTCCCCTGTTCTAAAAAAATACACAAACAGGCAAAATATTTTTGTGAGAATGGCGCCCACGATTTTAATACGCCTTCATCGTTTCTCTAAACCACGGTAGTTGATTGTATGTGATGTGTTATTTATATATAGTTATGGCCCAATCGTAAAATCTTATGTTCGGAAAATTAAGGAATATATAATAGTCGCATTTTATTGGTGGCGCCTCGTCGGTCCAATATTACGGATGTTCTTTGAACATCAGGACGCTAAAATCAAAAAAGTTAAGTGAGGTGAGAAGGAAAAGGATGCCAATAATACTTTCAATGTTTGAGAAGCAATTAGCATTTTTGGGCGTACCGTCTTGATCAGTAATTATATCCAATACGGAATAGTACCAGATTCAGCGTCACAATAAACACAAACTATAATAAAAAAGGTTTCTATGATCGGATTAAGATTGTACAATAATATTAAAGTTAACAAGCTTTTACGCTGCAACCTGAAAGAGATTTCACGGATTTAAAGTTTACACCTTTTATAATACAGATTAAGTATGTGGTGGAGTTGAATAAAATTTAATTATTCATACGTTATATTATGAATGCGACACGTTTTAACGCTTGACTTGAATGTGTGAATATCGTAAAGAAATTTTATTGCATAGAAAAAATATATTTTAATTAAAGAAATATTTCCTGTTCAATTTGAATTAGAGTAGGCATAAGCTCCATGAATTACTTCACCTGTGCCTTCGACAGGTTGCTTTCATCATCATATCAAAAGTTTTGATAGCATATAGTATTGAAATCCTATGGACTAAAAACCATTTCGCTGTAAATCCAACCATTTGATCTGATTATACAAATCCACGAACGGATCACTTCTCGTCGTTCTTTGGCTGCGGAGGCTTGGACATATTATTTTCCTCTAGATCAGGGTCGGTTACATATAACATACAAAAGCGATGGATGGATTCCAATTCCAACTTTCGTGTGGAGCCTGTGTGTAAAAGCAACCATGGCTTGTGAATATGTAGGATAAAACCTGTTGAATTGGTTCCGTATTATATGAAACGCATTGTAGGAGTTTTCTCGGATAACGCTCTTGTATGTATGTATAAAGTTAGTGATTATCTAGTTGATCAAAGGACCAGCGATTACGCTACAAGGGATTATTAGATTTATTTTTTACGCCTAATTTTCTCTCGGTAGGGATGCCAACAGGCTCGAATTGTGACTTGTGGTGACTGGTCGTACTTGAATTCGTGTATGCGGTGATATTAGTTGTTTATACTACGTATTTGCGTGTTGTTCTCACGAGTGTGTAAGTGCGTGCTCCTATTTCACCATGCCTCCTGCTGATAGAGGACAAATCTTTGTTTTTAATTTGTTTTTTTTATTCTTTATTACTCAATATGTCATATGGAACATGGTGTAGTGGTCGCAGCTCCTTACAAGCATTGTGTAAAAAAAAAAAAAAACTTGGCGATTAAAAAGAGTGGCGGAGAGTTTATTGCCAGTTCTTCTCTTCCGTTCTACGCCCTTGATTTGAGAACTGGCAGTAAAAGTAAATGTAAATTCACAATTTTTAAATTTTTTGACGTTCATAAGTGTACATTGTTACCTACATGAATAAATAAATTTTGTTTTTGTTTTGTTTTGTTTTAATTTAATGACGTGGAATAAGTGATTCCTTGATGATCTTATGTTCCAAAATAAACGTATTGTGTTTTTCTTATGACCCGATATAACGCATGATGTATAAATGACTTTTAACTTTCTTCGATGTTCGAACTTCTATGCTATGACCGAAATAAGTACATACAAATCATTACGAATTTACAGAAATATAAATATGAAATCCCCGCGTTGTATGGGGGAATACCTGTGTTATACGAGGACCTGACATTGTAATATGAAAATTCGTTATAAGAGTACCGTGTTATAAGGAGTTGTATATGTATCATTTATAGTATTGAAACATATTTTTTAACTTGCATATTTCTCTAATTGGACTTACTACTATCTTATTTATTTTGCGTATAGTAAGCCCATTGATTAAAGTGCTTTT
The DNA here is from genome assembly GCA_028984075.1 of Pieris mannii. Lineage (NCBI taxonomy): Eukaryota > Metazoa > Arthropoda > Insecta > Lepidoptera > Pieridae > Pieris > Pieris mannii. Next base: position 9,086,550 of record CM054793.1, on the reverse strand, counting down.
GACCTTAATATATCAAAGCTCAGTTTTCACACTTGAGATATTCATTAGCGAGGGAATTTAATAAAATAAAAAATACTAACCCAGTTCTTTAAAAATCTGAATTTAGATCACGGAAATGTCGTTTCATTGAAAACAGGTGAAAACGTTAGCGGAGCAAAAAATCTTTTCTTTCATATGTATAATTTCGTTTTTCGCGGTTTCAAGTCGCTGCTTTCCGTGTTTTCGTTCCACATGCACTGTTTAGTATTAATGTCATGTTTTTAATATGACTTCTTGAAAAATATTCGTTAATCTACTACAGTTACACACAGCTAGATAAGGACACGTTTCAAGTGCCTTGCACTGCACTGTATGTATTGACGACTGATCAGGAATTTTATTTTTTTGCCTTTGATACATGGAGTCGCTTCCTACAGTATGTCGATTTAAAGTATGTAACCGTATGTCGATTTAAAGTGTGAATTTCCGTTTTAGTTATTAAAGTTTATTTCATTCAAAATTATTGTAAACACACATTTGATACGTTTCAGACCGAAAGGACGAGATTTTTCTTATAGACATAGACATACCATTTATTACAAACAAAAACACACAAAATAACAATAATGACTTATGACTCATGACAAAATAGGGTAGTACCGTTTCATTCATTTTTTACTTGATTCCAATGTATACCAAGCGCAATTTACGTGCTATAAACTAAATAGTATCCAATATAGTTAAATATTTCCTAATAGAGTAGAATAAACACATATTTGGATTAATAATAATAATAAATAATCTTTATTTCTTCTCTCATCTATACATACAAGGTTATTGTAAGCGTACGGCGCCTCGTTCTGAACCACCGCCGCTATCTCGAAATGAAACTCGAAATGGAGTAGTAATTGTTCCGTATATTGGTCGAACGTTAGTGATGGTCAAACACAATTATAAAGCGAAGCAAGCTTATGACTAACGTCCGTCCGGCACGGCTGCGTAAATCTATCTAAAATGTATACAAATAATAACTTAAAACTAAGCCTTAAAACTACACGCTGGTAAAAGGGAGGACCGTCCCTTTTGATACCTGCGTAGCCGCCGGCCGTTTCGTAGAATAACATCTGGCTGGCAGCTTCGTTTACCAGCTTTCTAATTACATTGTTCGTTGTCCGTAACAGTCTCCCCTCAGCGAAACCTTCCTATGATGTGAAGCTTTCCGTAGGTAGGACAACGATGCGCATACCGGTCGTCTCAGCTTATGATGTTTCGTTTCCAGTTCTACTGATCGGGTTTCTCCATCAGGCCCTTTATTCGTTTTCGTTACAATTCTGATCCACTGTAACACCGTCGTTGAATCCGTCCAAAGAACGATCTTGTTTGCTTCAATTCTGTAACCTTCTGTAATGGCCACGGCTAATCTCGCTCTGATTAGGGCTGCCTGCTTTAGCCGCGGTATACTCTGTGGCTTAATAGGTGCCACCCATGCTTTCGCTGTGAGTCTGACGTCAATTACATCGGTTCCAATTCGCCAATATGCCACTCTCGCCTTTGCTTGTTTAGATGCGTCATAAAACACATGCAATTGTAGCTCAGCTCCCCTCGTGTAATTATACCATCTAGGTATCTTCAGTGTTTTTAGATTTTCTAACTGGCTCAACCACTGTTTAAACTCAGTAGCTTGGTCAGTAGGAAATTCTTCATCCCACCCTGTCTTTAATCTCCAAAACTGTTGTAGAATTATCTTCGCCGTTACGGTATAATAACTTATTAATCCTAATGGATCAAAAATCGACATAACGGCTCCTAAAGCTTCTCTTTTAGTTGGCTGCCTAATTCCCTGTTTGTGGAGGCTTGTGTTAAAAGAAAGTACGTCTTCATTGGCTTCCCAAATTATTCCTAATGTCTTCTCATAATACGAGGGTGTGGTTCCCAACTCTTTGGGGCTTGTAGTGCGAAGCTCAGGTGGCGTAGCTTCCACTATTCTTTGTGAGTTTGAATTCCATCCAGCCAATATAGACCCGGCATAGCTATGAACTTCAATCACTTCTTGCATTGTTTTTATGGCTTCGTCTTCGGTATCAAAGCTATCTACGAAGTCATCCATATAATGATTTTTTGTTATAGCATTATAAGCGTTTGGATGTGTAGTACGGTAGCACGAAGCATTGTAATCCCTTACGCTGTGTGCTAGAAATGGCGAGCTCTTAGCGCCAAATATCAATGAAGTCATAACGTATTCTTTTGGGGGCTTATCTCGATTTTCTCCACGCCAAAGAAACTTTTGAGCAACTTGATCGTCTTCGTTCACTTTAATCTGCAGGAACATTTCTCTAATGTCAGCTGTTGTCACGTTTTTTCTCTCGCGAAACATAAATAATATACCAGGCAATGATTGCAATAAGTCTGGCCCGTCTAGCAACTCATCGTTTAAGCATACTTCATTTGATCTTGCCGCTGCATCAAATACTAGACGAACTTTTCCCGGTTTATTAGGGTTTGTAACAGCAAAATGAGGTAAGTACCAATCTTTTGATGTCGGTATTTCGGGTCTTTCAATAGGGCGGGCGTAATTCTTTTCCAACAGGCTATTTATTTGTCTCGTATATGACTGTTTAAACTCACACGACTGATCCATTTTCCGTTCAATGCTTTTAAGCCGCTTAAATGCCATATTATAACTTTCTGGGAATTTCGTGTTATCAGTCTTCCATGGCAAACCCAGGTAGTAACGTCTTTCCCGTTTCTCTATTGTTCTATTAAACAATTGAACTGCACGTGCGTCGGCGCTTGTTAACCTTTTTTTATTATTTATCCCTAAGGCATCTATTGCAAAACTTTGTTTTAATATCGCCTCTAGACGCTCATCCATTGTTTCTTTGTAAACGTCGTTTTCTGCCGCCTTTTTCATGCAGTACAAGACACGTTCGTTGTCTTCCATTAAACTTCGTTTAGGTGCTGTTCCATGTAAAATCCAGCCTAATCGTGTTAAAGATGCAGCCGGTTCGTTCTTCTTTCCACGGTATACTTTTCTGGAAACGATTAGATGCCAATTGTCTGCTCCAATTAATAATTGTGGTTTAGCTTCGCCGATCATTTGTTGGAGTGGTAACTTAACCAAATGTTTGTAGCGCAAGTTATCCGCGCTAATTCTTTGGCTACCAATATCGAAATCACGCATCGTTCGCGCTTTCAAAGTGTAACTAGCCCCTCCGTCGTAGCGACCGACGTCAATTTTGACATGTTGACTCTCAAAATCTTTCGTTTCAGAACTAATTCCTTGAATTTTCAGCGGCTTGCTCGGACCGCTCACACCTAATTCGAGGGCTAACTTTTCCTCAATAATTGTTATAGTCGACCCTTCGTCTAATAGAGCATGAGTTTTTACGACCTTTCCATTTCGACCACTCACAGTTACGGGACATACCTTAAGCAAGACGGCTTGACATTCATCCCTTGCAGTCATAGAGGTCGACATAACAACTTCAGACTCTGAGTTTGATGTTGATGGTTGCGCCAACAATGGTTGTTGTTGTGGCTTGTGCACTACCCAATGCAACAACCTATGGTGCGCTTTTTCACACCCATCAATGCCACATCGCTTTTTCCTGCACTCTGATCGTCGGTGATATTCTCCAAGGCACAAAAAACATGCCTTTGCTCCTCTCATTTTATCCCATCTTTGATTAAGATTCATTTTCAAAAACTCTTCACACTGACTTGCATTATGGTTGCCGTTACAGCATAGACATCTGTGTTTCTTCTGTGTTGAGTAAACGCACTCGTTCGTTCTTAATCTAGGTTTACTTGTACCGAGCGATGTCGCTGTTTCTATCTTACGGCTATCGTTGAAAGTGAGTTGTAAGCTCGCTTCTTCCAAGAGGTATTTTGAGAGCGTAATGAGAATTGGTTCTTTCTCATTACTGTTCGCCTTACCGTAGTCCGTCCATCTAGCCTGATAGTGCAGGTTAAGTTTAGACACTATTTCTCGGACTAAGGCCCCGTTATTCGTATAGCTTCGATCGTTTACACTTTTCAATAGCCACGCAATGTTTTGCACTTTTATTGCAAATTGGTTAAATTCAACCGCTGTATATCCCGGTCTGGGTAATTTCTTTATTTCTTCCAGCGCTTTATCAATTATAATCTCCGGTCGGCCATAACACTGATCTAGTGCATTCATAATAAGCTCGGGATCGCAAGCAGTACTCAATAATACGGCGACTGTTTCTTTAGCGGCTCCCGTAAGACATGTGCGTAATCTTGCCATGTTTTCTGCTTTAGAGTATTTGTAGAGCTTCGTGGAGTCTTCATAAGCAACTTTAAAGTAAAGCCAGTCGCAGACATTTCCGTTAAACTGCATCAGATCTTGAGCATGTCGTACGGGGGGTCTGTCTGTAGCTATTTTTTCAAAGGCTCCGATAAGCCGTTCTATCGCTTGATCTCCGGATCTTATTATCGGTACGGAGGCCTCTTCGATAGGTGATATGGGCCGCTCTATTTCCCGACACACATTGTGTTTGAATGGCTCCACGCGTTCTGGGAGCGCTGTGTCTTCTTCCCTATCACCTTGAGATAGATTATTCACCTCGCTATGACTTCTTAGCCATCTATCTACCATTGCAGCGGAGTTATGTCGGTTCCGTTGTTCTGGCAAGCATTCGACGATACTCTCTTCGTCAGCTCTGCTTAAGTCAACGGCGAATCGCTCATTTAACAATTTTATTTCAAGCTCCATCTCCTGTTCCATCTCCTGCTTCTTTAATTCGAACTGTTTCCTTATATATTCTTTTTTCAATGCGACTAAGCGTCCTTGGGCTTCGTACTCAACTTGCTTTACACGGGACGCCTTCGACCTCATTGTATTTCTAGAGGTCTGTGACGCTGAACTCACAGGTAACAACGTTGAATCAACGGCTTCATTCCTCCGTATTGATTGAACTGACTCCCTGTCGTGTGTAACATCAGCTAGTCCACGTTCTAGGACTTTCGATGGTGATTGTAACGGCACGTTTTCTGTCCGTACATCTTCATCGATTTCTTCTGCCCTCCTAGCTTGTCGGCTTCTTGTGTTTATTTTGAAGTCGATTGGATTCTTCGCTTCGATGAACTGGTGGATAATGCTTTCCTTCGGCGACCCACGGCAGCAGTGCGTCGATGCGGTGAGTCACTTTGTACAGGCAATGAAGTCAACCCTCTGCACGTACTCCTGGGATCGCAGGTAGTACTGCCGATGAAAATCTTCCTGGGATCGCAGGTAAAATCTTCCTTCTTCTCGGCGTCGATGCGTTGAGTATTTTTCTTCTGGTTATCCGGCTTCTCGAAGGACCAAACTGTAAGCGTACGGCGCCTCGTTCTGAACCACCGCCGCTATCTCGAAATGAAACTCGAAATGGAGTAGTAATTGTTCCGTATATTGGTCGAACGTTAGTGATGGTCAAACACAATTATAAAGCGAAGCAAGCTTATGACTAACGTCCGTCCGGCACGGCTGCGTAAATCTATCTAAAATGTATACAAATAATAACTTAAAACTAAGCCTTAAAACTACACGCTGGTAAAAGGGAGGACCGTCCCTTTTGATACCTGCGTAGCCGCCGGCCGTTTCGTAGAATAACATCTGGCTGGCAGCTTCGTTTACCAGCTTTCTAATTACATTGTTCGTTGTCCGTAACAGTTATTATGATTAAACTAAGATGATAACATTTGGAAGTGTATGTTAGAGACTGGTCTCTGTAAAGGTGACCTGAGTGATACAGCCAGCCTCTCCACCACCGGACGGGAACCCGTACAATCAGGTCATTGTCATAAGATACAATAGAAGAAAATAAGTAAGTGTTAAAAGAAGATATTGCAAACGGAGTTGGAATGGTTGGTTACAGAATTTGGATATACATAAGTTCACGCAATATTTTTTACACATTTCAACAACAATATTTAATATGTGTGGCGTCCATGCGTCGGGTTGTCCCTATTCCTAAAATATGGCAAGGGTGCAGATGGCTGGCCATGCGTCATACTCGTGAACGGGAGCTACATGTGGTGACTGGTCATACTTGAATTCGTGTAGGCGGTGATATTAGTTGTTACTACTACGTATTTGCGTGTTGTTCCCACGAGTACGTAAGTGCGTGCTCCTATTTCACCATGCCTCCTCCTGATAGAGGACAAATCTTTGTTTTTAATTTATTTTATTATTGTTAATTACTCAAGATGTCATATGGAACATGGTGTAATGGGTACAACTCCTTACGAACGTTGTCTAAAAAAACTTGGCGATTAAAAAAGAGTGGCGTTGAGTTTATTGCCAGTTCTTCTCTTCCGTTCTACGCCCTTGATTTGAGAACTGGTAGTAAATGTAAATTCACAATTAATTAATTTTTTTGACGTAAACATATGATTATTTGTTTACCTATATGATATAAAAATATTTTTGTTCGTTCGTTTGTTTGTTTGATAACCAACTTAGAGTATTTTATTTCTACTTTTATTGACGAAATAGCAATGTTAAAGTAACATTCAAAACATTTAAAAATGGAACTAATAATGCTGTGTTGAAGTCATTGAACGAACCAATAGCTCTCAGTTTGAAGAGTTTAAATGTACTAAATTTTCACTCGTTTTTACGTATAATCTTCAAATTAAAAAGTGGTAATTTCTACGGTTAGATAACTTTCTATCTAATTTGATTTAAAGTATTAAATTAGTAACCTGTAATTATTAAAAGTGGAGTACTAACTATTTATTCTTAGTAATTAGTTGAAATATTTTAAGTATTTACTTACTACAAATACATATAAAATGTATGTTTCGTTTCATTTTAGTATGTGGAGCAATAATTCTATAGTTTTTAAGTGCGTACATAGTTAGTATTTTTTATGTTATAATACCAAGCTTGTTCTGTAAGAAACTCTGCTGCGACCAGTGCTCACTTATGAAACCTGGCCCCTTAGCAAGAAAGTCGAGATCACTTCTTATTTTCGAGCGAAAGATTCTTCGAAGAATCTTTGGTCCTGTTTGTAACGACAGTGTTTGGCGTAACCGCTACAATGAACAACTTTATAACATCCTAGACGACGCCAACATCGTCCAATTCATAAAGTGCAACAGGCTCAAGTGGCTGGGATATGTGCACCGTATGGCGAACGACAGAACCCCAAGGTCCTTACTAAACTCACAACCCGGAGGCAAAAGAAAACCCGGTAGACTGAGGCTGCGTTGGTGGGATGGAGTTGTCAAGGATCTCGAAACAATAGGAGTTCGCAATTGGACGCGGGAAGCACTAGATAGATCGCGATGGCGAAGGGTAATTGAGGAGGCTAAGGCCAGGGGCTGTATAACCATTGATGATGATGATGATGATGTAATAATGAATCAATATGTGACAAATGAATAAGAAAGGACTTAGACCTACGTGCTACGTGAAATATAAAAAGAGATTGATTTCGCAGCGCTGAAGTCGTGGACACGATAACAGTTTCACAATATGCATCTTTTCATTCGGAAAACGAGCCCACTCGGCGATAATTAAAAACAATTAATAAAGCTACCGCAGCTCATGGACACCCATTTTGGTAGTGGATGCATTGGTGGCCTTATAATTCGAATTAAATTTATTATAATTCGCATTTCAAATTAATAGTCTAGTATAATAATTATATCTAGGGGTGTACGTTTTATAAGATTCACGTAAGATTTATTTTTGTTACTCAGAGTATGTATAAAAGAATATTTTCCGTTACATCCTTTGGCCTTTCGTATCTATCTTGTGATATTTATTTTTAGTTGACAGACATTGTGTTTGGCACACACGGTCGAATTTTCGAGTCTAGCATACCGGTTTCCTCATGTTTTCCTTTGTATGAGCGAACATTAAATGCGCCCATTTTTTTATAGAACACGGGTAAACGGGCAGGAGGCTCACCTGATACTCTCAATGCCAGAGGGCTTGCGAGTGCGTTGTCGGTCTTTTAAGAATTGGTAAACATATAATATTTGTTCGTGCAATTGAACCTAAAAATTTAGGGATTACACTCGCTGAAGCCACTATGCCACTGCTATATATATATATATATATATATTATAAATACAGTCTTTTTAAATATTCGCATAAAGCAAGTTTATGACATGAAGTCTTCGAGAGCATTTTTAGTCTGCCTAAGTTTTCTGAAACGTACTAAAAGTGGAGTTTTTTTATTAATATAACAGAAGGCAAATGGGTATTAGGGATATCTGATACTAAGCAATACTCATGTATACTTAAATTGCCAGAAGGATCCCGCGTGGGTTGTCGAGTAATGTTAGTAAAAAATAAAATCGCGTTTGCTAGTCGCCCGAAAGATGACATCGTGAGAAAACTTGCTTGCCTTAGACTGAAAAGGTCAACGGCGTGTGTCAGGCACAGGTGACTCACCTACTTGCAAGTATGATCAGTCAGTCTAATATGCATATTAGACTGACTGATCATGAAACAGATACAGAAATCTGAGGCCCAGACTGAAATAGGTTGTGCCAATTGATTCTTAATTCCGTTAAGTATTCCATATCAAATCATTTCTGTTATTTATAATGTCACAATTGCTTATATTGTTTTATCTTCACCAAACAGATATATCAGAGTACTGACGATTGAGTAATGTATGCAGGTTCAAGAAGCTTTTGTTGAATCATTTTAATGACAATGTTTCAGCTGGCGGTCGTTAGTGACCGTTGTTTACTCCAATTTGTACCTAACTTTATAATAATTCAGTGGAGGAGAATATTAATTATTTCTGGTTGCCCGGTGAGTTAGGGTTGTCGATTTTCGAATTATTTAGTACGTATGGTAATTATTGGGTTGTGGTATGTGGTGGATTAATTAATCATGCTCATGTTTTATTCAATAAGTCTTACCTGGGTCTTTGAATGTGCTATAACCTGTATATGCCTATATTTGAAAAAAAGAGCATCAAAAGTCTAGAGAAACTTGATAAATGTTTCTGTGTTGAAACTGTTGTTGACTATGCGATCCGATCCGAATAGAAAATATTCATAATTGCATTTGAAATATAATATGTAGAAATTACTCTTTCTTGTGTTGACATTATTTAATTAAAAATCACAAATTCACGAAAGAAAGAAGAAATAGGCAAATACGTATCTTTAACTTGCCTATCTCCCTTATTTTCCGAACTCTCCCCTTTACCTTCTCCATTAAACTTGTATTAGAAGGATTTCCATTGAAGTCTAAATTGCACTGTTTTTACATGTTGATAAATAATTCATGACGGGTGATAGGTGCAAATATATATACCATGGGCAAAAAAATAAGACAAGGCAAGCAAGAAGTGCAAAAATGCATAATACATACAGTTACGTAGATCTACTATATTTACAGTAATCTAAGGCCAACAAACAGAGTTATAAAGTCACTGGTTTGTAATAAAAATCACGAAATAATTTATTACGTTATTTTCATAACTTAGTCTTTCAGTATTGTTGAAAATTTAAGAGAAAATTGTTTCTTTTTTTTAAATTTTGGCATCCCTACGCTTCATTCAGTTGGCTAATTACAATGCAAATGTTGTTTGGCACATGCTGCGCTGACGAAAGATCGCTGTCAACATAAACACGAAATTTTTCATTATATTCATGAGTATTTGGGCCTTCATTTGCGAAATTAAAATACCCTTTGATACTAAAATATTTTGCAAAATGTTCGCATGTCCAATGATATTGACCAGTGCGAGATGTTAATTATTGTAATTATCTGAACATATGCGTTGTAATACTTTTAATTTAGATAATAATGCGAAGTGAAATGAATCTCTTGATACAAATAACTTATATTTAGTGCCTCTCCATTATTGGAGGTAGGCTGTCAGTCTCGTGAAGCATGTCTAGTCCTGTGCCAGATGCAGAAACTCTTTCACAGTCGTAATACCTGTCCTCTCCCTAACACTGCGAAACTATGGGTCCTTCCTTTTACCAACACGTAGTTAATTCTGGATTTCACTTTTACTTTTTACTTTTTGCCCAGCACCACCACTATGTGAAACCAGCTATTCAATGAAGTATATCCTTATAGAGTCCTTCTGCAACGCACTTGCGAGCCTTCAATGTGAGTCTACACCTGCGGACGTATTGTTAACATAAGATAGACCTCGGCCCGATTGCCACAGATTTTACCAAAAATAAAATTTTACTTCACTTTAACCAAGTTAATTAGCTAAAACATAACAGTTAAAGTTAAACTAACCTAATTAGCATAATTAATACCGCAATATAATGTGAGTTAATTCTGTAATCTGGTTATAGTAATAAGCCAGACGTACGTGTAACATTTTATTAGTTACACATAACAGAAAATTTCAACTACAGTGCTAGTAGAAACTGCCTGGCTGACTGAGAACCGATGTGTAAAATCTTAGCAAACTTCCTCACTGAAGGTCCTGCTTGTCTTAAAAAGCCCTAAGAGATACATCGACTTGCTACCTCCACAGTACTCTATCAACTCTTGTCTCAAAGCATTAGCAGACTAACGGGTAGGCGATGGAACCCGTCTTCTCTTACCATCACTCATCCCCACTATTACCAACTCATCGAAACTTTTTGGTTCTTTCTTGCCAATATGGTTAAAGTAGCCAAGCACCCGTTTGTAAATAATGATCGACTATCTTGTGGTAGTTCTTAGTTGGTTGAGAAAGGACTTATTGATTCTTTTTGCAGTCCATTGCGTTGACAACGGTCTCGTTCAACACCACACCACATGTATAACACATATACATAACAAATCGATGTCCTAAATGCTTAGATGTTCTAAGTTCATCCAAAATGTTTCAAAACCTCGGTTCGTTAAATGTAGACAAATGTAAACTTTAGCAATAATTCGCTTGAGTGCGCAATTAAACTTAAACACTGCCTTAATTAAGTACTTAAATAATTTGAATATTAACGGCTCCCTAAAGTACTGAAATGGGCTATTACTAATTTCTATTGCTACGCAAATTTGAAATACAGCTCGTGAATTTTTAGATGAAAAGGTTTCTCGATATAACAAAGTATTTGTTGAGTGAATTGCAGTTAATTGCCCATTTCCATTTTCAAATATGAATCCTAGATTTTTAGTCTGTACGAATATCTGTGGCCGCCATGTTGTCGCTGTTTTAAAAATACTTATAACACACAATCCTTTTATAATATATATTTGGAATAGCGTAATTAAACGCTAAACATTCACACTTCTAATTATACGAGTTTAGGAGAAACGGGGGTTTATCCAATAAAACAATAGACAAAAATACGGCGAGTTATGTTCGATTATGGTTGGTCGAATAGAATGACAACGTTTCCTGTCGCATGCCTGTTATTAGACCGGAAACGCTATTGACCAATAACAAACAAACAAGTCGTGTCGTCTTTTGTTTAACATTCAAACTCTATAACTAGCATTTGTTTTCTCTGTGTCCACCTAAATTCATAAACGGGTAATGAAATTATTAGAACACTATTAGACATAGATTATTAAATATGTCCTAGTCTATGGGTAATAAAGCAGGGGTCAGTAGACAATTTATGAGGGTGCCCGAATGTTTGTTCAGGTCAAGTTATTGGGTAAGTTTGAGCATGTGCACGTAATTACCCTTGTTTTGGGTGAATTTATAGCTTAGATTTCGTCGTGATAATTCCGATTTCGATAAAAAATACAATATAAAAGTTTCATTGTGTTCGTAGCTTTGAATACAATGATTGTTCATGATTGCCTTTTGTCTTTAATTACGCCTTGACGTGTACATTATTCTTCTTTAATAATAAAAAAATCCGTTGTCGGTATACTGACGATAGTTGAACGAGACAACTTCATGAGAAAATACTGATAGAATGGTTACATTTTTCAGAATTTTTTTTTAATTTTATTTGTTTGATAGATATTTTTTATGGATATAGAGAGAAGGTAAATGGAAATCACAATTGAATTGATCAAGTCACATTTATTTTTCGCATAAATACGCTTGCACTTCAAGCTTTAAATGGAACGCATCTGAGGTAACGACGCGCCGCGGGGTAACGTGCCGCTGCCCGCTGCATGGGCAATGTTTTTTCGTCGTGCGTGCAGCCGGCTCCATCGAATTATAAGACGTTGTCACTTGACTGTCACACTTCACTGTCACACAAAAAACAACTCGAACACTTCTTTAATGATTTTCAAATTGTTCTTTATTAACTGTATATGTAGGTGTGGCTACACTTAAAATACTTGAACAGGATTCCATAATTTTTTCCGGTTGCCATAGATGGCTAAGTACCTCACGTTAGTACTTACTTGGATTGTTTAGTTGAGCTCGATATCTGTTGAAACAGTGTGTATATGTCACCTCGGAAAAAAAATTGAAGAAAAACTATATTTATTTATTTACACGTCGTTTCCATAATATACATATATAAAATAAAAAAACAGGTTACATAAGGTATTGGGCATCTGGCGGTCTTATCGCTAACAAGCGATTTCTTCCACGCCACCCTAATATGGAATTATTAAAAACGAAGCATCTACAGGGTTTAAAAAAAAATTAAATTATAATTTTTAATTTTTACAGAGGGTAAAATACAAGGAGTACATAATTAATTAACAAAAAGAAACTCAAAATAACATGTAAATATAACTTAAATGAAATAAAATAAATTCTAAAGAAGAGGAATTTGAATGATTTGGTTCAATTATAAATATAAAACTATTGATGGTTTCTCAACAATAATTACGTACGTAAGTATACGGGAATGTCACACTTCTTCTATATTTCTTCTATATTTAGAGATAGCTATATAATATCAAGGCTTTTACGATAAGACATCGTAAAAGTGGCTAGGCATGTGAAATATCCCATTATTCCTAACCACGCGAGGGAATGTGCTTTTTTCAATAAAAGCCTTCGTTTTTGTAAGCGTTTTTCTCGTAATTTGTTTTGGGTTCACGCCTGTTAATTCTGAAAGCTTGGGGAATTTAAAAAAATGGTACCGGTTTTGCTGAAGAAATTTTTATTGTTATGTCGTTAACGAGTGATTATGTATATTATACGCGTAGTATGTATAAAATATTTAAAAGGACTAAAACTCATATTATATGTAGTGATTAAAGAAATTATGAAGTGGAGGATTTACGAAATGATTATTTTAAAAAGAAATACTGATTTCGCAAAATTGGCCGGGGTTGGATTCGTCCAACGTACCCCAGGGTTGAGACCCATACCAGACTTTCGGCTAGTCAGAGAATATGCTAGACGAGAAGGCTTGTAAGAGAGGACATATACCCGCTATTCATATCATCTCGAGACAGGACGCTCTAGCATTCTACTGGGGCCTCAACGGTTTAACTTTTACGCTTGAAACCTCCGGTACAGTATACACCATCTAATCCTATGGACTCTACATCTTCTAACCCTAGGATTGGTCTAAGAACTAGAGCAGAACGTGAGAAGGAGCGCCCCTATTACTTTCTGCTGTCTCCTTCCGTAGCATTACTTATTCACAGAACGATACCACTGCATTCCAAACTTCGTCACTGCCGAAAATTTTTTGGTAAGAGAAACATAATGTGATGATATATTGCTTTTTATTTGTTATTTCTTTTTTTGGTAAATGAACTATCTAGCACTATAATATTTTTCAATTCAACCAGGCGATCCTAAGATAAACGTTTAATCAAAAAATCTCTTTGCTCTTTGTCTAACCTAACTTAACCTTTAGTTTCTTGTTATAAAACAATCCAAACCCTTAATCTCATAGTGATTCATATCGCGGTTTTAACACCCTGTATTTATGATTTATAGACATGAAATTTACTAAACTACTACTACTTAAAAAAATAGCATATAATAGTAATAATTACAAAAAAAAATGGTACAAAATGTTAAGGTGGTGCAATCGTTCGCATATTCTGCCACACACAATGGCGCGCAAATATATCTACTTACTATTTACTAATCCTGATTTAAGTTTTACATTATTAGTCAAGGTCAATTCATATATTATCTGTATGTATCGTACATATCATACTTTATTAAATTTATATTAATTACAATGTCTAACGCAAATAATCATTTATTGAATAGTACATTTTTTTCCAAAAGTAATACACTAAGGGTCTGTTTCACAATGTCCGGATAAGTTCCAAATAAGCTATTTATTACTTATTTGTAGGATAAAAACTATTTTTGCGTTTCACGACTGTCAGATAGCGCTATTCGTCATGAAATGCCAAGTATCTTATTCGGAACTTTTATCTTTCGAATAATTTATGTGTTGCATAGCTATTTGGTACTTTTTCCATACATTGTGATACAGGCCCTAAGTCGCTTTTTAAAGACTCTAGTCGGAAGATCTTTTAATGCTTTTGGTTATATATTGTAAACTTTAATTGCCATACAAAAGGTGTTTTTCCGATATATACTGCTCAAAACAATTAGCGGAACAAGATTTTTCTCCTTTCTATTGCTTAAGCTAAAATTAGATTTTAATTAACTTGTACGCTATTTTTTACCTTGTTAATTTGTTAATTACTACAATTAATAAAAAAAATCAATTTGTATTTTTTTTATTAAAAAAAAATTAACATGTGCATTGTAGACGAAAAACTAATTGGTGATAAAAAAAGTCCATCAAAGAAATATTCTTATATCGTTTGAATATTCATCTTTGGTGACTTTCAGTAACGTGTGTGGCCTCCATGAGCCCTAATCACGGCTTGATACGTCTACAATGCACGAAATAAAAATTGAATCCGTTTTAATCAAGCTTCAAGAGGTTAATGATTAATCCTGTTTGATATTAACTTATCATTGCCTTAAGGTTTTTGCGGAAAATGGAACATGTTTCCTGTCAGTATCTGACATAAGAAACATCAAAGTGATTATGGAAAGGATTATGCTTCACAAATAAATTAACAATAAAGGCTCGTTAAATCTTTGGTTTGAATTCATAAATAATTAACTAAAATCAAAGTTTTGACACAATCTTCCGTTAGGATATTTTTCCCTTTTTTTATTTAATGTAAAGTACGAGTTTAATATTATTACCTCATATTTTTTTTATACAACAGGGGACAAACGGGCAGGAGGCTCACCTGATGTTAATTATATTATAATATATTTTTACGTAATATATTATAAGTCAAATCAAATCAAATCAAAAATCATTTATTCATATAGGTAACATAACGTACACTTATGAACTCAAAATATACTTTAAATGATTCTAATTTTACAATTACTGCCAGTTCTCAAATCAAGGGCGTAGAACGGAAGAGAAGAACTGTCAATAAACTCTCCGCCACTCTTTTTAATCGCCAAGTTTTTTTTACACAATGTTTGTAAGGAGCTGCAACCATTACACCATGTTCCATATGACATATTGAGTAATAAAGAATAATAAAATAAATTAAAAACAAAGATTTGTCCTCTATCAGCAGGAGGCATGGTGAAATAGGAGCACGCACTCGCACGCAAGTATTATGTTTAATTACGTCTTTACCTATTATCGAGGGGACACATGGGTTCTATTTGTACATTTGCTTTCTTTCTCATTTTCTTATAGTAGTAGCTATAATATATTATATATTTAACAAACCTTGAACCTTGCCTAAAGGGACTCCTTTTAATAATATTTTTAATTATTAAATTTTAAGTTTAGTTATTAGGTATATTGTTATGTATTATGTTATTTGTTTTGAATATAGACCTATTAATTGAAAAAAAGACCTTTTAACAAAATACAATATTATTTTATTGAATATGTTATTTATTTATGAGTATGAGTATCATGTCCACTCGTTAGTTGACATGTGGATTCCTTTAGAAGCATCTACTCATCTGCTGCCTAGAGCTACTGACAGTCTTCAAGCTCAAGAATATCGTCTCATATTCAAATTCAAAAATAATTTATTCAAAAAAATTCACAAAAATATTTATATGAACGTCAAAAAAGAAATATATATAAGATATATAATTGAGGATTTTCAAAATAAACCACAAATTGTTTCTCTGAAAATACAAAGTTTTGTTTTATTTAACACGCCTTAACAATATTACAACGATTATCGTTTAACTATGACAATTACACTTTTATCTCACCTGAAAATACAAAGAAACGACATTTAAAGTTCACTAATATCGCCTCCTCAATTATATCCCTTCATTTATCTCTCTACAAGTTTTTATAATAATTATCTTAACAACAAATCATCCGACTATCATCCGCCCTTGAATTCCCGTATCACTCCAACCGCTGTGCCCTCTACCAACTTTCACTGACAACTTATGAACGCGCGAAGCGCGGCAATTTTGAATTAATGAAATGTCATTTCATTACATATTATATATTACATTCAATATATATTTCTTTTGGCAGTAAATGTAAAATTAGAAGCATTCTTCTAGTTTTACATTTACTGCCAGTTCTCAAATCGAGGGAGTAGAACGGAAGAGATTAAGTACAAAACATACTGGTCTATGGTCAGTTGGCGAGCCAGTTCCATGTACCATGGTACCTTTGCAATAACTCTTAGGTTCATGTTCGCTCTAGTATATTAATTTAAGTATCACTTGAGCTGAAAGCTCATCACACTCACTATAAGTTTTTAATCAATAATTCAAATCAAGTATAAAACAATAATCCAAATGAAGTATATATTTATGCTAGAGGCAAAAAAAAATTATTTTTAAAAACTAAAATAAATTAATGCAGAGCAGTGTTGGTCTAGTGGCTTCAACGTGCGACTCTCATACCTGAGTTCGTAGATTCGATCCCCCGCTGTGCCCCAATGGAGTTTCTTTCTATGTGCGCATTTTAACATTTTCTCAAACGGTGAAGGAAAACATCGTGAGGAAACCGACATGTCTTAGACCCAAAAAGTCGATGACGTGTGTCAGGCACTGAAGGCTGATCACCTACTTGCCTATTAGTTTTAAAAATGATCATGAAACAGATTCAGAAATCTGAGGCCAAAACCTAAAGAGGTTGTAGTACCACTGATTTATTTTAAAATAAATTAATCCCTTTTTATATACCTATTGTTTGGACTATGCTTGACATTATAATTTTTAGTCTTTCCAAGGAGAATGTACCGCATTATCACTATTCGTTGACCACCCGTCGACGGTAGACTTCTCATTAGAGAAAACGTTAAGATTGAAAGCTTTCTTGATAAATATTAATTACAGGCTTTTTAATACCATAAGCTTAAATGCAGTTCATACTTTACCGCACACATTTAAAGAGATTTAAATATCCCTAAGTGAAAACTCATGTATGTTTTACCGTATGCACCAAATTAAGACGCAGTTTTCTTAGTCACAGATCCGTATCGAATTTTAAAGTTCGTCGAGAACTTGCACGAGTAAGTTTATATTGAAAATGAGAATTCTTTCAGTAATCTCAATGGTTACTAGCTAGGGGATCGGATAGAAAACGCCGTAGATTTCTTCAAGAGTTTATTTTCAATAAAATCTAAGAGAAATTTGTTTACACTAAAAAGCCGGACATTACGCACAGAAAGGCACTAACAAGACAAAACACTGACACTAATCACTTTAATTACACAGTACTTTATCGCTGGTCTTCACTTATTAAAAATGTTTCAGCCTCCTGAAAGTTAGGGTAACGTTATGTAAATTACGAGTTTCTAAGATGTGATTGACCTCTGAAAAGTTCTCTAACTAGTGGAAAAATCTAAAAACATTGCAGTTGACCCGTCTTCGTAACAATATGTATAATGGGTCAATTATTTATAAGGCTCTTTTCCATTTAATTTATATTTTGATTGGTGCCCCATATAATGTTTTCCGCTACATTTTAAATCATATATTTATAGTATTAGAATTATTTTAGTAATAATTATTAAGTACAAAACATGCTTCTAAACAGTGTGCAATTAGTTTTTTTTTTGTTTAGAGATGTAACTTTTATTGTACGTACGTACTTATATATAAATAAACGAAATTCCACCCGTATCACCTCGACGTCCGCCGTACCACAACTGAGCGTTTTTCAAGGCAATTTTTGCGAATCAGCTGCCTACCGAACTATTTTCGAGCTAATTCGACTTAGGGTTCTTCAAGAAAAGAGCGTACAAATTCTTAAAAGGCTGGCAGCGCACTCGCGAACCCTCTGGCATTGAAAGTGTCCATGGGCGGCGGTATCACTTAACATCAGATGAGCCTCCTGCCCGTTTGCCCCCTGTTCTATAAAAAATAATAATAATGTACAGATAGAAATATCACTAAAGTATTTCTGTACTAATTTTAAAATGGTGTCCATAGGCGGCGGGCGGTATCACTTAACATCAGCGCAAACTCGCAGATGGCTCTATTCGATTTCTTTTGAAATCCTTTCCTTGAAGGGATGAAGAAGTGAGTTTTGGAGAGAAGAAATCGTAAAAGAAATAGTTATTACATGTTCCATATGCTTATGTACTAAAAAATAAAACGAAGCGTAGGTGCGGGGGCTAGTACGTTAACAAAACTTAATTTCATATTAA
Source organism: Pieris mannii (assembly GCA_028984075.1). NCBI lineage: Eukaryota > Metazoa > Arthropoda > Insecta > Lepidoptera > Pieridae > Pieris > Pieris mannii. Next base: position 9,068,063 of record CM054793.1, on the reverse strand, counting down.
ACGAAATTCTCAAATTCAGATATGTGTCGAAACGTATTTAAATTTCAAAACGTTTGACACATATCTCCTATTGATTGAATTGATAACTCTTAAATTATGCTTCGTGATAGGGCCCTGAGCGTTTCTAGATAGTAATAATTCGCATGCGTGCTAGCGGTTGTGGGAACACGAAATATCACTTAAGCTTTCCGACAATCTATTGGTATTCCTTGGTTTGAGGTTGCAAAGGAATATATTGATTTACATACATAGATATTATCCAGAAAAATATTTTCCTATTGAGTGAAGAAAACGATTGTCCTTAATAATTGCCAACGCAGTCTTGTTGCAAGAGGATTGTAACCCATAATTGAGTCTATAAGTGTTATTAGACACATGTTAAATATGAGTAAATGACATAAGACTTAAATTACTTCTTAGTCTTCAATTGGGCTACATATTGGGCTTAGTATGCAGCTTAGAGATAATTTTTATAAAATCTTTAAGAAAACACTTAAGTTCATATGAAAATGCTTCACTGTCAATCTTAATATTAACTTTATTCTGAAAATTTATTTTAAAACTGTATTTACAATCTAGAATTCATAAGCAATATTTACCAGATTCATGTGTATAACATGAGTCTATACTTTAAAATATATCATCATAATATTTATTTTGAAAATATGATACATTTATTAGAAATAATAACAATCAAATATACAGTTTTAAGAATAAATCTACGTGGAATTAATTAAAAATTCTTAAAGAAATTTTAAAAGTTTGGTCCCTGTGGCAGTGACCTTTAACCCTGGCAGCATTAAAAAAAATTTATACAAATAATCAAGAAATAGCTCGTAAGAGTTTTTAAAAACACAATTTTTCTTCCTCAGCATCGACTTAAGCATTTCATGCATGACACAATTCCGAGTGTTTTGTGAATAATTTCTCTTAGCAGTTAAGCTTACCTTTTATGACGCATTGTTTTATAGCTGTACGCCAAAGACGTGACCATAAATATCCTCAACAATATACTCGATTATTATTGGTTATTAATAGCAGCAACACAGGTTTTTCCCGTACTGTATGAATTATATACAAAAATGACCACTTTGCGTGTTTTCTTTATGGTTCCAAATATCGCAGACAATCGAAGTAATTCCGAGAACTTTAAGAAAAGTGGATAAGCTCCCAGTTGTTAAAAAAAACTATATCAGGTCAATAGGGTTGGTACTCCGTAATTTTAAATAGAGGTAGTAATACAAGAAATATTGTGGCACTAATTCACTCCTCTGAACACTTTCCATAATAAAACTTATAACTTACAGGGAACTAGTGTAGGTCCTTACTTGTAGCCATTAAATGTATGTGCCTGAATCTGTTTGCCAAAGTTTTACATAGTTACGTGCCAATACCAGTTTTAAAGATTTATGATTGGTGTTTCCATAAATTTCATTATTTATTCATTCGGAAAAAGCAGCTGTCATACGAAGTTTCACAAAGCAATAATTAATGATAATAAAACTTTATAGCTTATTTCAAAATGCTTATTTGTAAATGGCAATGGCGCTGGTACCAGTTGGTAATTTAATTCAAATTCAAAAATCATTTATTCATGTAGGTAACATAATGTATGTACACTTATGAACGTAAAAATAGAAATATACATTAAATGCTTCTAATTTTACTTTTATTGCCAGTTCTCTAATCAAGTGCGTAGAACGGAAGAGAAGAACTGGCAATAAACTCTCTGACACTCTTTTTAATCTCCAAGTTTTTACTTTTACTTTTACACAACGTTTGTAAGAAGCTGCAACCATTACACCATGTTCCATATGACATCTTAAGCAATAAGGAAAAATAAAATATAACATCAAAGTAAATCAGTTCAATACCAATAAGTGGTGTATTTGATTAGTCAATGTTGCAAAATAAATTATATAAATAATTTACTTACATGCCGATAATAATAATGACTCCATTTAGTAAAAGTAGTTTAAAATGACTTTAAACCTTTTAAATTGCTTCTTCATTAATAGTAATGACTGAAGTTACTATTACTACAGACAATCAAATAGTTAATTTGTAAAGCAAAGTAATTATCAACAAGTAGTATTTGTTTAATCTGTCTGTAAATTAATTTAATAACATTAGTGTATAATTCAACAAAGTCAAATGTCAATTCAAAATTTGACAGTTCGTTTGACAGATCTACCGAAATTTAGTAATTTGAATCTGTTGAGAATTAATTCCTTACTTTGTTGCCTTAATCTTATATACTTAGCTATATGTATCGGATCATAATTTCTCAAAATTTTATAATATCTATATATTAGGATGTAAGTGCGTGTTTTTATTACACCATGCCTACTGCTAATAGAGGACAAATGACAGATTTTTATTGTTTTTGTCGTTTATAGTTTTTTATGAGTATTGTATTTACTTAAAGATATGTGTAACACGGGGTATTACTTACACACATTTTGAAAAACAAAACAAATGGCAATTCCAAAGAGTGGTGGAGTTAGTTCCAGTTCTCTTCCGTTCTATGTCTTTATCTGAGAACGGGCATCCTATTTATCCGTAATAGGGCGACCAGAGCGACGTGCATCTTTGACATCAAAATTTTCAGATTGAAAACGCTTAAACCAAATTTGTGCTACTCTCACAGACAGCACTAGGGCCATAAACATCGCAAAGTTTTTTTGCGGCTTGCGTTGCATTTAGTAGTAAAATTTTAAAATGTATCGAATTTCTTTATTAGATTCACTCTCGACAATACGAATAACAAATTAAAATCGCACATTATCCTTATTTGAATTTATCTTCTTTAAAATCTAAACTTTTAATGATACGAAAACCACTCAGATACAAATAGTATAGCCAAAGAGATTTGATTACAAGTTGCCATGCCAAAAACAATTTACCCAAGATGAGATTAGAATTACATTTTAGGGTGAAGAAAAAGCTTATTATAAGTTAATATCTTTCCTTACTGGAGTATACCTAATTTATGCTCATCTCACACGTATATATCGACTTTTACTTATCGAGAAATCTATGGACGCACACTAACGTAATTTAGCTCTTGCTTGGTTGTCTAATTAAACAATATTCAATTCCAACAATATACAAATCAAAATAATAACTTTATTTGATGCCTAATGAGCGTGTTTCACACCATAAAGTCTGTTATAAATCAAATTCAGCGCACTGAATTCTTGTTATGGAAGACCAATAGCGCAATTTCAAAACGTTCTATAAAACTTAACACCTGATAAATGTACTAGCGAAGCTTGCAATGTTATTTTGAAATGACTTCTAGAAACAGTTTTCTGAACGATTTAATATTACGTTGTGTTGGCGTCGCGTGGTTTATTTTTTTACATTTAAGTATAAGGAAATTGTTAAATGTAATAGCTAAGCAGTGTTGGAAACTATTCCAACCTCAACCACTAGGTTGAGGTTCGATCCCCGGCTGTGCACTCTATGTCTGTGCGCATTTAACATTCACTCGAACGGCAAAGAAAAATATAGTGAGAAACCGTCTTGAAACGCAAAAAGTCGACGGCGTGTTTCAGGCTTAGGAGGTGCCCCTTGCCTATGTGTAGTCCAGTGTTACAGTTTTCAGATTTTTCCAGAACTAGTTGTACCCTATGGATCCAGGAATATCTTAGACCGAATTTTGTGAATGGCAATTAGTGTATTCCTGCGCAATTTGCGGTTTTTAGTGTAAACAAATACGTAAATTTTTATAAATAAAGCCTTAAAAAGATCCCCGTAAGAAAATATATATTATAGTGACATCTTGACGGCTAGAAGTGTTCCAGGCGTCACAAGGCATTTTTTGACGTGACAACGTCTTATAATTCTATGGAGCCGGGTACACGCACTAAAAAATATGACGCATGCGGCGTTACCTCGCCCTGAGGCGTTCCATTTAAGGCTTGAAGTGCAAGCGAGAGTGCGGAACGAGTACCGAAGAGACACAATCGGCCTCCATGTTCGGCAGCTTTCGTTCGTTAAAAAAATGACATAATTGTATTTATGCGTACAAATGAATGTAACTTGATCAATTCCATTGTAATTTCCATTTACTTCCTTCTCTATATCCATACAAAATATTTATCAATCATATAAAATGTTTTTTTTTAATACAAACATTCCATCAATATTTTCTTATGACGTTGTCAAGATCAACTATCGTCAGTAAACTGAGACAACCGATTTTTTTTTCGACTCTCGGCGACACGATTATTATAACTACTTCAAGTATTTAAAATTTATATATATATTAATATTACAAAAAATGCCGTTAAAAAGCCGCTCTTATCATTTTATAATGATATCAAAACTGAGTAGTAAACAAAACAAAGTGCTCGTGTTATGAGCTCGATTGCGCAATAAATTTGTATGAAGTACAACTTCAATAACGAAATTCGCATAAATCTATTGTTCATCTAACAATATAGTCTGTTGTGAAACTAAATTGTTGCCTTCATAGTAGAAGAGTTACCGACACTTGTATGATAGGCTTTTGATATTTGAATTCAAAGCCAATTCGATTTTGCTCCAACTAAGATTCCCATTTTGGCTGTAGGTCACCTTTAGAGTGGCGGAGAGTTTATTGCCAGTTATCTTCCGTTCTACGCCCTTGATTAGAGAATATTTTGGATTACCCTTATCAAAATTATTAAAATGAAATTATGTATTTCGAACAATGTCTATATAAGTAAATATATTAATACTAGAAAACAGTAAACATAATGTTCAATTGTACTGAAAATACTTCTTTTCGTTATTCTTAAGACATGTTAAACTAGTCTTAAATGTATCCTCACTGGTATATACACTTTATACACATTCACGAACCTAATCTTATATTAAGCAATTCTTGTATATATATGTATACATATATATATATGTATATACATATATATACAAGAATAATCTCGGAATCGGCTCCAACGATTTTCATGAAATTTAGTATAAGGGGGGTTTCGGGGGCCATAAATCGATCTAGCTAGGAATAATTTTATAGAAAATGTAATTTTATTCGTGTTTTATTAACTTAGACATAGAATTGCCCGTTTTAAGATGTCAGTCATATAAAAACTTAAATATGAATATAATTATCTTTATTCGATAATTATATTTATATTTCATCATTTTATTACTATGTAATTCGTACTGAAAAATAATTTCCAAAAAACACAATTTATAAAAATAAATAAATACCGAGCAAAGCTCGGGATAGGTACTAACGCTTAATATAGAAACTAAAATTGTTTGCAGTGTTAATGTAAATGAGACAGCATAGCGCCCTTTCCCCTAATCATTAAATACATAAACAATGTCTGTTATCTTAGTTGTTTATTTACGTAAGAAACCAATATTTAAGTAAAATACAGTCTTTTTTCTAAAATTATAAAGCGTCCCCCCTTTTAAATTTAAAATTAAATTAAATTTTCGAATTAAATTTAATTTTAATAACGTATATACCTTAAATTCCCCCTCCCAGGCAGGTTATCATATATTTGAACAACAGCCTGAGCTAGAAAAGCTTGGAGAATTGGTTTCGAATGCACCCGTCTCCAGACATAATTATTATGTCTTCGTGGGCAGGAAAATATTACTCTATCGTATTAACGCTTGTTGACATCTGATTTATGATACGAGCTGAATTATATTTACGCTGCATTAAAATGAATGATTCATGTTTGCCTGTCTGGCGCATGGAATTGCTTCTGTCGCCCCTTGAGATGAAAAAAATATTTATAAGTCGCACCATCTCCACTTCATCATATAAAGTCAGTTTTTATTACTTACAAATTAGTAAATAATCTTTTAAAAGTGTTCAAATATACCAAGTTTTGTTCAGATTTCATTTGAACATTAGCAATGACACGGCTGGCGCGGATTTCTTATATGATTATAGTTGAAGATTCGTACTACATGCACAAATCAATTTGGCACCTGATTTGGTGATAATGGCACTCGGTGAAGTGCCTAGTTCACTTCTTCGTGCATTCAGCAGCAGTACACACTAATAATATTGTGTAAGTTATTACAACCAGCGGATGCGAGACTTTGTTTTTATTTTTGTTTTTGTAAAGAAATCTAATATTGTAAATCATTCTCGACTTATGCACAGAAGATTTATATGTATATCAGCTGTTTATTTGCTGATAAATAATCTAGAAACCGACTGCAGTGCCATTTGCCGGGCTGAATTTGAAACCATCCCGGGCGCCTCCCAAACGCATACAAAAAATAAATTCGGCCCAGCCGCTGAACAGGAGTTCCGTGAATCAAATAAATCAGATTTGAATATTGCTCTATTTTACAAATTTTTCCCTTTCTCTCAAAGTGGCAAAGACCTTCAAGCCAATCAATAGGTGTGCCTTAGCTTTGAGAAAATCCCACGAACTTGAAGCTCCGATCCTACCCGTAGGGCTAAGTAGGGGGACATTCATTACTTATGTCTTATGGTCTAAGGACGAAGTGAAATTAATTACTTTTGACGTGACGTTTTATAATTCCATGAAAAACCATGACGCATGCGGCGTTACCTTGCTTTGAGGGGTTCCATTTAATGCTTGAAGTCTCAGCCTCCGCGTTCGGCAGCGTTCGATATCGCTACGTATTGTGATTCCTATTTACCTCCTTCTCCTTTCAGGCAAACTATCTATCAAACAAATAAAATTAAAATTTTCTTTTGAAAAATGCAACTATTGCTATCTATAATGAATCTGTATTTTCTAATGAGGTTGTCACGTTCAACTAAAGTCAGTAAAGCCACTTTACAGACAGCTGATTTTTTTTCATAATTCAAAAATTGAAGAAGTGAACGTAAAGTTGATTGATTAATGATTTCAATATTAAGTAATATTTTACTCAGCTTGTTGCTTTATCTTGTTGTATATTGTATATACATTGTATTTTATCCATGGCATTTTCTTTGTTCATTTTCATTCTATTTTAACGATATCGATGGCAATATGCATGTTAGCCAACAAGTGCAAGGAAAATGTGATTCAAAAATATTAACATACAAAAAATTTTTCATAAAAGCAGCCAATCAATTTACGATTATTGTAAATTCATTCATTCTAGACGCTACTGTCAACCTGGCAACGTCGTACATTAGCGTATTAGTTCGGAACAATTAAAATAATACCTTCCTACGACCGGGACGTAAGTGTTATAGCTAAGTTCACTTGTGTGTCACACACAAATCATAACAAATTTAGAATAATAGGATAGCATTGTTTACTTTTTGGATGTGTGATACTCGTACTAGATTTTGATAGATGTGTCGTGTGAATATCTATATGAATCTCAATGTTTCACAGCGATATTTTGTGATAATTAGAATAAAAATTATTAAAAGGGACTACTTTTAATAATATTTTTTAATAATTAAATTTTAAGGTTAGTTATTAGGTATATTTTTATGTATAATGTTATTTCTTAGGTTTCATCTATTTCTGTATTGTGCCATTAGAATCAAAAAACATGATAATTATCAAAGAGTGGCGGAAAGTTTCTTGCCAGTTCTTCTTACCCGCTCTACGCCCTTGACTTGCGAACTGGTTGTAAATGTAGTGAGTTTGAGTTATGTCTGTAGCGAGAAATAGCCGTAGCAGCAACAAACTACATTTTACTTATATTACAACAACGATTGATTTATTCAATTTCTGTAACATAACCTGATTAATTTAATCTTTATATTAAAAACCTTTTCGGTATTCAGGAACAATTTCAGGAAATTTTCCTTCACAGAAACATAATAATGGGACTACAGGGAATACTCGTGATTAAATTCTAAGAAACTTTCCTATCAGAAAATTGATTTTATTGTATGCGATACTGAAATCCAGTTATTATTAGTTTTAATTACTATTATTATAGTTTGAAACTTACGAGACAGATTAAAATGGCAAAAGTCACCCGGCAAATGTTATATTGCCATAAACTAATACAAGAACTTAGCTTTTAAAAATGGATTTCACCCTGAAGAAGAAGGCTGAAAAATAAGGATTTCAGAAATACCAAATAAAAACATAACATATACACATAAAAATAATAGAATTACAGTATGACACAAGAATGTTATATATGTATATAACGCAGCAATTCTGCCTTAATAAGCTGTTATCAGCTTTTGTATTAGTTTAAGCTTTTTGTAGCGCATTAAGTCCATTCCATTGGAAGGAAGTTATGGGCTTCCTTTTAAGGTTAAGTCCTGACAGGGATGCTAAAAGCTAGAGTTCAAAACGAGTACTAAAATATAAATAGATTTTTAGTTTAAAGCGACGACAGCATTTTCTACCAAAAATTGAAGCGTCAAATGAAATAATACGATTTAAGTTATAACGACGACCTCTTTGCAGACTACGACTGGCAAATCCACAACCCGTGGTGGATTTAGTGAAATTTTATGAGTTTCACACATTTTTATTGACTCTTGGAAAGTCTTCGCTATGTGAAATATCTCTGATTATATTTTAGTACGAACTGTGTTTTTTGGTTCAATTTTTTCATTGTTATTAGTTTATTGAAGCAGCCAATTATATCATTGTTGTAGTTGTTAGTTTGTCTGTAAAAGAAGGTTTATATAGGAATATTAATGAGGCTGTTTCAGCGCGGAGGAACCAGTCACCCACGTATTCCTGGAATGCGAGGTTGTGGCTAAACAACGTTCAGAAATCCTCGGAACAGTAAATTCGCTCTGCGAAATGCCCAGAGTGCTTCTTTGCTTCTGGAACGAGTAAGGCTGACTTAGTTAGCCAGGACTATTTACCAATTAAAAATCTAAGAGTGGAAACTGAGTATAAAAATAAAATAGGATTATTATTATTAGAATTAACGCCTATAATAATTTATATTACTAGTAAAAGAATTTATTTTACAACAATTATAGAGAACCACGCAGCAGATTTCTGTGGAAATAACTATGATGTGTTTATTTTTACACCAATACAATTCTAAAACATTCTTCTCTCGCATGACGCTCTTCAATTCATTTATAATCCCTGATTTAGCTTAAAATAATGGTATAGCTTTTGCAAAGTAAATTTAATTATAATGCCGTAACTTATTGATATATAGGTCAAATTCAAAATATTTTACATAATAGAACAAATCGATCGATGAAATTATCACATAGAAATCGTGTTAAATATGTATATCAAAATATGAAACCATTTTCCCTCATTAAGTTGTGTTTTTGCTTGTAGTTGGTTTTCATTCGATATAACTTTTAAGTAGACAATCAAAATGCCAATTTTAGAGGAAAAAAACCTGAAATATTTATTAGATAATTATAAAAGAACATACTTTTAATTAAACAGTATTTTTTGGCATGTTCCAAGGAACCAAGTTTCTTTAAGCATTGTGTTTCATCAATCATTGATGACATTTCAGGTAATATTTAATGTATAAAGTTTACTTTTTATTAACCGTGTGTTTTGTTTTATTCTATTTACACTGACACTCTTCCCCACACACACACACTCCACCTACCACGATCACTATGCATTTGCTTTTTTGAACTATTTACTTGTTGAATCGGCTCACAGTGGAGAAGATATAAGATTTCGACATTTTTTTTATAGAACAGGAGGCAAACGGGTAGGAGGCTCACCTGATGTTAAGTGATACCGCCGCCCATGGACACTGTCGATGCTCGAGGGCTCGCGAGCGCGTTGCCGGCCTTTTAAGAAATTGAACGCTCTTTCCTTGAAGGACCCGTTGTTTAAGGTTCGGAAATACTTCTAAAGAACTGCATAAAGGCTGCTATAACTGTCTTTTATTTCTGGCTCTTTGGCTCACTTCCTTAAAACAAAATAATTTGGCTGATTAACATCATCAAACTTGGTTCTCAGATAATGTAATGCAACCTAGGGCCTAGACAGAAAAAAGAAAATACGAAAAGTTGTAACAACGACGCTAGCGAGATTTCTATGATGGAATGGAACCTTTTCGTAAAAAAATGTACATAGGTGTCAATAGATGTCTCTATGTTCAGATTTTTTGTCAAAATGAAACGCAATAAATTAATACAAAATAATAATTTTAAGCACTCTAATTACAAAAATTGAGCCTACCGATTAATTTTATATTACATTATATTTGTTAATAATAAAAAAAATATTATAACCTAAAAAATATTACAATTCCTTCAATCGAAAGATACTTTCTTCCATCCGGGTTTCCCTTCACAGCTCTGGTTTTTTTATGTCACTTAAAATCTATCGAAATCCGCTTTTTAAAATATTTTTATGTTAAAATCTTCACACCTTTAATGCTCACTTAGAAACGTTAGCCCTTCAAACGATTAAAAATAAACTTTTGCAGCATTTTTCACGACACGAGTGTCCCGCGGTGTAAAGTAAACAGGCCGTTAAAATTATTTACGGTCGCAGATCATTCACTTTTATTTATGTTTATATGCCTTTGCACCATTTAAATTCTGATTTTAAATAATATCAACATAATTGACTATTTTTGGAATGAAACCTCTTTAGGCGCATAAGGGTATGTTACGGATGAAACGTCACGAAGATGTGCAGCGACCAAACTCAAACTCAAAATATCTCTGTTTATATAGGTAAAAAATGTACGTCAACGTACGAAAAGAAATTAAAGCAATTGTTAATTTACATTCACAACCAGTTAGCAAGTCAAGGGTATAGAGCGGGCAAGAGGAACTGGCAAGAAACTTTCCGCCACTCTTTTTAATCGCCAAGTTTTGAAACATACAAATTGTTTAAACTGGAGCAAATCTATCCTAAGGATAAGAATAATTTCGATATTCGTCAAATTTAAAAAAAAGCTTTATTGATTAATTTACTTCTAACGCGGGCTTTGAATTTATTTATTTTAATTCTTTAATGTCGCTTGGGAGTTTGTTGTCAAAACGAATACAATTTCCATATAAGGAGTGGTTTAACATCTAGAGTTTCAGGTCAAATCTAATAAACAAACATTTAGTGTCTATTATTATCAACAATATATTTATAGCATTTAACTGATTGCTCTAGTTTTTGACTCAATGTCCTTTAACCCCTTATTCTTCCTGAAGTCCTTTTTTAGATAGGGCAGAGGGTCTTCAGCTCTCCCACCTGGTATTTCAGTTCCCTTTCCAATAAATCTTTCCAGCTCTCTTCTCCTCACCTGAAACGGTACGACGCCAGGTTTCCGGCCACGCTTCCACTTTCCTTGCGGGTTCTAATCAAGCGCCTGATAATTAAAAAAAAAAGAAAGATAATTTTTTTTTCGTAGTGTATGCCCTTTCCATTTCCATTAGCTTAGCGTGATCTGCTGGATTATGAGTTCGGCAGCGTACCGTCGCTTATTAGAGATCTTCTCTAATACCCAGAATAGGGCAAAGAGAGTGGTTGACGTAGACTTACTTACGTAAGACATCTTGGTAAGCTGGCAGTGTTCATAATAGTCATACCACGGATCCCTGGTTGCACCACATATGTCTTTTTTGTCACACTTGTGTAGGCGAAACTTCTCTGGGGTACTGGATCAGTCTTAATAGAGGTCTGACGTGGGAATTATTTATAAAATTATTATATTTTAATTGAATGTAACAAGATTAGTTCCGTAAATGAGTTTTGGCAATGGCTCTCGAAGGAATGGCCAAATTGTATGAATTTTGTTAAGACATTAGTCGGAGTTTTCATCCAATTATTACGCTTGGGTTGTCTCTTGAGACCATTGAATAGTTTTAAATACCTTTATGTATGCATTGGTATAAACTAATATAATTATTTATCGAATTATTTTATGATGTAATTTGGTCCAGTATTCATGTACCTACACAAAAACGAAAAAGGTTGATTCAAATGATTTTGTACTTGAAATATTTATTTCCAACATTCTAATATAAAGTTTGTACACATTACAACATAGATAAATTGTTTTTTAAAAATGAATAAACAAAAACATAAAATTATTTAAAGGTCCTTGTTTCTGTTTTTATTTATAAAGGCTGGTTGGCAGTGTACATTTAATGCTGGCAGCATTAAATCGCTGTATTGCGATACAACATTGAGCGATAAAAGCACAAGCTCTGAGGTCCCTGTTAAATGTACCAACTTAAATATTTAATTAGCAATTACATTTAAATAAAATAAAAAATCAGTGACCTTGACAGCTTTTTAGTTCTGGGCGTCGGGTTTCTGTGACTGTTTCACAATTTTTTGTCAATCCAATAGCCAAGTAGATCAATCAATTTTTTCAATTTCAAAAATTCTTTATTTAATGTTCAATAACAATTAAAAGTGCTACATGTCCAGTGTACATTAATTCCTGGAATTTAACAAACTTATAACTAAACACGTTTTTTTTTTAAAAGCCGTATTGCTTTTTTTAAAACTTATAAGACAAAAACAGATAAAAACTAAAGTTATAATATTTCGAAGTTTAGCATTAATAATGAGGTAAACTGGGACTATGCAATCTTTAGATGAGATTTGCAATTTTGACGTATCTAGTCTCCTGTTGGAGGACTTTCCACAGTGGTCTCAGTTACGTCATAATCTTCGTTCTGTGGTGGGTTTTGCTTGCTTTGCCTTGTGTTGCGCATAAAATGCTCGGCAGTGACGAGGTATGAAATGCAGTGGTATCATTCTGTGAGCATGTAATGCTACAGAAATAGTCAGCAGAACGAGAGAAAGAGCGCTTTAGGACGAATCCTAGGGGTAGAAGACGGGGAGTAAATAGGAGAAGATATGCCTATCTCCTACCTTCTACGTAGTGTATACTGCACCAAAAGTTTTTGAGTGTAACATGCCACTGCGGTTCCGGTAGAATGGGACAGCGACCCCGAGGCCCGAAGCCTCTGTAGGAATTCGTCGAGGTGTTTTTAGTTGGATTCACCCAGTCAGTGAATAGCAGAGATTTTGGTGTGGGTCGAGTCCCACAACCCTGCAACTATTTAGGGCAGGGGATGCGTAAATAAATTCCCACTTCGAATATTTAAAAAAAAGATCAGCCTCCTGTGCTTAGCATGCCTTCGACTTTTTGGGCTAAGACAAGCCGTATTCCTTACGATGTTTTGCTTCACAGTTCGAACGAATTTTAATGTGCACGGACAAAAAATCCGGTGGTGCAAAGCCGAGGATCGAACCTTCGAGGACAAGGTTGAGAGTCGCACACTGCTTAGTTTTTTAATTATATCTTTAACATTATAGCATGACTTACAAAGCAAACAATTCAATATTTTATTTTATTTAAAAATTCTGTCCCGATTTGTCAAATCAAAGGCAATATGTGCTCATCTTATCTATGTCTATGAAACTCTTTGCTTAGTCGGATTTTATTTTTTAACTAAGACATTTAGTTTAGCATAAACCAGAGTAATACATAAATGTTATATTATAGGCGTTAGTTTGTACATAATTGTATTTATCAACCGACTATAGCTAATAGACTTAGTACAAATTTAATTATTTCATATGTTCTATATTTGCCCCAGTTTAACGTGACAATAGACAAGAACAGATTATGCGAAATAGTCATGTTAATGTAAACAATTCCCAGAGATATAAAATATTCATACTAAATAAATATAGAGCATAAATGTTTGTCAGATGCCATAATGTTTAAATGTGGGTTATTTTGTTGTCTGTACTTAATTCAAAAATACAAAAATGGATGTTTAGTAACGAACAACTCATTTTAGATCATGCATTACCCTAAAGAAAAAAAAGAACAATACTCGAAAACCTATTCAAAAATTTAATTTAAAACAAAACTTTTTGAAATTATTCTAGTTTTATATTTATCATTTTTTTACTGTAACTATGTATCTTAAAATATTGTTAATAATGTATGCTTTTAGAAAAGAATATAATTAAAATTTATAATTTAGTAAAACATGTATGTAATTTAGTAAAAACAATATTTAAATTAAATTAGCAATAAAAGTCTTGTTTATGTAGACATTATATAATTAGTTTGTAATTACAACTTGATAAAAGGGTCTGGGACTAGTGCTGGGCAGGTTACTTCTTATTACTTTGCTATATTTGTTTGAAAATAAGTGTTGTTTGATGATTTGCTTTTTTAAAAGAGTACCGAGAGATTTTTACGCCGGCTTTTTCCCTCGGCCGACACTCTCTGTCTTCTTTACCAATGAGTATGGATGCCTACAGGTTCAAATTTAATGACGTGGAATAAGTGATACCTGTATATCTTATGTTCCATAATAAACATATTTTATTTTTTCGTTTTTATCTGTAGCAATAAATACTTCATCTACATTTGCAATTTTAGCAATATTACGGGACTATCATATCTGTACTTAACCAAACTAAATTTTAATTGAAAAACTTGACAAAATTCTCTAAACAATTAGTGAGCACACAGCGTTTAGTTTTTGTCTGTGGTCGTTACTTTAATTGTTAACGTACTTCGTTTAATTAACCGTTTAGAAATATTTATCTTTGTTTCTGTCTGGAATCGATTACACTAAGATAAACACAGTAGAACTGTCTTTTGTTTACGTAAGTATACATTAAAAGCGAGTTGATAACAATATCGCGTATACTGACCACAATTCATATAAAACAAATCGAAATGTCAAGTTTCGTAAACTTTGTGACTCTCAAAAAGTAAAAAAACGAATGTTTAGAAAAACTCTAACTCAAATATTTTTTAACTGCCGTTATACATTTAAAAGTTATACAAACTGCCTTTTATAAAATAAAAAATTCGATGTATTTTAAAAACTACCTACCAATAAAATACTGGATTTAAATAACAGTTCATTTGTTTCAGGCTTATTCACAATAAAATGGCGGGAAATGTTAGCAATTAAGCACAGATGATAAATCGCTTTGTCACAGATAAAATACAATTGAAATAAATCGCTCGTAAAATGATATTAATTGACGTGGGTTCAGATTTAGAATAATATCTTAATGAGTTTAAATTATGATTTATTAAAGTTACGTATATATATTAAAGTGAATCTACACGCACTGTATATATGTAAATACATATGTATGGGGCAGACAGATAATGTCATTATACAATTGTTATTTTTTTTTTTTTAGGATCGTCATGCTCACTTAAATGTCATGGCTTGTGCGGCGCGGCGTCCATGCATCGGTTTGTCTCTCTCCCTAAAATATGGCGAGTAGGCTGGCCATGCGTCATACTCGTGAATAGGTATTTGCGTATTGTTCCCACGAGTATGTAAGTGCATGCTCCGACTTCACCGTGCCTCCGGCTGATAAAGGACATTTTTTTTTTAATTTATTTTATTATTCTTTATTACTCAAGAAGCCATAATATGGAACATGGTGTAATGGTTGCAGCTTACAAACGTTGTCAAAAAAAACTATGCTACTAAAAAGAGAGTTTATTGCCAGTTCTTCTTTCCGTTCTACCCCCTTGATTTGAGAACTGGCAGTAAATGTGAATTTAGGAGTATATAATGTATATTTATTTATTTAATGTTCATATTGTGCATAAGTGTGTTACCTACATGAATAAATGATTTTTTAATTGAATTAAATTATTTTTGGAAATGTATATTTATTATTTAACAATAAGAGATTGCTTTTAGCGATAAGGCCGCCCTTTGACTCCATAATTATTTATGTTATCTGATTGAATATAAACCAAATACGTAAAGTGTTAATAAACTTACATAATACATATGTTTTTGCTATATATTTCTGTGAATACATATATTAATAATGAACGTTTAATCTTCTCTTAAATATAACAATTGATTATTTGGGTTCCACTATTTATAACTTACAAGTATGATAGTGATGCTAGTAACAGGATAAATGTTTTCTACATTGTCTACCAATTCATTGTTTTTAATTAGGTGCAGCCACTATCTGCCAGCCACGAGGTCATCCGTTTACCGCGCCGTAGTCACTTTTGTAACTATGGTCCTTTCCAGCGGGTCGTTCGTAGGGTCCATCGTTGGTCTGTCAGTCTGCATAAGTGCCCATCTTTTCAAGCCTGTGTTTCAGTGTCAGTCTGTCTTGTCTTATTCTGAACATTTTATCTATCTAAAGACTTTAAATGATGTATACGTTATTATAATTAAACAGCCAAATACATGAACTTCAATTAAAATTATATATCGTAAGCGATTCACACAAATAAACCTTTTGTTAATGTCTTTTATGCGAGTATTGCGCAATTGGTGAAATAATTATAATAATTAAATGCCGTTTAATCCGATAAAGCTTCATATCAATTAAATATCTGAACCATGACTCTTTGTTGACAGTTTGAATAAGCAGATTACGTGTACGGACAAAATAGAAATGTCCCCTTACTGATGTTTCAATTGTTTTTTATTTACATTGAGAAGGTATAGTCTTGGCTCGAAGAAATTATTATTCAGATTCAGGAACAACGGATGTCGAGGTGATACTGGTGGAGTTTTACACAATATAGACTGTAATTTTTTGTATGCAAGTTTTCAGGTATATTTGCATCATCGGACGTCAAGGCAGAATACCAAATTCCACCCGTATTACCTCGAAGTCCGACGTTCCATAACTGACCGTTTTCAGGCAGATAATTTTTGTGTTGTTTTGTGTTAAATTGATGTGAATGATGCTCCTCGGAAGCTTTATAAAAATACTTATTGTAAAATATTTGATAACTTGTATTACCTTATTTTAATTGAATTTGATTATGATTTTCTTTGAGTACCTTTTATAGTATACTGTATAATAAAATATACATAAAAAAGCCATTTATTTCTTGGAAAATAACAAAAAAAACTTTATACTATTGATTACATATATATTTTTGTATACGGGATGACCTTTTATAATTATGAAACATTCTAGAAAAATAAGACGATACAGAAAATAGGTAATAAAAATTAGGTCCCCATTGACGTATTTCCAATACATGTCAAAGTCTAACCGTTATTTATTACTAAGTAATTTATGTTTAGATCGGAGTGAAAAGAAAAATGGTTTCTTAAATTACCTCTTTGAGGTATTTAAGGTGTTGTTAACCAAAATAATGTGATTTTTACTTCAATCAGCTCATGTTATCGGCAATCATCTGAATAAGGAATAATACATTTTATTGGCTGTGAATAAGCCATATGCAATTTACAGGTTTACATGCTGCACTGGTGACTATCTTTTTCAGAGGCTGGTGTCTATGGAACTATAGTCCTCTTGTTACAGTTCGCCTGTCTACAGATAGAAAATTAACAAAGAGATGACTACATACTATGAGTAATCTTAAGTAATATAAAAATGTTATGGAGAACATAATACAAAAGCATGAGTTATAGTAGGTGTGAATATGTGTACCTAAGGTTTTGTGAAATAATTAATTTAATATCAAATGGCGATGGAACAAATATTATGTTGCATTTAAATCTTGATTTTCTAGAAACATCTATTGTATTTAATTTAGATAGTTTGTAAAATTCTTTTTCTTATGATTTTTTAAGTTCTATCCATTATACACGACAAATAATGGACACATTGTAAAGTACTTAATATTAACGGTTGATAAAATGGCCTTGAAAACGTAGCACACATTTTTAATTCTTTAGAATAAATCTGAATTTAGGTTAATATAATGCAAATTCCACAAATCGCTAATTGCTACTATTTTGAACCAAATCCGAAGGTCGAAAGCTTTATTAATTCCGTGAATGCCATCCAAATTAAAGTATATCTTTTCACAGTTTTTAATATTCAGTTTTCACACAAACAATTATGAACTAAATCATATAACTTTTTTACTTTAAAGATACCTCAAAAGAGGTGTCATATCTTACATAACATAAAATTAATAATTTTAGTTACTAAGTAATATACAATTAATAAGACAAAAACATTTAATTCTTTTTAGAATTAAAATATGCAATACGTCTGTTTTTGCGAAAATCGGTCCCATAGATTATTTTAAGGCTAATATAAATACTTTTCGCTTTGTCTATGTTAGACTATGTTTTATATTTTGACATTTTTTAAATTAAGAATAATTGCGTGTCGTTTTTTTTCTATACATCTTTATTATATTACAAACATTTGTCAGATTCGCTGTAATTAGTGACTAATTCGCTCGATATATCAATTAAGTAAACAGGGATTTCTACTAATATGTAAAGGCGCTGCAATTATCTAAAGTTTAGCTACCGCTTGTGCCAAATGCTTAAACTAAACCAATTCTGAGCTAAACATAATGATTGTGTATGGATCACAGTAACGTGGGTGCTTTATAGCTGCAGTTTCACTGAAGTTTAAGTGAAATATCATTGATATGCAGAGGAGACAATATGACATCATAAGAGAATTTCAAAACGATGTACAGCGCCCGAGGGACAGATAAGGAATAATATATTTCGCGGGCTTTTCACAGTTGCCCACAAACGCAATGCGGCATTATGCAGAATGGAACGTCCCTGCTCTTCTATTTTTAAATTAAATACGTTCCTTCCTACTGAATGTATGCGGTTTTTTAGCCTATGTACGGTGGATACAAGGCTTTTTGTACTGTTTCATTTCAAGACATAGTCTTGAAAGCTTTAATATCTGTGGTGATTTCAAACGCATTGCTATTGAGATTGCGTAATGAATCTGCCATTTGCATCGGGTTTCAGTACTTTAATTTAATGGGTTATGACAATAATGGAACCTAACATAATGACTTACTATTATATTAGACGTTGCAGCGCCACTGGATGTACAATTGAGCTTCTCTCAGCGGGTTTACCGACATTAATTGAATACAAGTATTAAATATGTTTACGTAAATAAGTCACTATAAAAAGATTTATGGTTTTTATCTGTGCGAGTATAATTTTAATGTTGTATAGCTTATTTAAATTAGTATCGATTTTTTTTTACACAAATCAAAAGTAAAGGATAATTTTAAAAATTACAACAAAAGAAGTCTAACTATCTATATAATAAGGAGGATTTTTGCTTTGATTTTAAAATAAAAAAATTTTAGCCTTTAAATACATGCAATCATATTTGAAATTTTTATCTAAATTAGCAACTCTATAAGATTTGTTTCGCCGATTACAAAGAGAATGTGAAACTTTATTTTTCTTTAAATATTAAATATATTCGGAGAAATATTGTCACTCCTTAGACAACATCGATTAATGCGCATCACTTAGTACGATTTTGTGTTCCCTGTACGCACTGTCAAAAGTCAAGATGGCGCCTCGACTTAAGACATCGTTTTTGTTTTGTCGTAATATTCGTACTTTGTTCGTTAAGTAATATTTTAAAACAATTAACAACAAAAACAAATAAACAAAATAATAAACAAAACAATTAACGACAAAGACATAACATTTCCTGATTAACTCACAGATTAACATTAAACAGACAGAGAAAATTAAGTTCGTTAATTTAACAAATATTCTATCGACAATTTGGAAACTTTAAGATTTATTAGCAACGGGCGACATATTGTTTCAAAAGCGATAACGAAAACAAACGAATTGTATGGTTATAACTTATAAAGTAATAAATAACTTTATCTTGACAAGCTAGGTATGTGGTCTTGGGAGAAAGAAAATAATTTATCTTGTCTCAGATATATGGCGAGTAATTTTAAATTTTAGTTCGATTTCGGACAATTCAATTCCCAAAAGGCCGGCAACGCACTTGCTGTTCGCAATGCTTTTTTTATGCGATTGGAGGCAAATGGGCAGGAGGCTCATCCGATGTTACGTGAGCCCATGGACACTCATAGACAAGAAGGCTCGCAAGTGCGTCGAATTGGGTCGGAAATATTGCAGTGGGCAGCCTTTAGGCAATGTGAGTGTGGGCGTGTTACAATCCCGTGAGCCTCCTGCCCGTTGGCCCTGATAGATATAAAAAGAGAAAAAACTTTTTTTAATTGTCTTTGCATTGAAAAATGATTGAACATTATGATCTAGCCAAACTTAAGAATAAAAAGTAATTTAAGTCTATCCATCCTAATTTACTAAAAATATATCTAACATCAACATCAAAAGTCAACCCTAATTACGTTTTTATTAATTATTCACTCTGTTCTTGTTTACTAGTGGAAATAAATAAACAAATATTATTTTTGATAATTTGCAAAAAAATATTTGTTGCTCTTCAAATCCGCCAGCCGGATTCGAATATCGCCAATACAAATAAAACTTTTGTGCATATTGCATACATACATCTAAAATTTAGTTAAAAACCTTTTTAGCCGTTAACATTCATTAGGCCGGCTAAAATAGGTCGTATATTTTTGAAAACTAATTGAAAAATAGTGTAATGGGCTTTAATAACGGGGCACTGTTATCGAAGCAGTCATGGGTCATCAGTTCATCGAAAGCGATCGAGTTTCTTCTAATCTAATAAAATCTCGCTGTTGGCCTGAAGGGCCATGACAGATCAGCTCAGGATGTTTTGGCGAACTTGGCTAAAAATGGGTTTTACCCGCGACTAGCCGAAGGCGTCTCCTGCGAGACTTGGAATTTGACTGGCCCTTTGCTGGATGGCCAAATGTCTGAAGATCGGAAGCTCACTAGAGGTAGCGAAGTACGATCCAAATCTGACTATGCTTTGACGGGACTAATGCCCAAATCAAATAATAATCAAACATAAGTCTTAAAAGTCGATAAGAATGTGTTAATATGTGTGTGAGAGAGTGTGTGAATGGGTGTGAGTGCGCATGTATTGTGTAGCTAAGAGTGGTTATAGGTTAATAATAAATAATTATCATTACTGGCATAACAGCTTATTATTTCTTTCTCTCAAATTATTAAAGCCGTGGGAAATAGGGATTAAGGAATATTAGCAGAAAAATTATTTTTTATAACAAAAGGTCGTGAATATATGTCTAATATATTATATACACTATATAGTCCCTATGTTTGAACAAGTAAATATGCCTTCTAAAAAACCTCGAAAAAGTCTTATGTTTAAAACAAGGTAAATGTGAATTGTTTAAATAAAATACGAAAATAACCGTCAAACACAGACGTACCTTGTTAAGATGCAATCTGTAATGTAATATAGCCTTCCTTGGATATCTTCCAAGACATTTTTTGCCGAAATATTTGTACGAGCTCTGGGTTAACCATTAGGGTTGATAAAATATTCTTTTTATATTTTCCTTTTACAAGTAATTAATTTTAATGAATGTTGAGTTTTCCGGGTTTTTTATTCACACTGAAAATGAAGATTCAAACTATATAACAAGATTTAGACTGACATGGAGATAAGTATTTCGTTGATACGAAAAAAAAATCCCCGTTATTCTATTAATATTATAAATACGAAAGTCTGTATTGTTGTTTATTGGTTACTTTTTCATGTAAAAAGCTGCGAACCTGTGAAGAAACAGCGTCTCGGAACATTGTCACGCGCACGATGGCTGTTTCACCGGAGTTCTGGATACTCATAGATTTTATGGTGCTCTCGAGTACCTAGTATTTTTTATTTTTTTGAAAACGACATGAGGATCCAGTTTTGATGTTCCTCAAACCCAGTTCCAAAATAACCCATACCGAAGATAAAAGTGTCGTGCAAAGACACTAAAGTCATAATGTTAGTTCTTTTCTACGCCACGCTAATATATCACGGCCACCTAATCTAATTCTAATTAAGTATAGCACGAATTGCGGAAAAAAACATGGAACGTTGAAAGAGTGCTGCGGTATTACAGACTTCCATAAAATATAAATGTCAGATATTTAAATAAAGACTAAAACACCATCTCTTAAGTAAGCCCAGTTATGTACGTTAATGAAAGTCCATCCAAGTTCTACTTAGTTAATGTATCCGTGAAGCCCTTCAATGGCCCACGACGTGATAAATTACATCTTTAGTATATAATACAATGACCACTATATAAGGTTAAAAAATGTATTAAGAATATCCATAGCGCAAAATCACCTACATCATGAGCACACCCCAGATACACACCATCACGTACATACCCACACTTTTACACCACCACACAACACAACCAAATGAGGCTTCTTTTTTAAATTAGTTAAATAAATTGAATCACAATTAGTTAAATGTATTTAATACTTTTTGTTTGTTTGTTCTCCTTTGTAAATTGTTTTGTAGTAAAATGTATCTTACTCCATCTTTGGCTATATATTGTGTATTTGTTTGTAAATAAATAATTTATGTTTGCTGTAGGATAACGAAGTAAATAAAGAAGTTCTCATGTAAGTGATTATTAACCGTTACGAGAATAAATGTCCTTAAACCTTATATAAACAACTCGAAATACTAATCCTGCGCAGACTAAGTCGCGGGCATCAGCTTGTACGAATACTATTAATGTTGGCTACCGTTAGTCCACTGGCTACATCTGTCTGAATGTGGTATTGGTTAGAGATATAATTGAATTTGTAGTGCGCTTTTGTTAGTTGGGTTTCAATAGCCCAACTATTCATGGATTCTGATGAACTTTTATTTAGATTTATTTGGTAGTACGTCCAAAAAGCTTTATTGCTAATTCTTACAATTTAACATTAATAAATGTGAAGCTTTTGCAATTGATTAATAACTGTACGCTAATTAAATTTAAATATTTTATTTTATACGTCGCAGACTCCTTTTAGACCTTGTTAGCTTTGAGGAATTCCTGTTTGCTGAAGCACTTATATTTAAGTTACCTACAAGTAATATGAAAGCATAGACATTCCATATTTATAAATACCAATGTTGTGGCTACAAATGTAGGGCAGGTAGGCATTATTCACCTCTTATAATATTAATTATTCATGGGATAATTTAGCACACAATACTTCAGTAGTAAATAAACACAATCATTGTTACGAATCGTTTCTTCTTTTGTTAGCCTATATATTGATGTGATTTAAAGGAAAAATATAGGCTTAGTGGGGGTTCATTTAAAAATCCCTTCAATGCTTTAAATATATACTCTTGTAAGTACAACAACAAATTATTGTTTTTAAGAAATGACAGGTTTGTATAAATAAATATGTTTCATCCCTAGTGATATAAACAAATGTGTTGAGCGTTGTTTAGCAAATAGCTTTCCCGAGTTGGGTGCGGTTAGGGCAATATGTGGCCTTAGGGAAACTATCTACTGTAATAAACCGTATACTGGGTTATTCACCAGCGAAATCTCTTCAAAATGTTCCCCGCACGTAATACATCACTGTTACACTTTATTTGCGAAAAGCGAGTATGAACTCAACTTTGAATTTTGAATTTCGAATTTTATTTTGACAAGTATATCAGTTTTGTGCACTACAGGTAAAATATATGGTTGTATAGTGCATACTTAAAAAAGTTTATGAAAGATATTTCGATTTTATTTCGTGTATAGTAACAAACTTTGAATTTTGAATTTCAAATTTTATTTTGACAAGTATATCAGTTTTGTGCACTACAGGTAAAATATATGGTTGTATAGTGCATACTTAAAAAAGTTTATGAAAGATATTTCGATTTTAT
Source organism: Pieris mannii (assembly GCA_028984075.1). Taxonomy (NCBI): domain Eukaryota; kingdom Metazoa; phylum Arthropoda; class Insecta; order Lepidoptera; family Pieridae; genus Pieris; species Pieris mannii. The sequence goes on along the minus strand of CM054793.1, from coordinate 9,044,637 downwards.
TTAGTGTATAGTAACAAACTTTGAATTTTGAATTTCGAATTTTATTTTGACAAGTATATCAGTTTTGTGCACTACAGGTAAAATATATGGTTGTATAGTGCATACTTAAAAAAGTTTATGAAAGATATTTCGATTTTATTTAGTGTATAGTAACAAACTTTGAATTTTGAATTTCAAATTTTATTTTGACAAGTATATCAGTTTTGTGCACTACAGGTAAAATATATGGTTGTATAGTGCATACTTAAAAAAGTTTATGAAAGATATTTCGATTTTATTTAGTGTATAGTAACAAACTTTGAATTTTGAATTTCGAATTTTATTTTGACAAGTATATCAGTTTTGTGCACTACAGGTAAAATATATGGTTGTATAGTGCATACTTAAAAAAGTTTATGAAAGATATTTCGATTTTATTTAGTGTATAGTAACAAACTTTGAATTTTGAATTTCAAATTTTATTTTGACAAGTATATCAGTTTTGTGCAACACAGGTTTATATATGTATGTATATTGTATAGTGTATTCTAAAGTTTATGAAATATATATTTTGATTTTATTTAGTGTATAGTAACGAAGGATTACAATCAAAGCAATATTATAACCAAAAATAAATAAGATTTAATTGAATTTTGGTTTTATATATTATTTCATTAGAGTAATTAGCTGTAACTGTAGAGTTACCTGGAAAGTATAGCTTAGGTACTAGCGATTTGGCCGCTCTTTGCACCATAGTTTCTTAAGTTTATTGTTAAAAAAATCAGTGGCGCTAGAACCTCTTTAGGTCTTGGCCTAAGATTTCTGAATCGTCACACGTCGTCGACTTGTTGGGTCTAAGCCATGTCGGTTTCCTCACGATGTTTACCTTCACCGTTTGAGAAAATGTTAAAATGGGCACATAGAAAGAAACTCCATTGGTGCACAGCCGGGGATCGAACCTACTACCTCCGGAATGAGAGTCGCGCGCTGAAGCCACTAGGCTAAAACTGCTGCCTATTGTTAAAAAAGTGTTAAAAATATATCATTATATTTGAGCACATCTGATCTAGATTTTTACTATGGTTCGAATTAGTCTTCAACTAATTTGATGTGTGAGGTTCAACTACAACCTCAAGACGCGAGCTTCCGCTCGTGAAGTTAGTTTTTTGTAAGCTTAGGCGAACTTATTTATTTATGAACAAATTTCTTATAACTCCTGTTTTATTCTGTAAATACGAGACTCATCAAAAAATTTCTTGTTATGTTTAAATATAATAAATGTTATTATTTTTTTAATAATAAGTATTATAAGACAATACACACAGCCAAAACGGATTAGATAAACTATATATGTATATAAAACAGAAAACAAGCAAGTGAATTAATAGACAATGATACATAAAAAAAGCTAAAGTAAACTGAAATTTAACATTTAAAAACAAAAAAATAATACTTAGAATTTATAACTACTACTTAAAAAAAATCAGTCTTCCCGCTTCTGCAAGTTCTTCTTGACATCTTTCTTTTTGAGGTGGAAAAGATCCTGATAATGGATGTCATGTCAAAACCCGAAACATTGGCGAATTCTGCAAATTGAATTATGAATTATTCATTCATTTTTTGTTAAGAAATAATTTATTGAAATTCTATAGTATTTATTTTGATTAAATAATGTTTATAAGTAATCGTAACAATCAAATATACACTCAAAGGGCGATTGTTTTTTTTTAGTGACACTTCTTTAATGGGTAACTAAACTATATAATAATAATAATAAAAGCCTTTTATTTGCTGACCATTTAGCTTAAATGCTGTTCTTATCAAACAGTAATATTCTTAAATCTAATTATATAGCGAAAATAATTTATTCTCAACCGCTTTGGTCAGGTTGTCTGTCGACATAGGCCTCCCCCCATTGTTTCCATGTCTCAAGGATAGACCTTTGCTAAATAGCTATATAAATGTACCAATTAATATTTTGAACTAAAAATACGTTTAACTGTCACTTATATCACAAAATGCATTGAATAAAAAGTTGATTTAATAAATCCTCGTTATGCAATGGATTCTAGTAGGCTGCTCTTATGAAATTTCATTCGTTGAATATATGAAATTGCCATTTTATGACAGTTCGTTGAACGTACAAATTTACCAAAATGATAATTTTTATGATTCTCGCATTTATAATATGAAAATTCAGAACGCTTAATATTTATTCAAATAATCAAGTATTTAACTATTACTTTTAAATAAAAAATAAATCAGACGCGCTTCAATCTTTTTAGGGCTTTAGATTTCTCTACCTGTTTCATCATCATTTGTCAATCAAATAGGTAAGTAGGTGATCAGCCTCCTGTCACAAGCCAGTTTCCTCACGATGTTTTCCTTCGCTGTTTGAGCGAATTACCTTTACTATTATCTTTAAACTCTGTTTGTCTACTGATCGAGTTCTGTTATTGAGAATCTGAAGCAAAAATGCGCCGTTTCTTCTTAGAAAATGCAATTTTTATTCCATAACATTCCATATCTTCTGCGTAATATTTAGTCCAACGTCCGGAACATCCGAAGTATTAGATTTATAGAAAAGGGAGTGAAAACTTATCATACTGACTATATAATTATTATATTAAGAGTTGTATTAAGTTTAGCTTCATCCACGGTTACACACACATTAATTTAATATGAGTATATTAAATAGGCTTATTTAAATCAGTCACTAGAAAAAAATCGTCTTGAAACATACTATATTTACAAACAACTTATATATTACATTTATTTAGCTATAATAATATCTAATTTAATATAAAAAGATGACGGCATATACTCGCCAATTATAACAAAAAATGTTTACGAATTCAGATATGGAATACATGAAAGGTGGAAGCGCGTAGGTTTTTTATGTTATACAAAATGTAAAATTTAAAGATGTCATTGGTGACAAGTTTAAATTTGTAGGATGTATTACTCTCTTAAAGTACGAGGAAAAGGTGACACATTCAGTTTAGTTGAAACTTTAGCCGTGAGCATTGAAATATTACCTATTGGATTCGCAGAAGTGAGAACGACATATCATTGAAGTTTTGCAGCTGCTGTACTTGGCGATATAGAAAGCTGACGAACAGGCGAAAAATAATAAATGTCAAAAATATCTTTAATCTTTCCTCTAACTTTAATTTTGTTCACTTTGGAGTAGACTCCGTGGCGACTCCGATGGGAAGCGGGGTTCAAGTTCACAGGCGCTAATGCAAGTTTCTGTCTGGTAGGCAGTTCTAGCACAATAGGCACCTTATTTCAAACGGTACTTTTTACAGTGCATGATTGTATATCGTCATATCTGAACAAATAAAATATAATTTATAAATAAATTATACTCCGAATATTCTAATTTAAATCGTTGTCATAATCAAATCTATCAGGAATATAGTGTGAATATGCCACGTCAAATTAATATATTGTAATCAGTCCACACGTCATATTTTAGTTGGTTGTGTTTTGTGACATTAGATATGCTTAAATTATAATTATATATATCATTCTGTCCCGTGATAAAGATTGGGTCAACTGTCTTGACTGCACACAGAAATATCCTTCTAACTTAGTCCTTAATCAAAAATAATTAATATAGTTTTAAAGAGTCTGTATTTTAAAAAGAAATACAGCAACATACATTTCTTGTTAAATTCTATTAAAACCTTAATTACAATCTGATACTGTTAATTCTCTTGACCCTAAAATTAACAAAAAACCCTGTACAACGCTATGAAAACTTTTCCATCCCGATAAAGATCTAAAAGGTCTAGTTTTCATGTAAATTTAAAGTGCTCCACGTCCTGGGTCTTTCACTGACATAAAAGTTTTTATTGAATTCAAAAACTTCCGCCAAATTCCCGCCTATAAAATAAAAATGACAGTTGCGTTGTTTTAAATGTCACGTGCGCGTAGCTGACAGCGAGAGGATTTTTCGTAAAAATCCAATTCTACAATGCCCCAAGGACAATAAATAACTTACGTTACAAATCAGAATGTTTACTAAAATTTAATTCAAATCGTATATTATTCATGTATATATTCAATCGTGTATCAATGTACAATTGTGAAAGTATATAATGTACAATAAATACATATAAAATTCTTCTAATTTTAGATGTAATGCCAGTTTTCAAATCTAAAGCGTAGTACGGGGAGAACAAACTGGAAATAATAATGGCGGTTTTTTGTTTTTATCACAACACGTTCTACATGTCATCTTTAAGTAATTTATTATTATATTAAAATAAATATAAAAAACAAACTTAGTCCTCTATCAGGCTGGTGAAATAGGAGCACGCACTTACATTCTACTGGGCTACAGCATTATAAAAATATATATTAGCTCTGCTAATATATATTTTTATAATGCTGATGTCAGGTGACTGGTCGTACTTGAATTCGTGTATGCGGTGATATTAGTTGTTTATACTACGTATTTGCGTGTTGTTCTCACGAGTGTGTAAGTGCGTGCTCCTATTTCACCATGCCTTCTGCTGATAGAGGACAAATCTTTGTTTTTAATTTGATTTTTATTCTTTATTACTCAATATGTCATATGTAACATGGTGTAGTGGTTGCAGCTCCTTACAAGCATTGTGTAAAAAAAACTTGGCGATTAAAAAGAATGGCGGAGAGTTTATTGCCAGTTCTTCTCTTCCGTTCTACGCCCTTGATTTGAGAACTGGCAGTAAATGTAAAATTAAATTCATTTAATTTTTTTTTTTGACGTTCATTAGTGTTGTTGTTACCTACATGAATAAATAAATTTTGAATTTTTGAATTTTTTTTTTTCATCATTTAGAGGGCTGATGGTGGTTATAAGGTGCTTTAGTACGTAAGTATAATTAAAAAAAAATAAAGTCTTATTATATGGAGGTATATTGATAAATCTTTCTCAAGTTGTACATTGGCGTAACAAGATAAAAAAATCTTTTGCCGTATACTAAATTTTTAGAAAAACTATACTAAAAATAGAAAATAAGTATTTGGTATATTGAAAGTTTTATTATATCACATTGTTTCTGCTAACTTCAGGGTGTCAGTTTAAAAATTAAAATGTACTGTCACCATTTTTGCTTAACGCGCCAAAAGAAGTATTCTTGAAGTACTTCTATTACTTCAACATAAGATAATTACGTGATTATTATAGTAAGAGTACGGGAGTTTTGCGGGTATATTTGTTTGTACCTAACTTTTAATACAGTTTATATTAAAGAGTAACATATATCGTAGATATAGTATAATGTGGTAAATTTGAATAAATAAAATAAGGGTCTTTGTCAGAAGCTGAATAATTATTATTATATTGAATTCAATATGTGTCAACTTCTATTGTGATACTATACATATGCTATAAAAAATTAAATATCCAACTGTAATTTATACTTATCTGGTATTTTTTTTAAATAATTAAATTCATATTTTACATATATACCATTCTGTATTCAATTATTGGCGAAACAATCACAAATGTTTTTGATTGGCTTCGATCAATGATAAGCTACTTGAATACAAAAATGTGTGTATCAAACACGTTTTCGGATATAACTACTTACTTACAAAAGAATACTAACCTGAGCTGGAAACATTTGAAAGTTTAGACCTTCATACATTTTATGTGTCATATGAAAAAGCTGTGTTACGTATTACGTGTTATTCAATGATTTATGTGTATAAATTGTTCCAGGTTACCAAGAAGCTAGCCAGATGAAGTCTATGGCGCCTAAGTCTCGAGGTTAAGAAGATGACGCCAGCTGGTCTGCTGATATTCAGCTCATTGCTTACACGAACACTATGTGTCATAGCACCTCAAGTGAAAGGTAAGTCGGTCATTTGAATCCTACACGGAAATTGGCAAAAAACAATTTGATATTGATCAACATAGGAAAATTGTCCCAGTGAAATAAAAAGCAAAAGCGATCGCAGTTATTGGACTGAAGTTTGAAGGGGTTTTAAAACGCGGCCACACGGCATAGCAATTTGTATGTTTGACGTTGCGGCACCGCTCCGGCGCATTCCGCACCGCATCGTGTGGCGATCGCGCTCATAGCAATTCTTGCCTCAAGTGAATTCAGTCCATATCTTTTGTTCCTCATTATAGCGTTGGTAAAAAAAATTAAAATTAATTCATGTTTAAGAATTTGTTATGTTCACTATAATAGGGGTAGATTCATATCTAACGGAAAATGCGTCAAGCTTTTTTATATAATAGGGGGGCAAACGAGCCTGCGGGATGCCCAAAAAGGCAGCCATCGTAGCCTATACACTAGACACCCGATTATAGTGGGTGCATTTCCGGCCTTGAAGGCACTCGACTTTTGAATCGTATCATCAATCGCCTCTATTCTTTCAATATAAACCTAAATATTACGCGTCTAGTTGGTCAAAAAGGATACGTTGATATTGGGTGCATGTTTTAAATACTCAAACAATGTCAAGGGGACTATTTCTATATTATATTTTGCTTACGTTTGTAAATTGTTTCATAACCAAAAATGATACGAAATTTCTATGTGCCATTTCTGATGAAGTAAGACTGACTATTACAATGATGCAAGATAGGTAGATAGAAAGAAGTTTTATAATAATTACTTTTTTTTTATAGAACAGGGGGCAAACGGGCAGGAGGCTCACCTGATGTTAAGTGATACCGCCGCCCATGGACACTCGCAAGTGCGTTGTCGGCCTTTCAAGAATTTGTACGCTCTTTTCTTGAAGGACCCTACGTCGAATTGGCTCGGAAATACTTCAGTGGGCAGCTGGTTTTGTTCTTAACATTATTATTTATGTTGCCGTGCTTTTGCTACGAAACCGATATCACCATAATATATTTCTTTATCTTATATCATCTCCCTCGTAAGAGATTCAGTTAACAAGAATTTTACTGAGCTAAAGTCGTAAACGAATTGTAATAAACATATTTAATACTTTTACTTAACAGCCTCTGTCGTTTCATTAAAACTTATTACTAAAATTCTAACAATACAAAAGAAGCAATAACAGTTGAAAATTGCCATGCCTAATATAAACTGAAATCTTCAAAGTATTAGCAAAACAGGGTAATTTAAACAATCATAAGGTGGATTATAAACGGACTGTTTATATACGGTTTCTACAAGATCTATATAACAATTTACTTAAAAGGGGTCTATTGGGGGGGTTAATGCTGCGGAACACGAAATCATACAAATATTAATAAATGAAGTACGCGAAGAATATTATAATGAAAAAAATACTCGTTTGCTCTAAAACAGCGTACTAATGCTTAAAATGCCGGCAACGCACTCGCGAGCCCTCTGGCATTGGGTGTCCATGGGCGGCGGTATCTGAAAAATGCTGTGTAAGAGTTAATTCTTTACCTGTATATATAATAAGTTCAAAGAATATATTAAACACGGCTAAAAGGAAATAACTATTAACAATGGCGTAGATGCTACAGTTTTTTTTTATATGACAGGGGGCAAACGGGCAGGAGGCTCACCTGATGTTAAGTGATAGCGCTGCCCATGGACACTCTCAATGCCAGAGGGCTCGCGATTGCGTTGCCGGCCTTTTAAGAATTGGTACGCTCTTTTCTTGAAAGACCCTAAGTTGAATTGGTTCGGAAATACTTCAGTGGGCAGCTGGTACCTCAAAGTTGTGGTGCGCGGCAAAAACTGCCTAAAAAAACCCGCAGTTTTTTTTTCAAAACTCAACCTTGAGGTCAGGAGTCACAGCCTTGCCTATGTATTATGGCGGAGGAAAATATAGCGAGGAGGCTTAGACCTAGAAATTGACGCTGTGTGTGAGACACACAAGCCTCTCTTGTCTATTAAGAAAACAATCGACATAAACAGAAGTTAAGACAGAAGTTAGTTAGGCCAAGACGTTTCAACATCGCGATCACAGCCGCCCTAAGTGATGAAGAAATTCTAAAATGCTCTTTTCACTTCAATATCAGTTCATTGTCTTTCCCTCGATTTTCTTAAGAGTATCATTTGTTACAATTTCACTTTGAAACTCCGCAATTCGTATAAAGTTCTTATTGTATTCAGAAACCACTAGGGTCTGATATTGTTATTGTTAGGGCTCATTGTTTGGAATCACAGCTTTGGTGATCTTGAAGGAAGCTCAAGCCTTTGTGGAGGAGTTTGATAGGTAGAAATAGTTATACGAATATAACAATTGAAATATTACTAGTGTCCATTTTCCTGTATTATAGATTCTCGGCGAAATAATTATTCGTCCTATAACCCATTGAGGGATACGAAACATCAAACATGGACTTTCTGAAAGTATCGTAAAATCAATAATTATGCATAGTGAACTTTCCATTCACCGATTTTTGAAAAAAAATAAAATTAGGGAACATTTTCATGGGGTTTGAGTATCTGCTAACTGCAAGAGCAGTGTTGGCCTCGCGGCTTCAGCGTGCGGCTCTCATACCTGAGGTCGTAGGTTCCATCCCGGGCTGTGCACCAATGGACTTCCTATGTGCACATTTAACATTTGCTCGAACGGTGAAGGAAAACATCGTGAGGAAACCGATATGTCTTAGACCCAAAAAAAATCGAAATGTAAATGTTAATAGTTTTCGAGTTATTAACAAAAACGAAATATTTTGTTTCATCTTATTTTGTTGATAACAATTGCAATTTTTAACCTGCACCAAAATCCTTCAAAAACATTTTTCTAGAGGTGATTCCGAATCGAATGAGCCATCGCTCATATTTTTAGGACCTTTATCTCTATTTTTTACGTTTTTGAACTTGTTCTCTAGACTTTGAAACAGATTCAGAAATCTGTGGCCACGACCTATAGAGCGCCACTGATTTATTTTTGTTTGAGCTTGCGAAATTTTTACTACATTTCTCTCTTTCCTACAACTTTATTAGTTTTCTAAACTCGACCACTGCTTTAAAAATTCAAAACATTAATTAGTTTGCGTACATAATTCCGGCTTAGCTGTCCAAGTTTATAATTATGCGCCTAACTTTTCCTTAAAGAATTCATTACACTTCTCTTCAACTTTAGTTATTGTTAAATTTTATTATTATATTTTTCGTTGGCGACCGAAAATGAGCCTTGGCCTCTGGAACTAGAGAACGCTATAATAGCCGATCCGCCACTTGGAGCTCTCTTCTTTCTTCTTTCTTCTTTGCCATACATCACTTTTCGATATTAAATGAGCTCCATTTTATTTTATACTCATCGCTAAGTGGTTAAACACTAACAAGTTTTGTATTGAAATTAGACTAGCAACGAATATTCGGTTACTATTCGGTATTCGGCCTATTCGGCCGGCTGTTTTTTTCGGCTGTTTTTATTATATTCGGCGGAATACCGAATAATATATTATGTCATAGAGAAATGATTGGGAAAATGAAAAATTAAAATCGATTGATTACGTATATATTCAAATTTTCATTTCTGTTATAATCGTTTAAGTAGTAAGTCATTGGTAAATAATCATCTTGTGAATCGGGAAAATGGAGGATTCTGTCATTGAATTAATGTGATAATCAAAAATTTTGTAGGGTAAGGTTCTCATTTCTTGTATAACCATTCATTAAGTAGTCATGCAGAGCGTTACCAATATAAAAAGGAGCGCGAAACAATAACGGCTACACAAGTTTTGGCGCAAAAATCCAGCCGAATACTTTTGCCTAATATTCGGCTATTCGGTCAGGGGCTTCGCCGAATATTCGGTATTCGGTATACTCCAGAATATACTAATCGTTACAAGTCTAATAGAAATACATGGTTAAGTAAATATTAATTGCCGCGTCGTGATCATTTGGATCCAAACATGAGCGACGTATCAGGCCGATCAAAACAAAATTTACTTATTTATAAAGTATAGAAATTTACATATAAATTCAATTAACTAATTTAAAATAAATATCGCACTGAATAACTATAAACTAAAACACATTCCGATGTTTTTTCGCAGACTTCAATTCCGGTGACAATAAGATTATAACTGGTCCATTTTGGCACGAGGTCTACACGGAATCATACGAGTATCCGGAGGAAGACATCTCTACGACCACATCAGAGCCTCTGCCGTTCTTCGAAGATGACGCTTCAACTAATAATGTAACTGCCCAGCTCGGTAGCCGCGTCCACTTGCACTGCAGAGTTCACGATCTTGGTGAAAAAACTGTATGTATCATTTTAAGTTATAGTACCTGGATGACCGAGATGAGAGATTTTTTATAAATTGTTTTTTGGAAATTATATTGAAGTACGAATTACATACTAATTAAATGATGAAATATGAGCTGTTTATTTAAAGAAAACAATCATGAGTGTGATAAAACACGAACAAAATTACATTTTCTAGAAATTATTCCTAGATCGATTTATCGCCCCCGAAAGCCCCCGTTTAAATTTCATGAAAACCGTTGGAGTCGATTCCGAGATTCGAATTATATATATACAAGAATTGTTCGTTTAAAGATTTAAGATATTTTAACAATAACAATAATGCTGGCTGATTAACATTGATTGACAGCAAGTCCTTCAAGACTATACTATTTCTTCAAAGGTCGCCAACGTACTTGCGAGCCTTAGGGCAATGTCCAAAAACGGCGGTATCACTTAGCATCGTGAGCCACTTGATCTGTATTTAAGATGGCATACCTATTTTGTTTTGTTTGTGTCCTTTACATATAATAAATAGTTTATACAGAAATGTATCATAATTTTAATGGTCTTTTTGTGATTTCCAATAACACACACATTTACTTGTTAGACTTACAATCAAAACATAATTAATGATGCATATAACAGACATAACATATATTACACAATCATTTATTTAGTATTTTTTATATATCTATCAACATACTAGAGTAATTGGGCCTCCACATTCTATCTGGATTTTATAAATCCATAGATGTATTCTCTCTGTCTTAGTCTGAGTACTACTGTAAATCCTACTTGTAGATTACATAAATACACACGACTCAGTCAATGTAACATTCCACCTTGACACTGACAGGCTGGAAACCTGTGATTGAGGGATTATAATTAGTAGTTATTACGGTTCCAAATTTGACAAGCAAATTGGTACATTTGGAGGTGGAGTTCAAAGTTGTCTTATCGAAGATTAAGTCAATTAACAAGAGTGTATATGAGCGAATATCGTTAGTCTGACATCATTATATAAATAAAGTTAAAAGATTTACAGTGATAAAACTACTGTTTTTTTTTTTTATATATAATAGGGGGGGGGAGGCTCACCTGATGTTAAGTGATACCGCCGCCCATGGACACTCTCGATGCTAGAGGGCTCGCGAGTGCGCTGCCGGCCTTTTAAGAATTTGTACGCTCTTTTCTTGAAGGACCCTAAGTCGAATTGGTTCGGAAATACTTCAGTGGGCAACTGGTTCCACAACGTGGTGGTGCGCGGCAAAAACTGCCTTGAAAATCGCGCAGTTGTGGAACGGCGGACGTCGAGGTGATACGGATGGAATTTCGTATTCTGCCTCGACGTCCGATGATGAAACTCAGCTGCAGGTATTAATCCGAACAACTTTGTTTATATAAATATACGTTGGATACCTTTACTAAATGGCTCGTGCATTCATAATTTAGAATAAATTATCACGGTTGAGTCATGTAAACATCATAGTAGAATAATTACGAACAATGTTGGAGTTCAGCCAAGTTTTGGGCCATTGAACAGCACACCTCTAAAGATATTTATTGTGTTAAATATTTTGGTATGCGTTCTGTAAAATGGACATTTAAGAAAAATAACTTTAAATTTTTTTATAGAATAAACATTTTAACGGAAAACACACCCCACCCCGTGTCAATCCTCTTAAAAACCTATTCTCAAAGGATAACGAGAAGAAGAATTATTCGTTTTCATGACATTACAAATAAAAGAAATTGGTCTTATATATTATATTGTCACAAAGTTCGCTTCCATACTCTTCCGAAACGGTTCAACCCATTATTATTAATTTTTTATGGATATTAAGTCTGAGAATCGGCTTTAAAACCTCTCAGTGACCCCCTAAGGGGACCAGCCTAAAATTTATGTTGTTTTTTAGAAAAAATGTTGTTTTTATTTTTTTATGATACAGCATACAAAAATACGTACAACACTAAATTTTCAGTTACACTCCGCCATCGACCTTTATTTTTTATTTGTTAGTGAAGAACTTATAACTGGAACTCTGATATATAGAAAAAAACCACAGAAAAAGCTTTAAAGTTTTAAAATTCGCATAGCAAAATGTTCCATGTTGGTATGTGCTTAAAAGGTAGGGACAGGTAATTGAGGATAAATTAAGGTTGCGGGGGCAGTTACTATTAAATATAGTAATATAAACTTATTGTTACCCTGTAAAAAATAACAAATATGTTTTTAATTTTTTCACATTTTTGTTATATTATTCATTAATAATACAAACGCACATTAATCAAGCAATAAATGAACGCAAGAAAATAAAATACTGTAAGTTCAAGAGTAAAGTTTTTTCAGATTTCCTGGGTCCGAAGAAAAGGCGAAGACTTACATCTCCTCTCCGTTGGAAGACACACATATTCAGCCGACTCTCGCTACTCCCTTGCCTTTGAACAGCCGAATGACTGGCGCCTGCTCATTCAGTACGTGAGTGAAAGGGACGAAGGATACTATGAATGCCAGATTTCAACACATCCACCACTTGTTCGAAGAGTGCAGTTAAGCGTTGTTGGTAAGAGAAATATTTTATTTACGCCAGTATTATATATAAAAATAAATTCAATCTTATAACATTGTTGAAGAAATAGGAGGCCAACGGGAGGCTCAACTGATGTTATATATTACCACCGCCGATGGACACTGACAAATTGATAAAGTGTGCGCTCACAATTCTAAAGAAGCTGCTTAAGGTCACCGTAGTCATAATCCTGCGTCAGTAATGTTTTGGTGAGGAGTCACAAAACTACATTCTCATGAAAAAGGAGTGAAAATTTCAGCCAAAGTGTATCAAGATACAGTCTTGGATCATGTTGTGAAACCTATCAGAAATACACTTTTTCAAAAATACCGTGGACTCTACAGCAGGATTCTGTACCTGGTCACAACGAACAGGCACGAACCCAAGTCGGGCTGTAAACCACCGTTCCGGACATAATAAGAGCCTGGCTCTCATCTAGCCCAGGTCTAAAACTCTTTAGACTTGCTTTAAACGATACGGCGACATTGAGAGCAGTGGCGAAATTTTAAAACTATGCGTAGGTTTGGCCATACATTCATGGCCAAATAGATTAAAAGCCTGTATAAAAGCTAAAGATTGCCATTTCGAATACATTTTTTTCGTTCTTGGTGAGACAGAAATAAATGTGCAGGTATAAATTTTAATAATATTACAATACTAGTAATAATTAATAAAAAACGCGATTTCGTTTTAATTTTATATTATATAATTGTTTTAACAGAATATATAAAAAGATCTTATATATAAAAGATAAGACAAATTTAAACAATGCCACAAAGGGAAATAAGAGAATTACGTCTGTAAAGTAAAATTAACTTACTTTAATACAAATGGGTACGGTCATTATGCCCGAGTATGCCTAATTAAAATAATAACCGTACTTAGCACGTCATATAATTTTATTAAATAAAGATGTCACTCGTTAAGAGTACTTACTCTGTGAAGGATCAGTTTATAATGTTGTATTTTAGTAGAATTCAAAGTGTTCTTTAAGCTTAAGCTTTTTATAGTAAAAAATAATAAGTTTAAGTTAATTAGTTTGTCATTTTTATAACCTTATATGCACAACTAAAAATTTAAATTATAGTTTTACGAACTACTAAGAAACAAAATAGTCATTTCGCCTTTGTGACGATACAAACAAGTAACTTTGTAAATAGATATAAATCCAAATTTACAATCTTTACTCGATATTTTTATGCCTTCAGGCAGACTTGGTGGCCGAGAGACTACAATAATGTATACGTTTCGTAAATTATATCGTAAATCGTTAATAGTTTGATATAGCAGCCGCCATTTATGGAGGGGTTACTTAAAGGGGGTCTGCTTCAAGAAAAGGATGACACGGCCACGATTTCCCCCAAACAATATATACTTTAAGTTAACAAATACAATACTACCGAAACACTTTGTGATAAGAGAGATAACATAGATCAAACAGTCGTAAATGTAACCCCTAGATCGTACGTGAACGCTGCCTTATCCAGCATTATGAGAAGCAATTATATGCAGTATGGTATGTGAGGATCGTAAATGCGTTCTAACGGCCCACACGAGCCTTTTACTGCCCAGACACCCTGTATAAGCCGTTAAGCCTCAGGAATGCCAAGTAGGGACGCAATAAACATTGATTTTCGTTTAGCAAACCCAAAATTGAAAATGAAGTTGTGTAGGATAGGGGAATCCTTTTTATAGTTATCGTTTAATACTATTAAAGTATCTATAAGGTTTTAAGAGCATTCAAAAAACTCCCGGGTGTGTTTACCAGAATGTATAGAAAATTATATGGACTGGACTTTCGCTTAATTAAACTTTTATTACATCGTCTCCAACTTTTTGGTCTGTGTGGCGCATGTCGCGTGACGGTCGGCCGCGGAGTAGGGATAAAGTGAAAGGCGCTCGTCATAGCTGCCAAGGCCAATATGGCGGCGCACATAGTTCGCAGCAGCTGACCGTGTAGTGTATAGACTATATAATCTAAATAATTGTTAAGTATTATGTATGTCGTACTCTCTGAGACACAGAATTCAATAAAAATATTAGTTAGAGACTTAGTCTACTTTTATTAGTCCCATTATAATTCCAATTTTCCAAGTATAAAATTAAGATTGATAAAGCGATTTTGTACCCTTAATGGAATATTATTCTAAAAAATTTTTAGTTCAATGTTTATAATGTGAAAAAAAGTTTCACTTTTACCGTGGTTTCATAAAACCACACAACATTTTTTTTTATTTATGCGAAAATATTTAGATATATGACGTATGGCGCTGGGTTTCAATTATTAAATTGGCAAGTAGGTAATCAACCTTCTGCGCCAAGCACCGTCGACTTTTGGTTCAAGGCATACTGGTTTCCTCACGATTTCCTTTACCGTAAGAGAGAAGATAAAGGTACACTGCCACGGGGACCAAACTTTTTAAATTTATTTAAATTTTTCATTATTATTATTATTTCTTGCGTATTGGTTAAGAAAATTGTAAATACTATATTTGTGTGCTGGAAATAAAATTACTAAGATACCTAGTTGTAATCGACACGCTCTCCACAGACCTTGAAACACCTTGAATTTATGATTGAGTGTAGTAGTAGTAGTAATAGTAGAAACTCAAACTATCAATACTTACTCGACATCTTACGATATACGGAATACAATGGATATTACAATTTCACCAGCACTAAAATTCTTTTATTGTAATATATAAATAAAAGCGAATCCAGCTACTCCGTAAATATACGTAATTTCTATGAATAATTAACAGAAAATGAGGGTAGGAACGAAAATATTATCGTGGAAAACAATTTTATACTATCAACACCTGAGCAAATAACAATTTGGATAAAAACGGTCGTCGGACTTAACCGAGTTCGAACTGGCCCGGATTACTCGGGACCAGTCCACAGAATAAATTAGACGCAATATATTTGGAGTATTTAACATTTAAAGAAAACATACATACTGGCTGAGACACAATCTCGATAATGTTGATCGATTATATTTTACATTCGTATACATTATTCCTTAAATAAGAATCTTTATAAAGGAAATAAATAAAACATTAATGGAATAAAAATGTTCATAATATTTTCAGACGTTATACTTGTCAAAGTCAATTTATATTTATTGACAAATGGTTCTCACATTCATATTTGCTTAATTTTTTATTCCCATAACCAAATATTGCCTAAAACTGTCACGTGAAACTGAAATAAATTTTTTACTGTTGATTTTATTATTGTTTTAATATTACGAGTAATGTTGGCCTTGAACGAGCGATTTTCTTGATCAAATCCCGGTTATGCACTTATAAACTTTTGTTTATATGTTCTCACTTGGAGGGTGAAGGTGAACATTGTGAGGTAACTGGCGTGCTTCAGATTCAAAAAGTACACGGGTGTCAGGCACAAAAGGCTGATCACCTATTTGCCTATTTATATAAAATTATCACGGCACAAATATCAGACGCAACGATCTACGCTTAGCATCAACTGACAACATGACTATTCACAATGCCTCAGCCCACTTGCAATCGATTTTATTGATTCCAATTACGTTCAATAAAAAAAAAACAAAATCATATAAATCTGATACCTACGTAATCCGAGTTGTTAAGCAAAAATTACTAGTAAGATCTAAAATTGAAAGTGTTATATTTTAATTTTTAATAGATAGCTTGTAACATAAACTCAGTTTGGTTCTGAACGAGTTGGAATGATGAAAAAAACTTATGCAGAACATTAAATAGTGGAAAATTGCGTACCTGGGCCACGTGTTGCGCCATGACTGCTACCTCCTTCAACTAATTATAATGGGTAAAATCCAGGGAAAACGGCATGTTGGTCGAAGGAAGAAGTCATGGCTTCGTAACGTTAGGGAGTGGACGGGTATTGCAAATGCGGAAAGGTCGCTACATCACGATAATTACGCTTCAGGAAACTGACGGCCAACGTCCAGTAATGGAGAGGCACTTGAAGAAGAAGAAGAACATAAACTATAGATAAAGATGTTGTAAACTTAAATAAATAAATAAATCTTAGTTGACTACGCTTTGCTTAGTGACTAAGCATCTATTTCCGGGTAACCACAAGTTAAATTAAGAAACAGGATACAACTGTTTTACGTGTTCTGTGGTTGTCTTTAATCCGCCCTTATGTCGTCTTCAATTACACGTTTATGTCTCTCGGTTAAGCTCAGGATAAACTCACTTCTAGATCTTGATTACACTACAGTACACATTATATTACGTTAGGTCAAGTGAGACCTGAGAATGAAGTTTCTTAAATTTAACAATTAATATCAAATGATTCGGTTTAGTGATACTTTATTTCTCAAACTGTTACCTATATTCACATAGTAAGAAAATTTAAGTTACGTATGTTGTGTACGTCGTGTTATTAAATTATTAGAAAACCAGCTGCCCCCGCGAACTTAATTTCTCCTTCATTTCAGAAAATAAATATTTAACCTATACTTTAGCATCAATAACACGTGGTAATCATGATATTGATATAATTGATATAATCAGTGCCATCTATTGTTTTCTTACCCACTGCAGTCGAAAAGTATCGACATCTGTTAGAATCTTTCGGAGTTAACAGATAATTGTGACTGTCAATTAATTATAGACAAATAATTTGCAATAAAATAAAATTGCGACTATTATTAAATATCTAAGCTATTCTATCTCTAAAGTTAGACCAGACTGTTCAAGGTGTGCCAATTTCATTTAAAATCGATTAAGTAGTAGATAAGCGATTAAAAATATTCGTTGCTCTGCAAATATAAATATATGTATATTGTAAATGAATCTTCTTTTTTTAAATTGTATAAAGGTTTTATTTATTTTAAGGGCCGCTTATGTACTTAAAGGTACATCAATTAAAATATGACTGCTTACAAAACAGTGACGCTAAAATCTTGAAGATTTCGTTATCTGTTGTGTGTCCAGTTATTTTTTCTATTAGTTCTTTCTGTGTTTGACACACGCCGTCGATTTGGGTCTTAGCTTTCTCAAGATATTTCACCATATTGACACCATCATGACCTGTTGCCAACGATCACGTTGTGACATCATATATATAAAGTTCTCGTGTCGCGGTGTTTGTGGTTAAACTCCTCCGAAACGGCTTTCCCGATTCTCATGAAATTTTGTGTGCATATTGGGTAGGTCTGAGAATCGGACAACATCTATTTTTCATCCCCCTAAATGTTAAGGGTAATCCACCCCAAAAAAAAATGTTTTATGATACAACATTAGTAAATACATATAATCCTGAATTTTCAACCCTTTACAATCAACCCCTATTTTTTATTTCATTATTAAAAACTTATGTTGTGAACTCTGAGGTTTATACACAGAAAAATTCACAGAACAACCTAAAAAGATTTCATTCCGGAAAACCGAACAGTCTCTGGGATAGCATAGCAAAATGTTCCATGTTGGTATGTACTAAACAGGTAGGCTCAGTAAAATCTCATTAAGGAGAAACGAAGTTCGCGGGGGCAGCTAGTAATCCTATATGTTTTTCATCTACCTACTTAGAGGTTGCCTTTGACGCTTCAATTATTCTGAGACTTCCAATTGATATCTTAAATACATATTTTTTTATCTTAAGAATGCGAACCTGGATTTAAGGAAGATTATGGCGGTGAAAGATTTTAAATCAGCTCCCGATTTATATGTAGTGAACATTGTTTAACCTATTTATGAAATAAGAGATTTGAAAACACCAAAAAAATCACTAAGATGGTACCTGAAAGGCACCATACAATTAAACCAAAACCTAAACGAAAATATTACTACAAACAGATAGAAAAGGAAACGTTTTTATACCTAATCCATAATATTACATCCTCTTATGTTTGAAGCCTTGTCATTTTCAGGTGTTATTTTAAGATTTGAGGGTAAACAAATGTGTAATTAAAGAAGATACCCGCCGGCGCTTAGAAGCATTTGAGATGTGGTGCTATCGTCGCATGCTTCGTATCAGCTGGATCCAGAAGGTCACTAACGAGGAGGTTCTGAGACGAGTTGGAATGGTGAAAGGACTTATGCGGAGCATTAAGCAGCGAAAGGTTGCGTACCTGGGCCACGTATTGCGCCATGACCGCTACCACCTCCTTCAACTAATAATAATGGGTAAAATCCAGGGAAAACGGCGTGTTGGTCGAAGGAAGAAGTCATGGCTTCGCAACGTCAGGGAGTGGACGGGTATTGCAAATGCGGAAGAGTTGCTGCATCTGGCGCAGGACAAGACGCGGTTCAGAAAACTGACGGCCAACCTCCAGTAATGGAGAGGCACTTCAAGAAGAAGAAGAAATGTGTAATTAATTTGGTCAAAGGAAGTGACTGTGTGAGAACGAAAAAGCCACTCATGTCCTCTAGTGTATAGTTTGGACCTCATACTTATTAATTCATCAAAGAGTAAATGTAACACACAAACTTACTTTGAATTCGTCATCCATTAATGTTCGTTTTCTAAATACAGATACATTTAACCTTATTCAATTAATATATATGTTTTGTTATTTTTTAAGTTTTGATCATGGGACTTGTGTAGGATATAAATATTTTTAATTTCCACGCCTGGTGGAAACATCAGTACAAAAATATTGTTTTGGATTTTATTGATTGATTGAAAAATTTAAAACTGCTCTAAAAAAATGGTAAATCTTTAATCAGTTCGATTGCGATTGGACATACAGGTTTAAGTGAACACAAAGTGTCAAACTGTTAAACACAAAAAATAAAAACTAATACTACTAATAAGTATTTTTGGACACTTTCTTATAAGGAAATATAGTTAAATTACTGATTTCTCTTAAATTAATGCGTAAGTCCATGGTTGTCTTAGTCAATTGAATTCATAAAAATTTTATTATTACATAATATTTGTTATATTAACGTAACTTATTTAATAAATATAAATTTTGCATTTAATTTTATAATTTCAAATATTTTATATATAATTATTCTATATTTTTATGTCTGAATTGTTTTATTGGCATAAATGAGCAGGTATTTTTCACTTACACTGTAAATTTCTTTTCAGTTCCGAAAGTGGAAATAATCGATGAACGCGGCCGACCGCTGCAAGACAAGTTTTACAAAGAAGGTTCAATAATAGAACTTAGGTGTATTGTTAGTGAGGTACCTCAGCCCGCTAAGCAAGTGAACTGGAAGCATGGGGGCCGCTTGCTCAACTACGACACGAAAAGAGGCGGTGTCAGGTATGTTTATTGTTTTAATCAAATAATTTTTAACATTTTTGTAAAAATATTTACAAACTTCATTACATGTAAAGAGAATTTCAATTCCATTATTATTTAACCGACTACAATAACAATGATTTTTATATTATTTCGAACACAAAAATATACAGTATTTCGATAATTTTTTATTTAGTATTTATTGAAGGCATACTTTAGGTGCCTAAGGGAAAGATGAGAGAAATTATTTAATTGGTAGTATCTTTTCTTAAAATGTAAGACGAAAGATATTTGTTATGAAAAGATTTTTATCTTATTACGCCAAAGTAGTATAACTTGTAACCCATATATTAAAAGTACACATGTAAATTTTAACCTTGGAAAAATGCTCATGCAAATGTCAGTGCACAAATGGAATCTTCTGTGTGTGACATAAGCACTTTCTACAATGAAAGCAAACATCGTTAGGAAAACAGCTGTTCAATGTTTCAAACTCCAAAATCGATGTCAAACTACAAAAAGACAAGTCAACACAATAAAAAGTATCTAAGAAACCTAGAGAAGACCAATATAAGGGTACCGCTACTGGGTTATTTATTATCTTAAACAACTTATGATGAACTTTGTTGAACTAGGAACCTTGTGGGATAACATCTACGTCGAACGAACAATAAGTTGATTTTAAATTCCCAAAACTATAAAAAAACAATAAATAATTTATCTATATTGGTATATGTACTTATGATCGTCCTAAAATAAATATATATTGTATGCTTCCAATTATACATTTACAGCCAGTTTTCAAATCAAGGGCGTAGAACGAAAGAGAACTCTCCGCCACTCTTTTTCATCGCCAAGTTTTTTTATTTTCCACAATGTTTGTAAGGAACTAAAGCGCTACACCATATTCCACATCACATAAGTAATTAACACTTTATTTATTATAATTAAATAAATTAAAAACATAGATTAGTCCTCTATCAGCAGGATGTATGGTGAAATAGGAGCACGCCCTTACAGACATTCTCGTAGGAAATACATAGTCGAAATAACATCACCGTATACACGAGTTCAAGTCCGACCAGTCACCAAAAGTAGCGCCCGTTCACGAGTATGTCGCATGGCCAGCCATCGGCACCCTCGGCATATTAAGAGAGACAAACCGACGCATGGACGCTTTTATGAGGTCAATTAATACATATTATTACAGTCATTTAACCTAACCTAACTCTGCGAATGTAAGTCACCGTGGAAGCTATTGCTAAGCACTGTTAATCAAACAATGAATATTAACTTTCCTATCAAACAATTCCATTAAAATTATAAAATATTAAAACAGACCTCTAAGCGTTAAGAACGTTTTCGCAAATTAACATTTGCAAATTATTTTCCTTCACCGTTTTCAGTCATTCATTATTCATACTTGTTCTTTGAATTTAACCTTCCCTTAATAAATGGCTTGTAGCAAGTAGTTGTTTATTTTTAAACACTGAATATTTTTGCTTTGTATTTCTTAATCGACTCTCGAGAAGGAGGCTCAATTTGGAATCTTGTCTGTAATCGTAAATTCGATTGTTCGATTTGCACAATTATAGTTACGTTCTTTGAAAGGGTTCTAATATGTATAATATAAATGTTGATTACTGCGAGAGATATTGCGCGAAATGCGGGATTATGACCTACAGAGTCATAGCAGAGAGCTGATGAAAGAGATACTGTATTGGTTTCATGTTCATATTTCTATATTATTTTAGAACAATATACCTACATTATAAGCCATGTTGGCCCTTATCCTAGCAGTCGTATTGATTGATTGTCGATCCCCGACTGTGCACCAAACGTTCTTTCTCTGTAGGCATTTAACATTTGCTCGGAGACACATGTCATGCGATCCTTAGAGAAGACTGATCACTAACTTGACTTTGGAATAAAATGATCATAGAAACGGATGCAATCGGCAGCTATACCTATATGTTCTAGCGTTATTGGATATTACAATACCTACAGTAAAGCATAAAGTATCATTACAGCTATAGAATCATTTATTTTTAATTTTATTTATTTCTAACAATTGCATATTGTATGTCATAAACGTTACAATGCGATTCAATGTTTTGTAAGTGAACGGTTGATTCAAGGATGCATATAACAGTGAAGTCTTCTAAGCTTTCAAAAATGGAGCCAAAAGTTTCCGTACTGATATCCCAAAGACCACGTAGACCAGAATCCACAAATGAAACATTTATTAATTGACTACCAATATAGAAGAGCAGTGCGTGGTAATACCCACTGGAAAAGGGCAAGTCAAAATTTAAGAATGTTCATAACATAATGAACAGTTTCTAACTCAATATATTCTTTACGTGCTCCGACGACGTGTGTGAAACAAAAGAAATATTTCCAAGATGGCGACAAAATAGAATTGAAATTTCCAAAACAATAAAGACGTTCTAAGTAAACATCTGTGCACGGTTTATTCTGTTAAAATAAGCTTCTTGCAGACGTTTTAAACGTGGACTTTTAAAGCGATGACTTCGTAAAATTCTGTCTAGTCAAGCAATTTAGAAATTCCTTTAAAATTCACGCTTAGAAACAGCGAAACGTGAGAGATTGAAGAATTACGGTTTTAATTCCAGAGTGGAATTCTCTGTTCTATTATCTGCATGCATTTAGGTTTTAGAGAGAAAAAAATCAGTATTCGGCATACATGTATTTCGTCAGTTTTTGCTCCCTTTTCTAAATTTTCGTAGGCCTATATGAAGAGACTAAAACGTCATTTTCATTAAAACCTTATTAACATTCCTTAAGCTAGTTTTAGCAAAAAGGAAACTGTGTGTGTGTGTGTTAAAAAAACACAACAGCTTTAAATTAATTGATTTAAAAAGATAGGTTTAAATTTTTTTTAAGTTATATTAAACTTCAATAAGACTGATATGAAAAATTATTTTACCTTCATCGTTCTCTCTCTCTCTCTATTTTTAAATAATATTCCAGCCGTGCAAAACGAATGGTAATATTTGATTCATGATAAGGATATTTATGTAAACTTTGTAGTGGTTAGTACCAGTACAAAGAATTTACTCAAGTCAAGTATCACTTATTTCAATGAAGCCTGTTAAAAAGGCCTTTAAAAAAAACATTACTCATCGTTGACCGTTCCAAAGGAGAATCGGCAAGAAACTCCATATTTTCTCTTATATTAAAATAGTATCACTTTATATTTGATACAAATTAATAAAAAAATTGAATTTTCATTTGTAACACAACGTATGGATGGACTAAGTACATATCTAAGACTTTCTCTCGAAGGTAAATACTTAAAACATTCCCAAACAATTTCAAGGTTAAATAAAAAAAAGGTGTAACTTTAATTAAACCAAATATATTCAATGTTTATTAATCTAAAAGTTAATTAGAACTCGCCTCCATTCATCTTTGCAAATTTCAAATAAGGGTTGTTAGCACGTCGTTAATTAAATCTGCATCATTTGCCGTAAAGGGTTAAATGTTTTTAGCGTATTGGACACACTGACGGGAAACTAATTAAAAACCAAACCGTATCGGTATATCGTAAAACGTGGGTTACAATAGTTTGTTAGTATTGTTCCCAATTTTACAGATGTTGACCATGACGAAACGCGCTAAATTTAGTTTATAGTTTCTAAGGCAGTGTAGAAGCTATGGCTCGAGTATGCTACTCTCAATCCTGCGTGCATGCAAATCACCTAACGTAAACTAGCACGGCGAAACCGGAAGAATATATTATGGAAGGTTCAAAAATTAGCGAGTTAGACAGAAGCTTCACCTGCTTGCCTCAGAAAAAAAAACATGTGTGTATTGAAGTTATACTTTGGCGGAACAAGATAAAAATCTTTTCAAAAGTTTTATTTATGCCTTATTTATTTATTTATCCTTTATTGCCCTATACAAAAACGTACACATAAAAAAAACAGTTTACAAAAGATATAAGGCAAAGGGCGGCCTTATCGCTTACAAGCGATTTCTTCCAGGCAACCCTATGCCTTATGCGTCATTTAGAAATAAATAAATATCGTGAATACAGTTGTCAGTTCTCACGCAAACATAAGTAGATGTCCTTACTTTTTACTTTGTTGGTAACTTTATTTGAAATACTAAAATGTTGACTATAGCTAACTTCAGAGTTGTTTGTGATGATGTGCAGGGTATGTACAGGTGGATGATCACCTACTTAATCAGATTGACAAAATATGCTCATGAAACAGATGCAGAAATCAGAGGCACAGAGCTAAAAAGATGGTAACGCCAGTGATTTCTTTACAAATAAACTCTTAAAGCCTGAAAGAGATTGATTATTTATCTGAATAAACACTTTGTGGAACCAACTGCCCACTGAAGTATTTCCGAACCAATTCGACTTAGGGTTCTTCAAGAAAAGAGCGTACCAATTCTTAAAAGGCCGGCAACGCACTCGCGAGCCCTCTGGCATTGAGTGTCACTTAACATCAGGTAAGCCTTCTGCCCGTTTGCCCCCGGTTATATAAAAAAAAATACATTTTAGTAAAAGCATGTATGCAATTATTTATTTAAACGTGTTTATTACACGCGGTGTCTATATAATTACGCCGTGCAAGCTTTAAAATTCCGAATATAAATAATAGCGACTTTTAGTAAAAACACACATGCACTACGTAGCCGGTATTCAAATGTGCAGGGTATTAAAATGGAAGGTTTTTAGTTGTATAGAGGGAATTTTTCCGTTGTTGGAATATGAAACGAATGTGGTTGCGACAAATTTAATTTACTTGAGTCTATGACATAATGTTTATAAAGAGAAATTTTTGTTTGACAATATTGTCGGAAAATTGATGCATGTCTGGTTTTTAAAATTAGTTTTCCAAAAACTATTGTGTCTCATACTAACGGCGTTATAATATTTCATTTATATTAGTTTTCTAGTTTCAGATTGGTTTTGTGCTGGGCAGGCTACTTTTAGTTAATTTGCTATATTTGTTTTAAATATTGTAGTATTGTTTGATGACTTGCTTTTTTTTAAAAGAGTACCTAGAGTTTTTTACTCTGGCCTTTTCTCTCGACCTACACCCTATGTCGTCTTTGCCGATGAGTAGGGATGCATACAGGTTTGAATTTAATGACGTGGAATAAGTGATATCTTGATGATCGTATGTTCGAAAATGTAAAGTATTTTATTTTATTTGTATTGATGGCCCGCGATACCTTGAACACTCAGTGCAAACAAAAGCCGGCATTTGAACCGTCATTTAATTTTATGAACAAAATATCAGGTCAGCGCAACAATCACGTGGCTTGGACTACTATAGTTTTTCTGTGTGTATCCAGTATTAAGATCGCTCACTCACTCTCTTCTCATCCAAAATGTTTAATCGAAAAAGAGAACCTTTCACGGCTTCCTAAAAAGTAGTATTACTAAATTTATAACGGTACTATATAGAAGAATGATACAATTCTATTATTTTATCACTAAATCACATTTTTAAATATATCACGTTTAATATTAATTATGTTTCACGCAAAATAAAGTTTGCTGTAGCATAACATTCATTGTAACTAAATTGTTTCGGTACCGACCATTCTTTTTCAACATTATTTTAAAAATATGGTACAGTTTTTGTAAACAATTTACAATCCATTGCACTCCATAAGCCCCGAAAGGAAGCTAACAATAGTTATCGACAGCTTTGATCACAATATACGTCAAACCGGTCAAATCCTCAAAGGAATAATAAGTCTGCAATATATTATTGATCGTGCACCTCATATCGCGCCGATTCAAGTGTCATATTTAATTTCTGGTTTTTCAGGGATTCAACGGCCCTCACTTAATTCCCTGTTTTAAATTTATAAACATTTCAGTGTAAAGACGGAGGCGACATCTAACGGCGCATTATCAAGACTTTATATAGCGAATGCGAATAGAAATGACTCTGGTAACTACACGTGCGCTCTAGCCGATGTCACCGCTTCTGCTGTAGCGGTTCATGTGCTGAGAGGTAAGATTTTATCAACATTAACACGTGGTAGCAAGGAATGTAGTTTTGTTGACAAAACTACATTCCGAGAGAGATAAATAAAATTTAAATACCGAACCAAATTCATACAGTTTTGAGTATATCGAGTATCATGTAGAAAAAATTACCTCTTGAAAATCAATTCTAGTTGGATTAATGATGCTGTGTGTGCAATTAATAAGTACAAGACGCATTTCTTTTATAGTAGATGCACTGTTCCCGGGTCATCGGCGTGCTTTAATTAATAGAGGATTTTAGTTTTACTCTGTATTAACCACTCGCTTACAACAATAGAATGTAAGCGAAATATTTAAATGCTATGTTACGAACGAATGCAATGTAACAGTCGAACAGATTGCCTACGTCTGACTGTACTCTAGGGGCGTAACTCTCATGATTTAGTGAATCACCATGCTTATAATATTAAGAAAGCCTGAGTGAGCAAAATGTACAGCCTTGCCTCCTACAGTATCTGTTTGTTGTGCGAGAAATTGTTATTTAAAAAAGAACTTCTGACTTTGACTTGCTTCAGTCTTCTATGTGTGCTATCACTATAATATGTAGGTACTTTAGACTGATTCGAAATACAACACACCAAAAAGGAAAATTTGATAAAAAAAAATTTTTTCGACTTACAATGAAAATAAAGAAAAAAGTTTTTTTTAATGCATTTTAAATGCGAAAGGTCCCCCATGCGCCAGCTCAATTTTCAAGATATCAAGCTAATTTTTAGGAGGTTTCTTTGTCTAACAACTTTTATAGTAATAAGTAATAAGCTTTTTATATATTTACTGAATTTCTTTTATTTCTATTTTGAATCAGTCTAATTTACAATTGATTATATATTATTGCAGTTTTTAATTAGTTAGTATTTATAAAGAGCAGTAAATATATAATCCATGAATTAAAATATATGTCGCTTAAATTATAGTCAAAATCTGTTCTTAAGTCTTCTGTGTGTGCAATCTTAATAATATATAATACTGCTAGATCACGAAACTATGACAGTATTATTGCAGTTTTGAGTTAGTCAGTATTTATAAACAGCAGTAAATACATAATCAATGAATTAAAATATATGTCGCTTAAAATCTAGTCAAAATCTGATCTAAATTCTGTGATAGATATCCGATGATCGACATCCATTGAGCAATGATCAAAGCGTCGCTCTCGCTTTACCATTCTAAACCGATTTCCATATTCAAATGATTGCAGGCGAAAATCCTCTGGCGATGCAAAGAGGGAACTCCTCAGGAGTGCATCCATCAATGGTTCTCATGCTAGCATTAATCAGCTGACACATATGGAGCGCGTAATGAACGCGCAAACTTTATTGTAAATATTGTACCGTTGTGATATAAGTAATTTTAATGTTTGAATTGTATCTTATATAAACTAAGGAAATAGTTTAAAATCATATATATCACTATGAATGTATGATGTATGCATAAATGAAAGAATTTTGTTATTAACGATTATTATATGGAATTTGTATCAAGATTTTATGTTGCGTACAATTTGATTACGATATATTAAAACGAACACACACACATTAATTAAAAAAAAAAATTTAATTAAAAATATATATATTTATATATATTTTTATAAATATTTATAGTACTAAGTGACCAACTACGGCCTAAATCCTGCACGTTTTGTTTTACCCACTAAAACCTCATGGCACCACCAGCCCCTAAACCAGCCAATCGCCCAAAGCAGAACAAGTTAACAGCCTAGTCTTATACGCATCTCATCACGCGATCAGCCGTTGGCCCTGGCTGGCCCTCTGATTGGGAAGTTTTATTCCACAGTTACTAACAGTGTTATTGACTGCTGTCTATGGCATTAACTCTAATATTATGGTTTTAAGATAAGAAGTGGAACGTTATATATAATAACATGTGAATAAGTGACCAAA
The DNA here is from genome assembly GCA_028984075.1 of Pieris mannii. Lineage (NCBI taxonomy): Eukaryota > Metazoa > Arthropoda > Insecta > Lepidoptera > Pieridae > Pieris > Pieris mannii. The sequence continues at coordinate 9,016,773 of CM054793.1, read as the reverse complement.
ATAAGACTTGGCTTAAAGGTCTCGTTACCAGGCCATAAAATTATAAAATAATAATAATAATAATAATAATATTATGGTATTATATCATTTTCATCCACTCCATTTACTTTAGTGGAGCTACTGCTTGAAAAATAATTAGAAAAAGGGCAACCTCGTATCTAATATACAGGGAACTGATTTAAAGGAAATTAATTTTACAACAATTTCGGCGAAAGACCTTGTACTCAGTTCATCTAATTTTAAAAATTAATCATGTTAATTAGACTTTATAACTAATTAATTTAACAGCACTTAAAATATAACTTTGTGTAGCGTATCTTTTAAGAGATAAACAACAAAGTCAAACTTTCTTTGTTTACACACTCTGAGTGGATAAATTTCAAATTACCAACGCCGGCTGTAGTCTGTTTGCCGAACTGTTCGTCGTCCAACATTTCAACTTTTAGTTTTGTGATTAACATTCACTTTGGTCTATGGAAACTAGAATATGTTTTTCTAGATTAACACAACAACTATTCTGGGATTTACCATCATCACCGGTGATAAGAATGATGAGGTCAAAAAGAAGGTGAGTTGATGACCTGATGGAAATAGCAGGAAAGGGCTGGCAGACTTTTGGCAAAGATAGAGACAACTAGTAAGGGTTGGAGAAGGCCTTTGCCCAAGAGGGTTTCATATCCACAAACGATTTATTTACTAACTATAAAAGCTATAAGTAAATACAAACATTAATTGAAATTAAGAATATGGAAAATAAGGCATATTATGATGAAGATAGGCTATAGAATGATTCCAAAAAGTATTTTATAGAACAGGGGTAAACGGGCAGGAGTTGTGAAGATGTTAAGTGATACTGCCGCCCATGGACACTATCAATACCAGAGGGCTCGCGAGTGCATTGCCGGCCTTTTAAGAATTGGTGTATGGGCAGCGGGCAGCTGGATTCATATGAAAACTTCGTTAGGTTACACTAACAAGGTGTGAAAAAAATCCAATAAATTGCTTTATCGTGTACGCTGCCGAAACTATTAACAATCGAACAAAATGATGTACAGTTTTATAAATGTAATATCTAAAAGAGTCCGCGATACCATGTCTAACGAAGAAAACTTTTGTTTAAAATACATTTATCGAGCAAGGGTATGCATAACTTCATGCTACGATTGAATTAATGTGTGTGGAAGCGAAACAAGTAAGTATTAAATAAAAATAAACAAACGTGCTCTACAAATTGGCACATGTAAAATGCGTGAGTTCATCATTGGGATCTTATCAATCAGCATAGTGAGTATTGATAAATTAGAAATTATTAACATAGACAACAAAAAAATTGTAACTAAAACTGAAAACTGGAACTGACTGTCTGTTTTCCATAGGTAATGGGTATATTTATATAAACAAATCTTAAGTATCAAAACTTAAGATTTGTTTATATAAAACATGGTACAGTTATAAATAATTGATGGTTTTTGTAAAGCCAAGCAAACGTCGTTATAGAAATAACACAATATTTTGAACAACTCCGGTCAAACGTATGCAATGAAATCTTGGTACAATATTTCAATTCACATAAGCTTGTGTTACGTATAATTATTATTAAATATTTTTGATTTGAAACATCTATAGCCGCACGTAAAACCGATTTCTGGCGTGGCGACGCATGCCGTGGCGACGCATCGGCACGCTATATGATGGTATATACATACAATCTATATGCAGTAGTAAATTTTTTTTTAAATGAAAATAAATGTTTATTCAATAAATAGTCATCGTTATCTGGAAAACAAAATCGTAAAATTTTATTTTATCATTATAACATATTTAGTTCCTATCACAATCTGTTCTTTTCTGCATATTACTTCACAAAATAATTTCGATGTTTCACATCTGCCAGGCGTCCCGTGACGGCTCACATTTTTTTTTCATTTATAACTCAATTCTATAAAATGATATTTTTTTTACAAACTGTACTTCAGACGAAACGGTGCATATATAAAATATCGGTGCAATATTGTTTATAATTAAGTCATAATATTTTATATTATTAACCATTTATATAATGTCTTTTGGGTATTTACCTTAAATACATTTCAATTGGTATAGGTTTATTTGCGATAGTAAATAAGAACTATGTATTCTTATATTTCATAGCATAATATTTTATTTATTCCAATATCACACTGAAGTATATGCATACGATAAAGCCATCAAAAATTATAATTGATTTTAAAATAACCCCGTTTTATTATAACAAAATGCTCTGAACCATTTTGTTATGATAAAAAATTATGATGTTTGGTCGTTTAGAAATATTAAAAAAATTGTCATGAGTGCAAAATTATTGTTGAAAACCTGTAAATATAGATTTAGGTATTGTGTATAATCCTAGACATGTATAAGTTTTATTCCGGATTTCTCACTGTAATAATTACTAAAGCTGTGTTTTGATTCGCGTGGATTAAATACGTAAATACTTTATATTCAATGTCAGCTGACATACATAGCTGCGGCATTTACGTCGAAATTCGGCAGCCTTTAAGAGAATAATTATGACAGTTGCGCATGCGCACGATGCCATAGTAGACAGACCGAATAGTACCCGTCATCAAAAAGTTACCAACGTAAGGCTGGTTGAGTCGGTTGGCTTTTCGTTCTTTTGTTTTAGTAAAGGGCGATGATATCTCAGAGAATGTTTTTGCGTTTTCCACAGCCCTAAAAGATGACAAGAATTCTTCTCACCGATATTTTATTAATTTCGTTGAATTAAACAACAGTTTCAATGGGAAGATGTTGACTTGAATACCCGTGAATTATTATAAATTGATGAGACAATTCTTTATTTAATTACTTGGGTATTGGAATTGGCACATGTCTGATCATGAAGCCTTTGAATTTTGGAAACAGTATCCTCTCAGCTGTGTATGCACATATAGAATTCCCTTATATCGTTAGTTGTAGTATCAGGCGTTATGTGAAATTGTGGATTGCAGTTTGAAAAGTTAGTTCCGATCCGATAAATTAAATGAAATAACAGTAATTACTTTAGTCAATGACATTTTATTTGAAGTTATTTATAACATAAAGCCGACCTTTTTTTAAATAATTTCCACGGAATCAATTTGTAAGCAATGTAACATACGAATGAAGTTTGTCTCTTTAATATATTTAATGATTGTAAATGAATATTGTTTAAATAAAAATAAACGTTTTCGTTATGTTGTTTTATTCTTTACCTCATATGAACTATATTTTTAGTTAGGGTACGGTGGGTGTTTGTTTAAAACCGCTAAGGTTAGGAACTTCATAATAATCCAATATAATTCATGATGCTATATTAGCCTTGGCTACGGATTGTATCCGTGTCTTTGATTATTTTTATTTCATAGAGCTGTCTCAGATCAGCTTTTTGTCTGACACATGTGGGCAATTTTTAGATTCCAGACATCGGTTTCCGCAAGATGTTTTCTGCACCTTACGAGCGAGCCAATTGAACTACAAGCTAGTGGATTGCACTACAACCTCAGGAATAGGAGACTGGCATGCTAAAGCCTAGTTGCTTGCCAACACTGCTTTTAAGCTAAGAATGTATTGGCTTGGGTTAAAATCAATCCAAATCAGAATACCTTTATTCAGTTTAGATGCATCATAGGGCATGCTTATGAATGTCAAGATTGCTTACAAAATTTGCGAAATACCGAGACTACGCCATCCGTTCGCAAACCTACCAGGAGGTCTTGTTCTGAGAAGAACGGGCAAGAAACTGAGCAAGTTTTACTCTCCCTATACCTCCCCCTATACATTACAATTTTTCAAAGGAAAATGTCATAAACCACAACGTCATTAAAGTTACATAAGTAAAAAAAATAATAAAAATCTGTTCAGTCATTTACCACAGTCACCATCACACACATATTCACAACACTCAAAGATAACAAAACAAATTATAACAATGAAGTAGTTACACATAAATATTTTTTAATACGTGGTTTGAATCTGTTTAAAGGCAGTTCTATTATTTCACTAGAAATTATGTTATAAGGTCCTACGTCTATATTTTATATATAAAATTCTCGTGTCGCGGTGTTTGTGGTTAAACTCCTTCGAAACGGCTTTCCCGATTCTCATGAAATTTTGTGTGCATATTGGGTAGGTCTGAGAATCGGACAACATCTATTTTTCATCCCCCTAAATGTTATCCACCCTAACTTTTTTTTTCAACTAAGATTTAAAAAAAATATTATGATACAGCATTAGTAAATACATATAACCCTGAATTTTCAACCCTTTACAATCAACCCCTATTTTTTATTTCATTAATAAAAACTTATGTTGTGAACTCAGAGGTTTATACAGAGAAAAAATCACAGAACAAATTAAAAGATTTCATTCCGGAAAACCGAACAGTCTCTGGGATAGCATAGCAACATGTTCCATGTTGGTATGTACTAAACAGGTAGGCTCAGTAAAATCTCATTAAGGAGAAACGAAGTTCACGGGGGCAGCTAGTATAAATCTAAAAAGGTAAAGTTTTCTTTTCAATATGGACGTATGACGCGAAGCTTTTTATAAGTTTCAAGGGGAAACAGCACAACAAACGTTGCAATAAATGAAAAAAGTGCATTAGTGTGAGGGCAATAAGATTGCCGGTGTCGTAGTAGAGAAAGTATTTACCGTATGACTTTTTTGTTTGCCCCCTGTTCTATTAAAAAAAAAACTTTGCTACCTGCTTTTCAGGGACATGAACTGAATTAAAAAGAATATGATAGTTGTTTCATTGAATATTGTAAACAAAAGCGTGCAAGTGCATTCTTATAAGGCCGGTGACGCACTCGCAAGCCCTCTGACATTGAGTGTGTCCATGGGCGGCCGTATTACTCAACATCAGGTGAGTCAAAAAGCACGTTTAATCCCCGTTATAGAACAGTGACAAAAAAAACACGGGCATGTTTGCATGTAAATTTGTCGAGATTGTATCAATACATAAATTTTAGATTAAAAATGATTAAGTAGGAATTCAGAAGATTATTCGTTTGCTGACCACCACTTTATTTTATTTAAACCTTACTTTTACTTTTAATTTCTAGTTATACGAAATAATATTATAGTTAACTAACCAGGGAGCAGAAATATACATATAAAAGGCAATAAAACTCAGATGTTGACAACCCTATTTCAAGGATTTTACACACAGTTTAATTTTACGCTCAATTTAATGACAAAATGCTTTACCTCTTCTGTGCTGTTCTCTTAACAATTCATTCTGTTAATTAACGTATTTGTTTTATAAAGGGTTTATTCAAATATATTTTATTGACAAGTTTAGATATCTCTTTTAGTACTAATAGTAAGACTGTCTTGACTTAGCATTTCATACTGTACTGATGTATACATTATTTTTATTTAATTTATTTAGTCCACCATGTGACCTTAATATAAATATATAAATGTAATATAAGATGCCCATGACGCTAATGTCAATGTCAAGAATACTGGAATACATTTTTGACATTTAAAAATCGATGAACGGCTGCACGCTCGAAAAAATATGACACATTGTCCCGATTGCGTGAGCCGAGTGTAACATGACTCATTGTCACGTTCAACCTGAGCCGAGCATAACATGACTCATTTTGACGTTCCGCCTGAGCCGTGCGTTCACGCTGAACAGCGCGAAATGTTTATTTATTAATTATTAACTACTTCTTTAAGAATAATGATAGGCGATTTAGTGACAATAAGAATTCATCAATGTTTGCTAATGACTTTATCGCGTAAAATTATCTCCGTAAACTTTCTTTACATACAATCAAAATTTTAGTAATATATAATATCAATTTAAATAAGTCTCCACTATTATTTTTGTATTTATACGTTGTGTTTATAAATGATGTTTTACTTATTATAAGTAGGTACAAAATGTGATATAACTCAATTCTGTTATTTCACTTGCCGACGAAGCTTGCCACAGACTACCTCTGAGTAAAAAACATCTCTTCATATAATTTTACATATTTATAAGTAATCTTACATCATTATAAAAGAAAACACTTAGACAAACAAACAAAATAAATGAAACAGGAAACATTAATATATGAAAAAAACGAAACGTGAAATTAAATAATAATAATAAGAATCTTTATTTTATTTTCTCACAAAAACTTTATATGTACATGATAAGTTACAACTATTTATTAATGTATGTACATAATTGTCATTCTTCTTTTGAGGGATAGTAATTGTAGAAACTTAACTTAGTACTCTAAAGAAAAGACTAAATTATTACTACTGAAGAAAAATCTTTACCCTTCTAAAAATATATCCTCTTTGGTAAAATAATTCTTAAAAGGCCGGCAACTCACTCGCGAGCCCTCTGGCATTGAAAGTGTCCATGGGCGGCGGTATCACTGAACATCAGGTGAGCCTCCTGCCAGTTTGCCCCCTGTTCTATAAAGAAAAAGTAAGCGAAAACTCGAAACATTCGCGCAAATAATTGTTGTTCGTACAAGGCGCATAGATTTTAAATAAATATTTTGTCACCTCATTTAGGGGTAAGAAAAATAATCAACAACAGTAGTACCTAATTTTATTTTCCATAGTTACATCAGGCATGTGCTAATGATTTCTTACGTAATTCGCTTGGGGCAGCCATTTTGAAATTATACTTTCCAACGTAAATTGCTGTCGTTTCATTTAAGTAAAATTTTATACAGACTTATTTTTCCACGTAAACATGTAATGCTAATGAATTTATTAACGCATTATTTATGTAATATTACCGTAATATTCCGACATTGAGCAATTCACATTTCCGCAACTGCTTAAACTAATCAGAATTTAATCTTTCTGAGTCTCGTGAACGTCGTCTAAAGTGCTATGAAACTACGAATCTGACCACTGAGGTCGTAGGATTGATCCCCGGTGCATACACATTCTAAGTGCGCAAAAAACACTTATGTAGAAAAAGATCGTGAAGATACCGTGCTTACACAGAAAAAGTTATTTTATCCTACTTTTCAGTTTGTTAAAACTCACGAAACAGGTACTGAAATCTAATATCATAAGTTAAAAAAATGAAGGTACAGCTGTCTTTCTAAAAAATATACACCTTACACTACGAGTATTATTTTGAATTTAGAACCCCGTTGTGAAAGGGAACTAGTATCTAAGCTGTGCGGACATAAAGCACTTAGAAGTTAAGTTGAATATAGTAACCGTGGAACTTAAGCTGTGCTATAAAGCCTGGCTTAGTTTCAGTGTAACTTCATAATAGGAATATATAAATGCATTCTATTGTCTTTAAGCAGGCGTTAAGTCGAGTGTTTTAATGCAGTGTAGATACGATTAGCTTATTGCTAACTATGCTTTATTTATTAATAATTAAGTTAGTTGCTTGACAAGAAGTTGTAATAAGTACTTATAAATATAGTACGGTACGCACATACCCGTGTTCTTAAGTTCAATTCCTTGTAAAAATAACCTGAAAATGCTTTTATTCAGGTAATTTGTGCCTATTTAGTAAATTAGTCAGGATTAATTGCAAGATTTTTTTATAAAGCATTAAGTAAGATCTTTTTTGAATTATATACCGATATTTAGAAAAATATGACAGTTTTGACTTTGAAGTTTTGAACTATATATCAAGTAAAACGAAGATACATTTAATAATTTTGAGAGAAAAATGGGCTGTGATCCACCATATGTTGTTCCAAAGTATGATAAATTTTGCAGCATAAAAGGCATACCACAATTAGAGGAGCTCGAAAAGGCATTGGCTAAGAAAGGCCTGAAGGATCCGTGGATAAGGTATGCTTCAAATCAAATCAAATGATTTATTCTAATTCGCCACGTAAATGGCACTTTTGAACGTTAAATAAAATATAAAGATGATTCTAATTGCCTCTTCCAAAAGGTAGTTTCGTGTGGAGAAGAATGGTCAAGAAACTCCACACTTACTCTTTTAAAATAGAATTAAAATGTTTGTTAAATAATGATATGTAAAGACAATGTACTCGCAGGATAAAATTACTACATAGAAGAAACACTTCATACTTAGAAGTGCAAAAATATAGTAAGTTTTGGGCGTTATGCTTACTCATCTCTAATGCTAACAAGGAAACAGTTTTACACGTCTTCTCTATCCTTGTACCACAGAACTTCTAACATAGCGTTTGCTTTGAGATTAAATCAACGGAAGTGATTTTAATATCATTTGCAAAGCTTATACTAGCATTCGCAAGCAAAAAGCAAAAAAATGGCACCAGAATTGGATTAAAATGGAAATACATTTAAACAATTAAATGTATATCAAATATAAAATGTATCTGAATAAAGGCTATTATTATTATTATTATTATACTAGCATTAACTGGCGTTTAAAATATGAAGCGTTTTTATACTATTATATATCGCTTCATTTGTCAAAGAATTACATTAACTTAGAAAATTTAGAGAACGTTAGTGATGTACATCGTGTTGTGAAATTATTTGATAATAAGCTATATAAAATAAAAATATTAGTTGCTAACAATATGTCCAATATTTTTTTACAAATGTTTAGGTATGTAAAATATGTATCGATGGTACAACACAAATTATGTGACTAATCAATGGTAATAAATTCTTAGACGCCCATTCACATATATAAATACATGCTAGAAGTGTTTTTTTTTATGTTTTGTAAATGCATATTTATGCTTTTAATTTCTATTGGACTTTAACGAGTTTAATATTATGTGTAATATTGTGTGTAATATTGTGTGTAAAGATATATATTATGTGTGTGTTACTAACACATATTATTATTTTTATTGTTAACAGGAATGAGATATGGAGATATCAACCTGGCTTCGGTACTAAAATGCAAAAGGTCTGGTATTTGTTTTTTCGAGGCCTTCCAGCAGGATTGGCACTGACTATCGCCACAGTGGCTCTTGAGAAGACTCTCGGTGGTGGTGGACATGAAGGACACGAAGATCATAAAAAACATTAATTATAATAATAAAATTTGTCCCTGATTTTAATAAATCTAGTTCTAGCTAAAATATATTTTTTTATGCGTGAGCAATGTTCTACAACTGTGGAATTGATTACAATGAGGCCATCCTCAATATTTTTCTGGTTATTTCGCTTTCTGTACGATTTTTCTTCATACAAATAATAACGACTTTAGCGTTGAAGATCCAACGTTTAACTTCTAGGCTAAAATAAAATAATAAAAAATAAAAAAATCATTTATTCATATAGGTAACATATTGTACACTTATGAACGTCAAAATATACTTTAAATGATTCTAATTTTACATTTACTGCCAGTTCTCAAATCAAGGGCGTAGAACGGAAAAGAAGAACTGGCAATAAACTCTCCGCCACTCTTTTTAATCGCCAAGTTTTTTTACACAATGTTTGTAAGGAGCTGCAACCATCACACCATGTTCCATATTATGACATATCAAGTAATAAAGAATAGTAAAATAAATTAAAAACAAAGATTTGACCTCTATCAGCAGGTGCAGCATGGTGAAATAGGAGCACGCACTTACATACTCGTGAGAACAATACGCAAATACGTAGTAAAAACAACTAATACACCGCATATACGAATTCAAGTACGACCAGTCACCACAAGTAGCACCCGTTCACGAGTATGACGCATGGTTAGCTCTCGCCATATTTTAAGGAGAGAGACAACCCGACGCATTAAAGACAGACGTTTGGCCATAATTCAACCTAATATTAATTGAGAAGCGGAATATGGTTAATATGCCTTTCCAAGAGGTCCCTACATATTTACGTAGATAATAGATAAACATTGGGAGTTGCAGATTCCCGGCCTAAAACGTAACGCAAAAAAGCCTATTACTGATAATAGCCAGAGAAATTCGTAACCAGAAATATGTAATGAAACAAGCAAATTTTATTCAAATTGATACAATCGCGAAATTTCATCAATCACGAACAAAGCGATGTAGATCTGCCGTCTCAAACTCAATCGTATTCTTTGAAGCATAGAATTGACAATTGAGTATTGACTTAATAAAGACTGACTCCATTCAAGCAGACCTCACAATCCAATGTAAGGTTCTCTTAAATCACAGCGTATTTAAGTGGTACTTCTGAACTGGCGCTAGTACTGGAATTCTAGACGATGTTTAAAAGTTTATGTATTTAGCGAACAACTAAGTGGTGTTTATAAGTAGGATATGGATAAGTTTGAGGTACACCAGATAAGTTACAACAAAAAATAGTAGTACAAACTAAGAATTCCTAAAATCCATGACATCATATTTGCGGGCTTGCCCGTTTTGTCTATGTTTTAAATGTTAATAAAATACACCAGTAGCGCTAAAATATTTTTAGGTTTGGGCCTCAAATTTTTGTATCTGTTTCATTATCCTTTGTCAATCTAATAGACAAAGGTATCCAGATTCTTGTTTCTAAACTTTTAGGTCCTTAGGCTTGCCTAAAAAATTAAAATTATGTTTTCCTTCAGCGTTCAGAATATTTTAAATGCGCATCCAGACAGAAAATCCGTTTGTGCACAGCTGGGAATTGAACCTACGACCACAAGGATGAGAGTTACGTTGAAATCTAGTTGTCAGCACTGCTCTTAAAAAAAAGTAGATAGATATTATAGATCGGGAAGGTTTATACGATAACTAAGAAGCAAAGCAACAAATTTGATTACATGAGAGAAAGTAATCTATACAACATCGGATTATTCAAATGACCATAGTTTATGCATTTTTACGTATAAAACACATACGGTTATTAAATGAAAGAATTCGGGTTGTGTTAAATATGTTTTCATATACATTCGTTTGTTTAATAAATCAAAAATATATTTTACTATCGACTGCTGACATTCAAGTGTACTTGTCCTAGACACTGGCGTATTGTAAAGAGCATTTTAAAGACAGCCATCACACAAAAACAATTGAACGCTTTGTTTCTCTCCGCTTTCTCTGTTAAACAGTAGCTTATTATAATTTCATTGGATTGCTTCTGAAAGGTTAGAATCTGTATAATTCATATGTCAATTGTCATAACTTATATCAATCGTAATATTTATATAAATCTCCTATCACGATGTTTGTCCGCGATGGACTCCTAAACTACTTAACCGATTTTAAATTAAATTAGCACACCGTGAGCAGTCTGGTCCAACTTAAGAGATAGGATAACTTAGATCTTTAATTATAATCGCAATATTATTTAATTGCGAATTATTTGTCTATAATTAATTGACAGTCACAATTATCCGCTCTACGCCCTTGACTTGCGAACTGGTTGTAAATGTAAATTTACAACCAGTTCGCAAGTCAAGGGTATAAGTGTACATGTTTACCTATATGAATAAAGATATTTTGATTTGATTTGATTTGTTTATCTGTTAACTCCAAAAGATTCTAACAGATGTCGATACTTTTCGACTGGATTGAGTAAGTAATCAATATATATAGGCACTGCTATGGTAAACCGACAAACGTGTAATATAAGCTACAATTCAATATCATGATTACCACGTGTTATTGAGGCTAAAGTATAAATTAAATTTATTTTGTGAAACGAAGGAGAAACGAAGTTCGCGGGCGCAGCTAGTAGAGTAATAAAAACTTAATCCATATGTATGCGTTTCGTTGTGTTTATGTATTAAAAAGGCAGTCACCTAGCAAATGCCTGTCTGCATGAACGCAGCGATATACTCAAAAAACTATTGTAGGAATTTCTTTAAGGTTTTTCCCAATATATAGTGAGATTTCTATGTTGTGAAGGGCGCTTTAACAATAACATGGCAATAACTCGCGTAGTGCGAGTGTAATTGCCATCAAGTCTGACAATTCAGTTGTTCAATCGTAATAAGTTGTGAGATCCAAGTCGGTTAATTGATTTAGTCCCTATTTATGAGGCCTTCTGTCTGTTATAACGTAATTAGCCAGCTAAACATATAATTTTTTTATACATCAAGGTGCAAACGGGCTCCTGCCAGTGTGTACCAGTACCAGTACGGCTTAAGTGATACCACCGCGCATGGACACTCTCATTGCCAGAGTGCAGAAGGAGTACGCTCTTTTATTGAAGGACTCTAAGTCGAATTGCTTCGGAAATACTTCATTGGGCAGCTGGTTCCACATAGTAGTGTTAGTTATATGTTAGCGCGGAAAAAACAGTGGCGCTACAACCTCTTTAGCAAATATTAAATGCGCACATAGAAAGAAAGTCCATTGGTGCACAGCCCGGGATCGAACCTACGACCTCAGATATGAGAGTCGCACACTGAAGCCATCACAGCTCATAAACTACATAGTTACCTTGATTTATACACAGTAATTGTATTCTAAATTTAAAGATATGTCGGCTACAAGTCCCTTTAAGTTTTGATGATCGATCAGTTAGATCGATCATTAGTCAGTGAGTGAGTGAAATTAAGTAATACGGGTAGAAGCTAGTTAAGCATCAACATCAAATTTGTTTAAAATTTAAAATTAATCGTTTTTTCATACTTCCTACTCTAGTGTAAAAGTAACATTCTGCATCAGAGAGCTGCGTTTAAAGTTATTTCGCGCGCCTCACATAATTTAAAAGACCGCTTACATCCGTGAGCTTATCCATGGTTGATTTTCACTTTACATTTGCCTTTTGGTACGATAAAAAACATCCTTAAATCTGATGAACAATGGAAAATATTCCATTCACATGTAGAGTGAGGCGCTATTGTGATATGTGGAATTAGCTACCAGGCTTTGTACGCCGTTTCAAGTTTACAGCTTTCAAAGACTCGCATTGTTATTAAATGAGCTGAAACTGGAGCAGTTGTTTCAGGAAAGTTGCATATTTTCTTGTAGCCTTGATAACAGTTCATGCAAGTTTCTCGCCGGTGTTACCTACTTTGAACTGAATGTTCTTTTTTCAAATTTGTTAAATGTATTATTCTCTTCCGTTCTACGCCCTTGATTTGAGAACTGGCAGTAAATGTAAAATTAGAATCATTTAATGTATATTTCTTTTTTTTTGACGTTCATAAGTGTACTATGTTACCTATATGAATAAATGATTTTTGATTTGATTTGATTTGATTTGATTTATACTGTCGTTTCTTTTTTAAATAATTTTCAAACAGATATGATACACCTCTGACATTGAGCACAATTTTATTCTGACTATGATCTGACTAGACCCGTTTGGTAGTGTAGGCGTCAGAGTAATAATTAGGCATTGTTGCAAACGCTATTTTTATCTGCACAAAGCTGAGCCAACTCTTACGTCTTACAAAACAAATCTTCGACTGATCCTATTTTTTTTTTTTTTTGAGAATGGAATCTCGCTGTTGGCCTTTACAGAGCTCCATCAAGCTGGAACCCGCTTTAGAAAAACTTGATTTTTCTAAATTTACTTTTATCTACAAACGATGCTAGTAAATGTAGTAAACTTTATTTTTTTGTAGTATCATTAATTGCGCCGAAAAAATAATTCATACCGCGCAAAGCAGGAAATATTACAATTAATTCGATAAAAAACTTTGAAACGGGTGCTAAATTGTTTGTAGTTTATTGTAGTGACAAAAAAAATTTTTTTTTACCCCACTTTATTAAAAACTACGGAATAGATGCTAAAATAACGGAACTATGCAAAAAAAAAGACACCGACTCAAAAACTACAAACGATGCTCATAAATGTAGTAGGTATACTTTATTTTTTTGTAGTATCATTAATTGCGCCGAAAAAATAATTAATACCGCGCAAAGCAGGAAATATTACAAATAATTCGATAAAAAACTTTGAAACGGGTGCTAAATTGTTTGTAGTTTATTGTAGTGACAAAAAAAAATTTTTTTTACCCCACTTTATTAAAAACTACGGAATAGATGCTAAAATAACGGAACTATGCAAAAAAAATGACACCGACTCAAAACCTACAAACGATGCTCATAAATGTAGTATACTTTATTTTTTTGTAGTATCATTAATTGCGCCGAAAAAATAATTAATACCGCGCAAAGCAGGAAATATTACAAATAATTCGATAAAAAACTTTGAAACGGGTGCTAAATTGTTTGTAGTTTATTGTAGTGACAAATATTTTTTTTTTTACCCCACTTTATTAAAACCTACGGAATAGATGCTAAAATAACGGAACTATGCAAAAAAAAAGACACCGACTCAAAAACTACAAACGATGCTCATAAATGTAGTAGGTATACTTTATTTTTTTGTAGTATCATTAATTGCGCCGAAAAAATAATTAATACCGCGCAAAGCAGGAAATATTACAAATAATTCGATAAAAAACTTTGAAACGGGTGCTAAATTGTTTGTAGTTTATTGTAGTGACAAAAAAAAATTTTTTTTACCCCACTTTATTAAATACTACGGAATAGATGCTAAAATAACGGAACTATGCAAAAAAAAAGACACTGACTCAAAAACTACAAACGATGCTCATAAATGTAGTATACTTTATTTTTTGTAGTATCATTAATTGCGCCGAAAAAATAATTCATACCGTGCAAAGCAGGAAATATTACAAATAATTCGATAAAAAACTTTGAAACGGGTGCTAAATTGTTTGTAGTTTATTGTAGTGACAAAAAAATTTTTTTTATTCCACTTTATTTAAGGACTACGGGATAAATTCTAAAATAACAGAGTTATGAAAAAAAAAATCATTATAGTAAATAATAAAATGTGTCGTTAATAATCAACCTAACACAAGAATATATAGATCTACTAAATAATCAACTTAGTAATTTCATTGATTTTATGAGATTAAGAATCTCAATAAACAATTAAAACTGTATATTATTACAAAGCTTGACGTTTGCTTGTACTTACAAATAAATTAAGATCGATAACATATACAAACAATAAATTCATAAAGCATTATAACCTTAAATTTGGAATTGCATTTATGTATATGTTTACAATAAGATAACATGTTTAACGAACTTACCGTTAATAATGAATAAAATACACCTGAGCAAAATTTCACATATTATAATAAATATCTCCAGAGGTTCAAAAGCAAAAAAGAAGAGTAGCGATTTTAAAGCATTGTATGAAATGCATCATAGAAATAATAACAGCTAAAAAGACATGCAGGTGGCGCTACAGCAACATTCTTGATCGAAGAACCTGGCGCGAAAATTGATTTGAAAAATCGAAAAAGTATTATGTATTCAATAATTTAATTTTCATAATTAATTGTTTAAGTGAATTTTAATTTTTGTTTTTTTAATTTTTAAGACGGCAAAAAAAAAATTGTACTACATTCATCAGCAACGTTTGTAGACGAATACAAATTAAAAAAGAACATTTTTTTACTCTTGAGTTGCTACAAACGCACTATAAGGCATTTAATAAAGCAATTAGTAATCTTCGAATGGTTCTTCATTTTATATAATTGTTTGTAGTATACTATTCTCGAACTGCAATGTAGCTGTAGTTCTTAATACTTACCAATGTCTTTGAATGGTTAACAGGCATCATTGCACAATGCCAGGTTAAGCGCAAAAAAACAATAGTAGTTGAATTCAATGAAGGGTTTAGGGTCTCGGTTCTCAAAATTCTTCTTTATTTAACTTAACATAATTATAGATTTAGTAGTTTAAAATATTTGCAGTTCGATGTAGTTCAGTGAAAATTATGTATGCAGCATCATTCCCCTTCTAGGCAAATCTCGTGACTAAATTTTTTTTCAAAATTGAAATTATAAGTAAAAAATGCTCCACAACATTTTTAATAAATGTTTACAATGGTTTCTCGAAAATGGCCATTTTACAAATATATAATCTACATAATAGGAAATGGCAAATGTATATATGTCACCGTAAGATTGTAAACTATCGATAGATTGTGAACCGTATCATTATGATTGCAATTTAACGCATTATTTTTCGCATTAACGCATTATTATTTTTATATATATATATATGTGAATATTTTTTTTTTATTTTAAATTACAAATGATATGGAATCTAAGGCTCATTATTGTCCTAGGTGTATTGACTTATTGAACACTTGATTCTGTTCGCCTCTCGTCACTAATAAGAGCTCGACAGTCACTACAAACAACTGATTTCAGCTACAATCATCTGTATCGTTTGTAGCTTCGGAATAAGTGTTATTTAATGATTTAAAATCTCTCTATTGTAGAATTCTTGCGATCCTTTAAAATAATATAAAACAAAGTAAAATTTTTTTGTTACTACAATAAACTACAAACAATTTAGCACCCGTTTCAAAGTTTTTTATCGAATTATTTGTAATATTTCCTGCTTTGCGCGATATGAATTATTTTTTCGGCGCAATTAATGATACTACAAAAAAATAAAGTTTACTACATTTACTAGCATCGTTTATAGTTTTTGAGTCGGTGTCTTTTTTTGCATAGTTCCGTTATTTTAGCATCTATTCCGTAGTTTTTAATAAAGTGGGGTAAAAAATTTTTTTTTTGTCACTACAATAAACTACAAACAATTTAGCACCCGTTTCAAAGTTTTTTATCGAATTATTTGTAATATTTCCTGCTTTGCGCGGTATTAATTATTTTTTCGGCGCAATTAATGATACTACAAAAAAATAAAGTATACTACATTTATGAGCATCGTTTGTAGTTTTTGAGTCGGTGTCTTTTTTTTGCATAGTTCCGTTATTTTAGCATCTATTCCGTAGTTTTTAATAAAGTGGGGTAAAAAAAAAATATTTGTCACTACAATAAACTACAAACAATTTAGCACCCGTTTCAAAGTTTTTTATCGAATTATTTGTAATATTTCCTGCTTTGCGCGGTATGAATTATTTTTTCGGCGCAATTAATGATACTACAAAAAAAAAAGTTTACTACATTTACTAGCATCGTTTGTAGATAAAAGTAAATTTAGAAAAATCAAGTTTTTTCTAAAGCGGGTTCCAGCTTGATGGAGCTCCTTTACAGCTCAGCACGGGCTGTTTTGGCGAGCTTAGCTCAGCCGGAAAACTGATCCTATAGGACTAGTTGCGGTTTACCTAACGTAACCGGACATCCTGTTTAAAAGGGACAGCCATTTCCAATTACGAGTCCCCGTGTCCCCGAAATGAACGGACGAAAAATGGAAAATTTGCGCACCCGATATAAAAAAATCGTGCCAAAAGTTTCATTCATATTAGAAAGCATCAACAGCTAAATTAAAACAAAAGTTGTTTATGATTATAAATAAATATAAATATTTAAACATTTTTGGTTCCTACATTTTGTGATTCTATATTTATATATATATTCTGTATATGAAGTAAACCTAAATAAAACCAAAGTGCCGTTTTGAGTTGACGTATAAATAGTCACTATAGGTATACCATAATGTGTGATAAACATTATTTTATTTATTTATAATACAATAACACAGATCTACATACTCTTAAGAATGTAGTTTGTGTTATTGTATTGTTGTTCTTGCTTTTGAACAATTATTGTAAAACATTTGCGTTAGTAAATTAAAAATTAAATTTTAACATTATAAATGATAATTGCTTATTCGTAACCACTAGCCACGTAGTACAATAGAACATGTGACATCTATTAACGAACGAAGTTTGCTAGATACTATTTCGTTCGAACATCTAGCATATCTAAATGCCTTCAACGACTATTCAATATCAGTAAGAGTACAACAATGGTGTACATTTGAGTACCTGTAAATTACACTTAAGCCAAGACCTAATCTTTTAAATATCACGCTCATTTTGTAACACGTGTATTAATTACGCGTAACTTAAATCAATTATGTCAAGATCATATTATCGATATTACTTAATTTATCATTTATTTATTGGTTCACGGTTAATTACGATGGCATGATAGAAAATGATTTCAATAGATAGTGATTGGTTTGTTTGCAACATTTATGAATATACTAGATGACCCGGTGAACTTCGAGTGATACCGATACATATATTTGTAGCCAAAGAAGTCCTCATATTACGGTAATGAAACACAAATTTTTGAAGGCAATATGACATCCAAAAGACAATTATTTATTTCGAAAATATAAAATATTTTTCATTTGGGAATAGGTTTTAACGGAAAACATAATTATCTTGTGTGTTTATTAGCTTATGTTTAAACACACTTTAACTTTAGTTTAGGAAATGCCTAAACTTCCACAAACATTTCAAGATCATTAGCCAAATCTGTCCAGCCATAACAATAAAATGAAATAAAATATGGTTAATATGTTTGTTTTCATTTTAATTATTTTTAATTGTATCTATTACTATTTTTTAAATTTAAGAACATTGTAAATACAATAAATAAAACAATGCAATATAATGGAACAATATTAAATTTAAATTTGTACGCATCCCTACTCATCTACAAAGAAGACAGATGGTGTAGGCCGAGAGAAAAAGCCGGCGTAAAAAACTCTCAGTACTGTATTAAAAAAGCAAATTATCAAACAACACTTATTTTCGAGTATTCTCGAGTTATAGGGAGACAAACGAACAGCAATTCATATGCAATTTTGGTAAGGTACAATTTGGAACAATAATCCATGTATTTATGAAGGTCGTACGACTCCCGCGCTTCTTAAATGTAGGTAGCCCTCAGAGCTCGGCCGAAATATATAATGTTGCTGCTATGATGTGATGTGCTATTTTGCACTTTTTTTTCGTAACAGTAGGCAAACAGGATACTCATCTAATGTTAAGTTACACTACCGCCATTCGATACACACATTGCCAGAAGGTGCGTTGCCGGCCTTGTAAGAATTAGTGCACGGCAAAGACGAAACGCTCAGTTATGGAACGACGGACGTCGAGGTCCAAGTGTATTTTGCCTTGACGTCCGGTTATGAAACAATGTTCTAATCTTAAAATGGATTGTAAAATTATGTGCATAACATAGTACGCATGTGTTTGAACGAAAATTGAACTACGACGTCTCTTGTCATTAAAATTATAATCTAACCGGCTATTTCATATCATGGACGAAAAAGCAGACCAACATTGTTCACGCAAATTCATTATCTATACTAATATTATAGAGGCAGTGTTAGCTAATGGCTTTAGCGTGTGACTCTCATCCTGGAGGTCGTAGGTTTGATCCCGGTGTAAGCATCTATGGTCTTTCTGCATATGTGCGCATTTGAACAATCACTCGTAAAGTTAAGTCAGAAGTGAAAACATTGTGAGGAAACCGAATTAGAACCGGTGTCTGGCACAGTTGACCTATATGCCTATTAGAAAAAACTAATGATCACGATCGTCTTCTCTTCTTTAAGTGCCTCTCCATTACTGAAGGTTGGCCGTCAGTTTGAAACGCGTCTCGTCTTGCGCCAGATGTAGCAACTCTTCCGAAGCCATGACTTCTACCTTCGACCAACACGCCATTTACCCTGGATTTTACCCATTATAATTAGTTGAAGCAGGTGGTAGCGGTCAGGGCAAAACACGTGGCACAGGTACGCAACTTGATCTCGATACAGATACAGAAATCTAAGGCCCAGTCTAAAAGGATATTGTGCCACTGGTGTTATTTAAAATATCATATAGAAGTGAATTTATAATAATAAATAATAATAATAAAAGCCCTTTATTCGCTGACCATTTAGCTTAAATGCTATTTTTATCAAACTATATAAATATTACTATATTCCTAATCTAATTACATAGCAAAAACAATAATTTATTCTTAATCGCCCTGGTCAGGTTGTCCGTTGACATAGGCCTCCCCCAATTGTTTCCATGTCTCTCTATCCTTGGCAGACCTTCTCCATCCTTTTGGTAGATCGTCCTCCCATCTTTTAATTTGACTTCCTCGTTTTCTTTTCCCGTTCCTCGGATACCACTCTATTACATCCTTAGTCCATTTTTCTTTGTTAGTCCTCATTATATGCCCAATGTCCATATGAAGTGAATTTATAAGGTTGTAAGGAATAATCTCTACGAAACCGATTTGTTTTTTTTAACCTTAAAGTTAGTTAGTTAGTCAAGGTTAAATTGATTTGAAAAATTAAAAGACTTTTTGATGATAGTCACACTGATGGTAGACAGTAAGTCGGCTACTACTATTGTAAAACAATTGCGTTATTAAGTTAAATTACTACACTCATCGTATAGGTGAGAGTTATCTAGTTAAGTTACTGTTAAACCCAGAAAAAACCTTGTACCTACAACATGACAATTACTAGAAAAAAGTCAAGTTGTATATTATAATTTGCCTGTCTGTAAACCTGAACTGCCTGAACTTCGTACCGCCTAACAGTCAATTAATGTCGTGTTACCCAATATGAAGTTCACTACTTTTAAAAGTAATTAACCCAACTTAAAATAAGTTTCTGAATGCACGCATATTTGACAATTAATATAACTAGTCTGGCCATAAGTTCTGTTACAAATGAAAATGCATTTTTTCAACTATTTGAATTTGAGACTCGTATATTATTTTAAAAACTCCTTTGGTTTTGCTGTTTCACATATTTGTAAGTGTTCATGATTAAATTACAAGATGGAATAGAATGTTAAAGAGAATTGGATTGCAGTGATCAACTTGCACAAAGTGGGAATGAAGCCGTCGGTTATATTACAGACTAATAATTATTAAAAAAATTTACTCGGGGTCACATAAACGGAATTTTCGCGATTTTCATTTGTCTATATTGACCGGACTATGTTGTGTTTTGTACAAACGTAAAATAAGGCTAACGAAAAAAAATTTTTTTTAATTGTATAATAGGGGGGGGGGGCAAACGAGCCTGCGGGATGCCAAAAAAGACAGTCGTCAAGATAAAGTTTTTTATCTTGTTACGCCAAAGAATTTAAAATTCTAACGTGTGTACAGACACGTTTTTGTTTTAAATTTTGCCTTGACTACTTTGTGAATATTAGTACTGTTTTTGGCATCTCTTAGATAATTGAAGAGCTCTCAATTAGTTTATTTACAAACACTGCAATTAATCCTAGATAATATATCTGATAAGAGATGAGAATTGGTGTGAAGGTGAGCCCTATCGGCCAGATAAACCTTTTGTAATAATTTGCTATATAAGTTGGTAAGTTTAACTATTGTTAGTTGTAATTAGTAAAATGTTCTTGTTAATTGGAGTGGTACTCTTGGCTGGATACTCAGGTAAGAATTTTGGCTTTTATTATTAATTAACTTAAGCTGAAGTTTTGTGTTCAATGATGTGAAAAATTAGTTTCTTTATTTCATGCATATTTTGTTTAATATAACTTTAGTAGCAGCGGGTATCCCGAGACGAATTTATAAAACTAGCTACTCCCTCTAGCTTATCTTCTTAGTACATACCATCATGAAACATTTTGCTATGCTACCCAGAGACTATCCGGTTTTCCGGAATGAATTTTTTTTCTGTGATTTATTCTCAAAATAAACCTGAGAGTTCAATTTTTTAATTGACAATACCATATAGGGAAAAGTTTTGCGGACCACCGTTTATGGAATAATAGGGGGATGAAAAATGGATGTTGTCCGATTCGCACATCTAACCGATGTGCACACAAAATTTCATGAAAATCGGTTAAGCCATTTCGGAGGAGAATAATTACAAACGTGTCACGAAATTTTATATATAACATTTAATAGTCTTACACGCATTTAGTTGAAATATAAATCCTATTTAACATCGTATTTAACTGGAATTTATAAAAAAATCTTGAATACAATTAATGCTATATTTTTTTCAATTATATAATATAATTTCATTTGTATTATTGCATTGAGTAACAAAATTATTTTTTAACACTTTATGCGTTCTGTATATAAAATACTTGAATTACTTTATTTACTAAATTTACTAAAAAACTTTATACTAATTATTATATGAAATCTACGATTATTTATTTGCGGTTAATATTTGGCTTCACTTGGAAATTCCCAGATAGCAAATTTAAATAACGACTGAAAACTCCTACTTGAATTGCGAAATTATTAGCGCTGTGTGAAAATATATATTTAAATTTAAATACAAATATTGTATATATTTTTAATTTTTTCAAGTTATAATTATACAATACATAGAGGGCAACGTTTCAAGGATATTATATTGGAGAGACGTACGCTTGGTTCTTAAGCATCCATAGCATATACTGTGGGTTTGTGCGTTTTTCAAGGGAGTTATTGCCGCGCACCGCCTCTTGTGGAACCAGCTGCCCACTGAAGTATTTCCGAACCAATTCGACTAAAGGTCCTTCAAGAAAAAAACGTACCAATTCTTATAAGGCCGGCAACGCACTTGTGAGCCCTCTGGCATTGAGAGTGTCAATGGTCGTCGGTATCACTTAACATCAGAGACTCCTGCCAGTTTGCCCCCTGTTCTATAAAAAAAAATTCAAACAACTACCATACAGTTTATTAGCCATCGGACATGAAGAGAAAAGAGCATTATTTTGTGGGACCAGCTGCCAGTCAAGGTGTCCGAAGCATTGGTATAACAAAAATATTGCTTTTATTTCAGTATCAACCCCGGCACAAGATACGCGTATCGTGGGTGGTGAGGATATTGACATAACAGATGTTCCCTACCAGGTGTCTTTGACGTTTCGTGGCAGACACACCTGTGGTGGTGCAATTGTCGCCAATGACTTGGTTGTCACAGCTGCTCACTGTCTTATTGGGTATGTATATTGCTTCATTGATTTAGGTAACTTCGAAAGCAAAACATGAGAACTTGGGTTCGAAGCCCAAGTGTTATTGGAAAAATGTTATTTGGAATTTAGGCTTGAAACGCATCAATAATTCATATTTTTATATGTACAAAGAAAATCTATAAGAAACTTAGGATAAAATTCGAATACTGGTGAATACTTGTACTGCAAGTTTTTTTTTAATATTAAGTAGTGTCGTATGTAGTATTGTCTTTTATTAACATAACTTTTATACATTTAAAGAAAAACACTTTTTTACGGATTAAAGTTATGTATTATTGTATTTAAACTTATAAATGATATGAGCAATTTCTGCAGAAACCCTACATCTTTTAGTCGATACCAACTCCGGGGAAATAAATACAGATAATACAACTTTTCTACAGCTGTGATACTTTTTGACATTTAACACCTTTGTCTTCAGTCATCGTGACCACGCATGCTGTAAAGCACGCGAAACGTCGGTTAAATCTTATATCTTTAAACGAGCAATTCTTGTATATATAATTGGAATCTCGGAATCGGCTCCAACGATTTTCATGAAATTTAGTATAAGGGGGGTTTCGGGGGCCATAAATCGATCTAACTAGGAATCATTTCTAGAAAATGTAATTTTATTCGTGTTTTATTAACTTAGACATAGAATTGCTCGTTTTAAGATGTCAGTCAAATAAAAACTTAAATAAGAATATAATTATCTTTATTCGATAATTATATTCATATTCGTACTGAAATATAAATTCCAAAAAACACAATTTATAAATATAAATAAATACCGAGCAAAGCTCGGGCATCCAGGTACTTTAAAATTATGTTTCCATAACTATAAGTTTAAATACATTAATACATAACTTTAATCCGTAAAAAAGTGGTTTCTTTAGTGTCGTATGTTTAGTATAAAATTTAAGTTTTCTTTAATTATTTTTATATATTTTCGTCTGTTAATGTACTTATGTTTTCTGTTTCATATATATATATATATATATATATATTGTTTATTTATACAATCTGTTTTGGCTTCATATATTATTTAAGTATTTTGTTTTATAATATGTTAGCTATAAGATTACTAATAAATAAATAAAATAAAAGAATAGCCTACACATGTTAAAGTTGGCATGGGGTTTAATTTTTCGTAAAACAATAGTCCTGAAAGCCTTGTTAAAGCTATCAAAATCATTAGGTTCATTGAAAAAACAACATCTTTATAAATATTTGAATTAGCATTTTGTAAGACTGTACCAAAATCAGTCATTGAGTCAATTATTAAAAAAACGTTGAAAGTCTATCTGATTGTTCATATTATGCCACAGCATTATAACATGGATGGAGTTATAAACCTATTTAATTTAAAATTCTTGGTATAATTTTATTTTTTTCTTAAAATGCCCAAGAAATTACAAAGGTTCCCGAACTGTTTTAGCGAACAATTTAAGATCAAACTATTAATTAAAAAGGAGATTAAAGCTTTTACTACGTTTTAATTAAATTGTTGTTTAATCTGGAAAAATATTCGGCAATTATGAAAATTAGTATTTATTTATTGAAGAGTTACTAATAAATTTTCTTTAAGTGTGTAACATTTGCTG
Organism: Pieris mannii; assembly: GCA_028984075.1. Lineage (NCBI taxonomy): Eukaryota > Metazoa > Arthropoda > Insecta > Lepidoptera > Pieridae > Pieris > Pieris mannii. Next base: position 8,992,546 of record CM054793.1, on the reverse strand, counting down.
CTATGGTGAAAGTATCTAGAGAAAATATAATAATCATCTGGATACTAAATATGACGAGGGACGAATTATACAGTCCAGGCAGTTCGCATAAACTCGGTTCTTTTTCATCACAGGCTTTAGTTTAACTCGTACACGTTGTATGTGAATTTTAGTTTTTGAAATCGCGACAGTCTACACCTTTACGATACTATAAATGTATTGTATATGAATTATGCATGCATTCGCGCTTCCGTTTAGTTAAAAATACGCACTCGAAGCGCTTCTTTTGTTTTCAATATCAATCTATAATTACTATTACTATATATATATATATTACATAAAAACTTATCCATAGCTCACTACCAAGAGATCTCCAAATACGAGCTGGTTCATCATCAAGTAGAACAGGGGGTGAATTATACCAAGTTGGAGATTATGTGTATCACTCAAACTTCACCTATAGCAAAATGGACTGTGATTTAGGCCTTGTATGGTTAACGAACCCTATAGAGTTCAGTGAAAGAGCTAAGCCCATAGACTTGTATGAGCAGGGAGAGGAAGTTGGTGATGGCGAAGAAACTATCGTCACCGGGTGGGGAGCTTTACGGGTAAGTATAAACATTTAGTTATAGTTATAGAATCATGAGATGCACAGGCTAAGATTGTTTATTAAATACATGTGGTTATTACGAACCACCACGAAAATTTGATATGTTTAGATTTTTTGTGTTATTGTTTGTTTGTGTGTATTTGTTCAGCTTACCAGAACTCACAGATCACCTTATAATACTTTCAAGGGGTGATAAGATTTTTTAATGTACAGTGTACCTCTATAGTAAGAAGGAAGTTCTTAAGTTTAATTTTTATATATTGATATACTGGTATATACGTCGGAGTATTATTAGTCACAGAGCTTAATATTTATAACGTTAAAGTCAAATAAGTTTCAAACCTTAAATAATTGTAGTTTCTTCGATGTGACAATGTTACCTGATCTACTCACGACTATTTTATTTATAGACTAACAACACAAAATGCTATTTTTTGTTTTTTTCTGTCATTATTAATATCGACCAGTGAATATATTTATAACTAGTGACATTTGCAAATCAAACAAATTACTAGTATTAACGGTTTTGAGCTAAAAATAATTTGGTTGTTCCTAATTTAAAAGTTCTGACACGTACACTGGTAGCTGACAATTACGCTAACAGAATAAAATCCTTTTCATAATAATTATTTTGACTATGGAATCACTAATACTATCAAATAGCCCTATTTATAGATGTAGTAATATTGGAAAATCGAATAAATTACATGTATAATATAAACGGTATTAATCAGACTTTAACGTTGTTAATTTATGAGCTCTGTGAAAAGTATTAAACATCGGCAGTTCACAGAAACGCCATTACGTCATATATAATTAAGTTGTTATTAAGAACATTACATATTAATCCTTGGGATTGATTTGCTCCAGTTCAAACAATTTGTATTAAAAACTTGGCGATTGAAAAGAGTGGCGGAAAGTTTCTTGCCCGCTCTACGCTGACTTGTGAACTGGTTGTAAATGTAAATTTGCAATTAATTTAATTTGGTTTAATAATTGTACATGTTTACCTATATGAATAAAGATATTTTTGAGTTTGAGTTATGAAAATTTGAAACGGAATTTCACAGTAATTTCATGACAAATAAAGACTTAATCATTGTTATTTACTAATCAAATATAAACATGTTTTCCAGGAAGGTGGAGGTGCTCCAAAAACATTGCAAATTGTGGCAGTACCGAAAGTGAGCGACGCTGTATGCAGCTATGCGTACTCACCTCTCTATCAAATAACTGAATCTATGCTCTGTGCGGGCATTCCCGATGGAGGAAAGGATGCGTGCCAGGTTAGACTGTATATAACAGAAGTTCCTTAAAAACGTAACCAAGTTCAGTCCATAAGCTCAGGCATTACGTGTCTATGTAAGCCATAGATATGGTCTTAGTTAGCCTAACTTTAATAGAAATTAGCTCAAAAATCATTTATTTTTACCTTTACCTTTACTTTTATCACCTTAAAGCGGCTTTTTATTATAACGTAATTTTTTAAAATATGTTTTTTAAATATCAATGGTGCTACAACCTTTGTAGGCCTTAATTAGTTAAGTAGTAAGGTTGATTAGATACTTACAAAGTTTTATTTCGAATGTCTACGACGAACATTCTTTTTTGTATTCCATATCTTTTTAAATAACGAACATAATGTATCGCAAAAAGTGACCGCGTGGCTGCTGTGATTGTTTCGACGTCTGCCATTGCCGAAACTTTAAAGCGAAGTGAGTGGTAGGGCAGTATGTAAAAACACACTACTCTCGATCCTGCTGCAGCAGTTTTTAGGGAATTATCGCCGGCAGCGCGAGGGGCAGCAGCAGGGGCTGAATGTAACTGATGTCTTAGATTTCTGTATCTGTTGCATGAACAGTTATCAACCTAATAGACAAGTAGATGATAAGCCTCCTGTGCCTGACACACGCCGTCGGCATTTTGGGTCTAATGCAAGCCGGTTTCCTCACGATGTTTTCCTTTACTGTTCAAGAGAATTTTAAATATAGTTTCTTTAAATTATTGTTTAAAATATAATTTGTTTGTGCTCTTTTGTTCAAAATTTATTTAATTATTAAAATACATTATTTACTATATTAAACAAATATTGAATTAAAACCTAATTAGTATAAAGCGCAAATATTGAGATTCACATAAACGTGAGGTTAATATGTTGAAAATTTCTTAAATTTAAACATTATAAATATTTCAGGGTGATAGCGGTGGTCCGTTAGTCCATAATGCAAAGTTGGCTGGAGTTGTATCTTGGGGCCTTGGATGTGCAAGACCCAAGTATCCTGGAGTATACGCCAAGGTATCAGCTCTAAGAACCTGGCTGGATGACCAAGCAGACTATTTAAGACTGAAACATATTTTTAGAACGTGATAAATTAGCAATTTTCTTACTGTTTTTATAAAATAAATAATACATGCCGATAATATTTTTTATTAAATAAAATTATTTTATAATATAAGGTAAATATTAAGCAAAAAAATATAATTTACTAATTCCTGAAAATGTATACCCACCTGTTGACCTGCCCTATCATTATATATGCACTCTATAATTTAAAATGTAGGGAATCTCTGAGACATAAATTTAAGGAAATTAATATACTTACCTTTCCCTCGCAATATATTTATGAAAATATTATGTATGTATACAAAAATAGTGATAAGTATACTAGAATAGAACATACGCACAATGTCAATACTCGGAACAAACGCAGGCTGCAATTTCTCCGTACTAGACTGTCTAAAGTTAGTCATTCTTTTTTGGGAAAAGGGATACTCTTCTTTAATAAAATCTCAGAGGCTCTTTTATCTCTGCCTTTTATTAAATTTAAGAAATGTATTAAAGAAAAGCTGTGTAAAAAGGCTTACTATAAAGTTAGTGATTATCTAGTTGATAAAAGGGCCTGGGACTAGCCAGGCTACTTATAATTAATTTGCTATATTTGTTTTAAATATTGTAGAATTGTTTGATGGTATGCTTTTTTTTAAGAGTACCGAGAGTTTTTTACGCCGGCTTTTTCTCTCGGCCAACACCTTCTGTCATCTTTGCCGATGAGTAGGGATGCCAACAGGCTCGAATTTAATGACGTGGAATAAGTGATATATTATCCTATGTTCCAAAATAAACGTATTTTATTTTTATTTTTTATTTTTATCCTTTAACCTTAATTTAAAATTATGTATATATTTAAGTCGACTTCAAGAATACTTGTTTTACTAAATGAAATATTCATAAAAAATCGATTATAATTTATTTATTGATAGACAATCATGAGTACATTGAGTTGGTATTATGCTTTATATAATCGTAAATATTCTATTAGTAGATTGGTTAAAAGCATTCAGCTTACAGTTCATATCAATGAAACATACTCTGGCGGTAATAGAGGAAAGTCTAGACCGCCTCTATTATTATTAATTTGATTTCATTATTTTTATTATTACACTTAAAACGGTATATTTTACAGTACTTGAAATTTGAATTCATTCAAAATGATACGGTCGCAACTAATATCTATTGGGACTGGCAAGATACATGAAGTGTAATCTCTATTTCATAACTTAGATACTCCGGTGAAACGGATGACCACAACCAGCCGCAGTTGGAATATACCCTAACTTTAATTTTCAGCATCATCCAGGTATCGAAATCGCCCTATATAGACTTTATGACCTTCAGTCTAGCATAGACCAATGAAAATTTAGATATATCGAATATTGTATCGCAAAATAGCAAATGAAGGAACAGAAATGTATTTTCGAACACGCAGACCAACAATGTAGGATATTTATTCTCTCATTAAGCTTCCACTGACCATTGATAACAAAAGGGTATGTAATGTTTAAGTTAAGGGAAGAAGCGATTTGTAAAATAATTTACATTGATATTCTCACATGTTGGTTATTATTTTTGTCGATAACCTATTGGATTCGAAAGCCGTAAAAAGCATTATATATATAAAGAAGACGTCTTTATATACTCATATATGTATAGCACTAAGGTCTTATAGTCGTTGATATATAAAAGTTCTAATATACTTATAATAAACGCGTAAATAACAGTTTGGTTTTCACTACTTTAACATGCATTTGTCGCGCTTCTAAACAAGACTGCTATGGTTACATTAATACAAATCACAGCGGTTTTCTAATGTAACATATTGTAATATACTATACTATTTTGTACAGAGAAAGTGAAAGAGAAAAAAAAAAAGGTATCTCTATTTTATTTTTCTTCGCTTCTTTTTAAGAAAGGCTTGTAAGTTAGGTAAAACGCTCCAAATACACGTTTTGGGAAACAGAACCAGGGGTGGAATGTGTGAGGCTGAGGTGATGGTAAGAGAACTAAGATCCAGTAATCGTGAAAGGTGTAAAGAGGAAATGACGGCGTGTTACGGTTGATTAAAAAGACGCGGTACATGTTTGATTGGACTAGATAAACTGTATCTAATGCGCTGTAAACATATGCGAATGGGTAATTTACCTATCACTGAGGCTAAATGTGGAAGTTTAAAAAAAATAACTATTGATATCGCGTCGTTCCTGGCCACACAAAGGATATATTTTGGCGAAGCAAACAGACAGTAATCTTTATTTATTGTTTAGTTTACGATTGTTCGTTCTATCACAAAACGACTGTCAACTTGAATTGAACTACCTTTGAATGTTTACAGATCTTATCTGTTATCGGAATTTCTTTTGAACTAAATAGTTTTTTTTGAAGTTATACTTATTTTGCCGTGTTAGGGAAAAATTATGAGAGTAAATTTTTACGATTCGCCCGCACACCGTCACAAAACCCGACACCCTGAAGTTAGCTATAGTCAATATTCTCGGTTTTGCTTTTGTTAGTGCCGTTTTTTCTACAAACGTTGAATAAAAATTATGAAACGATTTTCATCTTACTACGCCAAAGAAGTATAACTTCTATTTTTTTTTTTACATTAAGGTACAAAACAGAAAACAGATTCATTATATACATACAGTTATTACACACTAAACAACATTTGAAAATCTGATATCCAATTATATCTGTACACAGCATTTTACACTAAATATCAACCAAACAACATACACATATTAAACTGAATTACCAAAAAAAAGAAAAGAAAATATATATATACATTAATTAATTCAAATTAGTAGGTTGCAAGTATTTACCATGAACTATCTTTTTAAATTTACAAATATTATTGTGAAAAATATCAACTTCAGTACACACAGCATTATAATATTTCCACATTCTAACGAGCGGAGTATTCTGGGACACATTGTTATTAGTTATAGGTATCATAAATAATTCCTGGATGCGCACAGAACGCGTCGGTACCTTGATTTCTATTTCTATCATTTGCTATTTTATGTATAGTGCACAGGTCGCTCTTCCACCTCCTCCTTTCAAGACTTACCATTTCAAAGTGGGCAAGACGCTGGTCATATTGGTTTATTTTTCGCTTAAGACCATACTTACAGCACAATGCTCTGACAAACCGCCTTTGTATAGATTCCAATCTATCTGTATGAGTTTTGTATATCGGGTTTTGTATTCTAAAGCGTGTACACACTCGTTTTTTTTTCTTAAAGAAAACATGCCAGGCGTAGATTTACTACTTACAATTAAATTTTTAATATAAATCAGTTTTTGCTCAATTTTGACTAAAGTGCTGTTTTCTTTATAGTTGAAACACAATTTGACAAACTCATAGGAAAGAGTATCTTTGTTATAATAAATTTGACTTAAAATATAATGTAATCATAGCTTTACCTGAGAGCCTTAGAATTAATAACATCCAGACTAAACATAAACACTTATTGATAGGTTGAAGCAAGTACCGGAAGCTAGTCGTGTTTTATTTAAATGATGAAACGGAAATACCGTCAGATCTTCACGCAATTTTCTCGTGTCTAATGTAAACAATTTGCCAAACAATTTCGGTTTTACCCCGTCTCACGTCCCGGCTTTCCTGTAAAATGGTAGTGATTTACAATTTAATTTCGCTGTGGGCCACAAAAAAGAAAATGTTACTAAAGTTAATGCATGCACGAAATATTTAAAATTTATATTACTGAAGTTATAATTCTTTTGGCGCGATGGAGAAAAATGATGAGTATGAATTTTTACGATGCGCCAACACCAACACCTAAATTCGACATCGTAAAGTTGGCATGGTGGCATGGCAATCGATAACTATGTTCAAGTTGCATATTCTAGTATTTTTTATATTTAGAACACGTGTTTCGTAACAGTACAATTAAACAGTGTGAATAAACAAATATTATTTTGGTGTTTTTTAGTCAATTTCCTAACGACGGTGATACTATTTACTAATTATTTGTTTATTTATATAAAATCTTTTTGATTAATTTTAATATTTATCGTTAATCACTATTGCATTTTAGTTTTTTTTTCATACGCCAAAGAAGTATAACTTCTACCGCGTCTACATAAGTACACATACTCTTTTTTATATAAATTCATATTTTATAATAATTAATAAAATTTCCTAATGCAAAATGAAAAATGCTTAGCTACAGAAAATAATAGAACATGTCCATGTATTCTTTTTTTTTTATATAGAACCCCCTGTTCTATAAAAAAAAATTAATTAATTCTCTGTTAATTAACTTCTGACAATTATTATGTTCATTATTGGCTTATAATTTTCTAGGAAAAGAGGGTAGCGATACTTAAAAAGACCACCCAACGCACTTTCAACCCTTATCGCTTTGTGAGTGCTGAACGGCTGTGTCACTGAATCAGATGAGGCTACTGCCAATTGAATCAGTGTCCCATACAAAAAAAAAACTTGATCTGTCAGCAATTCACTAGCGCGCTTTATGGTATCGATATGTGGTATCACTTACAATCAGTGAGCTTTCAGATGATCTTCCAGCACTTCGGGACAGTACCGAGCGAGTACAGGTACAGGAGCCAATTTAGCTATAATTTTTTTTATAGAACAGGGCTAACAGGCAGGAGGCTCACCTGATGTTAAGTGATAGTGAAGTGATAGTGAAGTGAGTGTATTTGGCTAATGGCTAGACAGCCAAGCAGCTAAGCAACATGAGCTTATGAATCTCGCAGGAGATGTTCGGACATATAACCTACATTTCCGCATATTTCATAGCTCACAAACTGCGTTTTTGAGTTGACATTCTCTTCAGGCGCTGACAGAAATTGCCCTCGACAAAATGCGAGTGATAATTTCGTTAGGTCGTGACTCGACTACCACAGTTTTAATATTGTTTGAGTATTCGTAGATTTGATTGTATAAAGAATTTTATTTCGGTTTGTTTTGAAACTAGATATTCTTCGGGAGGTTAATTATTAAAACAGGAAGTTTATTTAAAGATTGTCGGCCCTTTCTTTATAAGGATATTTTCCTGTTTTGCATAATTGATAAATATAAAATAAGCAATTGATTACACATGTTTAATAAAAAATGCATTAAATTAAATACTGAAAACATTATCTTTAGTAGGTATTAATAAAATTAAGTAGATGTCGCTAAACGAGTTTACGGGACTCCCAAAAAGTCACCATGGACACATGCAGCATGGACACCCATTTTTAGTGGGTGTGCTGCAGGCCTTTTAGGGTGAAGTACTCTCCAACTTTGAATAGTTGGAGGACGTACCTCTCAAAAGAGACCCCCACTGGGAGTCGATTCCACATTTCGCTAGTTCGCAAAAGAAAATGCCTTGTAAAACAGACCGTGGAAGACTATCAGCCATCAAGGTGATGTTGATGAAATCAAATCATCCAGTTGTTTTGTTTTCTGGACAAGTATTACGTATTCAGAAAAACATATTTTACGGGTACAGTCACTCGGAACAACTATTTTACCTTATGTTTCATTTTCTAATACCTAATTTATTTGCACGAAGGCTGTATATTTTGTTCATTTAGGCTTTCTCAGTTATATGCGTGGCGAGTTCCGTGATCGTCGGAGTAACTTCCCGAGAGTATAGCCTGACGTAGGCTATCTCTTCAACTCTATAGCAAATAACATTACATTATTTAGGTTATAATCTATTATTATACGTGAGTGATTAGACTTAAATAAAATCCTCTATTAAATCACCCCGATGACACTGGAACCGTACATTTATATTAAAAGATATAGTCAAGATATCCTTCGGAGATACTTTATAACGATTATGTCCATCAGTATCACGCATACTATGAAAACTACTTCGTCATATTATAAAATGACCTGCCTGCATCTGACCGGGCTTAACCGGCTAATTAATTATTTCTTGATATTTTAGAGTTAATTTATTGGTATTTCACATTGTTTTGGTGATAAGTATTAGCAATAAAAGTAGGTTTACGGACGATAATTTTACCTGATGAAGTCATAAGAAAACATGGATGATAATTTTATACTTTTATCAATCAATTATAATTATTCTATATAACAAAGAAGTAGTTTATTTTTAATTATATTTTATCGATAAATTTACATATATTTACACTCGTTAATTCAAATATTTTTGAAGGTATACGTTTTGGCGCGTCAGTGAAAAATGATGAGTGTAAATTTCTACGATGCTCGCGCACACCGTCACAGAAAACCGACACACTGAAGTTAGCTATTAGTTTCTTCTTATAGTCAGCCTTTTAGTTTCAAAAAAAGTTACCAACTATTAAAACTGACAACTGTATTCACGATATTTATTTATTTTTACGAACGTAGAATAGGCGGAAGATAAAAATTTTGAAATCATTTTTAGTCTGTTACGCTAAACAAGTATAACTTCTGACGCGTGTACATTCGTACTCACACCTTTTTTTTAGCTGCAATAGTTTTAGTAATACAATGGAATTGATATTACCTTTACTTCACTTCACTTAAATAGTTGACAAAACAGTTCATGTATAGCTTTTCCGCTACTGTCTCTCTTTTACTCGGACGCATCGTCCGATGGAGTGAAAGAGAGATAAATACGTCACAAGCCAAACGCTTATTCGGGCCTCTCTATTGTTAGTTCCGCGCTCTCGCTCGTACGCTCGGCTCAGACGGAACGTTATGGGTCCATTACACCTAACGAGTACAGTGGTGAGTCAGTAAATATGCTCTCGGCCGAGAGAGTTGCCGAACCGAATGGGTGTTTACACTTATTTACACCAGTGGCGAGTCAGTTCAGTTTTGATCACGACGTCTGCAATGGATCGAAAAAAAAAAAGAATTTAAACGGGTTTTAAATCGGCTGTTACCAGATATTATTAACGAATTGTGGGATTTATTAGAAGAGGAAGATCAACGAATATGGACCAGAAAATAGATTTTAAGGCGAAATGCCCTTGGAGCAACAAATAGCCTTTTTAATGAATTGCAGTTAGAAAATCCCAAAGAAGTCAAGGCACTTTTGAGAATGACTGTAGAACGCTTTGAGACATTGCTGGAGAACATAACTCCATATATACAAAGACAAGATACTATTTTGCGTATAACGAGTGGCGAGTGGCGAGTGCGTGTTTATACGTGCCGAGCGGGATAGCGAGCCGCTGCGGGGGCAGAAGAATGAAGCGGGGTGGTGGGTACTCGGCCTATTAAACAAATTGGAATTCTAGTGACTCTCTCGCCTCTCTCCTCGACCGAGTACTCGACCGAGCACTCGTTAAAGTGTTTATACCAACCGAGCACTCGGCCGAGGACACTGACTCGCCACTGTACTCGTTAGGTGTAATCGACCCTTTACAATTTGTTGATTTTTCGTGCGTGCAACCGGCGTTTCTCGATTTATAGGACGTTTTCACGTCAAAAATTTCTAGCATATATAACATGAAATATCATATTCATATTACAAACTTCATTTAGAGTAATAAAAGTTTATTAAAAGCATTTCGGTTACACATATTGAATTACTCTTACATTACGTTCTGAACAAAGAATATAGAAGCGATGACGTCACGCTTGAGAGGGTTGATCAAAAAAGGTTGTATAACAAAGAAAATATAATGAAGTATCAATTCAACTTTCTTTTACGTGCCTTTGTCTATGAAAAAATTAATGTATAAATCTTTAATGCTTACGATACTTATTTAAACATTATTGATTTATTATTTAGTAAATAGGCAATAAACTAAGTTTGATTTAAATACAATTTAAACACGGAAAATGAAAAAAATCTTGACGGAAGAAGATTTTTTATTTAGATACGTAACAAGACGTGCTAAACGATATTGAACATGTTCGTTTTATTTTCTTATATGATGCGACATGCAGGGTGCAGAGTGCTGACAGAAATTCCCTTGGACAGCTTTGCAAAAGCCCAGAAGGCTCGAGTAACCTAAAGAGCGGCCTTATCCCTCGCCAAATCTGCCAATGTGCTCCGACTTTACAGTATCACCTCCTGTTTAAAAGATTTGGAAGCAGAGTTATATACTCAAAGAAGGACCGACCTTTAGTGCCAAATACTATAGGTCGCTTATTCGTTATTTTCGCTGGTCGTGTCCACATGTTTTAGGGACGACACCGCTTTTTATATTTTCGTATGTAAGTTAATGTTGACATGTGTTTGTCGTAATTTCAAAGCGACGCCTAGAAGGGTGCATACACCGGACCACGCAATGGTGAATCGAAGCCAAATTAATATATTATATTGCAATATAAATACGATAATTTAATTGTATTATAAAATAAACATTAGAGCACGGTCTAACATCTATGAAAATTATAAGTATTTCCCATACGATTTAACTTGAGCTGTTAAGATTTTAATAGTTCATTAGTACGTTAAATGAACTATCAAGTATTGGATACTGAACACAGATACAATCAATTGAAACACATAAACATTGCAAGCTTTAATTAGTTAAGGCTCCATTATCTTGTGTTAAGTATTTAATTAGCTATTGCTAGAATTTATTATGTTAAGTATTAACAGTGAGTGAGCAGTGTTGGCCTAGTGGCTTCAGCGTGCGACTCTCATACCTGAGGTCGTAGGTTCGATCCCGGGCTGTACACAAATGGAGTTACTTTCTATGTGCGCATTTAACATTTGCTCGAACGGTGAAGGAAAACATCGTGAGGAAACCGACATGTCTTAGACCCGAAAAGTCGACGACGTGCGTCAGGCATTGAAGGCTGATCACCTACTTGCCTATAAGATTTAAACATGATCATGAAACAGATTCAGAAATCTGACGCCAAGAGGTTGTAGCGCCACTGATTTATTTATTAAGTATTAACAATAATTCGTATTACAACAGATATTTTATACACATCATAAAGAATAACTTTCCTCTATGTATAAATAATAAGTTATGTAAATCGGAAAAAATATTTGTTATGTTTCAATAATCATCTTTAAAATGTTTTGTCTTTGTATCTTTATACATTCCGTCGTTGTCGGTTTTTAATTTAAATTTTCCAGTTCGTAGAAGTTCGTAGAAGAATTCACTAGCGGGGACTTGAACGCACCACCTCAAGGTTGAGAAGCTCTTCCTATCCTTTGTATCAACTCGATGCCCGTCCTACCACAATGTGCCAATTAAGGCCATTTTTGCCGCGCACCACCACTGTGTGGAGAGATTCGACTTAAGGTTCTTCAAGAAAATATGGTACAAATTTTTAAAAGGCCGGCAACTCACTTTCGAGCATACTGTTTGCGGCTATAGCTTAACATCAGATGTGCCTCCTGCCCTAAAACATAAAGAAACACAGCATGATTTATTTATAATTGTGAGTTTAAAATATAATTAATTCAGTAACTAAAGTGCTCGGTAAAGACACCTTTGACTTTGAACAACTGTGTCACACAATTAAAGAATAACAAAGGAACATCTGCCCCTTAACAAGTGATTACACAAACAAGCATCGTTTTTCCATTCAGGAATTGGAAATAGAGTTTGTTTTGTTTTTCATTGTCGTTTTCAGTCTTTTGTTTTGTTTGAAGTTGAATTAGCTTTGTTTAAAAAACAATTTAATAAAGATGAAGGGGTTGTCTAATATGTATATATTTTTCTTTCTAGACAATTTATCCCGTTTAAGAACGATATTAGATTAGTTTTGGCTTAATGGCTGCAGAGTGCGACTCTCATCCCTATGGTCGTAGGTTCGATCTCCGGATGTCTTTCTATGTGCGTTTATAGTTAAACACAATCGCTCAAATGATTGAGAAAAACGATTGCAAGGATTTTTAATTCTTTATCAGACGGTCTATTATAATAGGAGCTCAATTTTTCTATCAGTGTTAAAAGTGTGCAATCGCGGAATATCTGTAATACATACTGTATAAACACAGAGTATTTTTTGAATGCACGAAGACACAGGCACTCCACACTTAAAAATTTGAAGAGCTTTAATGTATAGCTATTTTTTGTATTTTTTTTTGAGTTTTTTTTTATGTAATAGGGGGCAATAATTTTGTATTCTTCCTTTGTATCCTTTATGTCAGATGATAAAACTCAGCTATATATATTAGTCCCAACAACTCTTCAAACAGTCTCCATGGTAAATGCGGTGAAAGATATCGTGCAGTGGGCTGTTTGGGGTATTTGTTGTGTTTCTCCGAGGTAGTCGGTAAATAATTAAATATTATGATACTTTCCGGTCAATATATTCTTGAAGCCTTGGTGTATTAAAAAAAATGTAAACGATGTTAAAACAAATGGTGAATTTCACCAGAAAAATACGGGAAATAGAACTAATTTGAGTGTACGTCCAATCAGGCTTCAGAAGATAAACCACTCCTAATATGGAAATTGTATTCGTTTCACAACAAACTCCCAAGCCTAATTAGAGAATTATCACGTTAAAAGTAAATTATTCAATAAACCTTTTTATAAATTTGGCGGATACTTAAATGATCCTAATCCTTGGGATTGATTTGCTCCTGTTCAAACTGTATTAAAAATTTTGTGATTGAAAAGAGTGGCGGAATGTTTCTTGCCAGTTCTTCTTGCCCGCTCTACGCCCTTGACTTGCGAACTGGTAGTAAATGTAAATTTACAATTATTATTATTTTTTGACGTTCATTTGTTTACCTATATAATTAAAAATATTTTGAGGTTGAGTTTAGATCTATACCTAACTTAAATAGTATATGTTACCAAACCATTATTGCTTAACATAATATATCCGTTTATTGTGGTTTCTTGAGGCGTGTGATAGTCGTTTTGTTTATGTTTATTAACCGTTAATATTTGTATAATTTAGTACACATATACTTGAGGTTAATAATTAATATTACCCTAGAAATACTGGTGTATTTGTAGATTGGTTTATGTATTATGTACGTAGATTTATTGTCCCAGCTTGTGAGACAAGGCGAGCTCCGTTCTTTGTAGAGATTTCATTATTCTAGTTAATTTACAGCATAATTTTATGACATATTTCATCTCAAATAGATAAATAAATAAATTTTATTTATCTATTTGAGCTTTTTCTACAAAATTTAATAAATGTTAACGTTATTTGCAAGTTAGTAACTTTGTAACGGAAACTCCAGTACATCTAGTATTTAGTACGGACCTCAAATTGCTTTATCTCGTGAAGATTTTTCGAATAGGCAGTTATTTCAGTCCTCTGTGACCGACACATGCTATCGACATTTTAGTTTTCAAGCATGCGTTCTCTATGTCATTTTTTGCTCCCGATTTTTTGAGACTAGGGAAGCAGCCTGTTTCTATCAACTTTCCGTTATTTAATGTTCTGCATAAGTTTCTTCATCATTCCAACTCGTTTTAGAACCTTTTCGTTAAAGACCTGGAACTAGCTTATACGAAGCAAGCAAGGAGAACCACATCTCAAATGCTTCTAAGCGCAACCGTCGGGTATCTTCTTTAATTGTCCAAGCTTCACAGTCGTACATAAAAATTGGACATAGTAACTAAGGAGAATTCGGACTAGGAGTTTAAAGGTCACGTGATGGCAGCACAAAACTTTCTTCGTTTTGATGAAAGATTGCCCGAGAATTTCAATTCGAGACCTAAATTCCTGATCAGGATTCCACTCATTTGTAACCCAAGTTCCCAAATACTTGTATTGCCGCATCCATTTTTTGAGCGACAGAAATTAGGACTTAAAATGTAGTTTCTATGACCGTCACCTTTGCCTTTACTACCTTTTATTAATGGATTTGAAATTAATGTTATGTAATAACGATTGTTGTTTGTTACTCAAATTCAAATAATCTCTTTAGAAGATAAATACAATAGTGCAATGACATAGACAACCTCACCTATTTTGAATTCAGGTCGGCCATTTTATTTGTTGTACAACTATTGTTTTATATTTGAAGGTACTCTTTTGAACCTAAAAGCGCGCTTTAAAATTGTTAATACAAAAAAAGATATCAAGAACCTTTAGATCATTTTATTCTCAATGATTATTTGAATGAAACAGTTTGATTTATATTAATTTGAGTACCTTATAATGTAGTTACAAAATAATGTAACAATTAACTATGATAACTCAAAATTTTCCAAATTATCTAAGACTTTGTACCAATACTATACAGGGCGTCCCACGGCGATGCCACACGGAGGGAAAGTACCTTAAATATTAATGATAGGATATTTTACTGAAAGAAGACATCGTTTAATTTTTAATAATAAGTAGAACTGCATTCACAAATTTTTAAAAATCGCCTACCTCAACCTGGAATCGAACCCGCCAAATATGACAGTAAAATTACATGTATTTTATAATAGCGTTTGAAAGGGCTACTCATAAGCATTATTTTTTCCTTAATAACCTAGCATATTAAATGAAACTAAAAACATAAAATTTTGCATTTTATTAAAAAAAAATAATTTATCAAATGCTCAAAATGTGATCCGTTCTGTTGTTTGTATACAAATTCTCACTCTTTTAATAATTTCTCACCCTGTCGATTTACTTATTTTTGCATGGTGGATGTTTGAAATAATACGTCTAAGTTCATTTTGTAACTCCTGCACACTGTTGTACCGGTTCCTGTAAACTAAATCTTTTACATAACCCCATAAAAAAAATCAAGTGGGGTTAGATCTGGGGATCTCAGTGGCCATCTAATTTGTCTAAAAGTGCCGATCCAGGAAGGAAAATGTTCATTAAGAAACTCGGCTGTTCTCTTACTGTTATGAGCCGGAGCCCCATCTTGCTGGAATTTGAGATCTGTGAATGCAGTTCTACTTATTATTAAAAATTAAACGATGTCTTGTTTCAGTGAAATATCCTATCATTAATATTTAAGGTACTTTCCCTCCGTGTGGCATCGCCGTGGGACGCCCTGTATTCGTTAACGAATCGTTTGCAATAACTAGTAATTTCACGTAAGCATTCCATAGACAATATAAAAAACATGTGATTCCATTGTGATTTCCTATTATCGTCATTATGGTATGTTTAGAGTCATAATAACGTACCCGTTTTGTATGTTATACCATTTAAACGAGAATTTACTAATACGTTTAAAATCCTATTAACCATCTAAAATAGCGGTTTGGTTTCGAATCAGCTGCTAAATTTGCCGATAATCCAATGGAATCGGTGTTTCAACTGATAGTTTATATTAATTACCTATTGACATACAACTGTGATACGTTAACTCTTGTATTAACAAGATAAACTAATAAATAGTTTATATTGAAAAAGCATATTTGTTGATTATATGTCGCACCTTCAAAACCAAACCGTCACTAAACGAAATTTGGCAAAATTGAGTTATGAATGCCATCCGTTGCAAGTTTATTGTACTTAGAGAATGTGAAGACACCCTTAGTTTTATTGCAAACATAGTCCGCTAGAGAGCGCTAGTGTCAATACGCTTTTATGGGAAACGTATGCGCCATCTTATTAGAATACTGTCATTTTGACATTAGTGTCGGTGCCATACGCATAAAACGTTTGAAATTTATAGGAAAAGTGTATTTTTTTGCTTAGGAACGGTATTCCAGTGATGATAGCGGTAAGTATAGCATTATTTTAAGTAGAAAGGTGTACTTTTTTCATTAAGAACAGTTTTCCTACAAATTATCTTTGTAAATTCCGCAATAAATTAATTACCATAATGTCGCTTTTAGGTTAGTGACAGTATTCCTTCACACTTATTGCTTTTAAATTAGTACATAATGTCATAATTTGTTTAGTGTCACTTTGCTTTTTACTTTTATACAAAATAAAACGAGAATGGCAAATAAACTGACGACAGACCAATACGAACAGTAATCGAAAAACTGAACACAAGTGGAATTTTAGAACCAGAAAAGAGAGGGAAACATGAAAACCATGGTACAAAAATTCCTGATGAGCACTTAATGGCTGTAAAAAGTCATATTAATTCAATACCAAGAATTGAAAGTCACTACTTGAGGAAGCAAACCACGAGAGAATACATCGATGGCGGAAAAAACGTTACTGACCTTTACAATGACTACAAAGAAGAATGCATAAAAAAAAAGATCCGTTTGTTAAAATTCACACTTACAGAAAAGTTTTTAATGAGGAATTCAATATAAGTTTTTTTATACCGAAAAAAGATCAATGTGATCTATGTACAAGTTATAAAAATGCAGAACAAAGCGAGAAAAATAATTTAGAAGAAAAATATCAGCGGCATCTAAAAGAAAAAGATGAGAGTAGGAATGAGAAAGCTAAAGACAAAGGGGGTGTCAATTCCGAAAAAATTGTGGCATGCTATGATTTACAAGCAGTGTTACCTGTACCAAGAGGCGATGTATCTGTATTTTATTATAAATCAAAATTGAACTGTTACAATTTTACAATATGCGAACTTGGAACAGACAACACAGAATGTTTCTTTTGGAATGAGGTGGAAGGGAATAGAGGAGCATGTGAAATTGGGACATGCGTATACAAATATTTATACAAAATATC
Source organism: Pieris mannii (assembly GCA_028984075.1). Taxonomy (NCBI): domain Eukaryota; kingdom Metazoa; phylum Arthropoda; class Insecta; order Lepidoptera; family Pieridae; genus Pieris; species Pieris mannii. The sequence continues at coordinate 8,975,131 of CM054793.1, read as the reverse complement.
CACTGCTGCTTCTAAACCCATTGAAGTAATATTTTATTCCGATAACTGCTGTGGCTAACAAAAAAACCAGTTTATCATCTCGCTTTATATTCATGCTCTATCCGAACTGCAGAATCTTAAGTCTATCACTCATAAATTCCTCATCAAAGGCCATACTCAAAACGAAGGGGGCGCAGCGCATTCTACCATCGAAAAGCAAGTAAAAAAGGCTTTACGATCAGGCCCTATTTATGTGCCTGACCAGTACGTTCAAATTATAAGAGAAGCTAAAAAAAAAGGGAAGAAGTTTAATATGAATGAAATGAGCTACAGTGAATTTTTAGACATCAAAAGCTTGGTAGAGTACAAATTTAATAAAGATGTAGAAGGAGAAGCAGTGAAGATAGGCGATCTAAAAGCGATAAAAATAGAAAAAGACAATGAAAATAAAGTAAAAGCTTTTTATAGAACTTCCCATATGGAAAAGGAGTACAAAGAAATAAATCTCTGTCAACAGAAAAACCCGTAATATACGTAGGGCAAATTCTCGTCCTCGCCCACAGTTAAAAAGGCTGTACAATTCAAAGCTTCAGTTGACTGCACGTAAAAAGGCTGATTTAAAATCTCTTGTACAGGCTAATCACATTCCAAGATATTACGCATCTTCTTTTTATAACAATATTATAAATTAATCTATCTATTAGTAAATAATAAGTAGAAATAAAAAGCAACATTCCCTGTTGCCAAGATCTCGTAATAACAATTTAACGTTCCTAAGTTGATTTCAAAGATCTCATTGATCTCAGAATATTGCCATTGATTAAAAATAATTAATAATTAGAGCTAAGTGTACTTTAATAAATATTTAGTGTTAAGTGTTAAATGGAGACACCTTTTATATTGTGGCATATTTTTATTTTCTGCATTTTTATTGGAATTGACAGAAATCTCAATTCGGAATAATTTTCTGTTTTTTCTTTTTAATTTACTGTTTGGAATAGTTTTGAGTTAGTAACCAGTAAAGTTCTTAGTAGATTTTATGAAAATAATTTTTTTTTCACACAAAGTTTTTACTAATAATAATAATAATCCAGTAACGAATAAAAAACAACATTGTAATTCTATAATAATGCTGCTAATTAGGCAAACGAGCATTATAATTGTGGTAATTGTAAATGACACTAATGCTCTTATAACGAAATGTTTAGCGGAATAGTGACACTATGGGGGTCTTTTTTAAAAAAACCTTTGATTTTGTTATACAAGCCCCAGTTTATCAATATAATTTTACTAGAAATTAAAAGAAGGTTTAATGCTTAAACTCCAATGCAGAAAAAAAATCCATAATTTACTTTTAAAATTGTTTTCTGAGCTATTACTTTTTTACAAAACTTAAAACGCGAATTCCCAAAAACTGTGGATTTCGTTTAATGACGGTTTGGTTTTCAAGGTGCGATGTGTGTATTAAAATATGTATTTTTTTAATTATTGATATTGGACTTTTTGGAAGGATGAGTTCGTTTTCCATAACTTAATAGCGAAAATTCTAACTCTTGATTGAATACTAGCCGATAAGTTGTGAGGTGATTTTCCAGAAGGTATTACAGAGGGGATTAATCAGTTTTTTACCATTATTTTGTAGTCACGGGATTACGGTTGGTAAGGAAAGGGTAACAGAGGATGGAGATCCTGTGTAATCCTGGGCACGCAGTCGCTTCAGCGGGGGAACAGGGGTTCATGCGTCTAAAAGAAGAGATGCTGACGCATCCCTGCTAGCATTGTACCAGGCCTCCCCCGGCTTCATAAAACAGGGCGAATTGGCCGATGTGGATTGGTCCTTGCTGAGCCAAGGTCCATTTGACATCATTCGTGGCTGCAGAGGACCGTGAGTTTTAACGTCTGATCGCGTGGCTGGATGCGGACAAGACTAAGCTGTTACCGTGTACCACATAATCCTTCACCACCAGGCAACCATGCCGCGGGAGGGTATGCCTAACGCATTTCCCCACGATAAAAAAAGTATTGGAGATCCTGAGCGGAACTGTGAATAAGTCTCTTTAAAGAACTTATTTTTCTAAGAAGTTTTTTTTATAGAATAGGGCGCAAACGGAGAGGAGACTCACCTGATGTTAACTGATACCGCCGCCAATGTGCACTCTCGATGCTAGAAGGCTCGCGAGTGCGTTACCGGCCTTTTAAGAATTTGTCCGCTCGTGTCTTGGAGGACCCTAAGTCGAATTCGTTCGGAAATACTTCAGTGGGCAGCTAATTTTTGATAAACTTCATCCGACCACCGCTTCAAGTTCTTCTTATGTAACCAGTTTGAGAAAAGTGTACTGGTAAAGCTGTGTGAATAAAAATATTATTATTGAACGTTGTTATTCGTCCTGCTATGAGATTTGTAATCACTTACTCCAGATATCCTCAAAGAAGCTTTTTATATCTTTGAAGCTTTCTAATAAAGTTAATAATAAGTTTCAGATGCAAGCTTCAGATCAAAGTCAAAGTAGACCTTATTAAGTAAATTTTAAAATGCATTTATTTAATTGCAATTCCATCAAAACATTATTTGATACAGCAAATTTGAATAAAGAGAAATTATAAAAATATGAAAGTATACTTTAGATTTCAGGCTACAAACGAACAAAATCGAGTAATATGAAAGGAAAAAACTTACAACTTCTTATACTAGCTACTGAATATTGGGGTAATAATTTAACACATGAACGTCTGTTTTTAAATTTGAGTATTCATATTAGGTGGACTGCAAAACTCGTAGGCTAAAATATAATTTTTCTTTAGAATTTGATTTGAATAGTCACAAGTTGCCTTTGACAGCTTACAGCAGTCATACAATATTTCATTACCATTTTTATAGTACGATTTATCATTACTTTCGGAGATTATCTCTTCACCAGCGCAAATTTTGTGTTCAGTGTGCATTCTCTTGAGGCCTGAGAACAGGAAAAATTTACTGGGGGCCAAATCTGGAAAATAGCGTTTATTCGAAGTCCAATTCATGGAATTTTCAATTATTTTCATTGATTTATATAATGTTTATTGCGATGTTAAGAACCCCGGTGTTTATAAAACTTGTATTCATCTTTCGTGAAAAGACTATCTGTTATAATATGATCATGGAATTATGCAAAACTTATAAATATTGTATAACAATTCTACTATAGATATAAAGAAAATAACGACTCTCATTTATATGAGGCGTAATCATCTTTATGTTTGAATTTGCCGCGTTTCGCACAGAGTGATAGACTCGGGTTATCGATGGTAAAACATGAATACTCGATGGTCGGGATTCTAACCTAAAAATATCGAACATTGAAGATTTCAATTATTGGTTTAAAGGTTATTAATTTTAATAAGGAATAATAAGTAAATCACCTGGAGTAAAAACTTTTAATGTTGTTTTGTAATACGGTTATTATATACCACTCCTTCTCGAAATAAAAACTCAGTTGGGTTTCTGCAATAAAAACAGATTCATTTATTTATTTTCTGTTTACAAGATAAAATTACAAAAGACAGTTAGAAATAGTCTTACCTGCAATAAAAACAGAAAACACAGAAACGTCTCATATAAATGAAAGTCGTTATTTTCTTTATATAGATATACCTAAGAAGTTTAGCAACGGGACTGTCAGCTGGTGCCCAGCGTTTGGTTCAAAATTTCTCCTCGACAAGCTGTAGCCAAAGCAATCTGTATATTACGACTTCTTGTCATATTGTTATCAATCGTAACACGTTTTGGCACATATATTTATTGGAAGTTATTAGCCTTAGATTATTATTGAACCTAGTTGTATATGGGATATAGCAAACTAGGATTTTTATAATATATCGATATAAATGTACCACTTTCTTACAAATAAATGATTTATTATACATAAAAATAGTGAAGAAACCGCAAGCGGATATCCATCGGAAATATGAAATTAACTGTATAATTTGTAGCGATTTCTGTAGCGCTGCCACTATCATGTAATGATTAGGATTTAAATCCTTAGAAATTTAAACTTACATAAATATAAAACGAGCGATGTACTGAATTAGAATATTAATTAGAATATTAAACAAAGTAAAGTACCAGTTGCAGCGCTTTCTACCGGGTTGATTTGTGAATCTAGGTAAATCATCCAGGGTGTTACCAAACGCAAACAAAAAAAATCATTCAAATCGGTCCAGCCGAGCTCAGTAGAAAACTATACCTACGAAGAATGACAAATTTAATTTAATCGTATCTATCTATAATTTTAATATTACTAATTAACGTATATTCTTAACTACTACATTGTATTGATACATTTTTCCTACCAGTCTAAGTTCTACACGTCGCAGAAGTTTGTCTAATTTATTATTTTTCTTAATTCTTTATATTGTTAAATACCTTACTACCATACTTTAAATGTATAATTAACAAACTATATTACTTATTTAAATAATCAGCGTACGAAATATACACATACTTACTGACCCGGCAAAAAAATTAGGATTTCATTAAGGATATTGAATTACATTATTGCACATAATTTTTTTTTAAATACAGAAATGTTTTATTGCTTGCCATTGTGAAAGAAGTATATCAGTTTTAAACATAAGGCCTCTTCTCTCCAGCGCCAATATACTGCATGCGATAATGCATGTTGAAGCACTTTTTGATAAACAACATTTTTTGATGTCAACACAATGTCATGCCATGTCTTCGATCCTCCTCAAAATCGGAATTTCTTGAACTGGCACGAACTCGATGTAACTCGATGTGTAATTTTGTCAAGAGAAGGCACCACATGCAGGTTGCAATCGTAAAATTTTTTTTTTTTTTTCGAAAACTTATCCGATATTTCTTACTTATTCGGAGCGGAGAAGAATGTACCAAAAAGAGATAACTTGCATCGGTCCAGCTGATCTTGAATTATAAGTTGTGTAACTAACACAACTTTGTTTTATATATTTATATATATACCATTAATCACTACATAGTATAAAAAGAAAGTCGCTTTCTCTGTAGGGACAGTCCCTTTGTATGCTTAAATCTTTGAAACTACGCAACGGATTTTGATCCGGTAGATAGAGTGATTCAAGAGGAAGGTTTATATGTATAATAACATCCATTAAATAGTGGAGAAGTGCTGTTATTTTTGAGGTTTCTAATGTGATGTCGTAAATAATTACATTTTTTCCGCTTACATTGCAAACGCAGGCTGATCATTTTGATCTAATGTACTAAGTATTATACACATTGAAAAGGTCAACAGAAAAGTCCGCGATGGTATATGTCTATCTCTTATGGATAAACCACAATAACTTTTTTTGTCATTTACTTTTTACGACAAATAATGGCTAATTTTCGAAGCGATTTTAACCATTACAGCATTAATCCACAACCAATTAAATACCTTGAATGCATTTATCATTTAATATAGATCTATACAGCCCATTACAGCTTATTTAGCAGCGATCGAACGCGTATATTATCGGAGCTTTCCAGCGACGGAAATGACAATACATAATAAAAACCTGCTTTTCATCAGCATTGCACCCGTGCGAAGCTGGGGCGGGTCACTAGTTTAATATAAAGTCCAAGTGTGTCTGTATCTTAATTCTGTAATGTCCTTCATCGCTTTATTATTATGAAGTCTAGTAGTACAGTCTTTAACAGTCATGTCCTATTTCTTTGAGGTTATAAACTGCACTCAAGAAAACGCCTTTGCCTTTGAACCTAGATTTCAATTTAGATATGCATTTTCAAAGTATGCATCGTATTTTAGGTGGATTTATTATGTTTACCGTCAAGTGAGTCTGTCGGACTGTCATTTGAGTATTTTAATGTTTATATAATGGATACTAGCTGCCTCCGCGAACTTCGTTTCTCCTTTATGAGATTTTACTGAGCCTATCTGTTTAGTACACACCAACATGGAACATTTTGCTATGCTTTCCCAGAAACTGTTAAGTTTTTTTTTTCTAAAATTTAAAAAAAAATAGGGGTGGATTACCCTTAATATTTAGGGTGATGAAAAATAGATGTTGTCCGATTCTCAGACCTACCCAATATGTACACAAAATTTCATGAGAATCGGAAAAGCCGTTTCGGAGGAGTTTAACCACAAACACCACGACCCGAGAATTTTATATATAAGATTAATCCTTTCTTTATTTACAAATTAGTCTTCATTCAAAGTAACTTTGCAGTTTTATAATCTATACTAATATATTTAAGAAAAAGATTTGTATGTATGTTCATTGTCCGTTGAGTGAGCTGGAAAAGGTATATTATTTGTTAGTTCCTAAAGTTTGTAAATTTCTTGTATTTTTTAGTATGTAATTTCATATATTTGTTTTTTTTTTGCTTTTTTTTGATTTGTGCTTCGTCTGTAAAGTATCATTATTGTTCACTCGTGTCAATTTAAGGTCACCTGTTGAGGTATGAGTGGTTTTTATAAAAAAAAAATGTTTGAAACGAGTTGCCTCAATCCATCAGAGACCTAGACCGATTTCAAAAATTCTTTCAACATTTGAATGCTACATTATCACTGATAAATATAGGCTATTTTAATTTGCAATAAGGATATGTTCTGTTATCAACTTGTTTTTATCAAGTCCCGTACACAAAGGGAGCCAGTGATACAGTATTGCTAGTATATTATTATTAAGGTATGTCCGCCTGTAAGCTTACGCCAAAATGTATAAAAATAAAGATCCAACCATGCGAAACAGATACGGGCTAGTATTGGATATTTACTAATACTTTTTCATGTTGGGTTGGTAGTCAAGAGGCTGATTTTAAAAAGGTTTTTTTTTATTTTTTTTCTATAGTACGCTTTCACAACTAGAAACAAACACTTAGATAACTTTTTAAATAGGTAAGGTTGGTTAACTGTAAGACTTACGCCATCTGGTTTGGGTGGGTCTAAAGCATGCCTTACGACGTTCAAAATACGAATGAGTGTTATAAGTGCACATCGATAGAAATATCTTTAGTTGCTTGTCTGGCAGCGTCCAACCGTCGGGTTGTCTCTCTCCCTAAAATATGCCGAGAAGGCTGATGGCTGGCCATGCGTAATACTCGTGAACGGGTGCTACTTGTGGTGACTGGTCGTACTTGAATTCGGGTATGCGGTGATATTAGTTGAAAGAAATCTTTGTTTTTAATTTATTTTATTATTCTTTATTACTCAAGCTGTAATATAGAACATGGTGTAATATTTGCAGCTCCTTACAAACATTGTATGAAAAAAACTTGGCAATTAAAAAGAGCGGCGGAGAGTTTATTGCCAGTTCTTCGTTCTTCCGTTCTACGCCCTTGATTTGAGAACTGGCAGTAAATGTTAAATTATAATCATTATTATCTATATATATATTTATTTCTTTTATATCTATATTTCTTTTTTTCGACGTTCATGTTCATTATGTTACATATATGAATAAATGATTTTTGATTTGATTTGATTTTGATTTGTATATTAACATTATAAGATTTAAAAAATAACATTCTTATGAGCTACGAATTCATTTTTCAGGACAGATGCTTGTTTTTTGACAGCCAGTGATAGCTGTTGTTAATAAACTTGACATTATATAAGGCTTATGTATTTTGGCCAATTTATATTAATAATGGAATGAATAGAATAAATATTATTTCTATCAGTAAACAGCCGGGGTTCGGGTGTACGACCCCAGTGTACAGTACATTTCTTTATACTATAGTAACAATTTGAAGCAATTTATAAACACAAAATAAAAATTGTCGAGATGTTAGATATTGAAGGGCGCTCATTAGACGGCATATGAACACAGCGAGGTGAAAGTAATACACGAGTACGTCTGGCTTGACGCCAAAAGAATCGTCATCTTCTGCTTATTTAGGCTTTTGTGTTATGCAAAAGGGTGACAACGAGTTGCGCTACTCATAAATTTTTTACTTATATTAAATACGAACCAAATATGATTGTAATTTTATGAATCAGAGATTTTTTTTACTACTTTGTTTATATAGAACAAAACAAACGGGCTCCTGCCCGTTTGTTTTGTTCCCTCCTGTTGTTGTTGTTTGTTTGTTGCCTCCTGGAGTACCTGTAATTAAGTGATACATACACTTAATGCCAGAGTGCTCGTGAGTGCGTTACCGACCTTTTAAAAATTGCTACTTTTCTTGAATGACCCTATGTCGAATTGCTCCGGATATACAAATAGGGCCACACAAAAACGCCCTTAAATCTCTCAGCTGCGGACGGACATCGAGGTTATACGGGATTTCGTATTCTGCCTCGACGTTCGATGTTCTTTTATTACTCCAAAAGTATTCCTTCTATATCTTTTTGTATATATGTTTTTTAAATATAATATCATCAAGATATCACTTTTACACGGAAAGTGCTGATTTGTCGTATTATCATGTCAAAACTGCTGTGCCGGTTAACTGTAACTCCGAATAGGGATATTAACCTGACTTCAACATTAAGATTTTTCCCGCGCGAGGTAAGAGGTTTCAAACCCTTACGTTCAGGTATTTTGATGTTGAGAAAACTACATGGATACCAAAAACTATCGCCTTTTATGTTTGGGAGATAGCATTGGGATTTTTATATTTGGGAGTATATTAAAACCTTTTTGAATTATATTGAAATTAAAAATTAAAAATTCGAAAAGAAGAATTTTGGGAAATCGCGTTTAAAGATTTTAATTTGTTTCACTCCGGCTTGTTTTTATATAAAATTATTTTAATTTAATACATGAGTCGGAAACTTTACATTTGTAATTTGAATTATTTCATAACAACATTATTCCATATTAATAAATATATAATATCAATTACTTAAGAAAAATTCCTTCCGTGAAAAATCTGCAGTTTTTTGCAATGTAACATATTAGAAGACCAACTAATTAAATACATTCTTTGTACTATATTACAAATACGAATTGGTTAGAATTCTAAACGGTTGCAAGGAAACTCACAACTGTTTTATGTAGTAAACGGGTACCTACTCACCCGAAATGCGCAACTTTCTACAAGATAACTTCTTTAAAATAGACCTTCGACTACTTAATAACTTGTACCTGTCAGGTCGGGGGTTGCACGGCAGTTATGTGAAAGAGGCGCCAATATAGTGAGTTATTCTTGTCTTCACTCTTTCTCTCTTTTTTTTTTATATAATAGGGGGCAAACGAGCAGGAGGCTCACCTGATGTTAAGTGATACCGCCGCCCATGGACACTCTCGATGCTAGAGGGCTCGCGAGTGCGTTGCCGGATAAATCTCTCAGTGCTTATCGCTAGAAAACTTCATTTAGTGCCTCTCACTTTATCAAAATTATTTTTTTGTGATATAGATGTTAAGTGATAAGTTAGCCCGACACTCAATGCCAGAGGGCTCGCGAGTGCGTTGCTGGCCTGTTAAGTCTTTTAAGTTATGCCTTTGTATTACTAAATATATATACTCAACATTTCTCTACAATAATCAAACTGAATAAATTTAATTAATTCTAATTGAACATTACTAGTTCTTAATTCCATAGGACGGGCAAACGAGCAGGAGGCTCACCTGATGTTAAGTGATACCGCCGCCCATGGACACTCTCGATGCTAGAGGGCTCGCGAGTGCGTTGCCGGATAAATCTCTCAGTGCTTATCGCTAGAAAACTTCATTTAGTGCCTCTCACTTTATCAAAATTATTTTTTTGTGATATAGATGTTAAGTGATAAGTTAGCCCGACACTCAATGCCAGAGGGCTCGCGAGTGCGTTGCTGGCCTGTTAAGTCTTTTAAGTTATGCCTTTGTATTACTAAATATATATACTCAACATTTCTCTACAATAATCAAACTGAATAAATTTAATTAATTCTAATTGAACATTACTAGTTCTTAATTCCATAGGACGAAAAAGATCCTAGTAAGCCTACTAGTATTCAAGAAATTCTTTAGAAACCTCGTTTTGGCTTGCTGAATTAAGAACCACACGATGCATATCAAGAACGTGAAACACCTGCAATGTTACACTTCTAAAATATTCAAAGTAGAAATTTAAATAAAGAACAAATTCTTGCTACACTCTTGTATGGATCGCAATATGAAATGGGCGGGAAAACAATAGTTTGCGCACAGTATGGAAAATCAGGCATGCTCTTACTAGACTAGCAGGCGACCTCAATAGAGTACCGTTAGTGTAATGCACAGTTATATTTTTTTGGTTTCAACTTGTAACATATTTTTGTTAATAAAGCGACTTACATTTTTAATAAAACAAATGACTATCGTTGATGCTTTTTTGGTATAAAAGAACTTTTTCAAACATCAAATGTTTTATTTGTATCAAAAGTTTGAAAAGACGTTTTATGTTTCTATAAAGTATTCATTTGAATACCTAAAATTCAGAATAAGCATCTTTGCAACGACATGAATACAAAGCTTTCGAAGGCTTTTTGTATGTATGTACTAATGAAATGATTATAATTGTGTAAATAATTTTTAACGGCTCCATAACGATATCCAAATTAGCGTTTTATTAAGGTTTATTAATAGTGCAATTATTCGTCTAGAACAGTGATTCCCAAAGTAGTCTATATACCCCTAGTGGTCTACGTCAGCGAGAAAAAAAAATTTGGGGTTTCATGAAATGAAAATGGTCCACGATAGTGGATCTCAACACATACATTGATAGTACCTATTTACTAACATCATACTATCATATATAATATCAAAACATATATTGAAATTCAATTAATAAATGTATAAATTAACAAGTGTTTTTACTTTAAGTTTAACACTATACTTCACTACAGTTAGAAATTTACAGGAAATCAATATCAGGTAAGTAGGGGGTCTACCCAAAACGGAAAAACATGGCAAGGGGTCTACAACACAAAAAAGTTTCGGGAACTCAGGTCTAGAAGATGTAATGTGTAATATTACCTTAGTTTTTCAGCATTTGATTATTGTCCCTTTCACTTGTTACATATTTTAATTATTTTATTGGTTCCATTAGTATTGTCTGCCTTATTTAGTTTTTTCTTGCGCTCATCTTATTTAATTTAATTACTGTATCCACTTTGTGTTTCCACCACACTATCTTCTTTTCTATTTAAGGTTGTGTTTCCAATAAAAAAAAGTATCACACTGGTTGCCTGGAAGTGATTGTTCCGAAGCGATTACACCGCCAGTTGCGCGCCTATTTATTTATTTTATTGCATTATATTTTTATGTACAAAGAAGTGATAATACGTAAATAATTCATTTCAAGGAAACAGTGTTTATATTTTGTCAACGCTCCTTCGAATTAGATTTCCACCAGTAGCAGATGTCCTTAGACGTTCATAGAATACTTGATGTCAAATTTCCAATTTAGCCAACTCTATACAAAATTGGCAACAATATTCTAACATACACTGTATTACTGATTACATAATAATCATTATTTATTTATTTATTTATTCACACTTCATTGTTAGTAAGAAAAACAAGTAACACAATACATAAAAATTTCAAGGGATGCAACGGGCGGCCTTATCGCTAACAAGCGATCTCTTCTAGGCAACCCTAGTTAATTATTTAAAATGTATTTAAATTTGCCTAAACTTAGACATGACTTCTCACGGTTACTGGCAGCTTGACTTCTACTACAAATTAAACTTGCCTGGAAGAGATCGCTTGTTAGCGATAAGGCCGCCCGTTGCATCCCTTGTAATTTTTATGTATTGTGTTATTTGTGTTACTTTCTAGCAACGAAGTGTGAATAAATAAATAAAAAAATAAACTTATATATAAACCACTTGCTTTTTAATTTATAGAGAAAGAGAAGAGAAAAAAATTATTTTATAGCCTTGATGATATAGCGTGTGTGAATTAAGTTTGTAATGTGTAGTATAATTATTAGGAATGTTCATACGTTAAGCTATTATAATAAATATTAAAGTTAGTAACGGAATGGGCAGTCGAATAAAGCGATGTCGTTACACACATGTGCGCAACCTTTACTTCATCAAATGTCATGTTTGGGGTGTGCTCAAGACATAGGAGTTAGCGTGAATCTTTTTTTTTTCATAGAACAAGCGGGCAGGAGGCTCATCTCATGTTAATGTTAACCCATGGACACTCTCAATAATATTGTATAAACGTTTTCAATATTAATTGCTGTAACGCATAATATGGGGTCCTGGTTATAGATATATTTTGTTTTGACGTGACATCGCAACGTCTTATAATTCGATGGAGCCGGCTGCACGCACGAAAAAACATGATTCATGCGGCGTTACATCGCTCTGAGGCGTTCCATTTAAGGCTTGAAGTGCAAGCGAGAGCGCGGAACGAGCGACAATCGGCCTCCGCGACATCTGTCTCTTATTAATTATTATTATAATATATGCGTACAAATAAATGTAACTGGATCAATTCAAGTGTGATTTCCATTTATCTCCTTACCTCTATATCCATACAAAATGCAACCATTCCATCAGTATTTTCTCATGACGTTTTCACGATCCACTATCGTCAGTAAACCGATTTTACAGACAACCGATGTTATACTCATTTTTTTTTCGAATTTCAGGTTGGTATATAAAATTTAATAATAGTATCAAACTATATTCTCTGAGAGAAATAGGATTTCAGCTCTACAAACAAAATAATTCAATATAATAAAATTGTAGTTGTTATATACTTAATTATGATATGTTAGGTTGAAGACTTTTTAGACAGTTACGAAAGAACGTATTTGTGATAAATACGTAAAATTTTTAACATCTTAAGATGATTCACGTTAATTTATTTTAATTAAAGAAAATACAATCCATGCTTCCTAATTTACTAAGCTACAAAATGCCGCTTATTTTGTTTTTCAAACGTTTACTTATATCGTCACAATATCAACACTGTTAAATTAAAAGCTTACAATTTTAGAATATTTGCAAATTCAATATTCACAAATATTTATTTCACTTGATAATTTTCTGTTACAAGATGGATTATGCAACTTTTGTAATTCTTACATTTATGTTAAGAAAAACTATAATACAGTCAGAACTGATTTTTTACTATTACATTTTGATACGTAATATAAAACTTTTCTTATAAAACACATAAATATTTTAAGCTATTACATAGATTTATTCGCGGGCTTTGAGTTTTCCCGACCGGAAACCGGACCGAATTAAGAAATCCCGATACGAAAATAAACCTAAAACACGATAACGCAAAATAGGAGCGTCAATACGCGTTAGAGCGAGACAGAACGCATACTGCGTATTCACATCTCTGTGACGAGATCGACGACTAAGCCGGTGCAGCCGGTTTAGTGGGTGATAGACTATATTGCATAAGTTGATAAAAAATGCTATGCAATACTTTACCGCTTTACCGCGGCAGTCCTCGATTGCCATACCAATTTTCTGTATGGAAATTAATCAATCCTGTATCACTGGACTGATTCTAGTTCTGAATTTCGCGTTTAAAGTAATTAATCCTTTTTTACATCATTCCGTCTTTCTCTGAATAAATTTAATAATTTAAATGAATATTGCATTTATATCTTCAAATATTATTTATTGCATTGAACATTTTATTACAATTAAAACAATGAATTATTATTATATAATAATATTATATTTATTGACTATAATATGTATGTATCTATTATATAATATATATGAAAGCAATGATAATATTTTAATATAGCTTATTGAGTGTTGACATGTCTTAGACCCAAAAAGTCGACGGCGTGTGTCAGGCACTGAAGCTGATCTAAAGAGGTTGTAGCGCCACTGATTTATTTTTATTATTAAGTTAACAATGTCTTTTATTATATAATATATATGCAATTATTATATAATCTATAGGAAGGCAATGATAATATTTTAATATAGCTTATTGAGAGTACAATGTATTGAGCCAAGTTAACAATGTCCTATCTTGTTTGATCATTGATATGTTCAGCAAAAGCCAAGTAATTCACAAATACATTTGACTTAGAATTGCTTAGTACATCTCAAACTTTCGCAAATATTTGACATTCTAGTCCAGAGATAGGGAAATTGTTAACAAGCGTTGTAATGCTTGGGGGCACATCGCGAAGTTTGCAAGAGCACCTCAGCAATTAGATTCTTATGCTAGAAATATTTGTAGAAATTGTTTAAGGTCAGTTATAAAGGTGCAAGTCTGTCTACCCAACAACACTCCGGCTGTACGACAATTTTTTTTATGATAAATAAAGATTTGCTCATACTATAAGGTAATTTATATATATATTTACTATAACTCTTAAGCGTCGACTGGTAAACCTAGCACAGAAGGCTAACCAAAACTACCCACTTTTTTCCTAATATAAATAATTAATTATCTTTTAAAAAAACTACTAAAAATGCAGTCACGTTGGTAAAAAAATATGTGTGTGTACCAGAGTACACAGGTAAGAAGTGAAACTTCTTTACGACATATCATTTTTCTACTATTTGCAACTTCACGAAAATGGGGTAGATAAGGCTAAAGCCTTAAGAAAAACAATTTTTTCAGTCATATTTATTAATACTTGCTAATTTTAACAGATTTATATACATTCACTTACAGTAAAAAAATGAGGTTAACCTCAAATAAATATTAAAATCATGCTCATACGTGTTGAATTTATAAAACGAAATGTATAATCACTCTCACTTTTCTTGTAAATTCACTTAAATTTGAACAAGTCTTTTTATTTTATCACTTTCAAATTAATATATTGTTATTCTTATTTCAAACCAAACTTCAAAACTAATATATTATTGTTATTATTATCATATATTACATTATATTCTTTACGTCACTATACTAAACTTCGATAAAAAAAGCAACATGGCGCGTAACCGAAAAACGTGACGTTTTCTTACAAAATTTCTCCCATACGTCAATAAAGAAGTTTCACTTCAATAAAATTACGATAAACATATTTTGTGGTCCACATTTATAATAGGAAACCTTTTTAATTTGTTAACACATGTTGGTGGGACAATACAAGTTGTATTGTCTTGTATCACAAACAAGCATCAATTATTATAGGCCATACCCGAGCTTGGTCGTTTCATAAAGACCACAGTCTTTGTGACAGATTGAAAGGCGACGTCAGGGTACTGCGGTTATGACCCTTTGTCACCTCAGGCATTGTGCCGCTATTTGGTTCAATAAAATGTTATTTTAAGTTAAAGGAAACAGCGAGTATTAAAATAATATGTGGATCTGTCAAATTATTTTACCCATATGTACATGTACGTTGGAATTTATCTTTACACTTAGCTAAAATGAATATTTTTACTTATTTAAAAATTGTATTTTAGTTTTATTAACAGAGCATATAAAATTAAGGGTTTTAAAACAAATTATATTAGAAGAAATGCGTTGAATTAATGACGGTTTCAAACTCATTTAGATAGCTAACATTCACCAGTGACGTTTTTGTCCAATGATGTTTATATGTCATGCATTCATTTATAGAAATCCTTTTATCGGAATTAATTTTATTGCGTCTGAATCAAACAAGCCAATTACGGAACTGAATTAAATTTAATAATAATTTGGTTTGATTTTACTTTAAGCTTTACTAACTTTTATTTGAATTTTTATGTAAACGACGTAGTAAAACACGATTTATTAAGCACAAATTCGGCCCCACATGGTGTACTGTTCTCACCTCTGGGTGTGAGCTCCCCAGTACCAGCTCCTTTTGCTTGTCCGTTCAAATTATCTACGACCACTAAATTTCTGTCCACTGAAATATTTCCAAACTAACTCAATTTAGAGTCCTTCAAAAAAAGAGTGGACCAATTCGTAAAAGGCTGGCAACGCACTTGCGGGCTTTCTAGAAATGTGAGTGTCCATATCACTTAACGTCAGATGAGCCTTCTGCCCGTTTGCCTTCAATTACATTTAAAAATATTGAATATCATATTTGAAACAAAATTCAATAAAGTACAATACCAACAAAACGTGCACATAAAGAGGTAAAATTATGCGCCGGACCGCTGTTTTCTCCTATAAAATATATGTTATATATATTCTGGGAACATTATTGTTATTGAAGGGTGAAAATATTGGATAATTCTCGGTCCAGTACAGAAAAACAAAAATGGCATGTTACATAATTCGCTCTAAAAACTTATTCAGTTAAGGTATGTCATTATCGTAAGCCGACAATATAACAAAGAACAACAATATTTTGCTCCCCGATTTATTTATAATTTACCTCCTAATATTAGATTTAGGTTGTGATTACGTCGTTAAAACCATAGAAATAGGTGGTTAGGTTTTATTTATTTATACTTCGATACAATAATATACATATAAAAAACAAAATGTAAGTAGGTGACATATTTTATTAGGCAACAGGCGGCCTTATCGCTAACAGGCGATTTCTTCCAGGCAACCCTAATATGGAACAATAAAAAAAAGAAACACCTTCAGAGGTTAAAGTACAAAAAGTGCATGATTAATTCACGAAAATAAACTCAAAATAACATACAACTATAACTAACATTGGTTGCCTGGAAACGATTGCTTGAAAGCGATAAGGCCGCCAGTTGCTCTCCTTTTCATTTAACTATGTTCAATTTGTATATTGTAATGTAACGAAATGTTAATAAATAAAATTAAATAAAATAAAAGCTATAGAAAAAATATAAATAGCAAAAATACACTGACATGTAAAAAACCTCTACCAAAGGTTAATGAACTCACAATTAATATATTTATATACCTACTACTTATGTAGTAGCTTACGGGGCAGAAGAAAAATGATCAAAAGACGATTTTTAAATATATTTAAAGACCTCGTACGAATTCCCTTGCAGGATACTTTGAACAGTGAAGGAGGAGTGATAGAATTCAGTTTATAATAATAAACGGATTTAAGAAAATATATGGTTAGCACATCTATAGCTAACCAAAATCTTAATATTGTTATATTGTAAACACATGTAGAATTAAGTCTGAATTTTCTCTAACACTGGTACCGGAATAATTAAACGAAATTATTCATAATCCGAACAACGAACTCCACACATAAAAGAAAAAATATAAATAAAGAAGTCTTATGTTTTACTTGGACTGAGTAGTACCTAGTCTCAAGAAATAAAAATAATATTATCCAAGAATAACTTAAATATAAGATAATAAATTATTTTGAAAAAATATATTATTTAGGCCGGCTGTGTATCGTTTGAAACGATGATTTTCAAAAACTCAAACAATCAATTTTCTAAATCCCAACGAATCCATTTAAAAATTAGATTGGTTCTCTTTTACAATCTAAATCTCGGAATGATTGATGGACAGATTTTCGCGAATCTCTTTGAACTTAAACGAATTAGGACTGAATAATCCATCATGTCCATTTTGTTGATGACAAAACCTGAGATATTTATAAAACCTTATCAACTGGTGTAATGGTTGCAGCTCCTTGGCTTGGCAAAACTTGGCGATTAAAAAAAGTGGCGGAGAGTTTATTGCCAGTTCTTCTTTTCCGTTCTACGCCCTTGATTTGAGAACTGGCAGTAAATTTAAAATTAGAAGCTTTTAATGTATATTTCTTTCTTTGACATTCAAAAGTGTACATTATGTTACCTACATGAATTAATGATTTTTAAATTGGATTGAATTGAAACTCATGGCCGCACGATAATCATAAACATAATATATGTAGCCTGTGCTTTAAAAACAATAGCATAGGTTGGTACTTCTAAAATAATGTAATGTAAAACATAAAAAAAATATTTATTATATTAGTATTACACCCTAATTCTACTTTGAGAAATGAGAAAATTTTGTAGTTGTTCGTCCAGGGAGGACGCTGTTACAAAAATCAAAATCCTGTACCAAAGGTTTTAAAGGGCGTTAGAAAATCTCCGCGGGCATTACACACATAATTAATAAAGTTATTTATTATTATCACAAATAACAAAAAAAATAAAACAATTACTTGCAATGTGTGTATATAAAAATAAAATTATCGTGAGCCTTCGGCCTCCACACATTTTAAGTTTTGCTTTTTGAATGAATAGGACACGTTTTAAAACAATTATAAAATTATTATTTAATCATGGTGAAATATATAAAATCTAAATAAATACTAAAAATGCAGCTGACTGTATTATAAAGAAAAATCATTTGTGTTTTTTTATGTTCACCTATTACCAATTTTAAAAATTCTTTCACCATAAGAAAGCTGCATCTTCATTGACTGACAATGGGGCAAATTTTAATGAACTTAAAAATATATTTTGGATTTTTATATGCATAAAATATTCTTCAATGATGATTTATTAAATCAATTCACTTATCTGAGTTTTCGCTACAACGACACTTATTGTTATCAATATTGATTTATATCTGAAATCCGGAGTGTGCAATATCAGTCTATTGCATACTACTTCAAATACATGGCCTGGATCAAGTCGTCAACATATTATAATATTATATTTTTCATTTTAGTAAAGACATGTATGTAGGAAAGACGATAGATGACGGATGTCATTTGCCGACTACCCTGAAGTCCAGTTTGTAAATAAATATCAAATTCACTCGCAAACTCATAAGAAATCCCTACCCTTGGTTTTGTATATTCGGCGTCTTCGGCCAGTGACAGAGTTAGGTAAAGTGATCGAATCCATTCGATTTTAGTTTAGTTACAGTCATGCTACATATACTGTATAAATTGAATAATTTACCACTAATTTAAGTATTAACAACAAGAACTATACGCTATGATTACTTAATAATTTATATGTGGGTTATATGTTATATGTAACGATTTTTATCATACTCACTTAATGTATTATTATATAACATTTTTTATCATTGCGATATGTGTGCTATCTTTACACAAAACGTAGTTTTATTTTATTCTGTAATTAGGTTAGCTATGTCGAAAAGAGTGGCTGTGTTTGCTTTACTAATATCCCTCGCGGGGATAGAATCCGCGAAGATATTAGCATGGTTTCCAACTCCATCTATAAGCCACCAAATAGTTTTTCGTCCCATAATCCACGAACTTGCACGACGAGGCCATGATATTGTGTTCATAACACCTGATCCTGCTAAAGTTAATATACCAGGCTTGAAGCAAATTGACGTACACAATGTATCTTATTCAAATTGGCAAGAATTACTCATAGATAATAGAGTGGATAAACAACAATTATTGACTCAGATCAAGGAATTTATTGAAAGATTTACAATAGTGTTTGATAAACAAAATGAAGATCCAGAAGTCAGAAGGGTGGTGACGGAAGATCGTGATAAATTTGATCTGGTAATAACGGAAGCATGTGTGCGTGTAGCATATGGTCTGGGCCATGCGTTCAGGAAACCAGTAGTTTTAATAAGTTCTTTTGGTCTAGTACCAACACACTATGGCGTTTTTGGTGCACCAACCCATCCATTTCTCTATCCGTCACCCGGTCGTCAAAGATTGTACAATTTGACAACTCTTGAGAAGATTAATGAAATTATAAGTTTTGTGGTGTTAGAAGCTATTGTTAGAACGACTGAAGATAATGATTATAAAATAATGAGAAAACATCTTGGTGAAGATGTACCTAGCTTTGATGATCTTTTTAAGAATATTAAACTAGCTTTGGTAAATGAACATCCACTCTGGGCAGACAATCGGCCGGTTGGCCCCAATGTTAAATTCATAGGTGGAGTTCACCAATTACCGCCAAAACAACTTCCAAAGGTATTAAATTGTTATATTATTATTGATGATGCTATAATGGTAACAATAAAAAAAATGTGAGCCGTCACGGGACGCCTGGCAGATGTGAAACATCGAAATTATTCTGTGAAGTAATATGCAGAAAAGAACAGATTGTGATAGGAACTAAATATGTCATAATGATAAAATAAAATATTACGATTTTGTTTCCAGATAACGATGACTATTTATTGAACAAACATTTATTTTCATTAAATACAAAAATTTACTACTGCATATAGATTGTATGTAGATTGTATGGCGATGCGTCGCCACGCCAGAAATCGGTTTAACGTGCGGCTATAGATGTTTCACATCAAAACACATACAATATAAGAACAGCTTGAATAAATTAATAACCAATTTTTTTAGTAACATAAATTGAAAATATCTTTAAATTTTAGGATCTCAAGCAATACCTAGATGCTTCCAGAAATGGTGTGATATATTTAAGTTTTGGAACAAATGTTAAAACTTCGATTCTACCACCAGAAGTAATTGAAACAATTATAAAGGTTTTATCTCAATTACCTTATAACATTTTATGGAAATGGGACATGGATGAATTACCAGGAAAACCGAAGAATATCAAAATTGCTAAGTGGTTCCCACAAGCAGATATTTTAAGTAAGTACGGTTTAAGCTCTAGACATGTTTTTGCTTCTTAAAATGATAACAATATTCACTTAATGATAAACATTAAAAATTGAAATATATTAGTGGCACACAAAAGCGTGCGCCTGTTCCTTCATTGACATCCTCGGTATGTCGTTACAGTTTTAGGTAATCTACTGCAAATTATTAAAAATAATTATTGAAAATACCTTGTAGGTATTTTCAATTTTACTTTTTTTTATGGTACTTTAATGGTTTAATGGACTATATTGCACACCAGTTTGTTTATTTTGTGTATGACAGCTATCGAATCTAAATTATTACATGCTTATTTACATGTTCCTCTTAAATACTAGTACCAGTGTTGATCTAGTGGTTTCAGCGTGCGATTCTCATTCTTGAGGTCATAGGTTCGATCCCCAGCTGTGCATCAATGGACATTCGGTCTATGTGCGCATTTAAAATTCGCTTAAACCGTTAAGAAAAACATTGTGAGGAAAATGGCTTACCTTAGAACCAAAAAGTCGACGGCGTGTGTCAGGCATGATGCTGATCACCTATTTGCCTATTATATATATAAAAAGATACAGAAATCTGATGCCCAGACGCCACTAATTTATTATTTGACTGAAATACTAAGGTATACGATACATTAAGATTTTTTTCATCTGGTCACAATAAAGTAATCATCAGGTGTAACACGCACGGATAAATTTATAGGGCATCCCAACGTAAAACTGTTCATAACACAAGGAGGTCTACAATCTACTGACGAGGCAATAACGGCTGGAGTACCTGTCTTGGGAATGCCAGTCATTGGGGACCAATGGTACAATGTAGAAAAGTACGTGCATCACAAAATTGGTTTACAACTTGATTTATTCACTTTGAAAGAAGAGCCTTTTAGAAATGCAATTGAAACTATTATTGGAGATTCAAGGTAAGTTACTATATCTATATTATGTAATCATATGAGTATGTATTGCAGAAGCCCTTATATAAATTATGGGACTAGCGTGATTGGTATAACGACTGTCAAATAAAAATAAACAATTATTGTGGCCGTGACCTCAAGGTAAAAAGTCCCACGTTTAAGCCACTAGGGCAAGAGTGCTATTGAATTTCTAAGTGCTTTAAATAAAAAAAAGTGTGGCACCCGGGGAATGCTGCGATAAAGCTATTGCATAGCTTTTTTATCAACGTATGCAATTATAATTATTTATTTATTTTTTATAAATGCGGTATATTCTTTCTTTGATATTAATTAAATGTACCACTCTAACTCTAACTCTAACTCTAAATACGTACCGGCTGCACTGTCCGCGCTTACGCTACGTCACCGATCTCGTTAGAGAGATGAGAATACGCAGTATGCGTTCTGTCCCGCTCTAACGCGTATCGGACGTTATAACCTATATTGCGTCATCGTGTGTTAGTTTTTTATTTTTGTTACGGAATTTCTCGATTCGGTCGCTGCACTCAAAGCCCGCGATTAAATCTATGCAATAGCTTAAAAATCTATACATTTTTAATATTGGCTACATATTAGTGGGATCGCTTTACAAAACCTAAAATTTATAAAAAAGGATAACAGTTTGTTAGGAGGATATGATGTCATTTTATTGTGTCGATCGACCGCTATATTAAACATAAAATTCAATTTCTTGATAAAAAGTTCTTTCGCTGCTTGAACAATAATAAATATAGGCCGCAAAAGGTCAAAGCTGTTTTGTACAATAATTTCTACTTAATTACGCGTTTAAATCACGTTTTAATTAAATGATATGATAATTCATTCAAAAGGATTTCACAATTAATATTAATTTTATCAAAAATTTGGCAATATTCTTATCTTTGACTTAATTAGAACAGTTAAGAGTAATCGTTTGTAGACCTTGGGAGTTCAAATTTGATAAGACATTTATTTCCATTGTCTATAGATAAAAAAGCTGGATTTAAAACAGTACAAACAAAATTACGTAACCCATACTTTGTTAGTAGTACTATTTTCGAGACTTTTATCGATAAATGGATTAATTTGTATAGGTGAGTTCTGAAATAAAACGTCATATCATTTAATAAATAATGGCCTCGCTTGCATTGATTTCTTATATTTTTTCTAGTCAAGTATGTTATCAGGAGTTTATACCTGACAAATGCCGTCGAATTTTGACTAACGGTGTATGTCTTCACATAAAGAATAATCGACAACGTACGCAAGCCTTTATATTACTTTATAAATTTAGGAAACCACTTTTCATTTCAGTTTCAAGAAGAATATTTTAAAGTTAAGAGATGTTATGCGAGATACCCCCCTCACACCTTTGGACAATGCTGTATGGTGGATCGAGCATGTGATAAAACATGGAGGGGACCATTTACAGCCTCCATCTGCTGGCATGTCCTGGACAGAATATTATGAACTAAGCTTACTTAGTGCTATTGCAGCCATTTTAATTATTACGCTAATTGTATTGTTAATTATTTTTAAAATTGTTTTCCGTTTTGTAAGATCTTTATTTATGTCAAAGGCTAAATTAAAGAAAAAGTAATTTAAATTTTTAGAAATAAATAAATATTAGTAAACCAGTATTTATATAATCCTTCAATAGAGTAGAATGTCACTCTAAAGAATCATGTCAGGGCAGACAATGTCAGAATGATTACAAATGTGGAAGTTGTTTTACAGAAAAGGAGACGAATAAAATGGCGGTGGACAGTGCCAGTTTGGTCCTATAAAAAATATAATATTTTTTTATTGGATCAATTAAAGAAAAACACTTTTTTAACGGATTGAAGTTATGTATTACTGTAAACTTATAATGATTTAAACATAATTTTAAATTTAACCGACGTTTCGCGTGCTTTACAGCGTGCGTGGTCACGGTGACTGAAGACAAAAGGTTTTGAATGTCACAAAAATATCACAGCTGTAGAAAATGTTGTATTATCTGTATTTATTTCCCCGGAGTTGGTATCGACTATTAGATGTAGGGTGTCTGCAGAAATTGCTCACGGTGTCCTCCATTTTCGCGGATTGTTTGGGTTGAGATTTTAATTTGGATATTATTGGATCCCCTAAAAAAAAAATAAGTTTACAATAATACATAACTCCATTCCGTTAAAAAAGTGTTTTTCTTTAAATGTGTAAAAGTTATGTTAATAAAAGACAGCCTGGTGTTAGGTGATACCGCCGCCCGTGGACACTCTCAATGCCAGAGCGCTCGTGAGTGTGTTGCCGGCCATTTAAGAATTGGTACGCTCTATAATATTGAAGTGTTCTTCATACATTACCGCTAAAGGGACAGCTGAAACAAATGGGAGCTGACAGCTAAAACGTGTTTCCTGAACACAACTATACTTTAGATATTATAAACAATCATTACTATACAAATAAAAAATCAGTAGCGCTACAACTTCTTTAGCTCTTGGTCTCAGATTTCTGAATCTGTTTCATGATCATTTTTAAATCTAATAGGCAAGTAGGTGATCAGTCTCCAGTGCCTGACACACGCCGTCGACTTCTTGGGTCTAAGACATGTCGGTTTCCTCACGATGTTTTCCTTTACCGTTCGAACAAATGTTAAATGCGCACATAGAAAGAAACTCCATTGGTGCACAGCCGGGGATCGAACCTACTACCTCAGGTATGAGAGTCGCAGGCTGAAGCCACTAGGCCAACACTGCTCTGTAACATAACTATTCTTTCATAAATTATTCATTTAAGCCACTCAAACGTCAGCTTAATACAAATTCGCAATATTATTACACAATTAAATTTATTGCTGATTGGAGGCGAGTACCAAAACGCACATATATTACTCCATTTTAAGAAGAATTTAAGAAGGTTTTCAATTCCTGTAAATAAAGATATAGGTTCAGAAACAAACCTATTTCATGTGATCCAGTGGCTTTAGAGAGCTACGAGCTATCACCTCGGATAATAAAGATAATATAATTTATACAGCGTATGTATTTACTGTTTTAAATGTTAAATAGACAGTAGAAATAAATAAGCTGTTGTGTTTATATAATGTAGGTTTCAAACAGAGCCGAGCCGATAAAATTAGTTTTTAATTCCTTCTCTCATTACTACATCTGCAGCCGAGCATTCTAACCAATGGGATCACAATTTCAAGACATTTTGAAGCAGATAAAAATAAAAATATGTTATCATATTTTTTTTGTAATGTGTGCTGTTAATTATGTACTATACATAATTATCGTACATAATTTAATTTAATGCAGATAACGCAATCGATTCTCATGAACAACGTACACATTTTACTAATTATTTATGATTGCGCTACGCATAATTATTAATAATATGTTACATATTAAAACACATTTTCGGTTTTCACTTAGTTGTCAAGAATTGAAAATCCGGGCTATAATGTACTAATTTCATATATCAAATTGTTTTTAATGATTAAAAAAACACATGATTCAACCAAGATATATTAGTCATATACCGCTATAATAACGGAATATTCGTAAATTATGTGTAAAGAAATAATTATATTTCTCAAATAAGATTATTAATTATCTATTTTTTTTACAGATTTTCTTTTTTTTTTTTAATTATAAAATAAATCTCTTTTATAAAACAACATTATTTGTTTAAATTGTAATATACAGAAAGAAAAAATATGACAGTTTTAGTGTTACTTATTTAAGTATATATAACAAATAGTTTACTTTTTTATATTAAGTTGATTGAGGATATTTTTTTATAATTATCATATTAAATATATCAAACTTGTTATCATATTAAATATATCAACTTTTTTGTTTTATTATATTCAATTAGTTATAGTAACGCATGTTTTAAGTTTTTAGTTTTTTTGTTCTTTTTGTTGCTTTTGTTAATTGATTTTTTTTTTGTACTCTACCCTCTGATGGTGTTTATTTAACGTTGTTTCTCATTAGGGTTGCCTGGAAGAAATCGCTTGTAAGCGATATGGCCGCCCTTTGCCTTATATCTTTTGTAACTGTTTTTTTTTATTTTTTATTTTTGTTATGTGTGTTTTTGTATAAGGCAATAAAGGATAAATAAATAAATAAATAAACTTGTAATATAAAGAGCGGTTTATAAATAATAACTTGTTCAAGTTAAATCTAACTCGTCTTTACTTTACCGAAAGTTAATTTTCTTAAAAATCTCAATAAGATAACAAAAATCCACACAAATAAAGATACAACAGTTAACAAACCAAAGGAAATAGTTAAAACTAATGGAAGTTCGTAATATTCAAAAATTCCATAGACACCAAAGTTGGGTGGCTGAAGATGGTCACCGCCGTGTTTCAAAATGTGCTCTGTCCAGTAAATAGCTTGATCCAGTGGCTTCATAGGATGTTCACGCATCATTGACCGAAGGCGAATAATGTTTTCCTTGTAACTAAAACATTGAAATAAAGGCTTTTATATAAAACGTTGGCAGAAACCCTCCAATTAATAGGTTATGTCGCTACCATAATGGTATTGCACAGAGTTTTGACATTTTTCATGGCTTGCTGGCCTCAGCTAAGGACACATTACCGATAATTTATTTTCCTGGTTCAAATAGTTTATTTATTACAAAAATACATATACTATCCTTACTGACTATGACAATACGATAATGTCGAGAATCATTTAATAAATAAAGTTCACATACACAATATCGCAACTGTGAATTCACTCTGCGAACATACAAATATGTCGATTGTGTCGGAGACAGAATTCACTCAATTCATTCTAGTTTGTATTTTTAATTTAATGGTAGTTTGTATTAACACTGCTTATTGTATCTACTTGATTTCGCTGGTCGTGTCCACACGACACCGCTTTTTATATTTTTGCATGTATGTTAATTTTGGCATGTGTTTGTCCTAATTTTGTGGTCCAAAAAAAAACTGTGGATTTATTTAAAAATATATATAATATATATAAGTATGCACATAACACAACATAACTGAAGTGACCATTTATTTTTCGACTCAAAATGGGACATTGGTTTGATTTAGGTCAAATAATAAGTAGCCAATGAAAAAAAACCAAAGTTATTTAGACAAATTTGTTTAGACAAAATAAGTTGGCTTAAAAGTGTTTAGTAATATTCTTATTTATCAAAATAACAAATTTGTTTTAAAATAAGGTGCCGAATTTCAAAAAATAATGAAACTTTAGGCATGTTTTTTTTTATATTCTGCTACGCAAATTGTCGCGCATTTTCTGAAAACGGGACAATTTTGCGTCCCACAATTCAGGGACACCGGGAATTGGGATAAGGAACAGTCCCACAAAATAGGATGTCTGGTCACGATAAACATAACCAAGAGGCCCAGTATAAAACGACTGATAAAGTTGTTACTAAATGAAAATAAGTTCTTTCGGAAACTCAATTACAAGTTCGGGACTACAATTGAACTTTGAACATCCTACTTGCCGTAAGTTGTATTTTAAAATTCTAAATTCAAATTTTAGTTGTTGAATAATATTTAAAGAAGTTTTTTTTAATTATTTAATAGTTAAAAGTACGAATTGAAAAGACCTTCCTCTACTTTCCACATGAATATTTTTTGTTACTTGTCATTATACCAAATAATCTAGGATTATAACCAAAAAATTAGCTAAGTTCAACTACAGAAATCGGATAAACATTTTACTTATGAAAAAAAAAAAACAAATTCTTTTTATAAAGTCAAGTCAAAAATAATTGATTCATATAGGTTACATAATGTATACTTATGAACGTCAAAAAAAGAGAAATATACAATAAATGAATCTAATTATACATTTACTGCCAGTTCTCAAATCAAGGGCGTAGAACGGCAGAGAAAAACTGGCCACTCTTTTTAATCGCCAAGTTTTTTTTAAACAATATTTGTAAGGAGCTGCAATCATTACACCATGTTCCATGTGACATCTGGAGTAATAAAGAATAATAAAATAAATTAAAAACAAAGATTTGTCCTCTATCAGCAGGAGGCATGGTGAAATAGGAGCACGCATTTACATAGTCGTGAGAACAACACGTAAATACGTAGTATAAACAACTAATATCACCGCATACACGAATTCAAGTACGACCAGTCACCACAAGTAGCACCCGTTCACGAGTATGACGCATGGCCAGCCATCGGCCCCCTCGCCATATTTTAGGGAGAGAGACAACCCGACGCATGGACGCCATGAAACATGGAAATCATTTTGATTTAAATTAATTCAAAGCAATGTTTAATATGAATGACTTACGCGTCTATTTTGAGCAAGCCACCATCTAAGTAAATAACAACTTACCTTGAATCATTTATCACACTATCTAGGGCA